>CM037854.1:225978938-226726377 GCA_021234595.1 Delia radicum
AAAGGATTGGATTTACTATAGTAAAATAAAGAAAAATATCTAAAAGTTTTCATAATTTTGTGATCAGAATAAATAGTTTTATTGCCTCAAATAAAAAACAAGCCCTAGCTTATTTTTTGTTGCCCTACACGATCATACATGTTCGTATATTATCATATATCATTATTTTTGGATATAGCTGATCGCATACGTCCACATAGATTTAATATGACCATAAATGGTTTCATATATATTCTGATCCCAAAATTGGTTTTAGGTGACCGTATATGATTATATTTTTTCATATCGCACACCTAGTTCAAAAGTGACTCAACTCAAAATTTTAATTTTTGGGGGTTTATATGCTTAAACTATGCAGAATACACTTGTTTACCTATAACACAAATATCAGAGTATTTTATTGTTGTTAACTGTTGCTAAAAAACTGTTATGTCTTGCTTTATATTTCAATTTGTATAAAGTTGCAATATGTTTTTTCGATTTCTGAAAAATTTAAATTTTGAGTTAAGTCACTTTTGAACTAGGTGTGCGATATAGCTTATATGTTGTAATTTATACTAAAACTCCAATTTCGGTCTGGTATTAAACCAAATATGGTCATGTATGCTCAGCTTTACATATATTTGACTATATACAAAACCTTATATATTTATATATGACTATATACTATTCCTTTTTTACTTGCACACAGAAAAAAAAAATTGCCATTTACCAACTAAAATTCGGTTGATACTACTGAAATCGTTGGGTACAATGGAATATTGGTTTTTTACAACAAAATTTCATTAACACAACTGAATTTTAGTTGCAACAACAAAATATTCACGAAATCGCATTTGACTATGGTTGTACTTACCGAATTTATTGGTTGTAGCCACCAAGATACACTTTTTAATTCGGTTGGCACTTTATTTTTCTGTGTCTCTGTATGCTAATTCTTAATTATTTGTATTACTTACATACTATTTATTTACTATATAATAATTAAAAAATGGTGCAAAATCACCCAATTTAAAATGTCTACCAATTAAAAGATTAAATTCATCCACCAAAGCCTCATTCAATTTCTGATGTTTCATCGAAGCATAAGTTGTCACTTTATCGGGTGAGAAACATTGATTAATAAAACGAGTAGTACCAACTTGACAGCGACAACGTCCTTTAGAATTGCAATAACCCAATTGACATTGTTGATAGGATTTAAAGGGACCATCGATAATGGCGCAGCCACAAACATCAGGTGCAATACATTTACCATAAAAAACCGCAACCGCTAAGTAGAGAAAAAATAAAAATTTAGTGTCAATATATTATATATTTTTCATAAAACTTACTGTTCACATTTCGCATCACATTTGGCACCATTACGCTCATAGCCATTAAAACATCTGCAGACGCCAGGAGCTATACAAACACCATTTTCACACTCATCACCACAATCCGGTAGACAAGTTGTGGTATTGTAGTCATACTTATAACCATTTTGACATATGCAACCGGTACTATTAGCGCAAAAACCATTTTCGCAACGTCTGAAATTATATATAACAAGTAGAAAAATTAAGTTGACTGTAACGAATTTTGTATATCCCCTATCTCTTGAGAAGACTATTTTTTTTTGGTAATCAAATTCAAGAATAAATTAATTAGAGAAAAAAAACTCCAAAATCTTTAGCGCTTTATAAACAAAAAATTCTCTTGAAAATGTAGCAGAAACATTTATTAATTGGAAGTCATTAAACCGTCTAAGTCTAAATTTTTTATAAATCAAAATCAAGAAAAATATTTTGAGGAATAAAAAAATTTTCTGGGAAAATAATTCTACAAAATTAATTTTAAATATTTTTTTAGTGTTCCATTAAATATGAGAAAAAACTTTTTTTCCAACACAAGAAATCTTCCTCTCTCTGGTACTTAAACCCTTAATTAAAAAACTTCATTCTTTATACTTACAAATAACACTCACTCTCACACACCGAACTATTATTACTCTGGCGATAACCACGAAAGCATTCACATTTATTTGGTCCCACACAATGACCAAAACCACAATCTGGTATACAAACCGGTTGACAGCCCATATTTACTAAATTCAGTTGCTGGGCCTTCGCATAACCCTCGGTACAGATACACTCATTAGGCTCATCACAAATTTCATTACTGCCACAACCCAATTCGCAAACAGGAACACAATATTTCTTGGTTGGATCCAATTCAAAACCCTTATTGCAAACACAAGTGCCATTTATATAGCACTGGCCATTGGGACAACCCAATGGACAGGTGGGCACACAATCATTACGATGATTCAATACAAATTCATCGAAACATTTACAGATACCACCTTCTAAACAAAAACCATTACGATGACATTTTTTGCCACAATCGGGAACACATTTAGACCAATCATAATCATAACGTTTGTAGCCAGGACAACAGATTTCGATAATATTAAAATGGGGATTAGAAGAACTATTGCCTATAACAGGAACATTTTTTCGGTCTGAAAGAATACAGCTCTATAGGAAAGAAAAAAAAAAAACATATTTTATTAACAATAATTTATATTTCAATTATTTATCTTTGCCGTATTTTTTTTTTTCTCCCTTAATCATGACTTACGGTACTTCTTTAATACATTTTGGTGGATTTGAATCCTTTGCTGGCGACGATAGACCCGGTGTTCTTATTATCGGTTGTTTTGTTGTTGTCGTTGTTGTATATATTGTTGTATGATAGTGTTCAGTTTGTATTGTATTGAAAAATGTACATACAAATATTAGTGAAAAGATTATTTTGATTGCGAAATCTTGTAAATTATTCATTTCAAGATTAGAGATTTTTTTAAAAATCGATTTTTATATATTTATAAGTGTTAATTGTGTAAGGTCCAAAGAATAACTGAATATTATAATTTAAGATTTGGTGGTTGGTGTTATACTAGAGTAATCTTTTAAAAAATGTTGCAAAATGAGAGATAGGAAAAAATTCTGTTAAGAGAATCTTCAAAACAAAAAAGAAAAAAAAAAAAAAGAGTATTGCAAATCGATTTATAAAATTAATTTTTTTTTTTGAACGATTACTTAGAACACTATTTTGAAATATGTATTAATAAAAAACGTTTTGAGAAATAGTTGTCATAATTACTAATTCCACAAAAGAACTTTTTTTAGAGTAGACTTAAAGAAACCGAAAAAAAAAAATAGCAAAGTTTGAATTTTGCTGACGCAAAAAATTTAGGGGGATCTTAACTAAAAACCGTTAAAACCAGGTTTTTGCGGAGCTCTAGATAAAAAAAAGTATTCGGAACCGGAGAGTACCACTTAAGATCAACATAAAAGAACCCACTACATGTTATTTGCTATTTTGCTAACAACAGCTCAAATTTTCTACAAAAGCGCGAAACATAGTCTTTAAATTAATTAAAATGCCTAAAATCGTCAATTTTTTTTTCTCTCTATATTTGGTCACATTTTTAAAAATAGGTTGTTTACTTAATTTTTGTCTTAGTGGAAGTTGTGCGCGAATTCGTTAATAATCCTTATACCCGAGAGTAGCACAGTTTCTCTAAAAAGTATATACTCTTTGCACAAATTTTCCAAACAAAAAAATAAAATATTAAGGTCCGAAAAAAAAACTTTTTTTTTTGAACTCCTGAACCAATTGGACTTTGTATGGCGTCATACCAAGGTCTTTATGCAAAATTCGTCTCAATGATGTCTCCGAAATGTTCAATTGTTGAGAACGACGGTGAATTGATGTTGATGGCGCTTCACGCACACTTTCTGCCACAGCAGCAATATTCTCGGGTGTACGCACTGTTTTTGGCTTTTCACGCTTTGGTTTATCGACGAGGATGCCAGTTTCTTTCACTTTTTTCACAAGATAACGAACATAAGGACCATATTCGTTCAGCGGAAGGATAAAACTAATTATCTGTCAAATCAGACATGAGCTAAGTGTTACCATTCACGAAATAAGCACTAGTTGAAAAAAAAAACGTTAGATGGCGGAACCTTTATTATCCTCTAAATTGAAAAATATACATGATATTAATATGAAATTTTTACACAATATGAAGCATGGTGTAACAAATCAAAATGCATTATTAACTTAAAAATAGCGTTTTTTTGACTTATGACAGTCTTTTAGTAAAAGAGCGGTATTTGCTCTATGTTTTACCTAAACAATTATAAGTGCCAAAAACGCTTAGGCAACCATACTTGCTGGAGGTTGTCAAAGGGTTTAGGGGGGAAAAATCCTAGACGTCTGAGTTGGGGGGCTTCTAAAGTACTCGAGCTGTCATACAACTTTGCTAGGGCCAGGAGTCTTACCGTAACCCTGGACAAAACTGATATATGCCTTTTTTACTAGAAATACAAGTGTCATTAGTTATGATGAACATAGTTTTTTGGACAAAACCTTAAGTGTTTCCGAAGCTGGGAAGTATTTATGTGTAATAGTTGACAAGAAATTATACTGGAAACAACACAAACTGAACAGAATCACTAAGACCCACCAAGCTTAAGCTGTACGCTCTAAAAGTGAGTAGTTGGATGAATAACAATAAAGAGAAACTTCAATATTAAACCACTTCAAAAAATACAGCTCCTATATTACTTAGGACTAGGCCCACATCGACTAGGGCATTAGAGACAATCTCGTCGATAAAACCTATTCAGATTAGACTAAAATATGAGAACGCCTTATCTATACTGCGGTGCAACCGGTGAGTGGATTTTGTTTCTCATTCTCTTAACAGTGTTGTTGCTTTTTAACTATATTTTGTAAACAAACAGCATATGATGAGTACAACTAATAGAGATATTCTATGGCTCATATATTCTCCTAGTGTATTAGCAATTGTACAATGTAATATAAACCAACTTAATATATTCGAATCCTAAATTTTCTTTCAAATATATTATTTTGTTATTGCTTTTAAAAGATTTATATATTAAAACTCAAAATATTGTTTTGTTAATAAGCGAAAGAGATACAGGAGAATGAATAAACAACTGCGGTAGTCTTTACATACTGCCGAACGTTGTTATTTTGGCGACCATCGTTGTACGCTAAGCTCGTATTCTGGGCAGACACTAAGGCTTTAAAAATTTTAAAATAGAATTTCAATTATATAGTGCATATTTCTAGGCATTTTTTTAATACTTCTCTCTAAATTAAAATTTTTTGGTTTTCAAAGCCAAGTGTAATGTAAAAATACGAATTAATCTTTTGTTCATTATCGCACATGAACTGTTTCTATACAATAGCAGCTGCTCGTGCTGTGTATTGAATAATTAAGCACATATTTATATGAGTCATTCCATGTCAAACCGCAACATTTTTTTTACATCACGATTTTTGTTTGCTTTGAAATTTGACATACGTATTCATATTTCAAAAATATTTGAGACGTGTTTTTGGGTATAATTAAAAGAAAAAAATTTTTTGAAGGTGTTATTTATATTTAAAAATTCAAAAAAACATGAAAAATGTTCTGACTTGTCCATGTTTATATTGATGTAGTTTAAAAACGTGTACGTCATTTGAAACTAAAATAAGCTATTAACCATTAAAATCGCTATACAAGTTCTTAAGTCACATCAATTTAAATATCGACAAGTGGGAAAATGTGTTTTCAATTTTTCAACACAAATTAATTAATCCCAATAATACGTATCAAATATCTTTGAAGTAAGAATACGTCTGTCAAAGTTCAAAGCAAATAATAATTTGCATGAAAAAATCGTTTGGTTTGGCCTGGAATGGCTCACATACAAAAAATGTAAAACAATGAATTTCTTAAATGATGCTGGAGGTAAAATAAAAATAAAACTTATCGGTTTAAATATAATAGTGGGTCACTATTGCAAATATAACCCAATTAAAAATAAACAAAATTTAAAACAAATGCAAGCATTAATTTATTAAATTTAAATATTTATTCTCTTGTTATAATAAATTTATTATTAATTTTTAATATATACTCTCACACCTACCACCTTTACGTTCATAGGCTGGAAAACATTCACAAACATCAGGAGCCGAACATATGCCATTATTACAGTCTTCCGAACATATAGGATCACACTTTACAGAATGAGGTGATAGAAGGTTGCGTTTATAGCCGGGACAACAGAATGATTCAGTACGTATACGTAGTTCAGGATCATTAGCTTTGGCTCTATAAGAGATAAATTTAAATTTTTTTTTAATTTTTTATTTTATTAAATTTGTATTCCACCTACTGGACTTGTTTGTAGCATATACCTGCCGCCATGTTACTTTTAACTTCAAATATAAACGAGTCTATTTCACTTAAATTAACCATTTTCCAAAATTGTGGCTTAGCCTTTATGGTGCTTAAGCAAATGCTCAACAATATAACAAATTTTAAATTTTTAAGCATTTTTTAAATAACTAAAATTTTTTATTTTATTTGAAAAAAAAACCTCGCCACTTTACTTTTACTAGTTCCCAACAATGACTGTGGCAAGTTTGCATTTTTTTCTGAGTTTCATTCTCGTTTGGAATTTGAGTTTCTTTTAAAACTATTTCATTTACTCTTCTTATCAGTTTTGTATAACGTTGAAGAAAGTAAATATGAATTGTCAAAAGAATTTCTTAAGCTTGTCTACGAAAAGAAGAGTCTATCATTGATATGGCGCTAAAGATTGATTTACAAGATATTTAATGAGCTTCAAATAATAACGAAAAATGAGAGGAATATAATCAAATAAGAACATTATAAAAAGAATATCCAAAACCCGGTAGGAAAGTTTTAATATTTTAAGAAAAGTTTTTCACTTGAATCTACCCTGAATGAAAATATTATTTTCATATTATTGATATATATTGTTCAAATTAGAGAGAGACTTTACTCTTTTTACATCTTCCCGTAAATTTTTTCAAAAACTCATTCCTAGAAGATGCATACATTCCAAATTTAATGTTCATAACTTTAGCGGTTTCGGTAGGGTAATTAAGGGCACCTTCTTTCGATTTTAAACTACATTTTAACCAGTAGAAATACCCATAACAAATTTTAAGTTCCTCTCTCAGCGGTTTTCCCAGGCTGTCAAGGGAAATATTTTCCCTTATTTTTATCACGTACGTGGCCACAATTTTGAAAAGTACACACAGAGAAATTAAGTGCCAACCGAATTAAAAAGTGTTTATTAATAGTAACAACTTATAAGTTCAGTTAGTACAAAAATAATTATATTCGATTTCTCAATATTTTTGGTGTTGCAACTAAAATTCTGTTGACTTAACAGAATTTTGTTGCAAAAACTAATGTTAAGTTGTGCCAACCGTCTGAAATTTGTAACCACTGAATTTGAGTCGTAGTAACCGAATTTCAGTTGGCAAATAGCAACATTTTTTCTCTGTGTGTAACATATAACTGAGATGAGTAATTTTCGAAAGAACATATATTTAAAAGTTAAAATTTCTAGAATAAAGGATTTGGCCAGAACGCCAAGAGCGTGACTTTTTCCGCAAGATTATGAACCCACACTTTCAAATTCAAATTCCTCGCTTTAGCAGTTTGGCTAAGTCTACAAATGGTAGACTTTCCCCTTTTTGCAATTTCCCTCAGCAATTTCCAAAAATCACTTGTAAGCGGATGTCTACATGGGATGAGAAACCTACTATGTTTAGACTTTTAAATAATATGTGTATATTTTCAAACTGCCAAATGGAGTTTGGCAGGACGCCAAGGAAAGATTAACGTTTTTCCCTTCCCCGTGGAAACTTCCGAAAATCCTGTTAGCCAAGGGGTAGATTCTCCCCAGCGGATGTCATAGCGGTTTCTTCCCCGTGGATATCCTAGTGGAATTAGAAACCCACAAAGGTAATTTCATTCCTCGTTTAACCCTTTCGACCCCGAAGTTGCCTGTGGGCAACTTCACTGTTTTGTGGCCATTTAGCACAAGCTGTGATTGATATATTTCTTTTGTTTAAGTAGTTGCTTACAAGTTAATGTTTTTAGAAGTGAAATCAAAACAAACTACTAAAATTTTACAGTTAAATTTTTAATTATGTTCAAAAATGTACAGTTGCATCGGCGATAATTAGTGATTTATTAATAGTTAAAAATATATACATATTTAAAAAAAAAACTCAAAAATCGTATGATGAAACAAAATTAAAAAACTTTTTATATTTTATGTAGAGTTTAGTTTAAACAAAAATAAAAAATTTAGATTTTGGAAAAATTTAACCCGTTCGGGACCGGCAGCTTGTTAAAGTTTTAACTTAGGTACAAATATCTCCGCTAGTTGTGCTGCAAAAGCCATGAGATTAATACAAAATATAACTTTACCATAGATCAATGTTGTCACAAAGTTTGATCGAAAAATTCAAAGCCATTAAAAGTTGGGGTCGAAAGGGTTAAGTGGTTTGGCCAGGCCACCAAGGGGGAAACTTTCCCCCTTGTAACTCCTAATTTTACCACATTCCTGTCCAAAAATGTAAAAAGTAACATATCAGGTTACTTTTTGCATTATGGGTTACCATAATCGAGGGAATATATATTTAAAATTTATTGCCAAGGGGGTTGAGGCAGTCCACCAAAGTGGAGACTTTTTCTCTTTTTCCACTCCCAGTTGATATGCCTAAAAATCGATTTTTATCAGATGTCTACGCAGAAGGAGGAGCCTAAGTGCCAATTTTAACTTCCGATCCCAAGCGTTTGGGCTTACCAATGTTGAGTCAGTCAGTTAGCGAGTGAGTTAGTGATTATTTTCTCTGTGGTTATATAAGTATATATTTGGTAATGGCAAGTACTTACAATTGTTATTACAAATCTCATTCATTTTATATAATGAGATACGAAATATCACAAATATGTGGTTACCTATAGTATGTACAAATGATTTTAAAATAAATTTAAAAAAAACGAAATTTCATCAAAAGTAATTTTATTGAAAATTCCATTTTTAATTAAATGTACCCAAATGTACCAATGTAACCTGGAGCCCCAGGTGCAAACCCGGCTGTACAAACTGAGCGATCTCGAAATGTTATAATTGAAACAGAAAAACATAAATGACTTGCTTGCACAAAATGTCATTACTTACCAGCTTACAAAAAATCTAAAAAGTAAGTAAAGGGTCCGCCCAATAACTTTTTTTTTTTGAACTCCTGAACCAATTGGACTTTGTATGGCGTCATACCAAGTTCTTTATGCAAAATTCGTCTCAATGATGTCTCCGAAATGTTCAATTGTTGAGAACGACGGTGAATTGATGTTGATGGCGCTTCACGCACACTTTCTGCAACAGCAGCAATATTCTCGGGTGTACGCACTGTTTTTGGCTTTTCACGCTTTGGTTTATCGATGAGGATGCCAGTTTCGTTCACTTTTTTCACAAGATAACGAACATACGGACCATATTCGTTAAGCGGATGTATAAAACTAATTATCTGTCAAATCAGACATGAGCTACGTGTTACCATTCACGAAATAAGCACTAGTTGAAAAAAAACGTTAGATGGCGGACCCTTTACTTATATACGAAATTACTTGAGTTGAAAAATAATGAGTCTGCAAATAGATTTTCAAAATTTTTTAGATTATTACTTTATATTAAAAAAAAATTACAAAAATAAGTACTTATGAGAAAGGCGTTATTTTTTTAGTGAAATAATGGGCAAATTGACGAGTTAATAGTATGATATTATATAGATGCTTTAAAGTAAGGCAGACAGTAAGCTGGTAGGAAAAATAATAATATTTCATTAGCGTTTATACACTGGGAAGTTAGTGATTTTTTAACAACAAGAATTGTTAGAAAAAAGTAGAGAAGTTTTAATCAGTTTTAATAGTAGTTTTAATCACAACAAAACTTGACCTGATGATAGATCAGTGCGCTAAAGCGCTCTGTTTAACGTGTAGTGCGAGTGCAGTTTATCTATACCACGGTCAGTGATTTCACAGAAAATTTCATATAGACGCAATCGAACAAATAAAAACATAACAAATATTACATTATTCAAAAAAAAAAAAAAAAAAAAAAAAAAAACAATGTCACTGACGAAGGTTCAACACCAGAAACTGCGCAGTCTGATTCAGAAAATTGAAAATTTACAATGTAGTTATGATTTTTAGAAAATACACTCATTCTTCTCTACCACGCCTTTTACAACTTTAATGTTAGTTATCAAATTTTGACAATGCCACAACTGAATTTGTCCTTAGTATGTTACGGAATCGCACTATAGATCCATTAGCAAAACCATAAATGTTTCGTGCAAGACAGTGGATAATTTCGTTATTTAAGCAGTAGCACATTTTGAAAAAAACCACGAGAATTTTAAAATAGACAAAATTTTTCTAATTGATTTAACGATTTGAAATTATATCAAAATTTGTTCATGAATTTTTTATAAACAAAACTTGACATCATAAATGACGTTATCAATTGTTCTCGGAAGCTGTTTTTTTATTACAAATTTCATTAACCAATATTAATCTTATTTAGCCACAATCAAATGCCGGTTATCTTAATAAGTAAACAATGAATAAAAAAAAAAAAAAATTATTTAAAAATTCAATTAACAAAAAGCTTAATGATTTTTACAACACAGTTTTGAGTAAAATTAAAAAAAAAAAAAAACAGAGAAATCTTTAATCTCAGCTCTATTTTAACCAACAATAAATCTCAAATTCGTATGCATTTATAATTTTAAATAAATCAGTTTTGCGATTATTTAGTTTAAGCTTAACTTTGAAACAAAACAGACGTAAAAATATTTTATATAAAGAAAACTGACCTCATCATAAAAAAAACAGTATAACATGAAATCATTTTTATTAATAATAAGTACCTTTATGGTATTTTATGACTGTCAGGCTCAATATAAAAATACCGGTATTAAAACTCGTTATCCAGCTCAAAATTCCGAAAATTTAATTTTGGGTAATGCTACGGAATATCATGAATCTTCGCATTATGGCCAAAGTCAACAACAACAATATGAAATCCATAATCAACAACAAAACAATTATGATCAGTACAATGGCAACTTTAAACCAGCTGAATATTATCAAGGTGGTCCTTTACCCACCGTTACTCGGGCTCCATTGGTATTAGATGCCACTGCAGAATTTATTAATAAAACCAGAGCTGGCATGGCTTCGGGTGTTTGTTATAAGGAAGTACCGTAAGTTTGATTTTCAATATTCAAATATTAGTTTTAAAAATTGTTATTGATTGTTCACATTTACTGAACTAATAACCTTCACATCCTCATAATCAAAGATAATGTTTTCTTTGAAATTTTTATAAATCGAGTATTTTATTTTTTCTAAATAATCGAAAAATTATATAAAACCAGAGTATTATATTATTTTGAAAAATAAGCAACGATTTTAATTATTCAATGGAATTGTTTTTAATCAATTTTTTGTTGTTGATGTTTTTCATTTTAATATTTCTAAGAATGTGATAACGAAATTGAAAAATGGAAGTTTTTTTTTTATTGATTTAATATAAGGACTGTTACAAATGGTTTATGAGAATTTCTTAATAAGTTTGGAACTATATTTTAATATATTAAACAAATACTGCCATACAAATAATGTATTAAAAAAGACATTTATTTCGATGAAAAATGTAATCATTGTAAACAAAATTAAACAAATTGAAAGCCGAAAACTTATGGCATTAAAATGTTAATCGTCCAAACAGATTTCATAGCGAAATATTTAAAGACGCTTTGTGTTGATTGCCCTGTCTGTATTGCATTTAATACTCTAACTGGCAAACGATGCTTTGCTACGAAATTCACACCATGTGCTCCACTCGAAAAACAAATAATAAGTTCTTTAACAAAATTATTTATCGTTGCCTAATTTAGGCAATTTGAGCCAAAATATTTCAGGGTGCATTTTGAAGACTAAAGCATATAAAAGAGAAGTTTTGGACAAAAAAAATATTTCTCTTACCATGATATAACCACGCTCGAAAAACTATTTTTTTTCTGCTCCTATTTAAGAAGATATCGGGATTTTCGCTTTTTGGAAAAAGCGAAATTAGGCGAAAAAGTATCTTAACTTCAATTTATATTGTTCAAACTTTAACGCTTTGCTATTAATACTTAATGTCTTCTTTGTGCAAAATTTCATAAAAATCCGTTTATTAGTTTATAAGTTAAGACGATGTCCTTTAGAGTAATCCTGATAAAATCCTGTGATTCCTTGGACAAAATTAATAACATATTATTAAAGATAAAGCTTCAACCTTACTTATATTTTCTTATAAAGAGTTTTTAGTCAACTTAAATTGGTTTTTGAGATTTTTTAAAACTATGTTTTTTTTTTAAATAATTAGTTTTTGAAATTTTACGAAATTTTGATTTTGAAGCTTTCTCGCTTCCAAACCGTTGACGGCACACGAAAAATTTCTTCGCAAAATATTTATTTTATTTAGTTTAGTTTTCTATCGGAATATATTAATTTCTAAGTCTAAAATCCTCAGTTGACGCATTTTTGGTATGCCCTGAGGCAGCCTTACCTGTTAGAGGGCTAAGGGCAAAGTTTTTCCAAAATCTGAAACAAATCGAATGACATTCATTACAAACCAAAGTGGTCCATTAATATTTAGCTCGAATCGTATCAAATTTAATATTTTTGTGAAAATCGGGTTCACGGGTTATATTGGTCCGAAAACGATACAACTTCAATAATAATATGCGCTGAGGCAGCCTTACCTGTTAGAGGGTAAGGGCAAGGTTTTTCCAAAATTTCAAACAAATCAAATGCCATTCATTACAAACTAAAGTGGTCCAGTAATATTTAGCTCGAATCATATCAAATTTAATATTTTTTGTGAAAATCGGGTTCACGGGTTATATTGGTCTGAAAACGATAATAATATTATAGACCTTAACTATTGTATCCAACAAAAACATGGTAATGACTGATCATTACCATATCGATTAGCAAGTAATGATACGTTATTACCTCTTGCCTTACGTAAAAATACAAAATAATGGCTCACTTAAAATAGATTATAAAAAAAAGTAGTTACTGGTAATTGGTTTCATAAGTATCGATTTCACATTTTTTTTTTTATTTTACAAGTAAATTTTCCGAGGTAAAGCGTTTTTTTTTAAATTTTAAGATTTAAAAAAAAAAAAACTAACTAAATGGCAACCACTTATTTTGTAAAATTTTAAGTAACCACTTATTCTATTATTGTGAGTAACCACTTATTCTTTATGTTAAAGTAATCATTTATTCTGTCAGCATAAGTAAGCGATATCGCAATGACCATCCATAAATTTTAGGACATCGCCAACAAAAGTAATTGATCGAGTAAATAGCCTGGTAACTAGTAAAACCCTACTGCGCTACTTACACGCCTAATTACCTAGTAATGTGTCTTTTCGCTGGGTAAATGCTAAAATTTTGTAAAAGCATAATTAATACGGAAATCTGGTGTTTTTTATTTTGTATTCATGTTTGATTTATTTTTTTTCCGGGAGCCATTTTTAACGGTTAATATAATCGGATTAAAAAGATTTCTTTGTTTCAAACTTAAATCAGATATTTTCGTGATTTTAAAAAATACAGTTAGGACTTTGAAACAAAAATTATAAACATGGACCGATCAAAACTACATGACTGAAAATATATAAAATCAACCACTCGATTTTCTCCACCCGTGCTAATTTCAATCAAACTTGGTATATGAGATGTACACCATATAACGATCACCTCGTCCAAATGTAGGACTGCTAATCCAAACGGATATTGAAGTATCATTGAGATCAAATATGGTCATATTTAATTCGGTTTATCAGTTCATATTTAATAATTTGACGACATGTGATTTTTAAAACTGCTCAGCGATTTTTTAAGTTTTTTCCGAATTTTTAAAACTTCGGGTGTTTTTTGTCACTTAAGCAATTTTTTCGTCTGGATTTCGAGATAGGATCGATAGAAAATTTATCGCATTCTTCACATTGTTTTGAATTTCTATTTCGGACTTTTTTCGAATTTAACTTTTTTAAGAACGCTTTTTTAACTTTTTCCATTATGAATTATTTTAATGCCGTTTTGTAATATGAAGGATTTCTTCTGAATGTGGTATAAGTCCAATTTCCTTTATTTAATTTGGGAACAATTTATAAATTTCATAATCTTAACGTTTTAAATTTTTTTAACAATTTTTTACATTTTAGCACTGCCTCCTTATTAAAAGACCACCAATTGGGTATGGTTCCCGCTGGTAATGGTACCAATCCGGGCATGAGTAAAATTCAAGTTTGTTGTGATGGTTATGAACGTAATGCTCATGTCTATAAACGTTGTGATCCCATTTGTGCTGATGATTGCCCCAATGGTATTTGTACTGCTCCCAATACTTGCGTGTGTATTCCCGGTCATGTACGTAACGAAGCGGGTAAATGTATTACCACTTGTCCCATAGGCTGTGGTAATGGAGTTTGTGGTGACAATAATGTATGCAGATGTAAACCTGGTTATACTTTGGAACCGCTGGACCAGAAATATTGTGTTCCCTTGTGTGAGCCTGCATGTCAATTTGGTAAATGTGTGGCTCCTAATAAGTGTGCCTGTCAAGAGGGTTATCGCCTAACTGCCTCCGGGGCATGTGAGCCACATTGTGAGAATTGCGAAAATGGTCAATGTACTGCACCCGGATTCTGCAGCTGCAATAGTGGTTACATTAAAGTGGGAGGTATTTGTGAGCCAGTATGTGCTCTGTAAGTTTTTTTTAAATTGATTTCACTTATATTAAATAATTTCTCAATAATTATCTTCTTTTTATTTTTTCTTATAGTGGCTGTGATAACGGTGTTTGCATTGCTCCCGATACCTGCTCTTGCAGTCAAGGCTTGGAGTTGGATCGTTCTGGTACCAAGTGTATTGCCCATTGTAATATGCCTTGCTTAAATGGTGTTTGTGCTGGCAATAATCAATGTACTTGCAATTCTGGTTATATTCAAGATGAAACTCAACCCAATATGTGTAAACCTGATTGTCCTCATGGTTGCCCTAATGGTTATTGTACCTCACCTAATTTCTGTGTTTGCAAACCTGGTTATATTAAGACCGGCATTAAAGGACGTCAATTGTGTACATTTGCTCCTCGTGTGTAAAATTTCAAATGTTAATTGATTTTAAGTTTTTTTTTTTATATAATTATATATTTTTATTTTAGCATAAATAAATCAAAATTAAAGGCGTAAAGCCAAAAAATATTAATTATCATTATCATTTTAAATATTTTTTGAAAAAAGTCAAATCCACAATAAAATTTTTTTATTTTTTTTTTTTTCTATTAATTAATAACCATATAATTACAAATTATATCCTATTACCCTAACCGAGCACTAGCTACTATGGCCTTCGGCGCGTTTTAGCGAAAACAGATCAGTGCCTCTGGTGGCAATCGAACCCACGACCCCCGCACTGATAAGCCAACACGCTACCAACTAGCCTACCGGGGCGCACACACTAAGAATTATTTAGCAACTTCGGATCTACTATATTTGGTAGTTGAAATTTTGAATTATTTTATGTTTTTTTAAACCACTTAATTATCTTTACCCAGTAAATAAAAATTTAGCTGTTTAAATGTGATATGTTGATAATTTAACGGTTGGTGCTCCATAGTGAGTCAATTTATGTCTCTGTCCAATGTTTATATAATTTTATCACTACTTTCAGCAAACCCATTAATAAATACACGAATTTGCATTATAATTTATATCGTCTTATATATTTGATGACCTTGGCCTTGTATAATTTAATAATAAAGATATGAAAATATTTTGCAAATGCCTTTTGTTACTGATAAAAAAAAAAAAAGTTTACAAAAAATATTTCTCAAATTTATTTAAAACTTAAACATTCTCCCTATTAAAGCATAAAACTCATGACTCAATTGCTTATTAAAAAATTCTCGTTGAGCATAATTGTAAACCGTATTTAATATGGAACCCGCGACTAAACATTGATCAATAAAATGTGTTAAGCCAGCTGGACACTGACAGTGACCTCTAGCGGAACAGGAGCCAAATAAACAGCGTTGAAAGTCTGGAGCACAAGCACAAACATTTGGGCCGATACATTTGCCATATAAACCACAACCGCTGGAAAGAAGAAATTATAAAGAATAATTTTAGTTGGGTATACTTAATACAACAGTTTCAAAAAAGTCTCTAGTTATTTATAAAAAAAGGTTATTAATTTTCGTCCCATTAAAATGCCCCGGAAAACTTTGGTAATGGGTGCGATAAAATAATACATTACCTTGTAATGTAAACTCCTTATCTGTATCATTATTTTCCAACAAAAAGTAATGAGCTACCAATAATGGGTTACATAATTCATTACTATGTAATGAAGACTCCTTACCTCCATCGCTCTTTCAGTACATAAAGTAATGAGTTACCAATAATCGGGTAATCATAGGTTACCCTGTAATGATACATCATTACCTTTTACATTATTTAAAAACATAAAGTAAAGACCTTTCGATTATTAAGTAATATTTATAATATTTTTTTTTGGAAATCTATATTTAGACACATTATTTTGTCATTTTTTGCAAGCATGAGGGTAAGGTATATATTTTTAGCATCACAAACTAAAACCTAAAGCACAACAATTAGTTTGCATTTAAGAAACCCATTATTATATGTGCCGATAGCTCAGTTGGTAGAGTGCTCGCCTAACAACGAGAGACCCCAGGTTCGAATCTTAGCGAGACCACGTTATTTATTTAATTAAAAAAAATATTTGTAGTAATTTTTTTTTATAATTTTTTTTTATGCATATCTATTTATATACACATTACTTTTCCCAACCCGGTAACCATATAAGTAATCAGTTACATTACACAACACTAGGTAATGCCCACCCATTACTTTTAAGCTCATCGCCTGTAAAATTCATCAGTGAAGTAAAGTGTATTGTAATGCACGGGGCCCTATGTCGATACATTACTTTACCCATTATTTGGTAATTCGTGGTTTTGTTTGGTATTTCATCTTATTTATGAAAATGTTTGCCATATTTATGAAATTTTTCATTATACAATATTAAGATCAATTGTTTTTTTTTAACCACAATCGATAAAAACGTTGCATATATATGCTTTTTCTATGATTGAACTTACTTTTCACATATTGGTATACAGTCATTGTCCTGTATATTATAACCCTCGAAGCATTTACATATACCAGGACCTATACAAACACCATGTTGACAGGCATCAGGGCAATACGGTATACAAGAGGAAGTTTGTGCATCGAATATAAAACCCACATGACATTGACATTTATAGCGAGATTCACAAAAGCCATTATTACAATTCCTGAAAATTTAGTAGATTTTGTTAAAAAAATAGTAAAAAGAAAACACTTGAAATGAGTTGATAAAATAATTAACAAATTTTGTTAGAATTCAATTTTTGTTGGTAAAATTTTAAGTAAAATTTTATGAAATTTAAAATAAAATTTTTCTGATTTTTAATATATTTTCCCTACTTACATATAACATTCCGTCTCACAAATATTTCGTCCTGGTCTCTTTATATATCCTACAAAACATTCACATTCATTGGGTGCTAAACAACGACCATGTCCACAATGGGGCATACATACAGGTTGGCAGCCTAAACCCTCCAGCCAGCTATAACCATCTAAACAGATACATTCTCCAGTTCCAACACATTTCTGATTAAGACCACAGGGTATATAAGAACAATCGGGAAGACAATATTTACGTGTCTCAGGATCTAAAATATAACCCGCTTTACATATACAAGTACCATCTAATAAACAGCGACCATTTTCACAAGATATAGGACAAGTATGTGTACATTTTCCTTCCAAATTCTTAACAAAACCCTCAAAACATTCACAGTATTGCGGAGAACGACAAAAACCATGACGGCAATTATCTGGTGATATAGTAGAACAATCGGGTATACATGTATGCCAATCACGAAAAGATCGTGTGAAACCTTCACAACATATCTCTAAACGATGATAGAATGGAGTGGAGCCATTTCCCACTATGGGTATATGCTCTTGTGTTTGAAAGTAAAAAGCTCTGGAATATATTATAAATAAAATAAAAAAATATTAATAATTTTACCAAATTCCTCTACTTACGGTTGTTCTTCATAACATTTATTATCGGATTTATTCAAATTCTCATAAATTGTCAAATCCCAACTATTTGGATATATATCTCCATATATTTCAGCATCTCCGCAAGCTTTTAGAATATTTTCAATAATTGCTAATGTGAAAATAATTTGCTTTACTTTTAAATACATTATTCTTAAGAAGATTTTTTATTAATGTTACATTTTGTTTATAAAATTTTATTTTTATATAGCTCAAGCTTATCTCACAAATTGTCATTTTCAGGCAAGCTTTAAAACAACTCTGGTTTTATTTTTATATGCCATATTTAAAAATTCTTATCTCAAAATTGGAAAACACCAAGATTTGTGTGAACAAAAAAAATATTCAAATTTAACTCTTTTTCCCCAACTAAAACGCTTCGTTACCTATAGTTTTGACTACTGGAATATATTAAAAAAATAAAAAATGCCTTTTCTAAGGAAACCGGCAATGACGTTCGGATTGTGACCGAGTTTTTCAGTTTGCGATAACAATAAATTGATTGAAACAGAAATTCTGACACGACAACAGAATTTTCATTGCCTCAACAGGAATTCTGTAGTACATACGAAAAAAATCGATAGCTACAACCGTATCATTCGAGTGGCTACAATTACGGTTGCTACTACCGAGTCTGTTTTCTGAGTGAAGAAACAAATATTTTAATAATCAAACTTCTAGTGAAAGTGTTTTGGTCATCCCGCCAAAGAGGAAACTTTTTCCTACATACGAGTACCAAATTTTATGTTCTGTATTATAGGGGGTTGGGCATGCCACCACGGGAGAGTCTATTCCTATTATGGTGAAAATTTAAAAAGAACACACATCTTCAAGGAACACACATATCGTCACCTCAAATGCAAAAGGGCGTAACTATTAAAGCTTTCAAAACCTGTTTTATTGATGATTATGATTCATTTGGCTAAACTATATGCCTACACAAAATTTTGGACTTCTACGATAAAAAATAGCGGTTTTATAAATAAAGATTGAATCTTATATGTTTTCGTTTTCGCACATTTTTTTTTTTTGTTGCCCTGTAAAATACTAAAGTAGAGTGGAGTGGTTATGAAGCTCTGTATCGAACTACATTTCTCCAAAAAATTTGTTGGTTCTATGATTAAAACTATCAGTTTTATTAACGATATTGTTAAAATATCTGTGAGCATTTTTTGCTTCTCCTGTAGAAAAGTAAATATGTTAGTTATGCCCTTTTGCATTTTAGGTGACGATTCTAGGCAAAGCATTTTGGGTAGGCCGTCGAGGAGGAGGAGGCTGTTTTCTTTTTTTGCGCCAACCCGGATCCGTATATTGTTTTTTATTCACCTCAAAATTGTTTGTTCACCTCAACATTTTTTTATATAAAAAAATTAGTTCATAATTAAGTTTTTGTTTTCATTACAAATTATTATTTACCACAATTAATTTTATATTACATACCTTTTTAACAGGGTGATACTTAAAGAATTATGACAGTTAAAGCAGGTGACATTTGTTTAATGGTATAATTTATACCCCCGTTAGCCTCGAAATTGTTACATAATAATTTAACCGGCTCACTAATATTAGGGATCCGAAATTTCTTTCTAACTCAAAAATATTTTTTTTAAATAAATTTTAATTTTATTAAAGAAAAAAATCTCAAAATGTACAATAAACAATTAAAGAAAACTAAAGTTATCGATTACAAAATAAAATACATAATTATTCGTTAAAATATATCTTAAAAAGAAACTAAATGTGAGCAACCTTATGTGAAGTATGAGAAATTTGTGGCACTTGTAAATATTTGGAATTCTGAGGGGGTATGATCAAATGTGAAACATGATGAGTAGTGGTGTGGCCTGGTAAATGATGCTGATGTTGCTGTTGCTGCTGTTGTTGTTGAAGATAATGCTTCTGATGATGATGAAGATTATTATGTGATGGATGCGAATGTTGTTGAGCTATATAAACATTATGATGATGAGCATGGCTGAGATGTTGATGCAAAGCGGTAGGATAACGTATTTCATCATATAAATGAGACTCCATGCTACCTTTACGTGACTTGGGGGTTACTACAGAATATAAAGATTCTTTACGGGCATAAGCATAAGGTGTAGTTGTGGGAGTTTGCGAGGTTATCGAGGAACTGTTACTGGGTGAATCATACAAGTCGGGTCCTAAGATGGCAGAAAACAGAGAACTTTGTTTTAATAGTTTTGAGTAAAAAATATTTATTTTTAATAAGTAGACACTTACATACCCTCGATTTTATTGCGTACCATTTGTGTGAAGGCCGGTAGATCAGGTAAAGGTTTTAAAAAACTTTTATTTATTGTACCGCCACCACCTAAACCGGATCCACCCAATTCTTGTAAATGCTGTTCATTTGCATGAGGCGGTAAAGGTGGTGGTGTTATGATTATGGGTGATGTAGCTCCTGTTACTAAACTAACATTTCGCGCTGCTAAAGCTGCTTCTACTTGTGACTTTTGTAAATGATATCTACGATACACATATAGGAAACCCATTCCTATGGCTATCATTATTATTAAAAGCACGACCAATAAAGTAGTTAATATACTATTTCCATGATCGGAATTATGATTTTCTGTTGCTTTAGATGATTCTTCCTTTTTCAAAACATGACCTCCAAAACCGGCTAAATTGATTGTTTCTTCCTGTGTTAAATTATGATGTTGTTGGGTGCCTGTGGGATCAGCCGCTGATGGCCAATTTGTAATAACATGTATAACTTCTGGTGTCTTGGCACCATTTTGTAGATTTTCCAATAAACCCTGACCCTGCTGATGTAAAATTATTTTGGGTGTATGAGGTGTATCATCTTGTTTTATTACAATAACTTCTGGCAATGATTTTGTGGTAGTTAATTCCAATATTTGTGGTGGCACAGCATAATTTATACCTTCTGTGGTTGAGCTGGCTATATTTACGATATTTTTTGCTATACGATCCAAATTGTGTGTTATATTTACTATGGTAGAGTTTAGAGATGCTATCATAACATGTGTAACATTTGGTGAGAGTGAAGATTCTGCGGGATTATCACAGGCTCCGGTTAGAGGATGGCAAAGTTTATTTTCACATTCACATGCCTTGCGACACATGACACCATGTGTACCCATGGGACAGGGTTGTTCGCAACTGGAATTTGAAAGGAAAATGAGTCATGAATAAGAAATTGTATATGGGGTGTTTGTATTGTTGACCTGTATTGAAGTTTGTAATGGTTTTTAGTTCACCTTAAGATCTTTTGATGTAAAATAAAAATACAAGGTAATTTTAATTGATTATTTCCTTTCGATATTTCTGTTAAATTCTTTAACTATCTGCTGGGCGTTTTAATTGAAACTTTAAACTTTAAATCTGAGTTGCAAACTTAACTCTATAAAGACTTCTTTCCAACTGACATGGAAGGAAGGAAAGAAACCATTAAAAATACAAACCCTTGTGAAAAAGCTGATTCAAATAATATTCAGAAATCGAAAATGAGTGAAAAAATTTTATAGAATTTCTGTATTTAATATTTTAATAATACATACCCATCAAAACAGATTATCTCTGAACCTGTTCTAGAAAACCTTCTTTTACCACCGGTTACATCGAATCGGTTCTAGAACAGGTTTCAGGGAGTCGAAATGTAAGGTGTCACTGTCCCAGAACCTGTTCTGTAACTGGTTCTAGAACTATTTCTAAAGCAACTTGTTCTTGTTTGGAGGTAAAGAACTGTAAATAGGACAAACTCCATATAAAAAGAAAAGGTTCCAGAACAGAAATTATAACCTGTTATAATACAGTATAAGTTGTTCTGCAACCAGTTATTTGTATTTTACTATTTTACTGGGTACCTACCCAAAAACTATACGAGCTTGAAAACCAAATTTTAGCAGCGGATTTTCGTCGATTGTATCGCTGTTATCGAAATTAATCAATTGAAGGGCTTATTTTAAAAATATGATAAGACACATTATTTGTTTTATGGATTTTCGATAATTTCTGGACACCCGTTGATTAATATTTGAAAGGAGTCTTGCTCAATTACATATTGCAGTACCAAGAGTATAAAGTTCCTTCAAAAGCTATTTTTTTTTTTTTAATTTTTTCAACTTTTAACAGACGAAAACAAACTACAAATAAAATGTGGTTTATCAAGTTTTTACAATAAGCCCTTCATTTCTATCTCCATAACTCGGAAAGGCTCGCTGATTTTAAGCAAAATATTTTGCTGACCTTAGCAATTTCTTTGCAAGCACCTTCCGGACTAAAATTTTCCTGACTTAGCAATTTTTTTTTTTTTTTGCTTACTTTACTAACTTTTTTTTTGAGTGTATTTATTTAATCATTAAAAATTTTTGAATTGATCGTGTATTTGAGTTTTATGAAGACCTATATTTCCTTGTCCAGCTTTTTTAAAACAGATTTATGACAACTACTTACAATTCGCCATTCCATCCAATAGTGCAATGACATATACCCGATTTATTATCGCAGACTGCGCCATTTAGACACTGGCATTGATTTTTGCACTCCAAACCCCAATGATCATGATCGCAGCCTAAATAAGCAATAAAATTCTTAGTTTAAATAGTGTAAACTTTAATTTTAATATTTTTTTTACTTACGTTGCGTACAATGCTTGCCTGTATAACCCGGTTCACATGTACATTCATCGGGTTTCAAACAATAACCACGACCACAACCACCACGACAAACTGGCTTACAAACAGTATCATTTATCGATATATTTCCCTCATAGCCCGAACAACAGAAACGAATGGTTCGTGTTTTGGTTATATTCTGTAACAGAAATAAAATGAAAATGTTATGGAAAAATTTAACAGTAATGTTTAAAAGCTTAAAAATATGCTTTATTTTTAAAATAACGTTATCTCCAGACTACACCTATAACAAAACTTACACGGTAGTTCATAAATTTAACATATGCATTCCAAAAAAAAAAATGTGTTTTTAGTTTTAATATTAAGACTTATATCCAAACTACAGATTTTTTGTAGAGACAGGCTGATTTGGCGTGAGAAATCAAGAATTTCCTACTCTTTTTCTTTTAAAAAAGTTAAATTGTTTTCTTCACTAAATACGTTCTTCATCCAAAGTCCATTTAAATTTGGCGACACAATTCTATTTTGTTTCCTTTTCGAGAGTTCAAGTATCATTTCGTATACATTGTTGTTTTGTCACCATTTAAAGAGAATAGTCGTTTGCATCACTTTTATCATCATCATCACTTTTGCGTGCAATTTTTCCTCGTTGTCATTACAATAATGGTCTGTGGTTTGCTTTATGGGTAATTGTTGCATAAATTAATAAGCAGGAAATTTTAATGAAGTTACAATCATCATCGTTATTACTTTTTTTTGAATTCTTTTGCAATTTTTTTATTAAATATTTAAAAAAAAAATGGAACACAAAGAAAAACAATACCATTCAAATTGTGTAAAAATATGATAATGTGTATAGAGAAAAGTTCAAAGACATTGAAGAAATCGCTTGTAACTGCTTTTAGAATAATTTATAGACTGAATGACATAATATTTGATTACACAGTTAAACACTAAAAATACATCGGACATGCGACTTATTAACTCTCATAGATTTTGGGACCTAAATTACAACTGTGAATACCCAGTTTTAATATAAGCTCTGGTTTTTGAAATATTCGCGAATTTAACTTTTATCAAAAATCATGTTTTTCTTTAAAATTTCTTATTAATTCATATACCTGAATAAATTTTGAATTTATTTTAATACGGTTTTGAATTGGGGACTTTGAGCATTTTAAAACATATCAATTAATTGCGATTTGGGTGAGAGATGAAGGATATCCTTGCAATTCAAGCGAAACTTCACTTGTTTTTATTTTTTTGTGAATATAATAAAATCTCTTCATCGAATTTGCAAAAATTTTTTATCACTTGATGGTAATTTATATTCCACTTAATTCATTTCATCAAAAACCCATTAATCAATATATCAAAACTAACCGAAAATTCAATATGAAATGCAATTGTTATAATATTTTTGTTAAAATTAATTTTGTATAAATTTACTATGGAGGAAATATAAAAAAGAATGTTTTTGACATGCACAATTTGACAAAAAGGTGCAAAGCCATTTTCAATTGGAAAATTGTGTTAAATTGACACAAACGACGGATACATGTTAATATTTGTTTACTATTAAAACAATACTCAAAAGTTTCAATATTAAAGCAAGTAAAATATGTTCACAATAAAAGCTATAACTAAAACCGAACAAATTTTCCTTTACATTTTGTATGATATGCAAAATATCAACGGTTTACTGGCGAAATTTATCGTTTCGAAATTATTCGTTTTTAGTTCTAACTTTTATTGTGTTTCTATTACACAAGGCAACAATTTTAAAAAAATTTTAGGGGCTTTGAAAACCACTATACAATTTTGATGTATTGTGGTCCCAGTAGTACAAATATGGTTCAATTTTGAAATTCTATGGAGAGGTTTTTTTTTTAAAAAATTTTTAAGTAAAATTATAAATTTTTTTAGACGTTTCTCCACATAATTAATGATAACTAAAAAAAAATTAGTCCGATATTATTCAAATAAATTTAGAAAAACTGAAATTTACATAGCCTTTAATCCGTTAATATATTGCGTTTCAATCGGCTCAGTAGTTTTGGAGTTATAATAAAAAATTGAGGGAAAAAATATTTTTTTTACGTGAAAATAGCAAATTTTTTTGTTTTAAAAAAATCATAAAAAATCGAAAACGTCAAAAATCGTTCAGATTTATTGCTTTATCGCAAAGCCACATGTAATAGGAACAAAATGAGATATCGATCATAAAAATCGATTGATTTTTTTCGAATTTATTCACAATTAAGTGAATTCGCTCATTTTCACCAAATTTTAGTTTTTTGTCTGATATACATAAAATTGAGTAGTTAATGTTCTTCTTTCGATTGATTGAATTTTGAAAACATTTTCCCCATGCTATGTACAAATTTTCACATCAAAAATGCATTACATAGTAACATTCGTGTATTTTTTGCAAAACCCTACCTAGAATATACTGATTCTATTCTTCGGAAAGACATTTGTGTTGGATGAGCTTAAATGTAAATAAATAAATAAATTAAATAGTAGAAAATTTATATTTTATTATTCACATTTATTATAATAAATAAACCAAGAAAATAAATAAATAAATATGTATTATAAACTACAAACTCTGAAATTTTCTTTTAGTCGATTTTCTACTATTGTTGAATAACGAAGTGTTACTCTGAATACTCCAGCAAAAATCAGCCATCATGTGTGCATCCCAGCGACCCTGGTATCGTTCCTCCATTGTCCGGATATCTTGGTTCTGTTCTTCACTCAAGTCTCCTAGATTTTCAGGAAAACGATCTAAGTGACTGTGCAGGTAGTGTACTTTGATGCTCATGTTGCATCCAAGATTCTGGAAGTGAGTTAACATCTCTTCAACGTGCGCAACGTAATCATCACCCTTGTTATTTCCTAAGAAATTTTGAATAACCCATACAAACGAATCCCATGCATTCTTCTCAATTTCTGACATTGAACTGCCAAATTCAGTATCGTTCACCAATTTGCGAATTTGTGGGCCATCAAATATGCCTGCTTTCAGCTTTTCCATACTTAGATTGGGAAACTTCCTTGAAATATACTGGAAACATTCACTATCTTTGTTAAGTGCTTTAACATATTGTTTCATCAGACCAAGTTTAATGTGAAGAGGGGGTAATATGATGCGATCTCGGGGCACTAGAGCCACATTTGGCGTACCTGGAACTAGTGTTTCCCTAGAAGGCCATTGTTTTCTCTTCCAATGTTCTGTTTTAGCTCTGCTGTCCCATAAACATATAAAACAAGGATATTTTGTAAAGCCGCTTTGTTGGCCTAAGAGGAAATTTACCATCTTAAGATCAACACAAATTACCCACTTATGTTCATCATACTTTATCTTCTTCATGACCAATGCAATTACAGAGTATTCTTCTTTTACTTTGGTTGAATGTGCGATCGGCAAGGAGTGAAATTTATTTCCATTATGCAAAAGGACACACTTCAAGCTGCGTTTTGATGAGTCGATAAATAAACGCCATTCGTTTGAATCATATCTCTGTAAGCCCATGGCAGTCATCAAACCAGAAATATCTGTGCAGTACACAAAGTCATCCTCTTCAGCAAAATAATGAAGTAAGTCTTTTTCTCGAGTACGGTAATACGAAACTTTAGTTTCTTTAGTTATGAGACCTGTTTCTTTCATCCGGGACGCAAGTAATTCAGAAGATCTTTTCGACAATCCAAGGTCTCTAATTACATCATTAAGCTGATCTTGATTCCATGGTCTCGGCGAGAAATGTTTGTGTGGG
Source organism: Delia radicum (assembly GCA_021234595.1). NCBI lineage: Eukaryota > Metazoa > Arthropoda > Insecta > Diptera > Anthomyiidae > Delia > Delia radicum. Next base: position 226,005,520 of record CM037854.1, read on the forward strand.
ATGAACTCGTAATTTTCAGCTGTAGATGGTAGTGCTGGATCTGACATATCTGATTGGTAAGACATACTTGAGGTTGAGTGTCCTGGTGAAGATGAAAGCACATGACTACAGCTTGCACCCCGATCTTGAGCATATTCTATTTCTTGTGAATGTAGAACTGCAAGTGTAAACCCATCAGCAGACCTCGTTTACAGTGCTTGTAAATATGCGATACCTTCAATTAATTGTAAATAAAAATGTAAAGCATGCATCGATTTTTATGATCCATATCTAGTTTAATTCGCATGATATGTAGCTTTACTACAAAAAAATAAAAAGTAATATTTTTTGCAGTTTTCGATTTTTTCCAGATTTTTGTTTTTCAAATTTTTTTTTTTTTTTTTAGCATTTTTTTTTTTTTTTGCTAACAATTTGTTTCATAACTTTGAAACTATTGATCGCATTAAAAAAATTTGTACACGTTCTTTAAAGATATTGTAAACCTTAATTTTTGTAAATTTAATTTGACAAAATCGGACTAGTTGTTTTTGAGTTATGACAACATAAGTGGAGAAATGGCTCAAAATATTGTCAATTTAAAAAAAAAAAATTTTAAAAAAAAAATTATCCATAGAATTGAAAAATTTTACCATTTTTGTACTTAGGCAGCCATGATGCATCAAATCTATATAGTGGTTAGTCAAGCCTTTTTTTGCTGTTGACCTGTGTTATCAATTATTATCTCAAAAAATAATGATACTAAAACTCTAGTGAGGATCACTTGTGAAAGCATGAAATGAGGATATAAAATACCGCAATGTCCAAAGATCTTACTAAATTGGATATTCTTTATTATTTCAAAGAATCATTTAAATTCTACTGATGATCATAATTTTTAGGAAAGTGAACTTCAATTAGCTAGAACGTGGTTGGTATTGTTTAAAACACATGTTTTTAACATTTTTTTTTTATCTGAAAATCAACCAAAGTTTATTTTATTTTTTTTATATTTCTAAAACAAAGTTCAGATGTATTTATATTATTATACCACACAAATACTTGTAGTTATTACACTTAAGGAAAAAAGTTTTATCATATTGATGAAATTATTTCATAAATATGGATGTCGTCTGTAGCATACATAAAGAAAATTATGTTTTTTGAAAAAACTGTATATAAGTTTTATTTTCGAATCTCAAAATTTGCCAATTTGATGATAATAACAATGGGGAAACTACTTAGGAGTCTTAAAACTTGACAATTTTATGATATTAATCCACATGACAAATGTTTTATAGACCTTCAGAAAAAAGTCTAATAATGTTTGTAAAAATAAATTTGTTTTTTTTTAGGGAAAATGGTACAATTTTGAAACCATAAGTTAAAATTTTTAATTTTGATTTGAAATATAAAAAAATATAATTTAAGAACTCAAAATTTACGAGAAATTATTTAAAATGCTTAAACACCATTATAATATTATCTGAGTTGTTCTTAATTTTAAATAGAATTAATAATATATAAATTTTCGGAATTTTAATTGTCCTGTCCATACCTAAACACACATGCTTCATACTTGACCACATGCATACATACGTCACTCATATCGCTCATTTAATACAAGAGTGACATAACTCAAATAATACGATTTTGCAGAAAACGAGTTTAAAGTTTTCAATACATATCTGCCTCGCTCGACCCTTTCTCTATTTATTTGGTCACGTTTTTATAAAAAGGGTTTTTAATTTGGTTTTCTTTTAGTGAGAGTTTTGTGCGAATTCGCTAATCATCGAGAGACCGTGAGTAGCACAGTTTTTCTATGAAGTATATACTCCTTGCACCCACTTTAAAGAAATAATAAAATATATTATCCTCCATGATATTAACATTATATTTTTACACAACATAAAGCATTATATAACTAATAAATCTCATTAACTAAAAAATCGCATTTTTTGACTTATGACAGTCTTGAAGTAATTGTGCTCTACACCATTCTTATATGTTCATATTAGGAATCATAAATGTGCATCTGTGGGCATTAACGAAAAGTGCGTTAATATTTACATATATAATCATACATATATATACATTTCCATGCATGGTCATATGTGTATATAAAAAAAATGTATGTAATATTTATATATTATGAACATATATAATAACATAACATAACATATATGAATCATATATTGTGGTATATGGATATATATGACCTCGAACCACTTAATATCTAAGCATGAATGAGTTCATGCATGTTCATAAATGGATACATAAATGTTGATTTTTAACCGGGTGATGCTTTTTAAATAGAAAATTATAATTTTTAATTTCAAACGGATATTTTATTTCAAATGGATTTATAAAAATATTTATGAAATATTTCAAAAAAGCGCATGAAGTAGCATCATTCTATTTATGAAAAGATTCATAATAATTATTAAGCACTTCTTAAAAAGAAGTGTAACTTCATCATCCTATTTATAAAACATTTCATAAATATAAATAAGTCTGTCGTCAATTTACTCTTTTATGATATAACTTCATCATTTTTATGAAGTGTTACATTGGACGAAAATCAGTAAAGTTTTTCTTCATTTTTATCAAGTTTTTCATAAATATGATGAAGCTTTTCCCCTGAGTGTATGTATGTATTATTGTTCCATATATAAGAGACACCTAAACGTATGATTAATAGAATAATACGTATACGCACTAGGTATGACACTGAAGTGGAAGCATTCGACATTTTTTTTAAGCGCTGTCATTGATACATTTTACATGTTTTATCTTTAATTTGCATGTTTAAAATACAATTTATCTTTATTCCTTATATTTATTTTTTTAAGATTTCCAAAGTAAATCAAATCGGCTAAAATGCACCACCTTTGGGGTAAGTTCGGCAAGTTAATATTGCATATTTTTAAGCTATAAATTTGATAAATATTCTGGTGGAAAACTTATATTTATATTAAGTATTCATTAAGATTTATATTAGAAGCTGTAATTTCAGCAAAAAAAATTATTTTCACCTAATTTGTTGAACCAAAATTAAGTCTGGACTATATAACAATGTAACGAATTAATATAACGTATACGTTTTTTGACATACTACCAATTTTTGCTGACGTCGCTCACATAATTTAATTTTTTTTAAAAAATGTTAAAAGAAAATTTTAAAAAATTCATGCTAATATTATAAATTAATATCAACGCTTCGACATCTTAAAGGGAGTTTTGCTTTAATACACGAAATAAAAATGTTGTCCCAAATATACTAACTCTATATTATATTTTTGCAATCCAAAAAACACAAAAAAAAAAAATTATTCTCGATCACGTGTAAAGTACAAGTGTAAAATTTGGTGACGTAAAAGATGATCAATAAGTGCATATTAGGATGGGCCGATTTGTAAGGACAAAAATTTGTCGATATTGTGCAATCGATTTTTCGATAGCTTTTGGCATGAGGAAAAAAAAATTCCACTACGACATCTCAAAAAAATCGTTTTCGAGGTGCACAAATATAAATTTTTTGTCTTTGTCTCAACTTTTACTTTTAAGGTCTTTTTTAGTCGGTAATAAAAAAACATCGGCTGATTTCATAGCAATATTGAAAATGCTTTTTAATTGCCAAATAAATGCTGAAATTGAGTTTCGTTTATGAAAATTCTAAAAAAATCAAAAAAAAACATAAAAATTAACGCGTAAAAAAGATCGATTTTTCGATAAAAACTCGTCCAAAACCTCAAGGAAAACATCTTTTTGGAAAAACTGCTATCGCCATCATTTTTAGCGTACAATTTCACCTTGGAAAGGTAATATTTAAAAAAAAATTAAATCAGCCGATTTTTTTTATTAGCCTACTAAAAACAGCCTTAAAAATAAAAGCTGAGAAAAAGTAAAAAAATTAAATTTAGCGCCTCGAAAATGATTGTTTTGATATGTCGTAGTGGAACATTTTTTTTCCTCATGCCAAAAGCTACCGAAAAATCGATGGCACAATATCGATTGCTAAATCCACCCTCCCTAGTGCATATATTATGTAAAGGAACATTTTACCAGCTCTTTTAAATACAGTGAAAATCGGGGATATCCGGTTAAAATTGTTAATATCGTGCAATATCTAAAGTAATAGCGTTTACGTTTTTAATCATACTAAATCATATGAAAAATGGTGTATACATTATATATAAATTTCTAAGGGGAGGGGAAAAAAAGAAGAAAAAGTCTATTCTTTGTATATCCTGACAAAACATTTGTGGTTGAAAATTTTTATTTAAAACCCTATGTTCCTTCGAATATAAAAATTTTCACTGATATGGTACTTTTTGGAATTCTGTCCCTGAATGAGGTAAAAATGGGGCTTTAAAGGACAAAAAGTTTCCCGCTTGACGGTATCGCGAAACCACCAATGCGAGAAAATTTAAATATGATAAGTGGGTTCCTAGCACCGCGTAGACAACGTCTAATACAAGATATTGGTAATTTTTCTAGGACTAAGGACAAAAATTGAAAAATTCTGCCAGTCTACCAAAACTTCTTTGCCTAGAAACTTGAAATTTTACATATGTAATCCTTGAAATAAGGACTAGTTTAAAAACAAGATTATTTTTAAAATAATCCTGTTAACAATAATCTCTTTAACAACCGCATCGTAACTCTTTCTCTGAACTTTTTTTACCCTATTAAATAGTACAATAATGTTTACTTTTACTTAACTAGGATTGATTTCATACATTTCAAGTTTACACATAGACAAGTATTGAGTAATTTAAAAATAAAAACTTTATTGCAAAATCACCATAAACCGCAAATTATTGCCACTTGTTACTTCCGTTTTACGTTTGCACTTTCCAGTAAGCTGGAAAAACTGTATTACAAAATAATGCCTGACCATTACAAAAGATACTCTAATTACACTTGAATTTTGAAAAAGCAATATAAGATGAAGTTGCGCCTGCGTGAGCTGGCTGGGTGATGAAAAACTTGTGTAAAACAATATTACATGTGTCGAACATAAAACAAAAATATTCAAGTTACAGTGTCAAGTTATGATGTTGATGGAAACTAGAGCATTACACTACATAAATATTAAAGAAAATTAGGTAGATAAACAGGATTCAACTTTATGAAAGAAATGAAAAGAAATTGCTAATACAAAGAAAACTGTTGTGTATAAAGTTTTACACAAGTTGTTAAAAGAAAATGTAATAAGAAAATTAAAATTTGTTAATTTTGTTCCATGCTTTCAGCTAGTAATGTAATTAAGTACTTTGTAATACATTTAATTTGTTATTATCTAACTTTTATGTATGTTAAAAACCTTATATATCAGGAAACATCTTAAATTACTTGTAGTACTGCCAACCATATGGGTTACGCATACATATGCGGTACCTTTTTGGTAATACAATCTTTCTATTGAATGTTTTAAAGTTGTCTTATTACATTGTTTTTCATAATAAAAAAAAGATAACGAAACTACACACAATATTAATTACAAGACATTACCCAATTCGATTTGAAATAATAACTAACTCATGAAATTAGAGCCTTAAAATTGTACAATTTTTGTTAAAATAAGTAATAAAGAAAATGAAGAAATAAATTTAATTAAAAGTGAAAAATTGCTGTTCATTAAATTTAACATATTTTTCTTTTGGTGCAGAAACAAAAACGTAGAAAAAAACGGGGAAAACATGTTTAGGAAATCATTTTAATTTGCTTACTAAATATATATATTTTTCTTTTCAAGAAAACCCATTTTCTACAATTTCAAAATATTTCAATAAACAGAAAAAGTAAAACATCAGCTAATAAGGAGAAGTATCCTGTAATAAAACGGTGTAATAAAAGTCCCATAAATTAAAGAAAAAAACTAAAACAATTTTAATTATTGTTATATATTTTCAAGTTAGAATTGATGCATATTGAAAAATAGGCCTTTGTGAGGTCCAAATTTAACAAAGTTTTACAAAAAAAAAATTAAATTTCAGCAAATATTTTAACTATTTGCGATGTAAATCTGTTTAAACATCAGTCCGTATGATTAATATTTATTAATATGTATCGCACACCCAATTCAAAAGTGACTCAACTCAAAATTTTAATTTTTCGGTTTATATGCTTAAACTATGCACAATATACTTGTTTATCTATATAAAAAAAATATCAGTGTATTTTATTGTTGTTAACTGTTGCTAAAAAACAGTTATGTCTTTCTTTATGTTTCAATTTGTATAAAGTTGCAAATATTTTTTTTCGATTTCTGAAAAATTAAAATTTTGAGTTGAGTCACTTTTGTACTAGGTGTGCGATATAACTTATACGTATAACTAAAGTTCACTAAAAATTTGTTACATTGGACATATTCAAATCAAACTCTGCTAATATATATAAGGCATAAAGGATTTTTATTTGCCTTATATCGCCCTTTAGTATTAATATTGACATCCAAAGTTGAAACTTTAGTAGTAAATAAATCCCAGTCTACTGCTATATCTAAAAAATTATTTTTTTTATATTTTCATAGATATTAATTCAAAAATATAAGATTTTTTTTTGAGTTATACGTTTTTAAAATGTTTTTTTAAAAATAACGTTGGTTTATTATTATTTCTTTAAATTGTCATTTTGCTACCCTGACATTATATTTTAAAAATTAGTAATATTTTAATAAAATTAACCCATTATTTATGTTTTGGCTGAAAATTGAATAAATTTTAAAACCTTCATTTGGTCAGATTTTCAAAAATTATATAAAATCGATGAACTATTGTTTTGAGCAGAGAAACCCCTTTTCATATTTTCTCATCAAATAATAATAACAAAATATGAAAGATTATTGTTTTCACTTTCAGAACTAGATTTTTTTCGAATAAAAATAAAAAATATTTGGCAACTCTAGATAGTTATACCGAACAAATTTTTTATTTCCGATTGTAGACAAAATGTTAAATTATTAAATTACTTTATGGGCAGTTGTCTTTTTTCGATTTTATAAATAATTTTTTTTACAATATGCACTCATTTTATTTTCTTCATTTTAATATCTGGCAGTTAGCGATAACAGTTTTTAACAATTTGTTTATTTACTATTCAATATACAACGATTTTTGATTTATCTTTGCTAAATATTCTAAAAAAAAGCTGAAAGTTATAGCACTGCTTTAGAAATTTATTTAGGTATACAAATTTTGTTTCCATGTACGTATAAGTAACATAACTAATAATAATACGTATACGTACAGTGCCCGTAAACCAAATATTTAAACTTTTATGCAATATTTTTCATACACAATGTGCAACGATTTTTACTGTAAAATAAAACTTAACACATAGCTGGAACTTTCTGTACTAACTTTTTTTTTCGAAAAACAATAAGCAAACTTTTTGGCCGATTTTTAGCTAAATTAAGTAATCTACTACACCAATATTCAGAAATTTATTGACATAAATAAATAAGTAAATTTTTAACACTTTCCCAATTAAATTTTAATTTTAAATATATTAAAGAAAACAAAATTGGTCAATATATAACCACGCCTACTTCGCCCATTATTTGGAATAATATTTGTGATTTTTTTTAATTAGTATCATATCCCAGCAAAAATTAACCTGGAGTTGGTAAGCAGTAACTACATTTGTATGCTTCCAAATAGCGCTTCAACACCTTGCATAATATAAAGCAATTACGGAAGGCATTCTGAATGCCTTCTTTCAAGCAGTGAATAATGCTTAAAATGAAGCAATAAAGTATGCATTAGGGTGGGGCGATTTGAACATCTTAATGGACGCTTCTCGTTTCTGATTCTTGGGATTGTACTGAGCAAAAAAGTCTACTAGTCCATACGTCTACGGTGAAAATCGAACTTCCAGATTTTGACTTTTTAGCCGTATTTTGTGAAAGTAACAATGTGTGGGATGGACATATCTCAGGAAGTAGGAAAAGCTTATCCAAGATTATGGTATCAATCTCTACTTTGGAAGATTCTCTAGCAGACTCATGTATCAACCACATTTGTGGGTGGGGTTTAAGGGGTTAATTTTTTAATTTCAAAATAGGACTTTTTTGCCGTAAAGTCAAAATCTGTAAGCTCGATTTTCACCGTAGACGTATGGTCTAGTGAACTTTTTTGCTCAGTACAATCCCAAGAATCAGAAACGCGAAGCGTCCATTAAGATTTGTTTCCTTCCATACTAATCGCCCCACCCTAGTATGCATACCATGAGCATTAATGTTGTTAACATACAAAAAAGCGCTTCTTAGTGCCTAAGAAGGCATGAATTTATTGCTTCTAGGAGCACATCGAAAGAAGCGCTTTAAAAGAGACATAACAAGTGGGACATCGCGAATAAAATCATAGCCTTCTTTATTTGATTTGGAAGCGCTTTCGTTATCAAATAATGTCTTCCGGAAGCGCTTTTGGGTAAGCACTACTTTTTTGCTGGGATAGGACAATAAATGCTGTGAGTTTGACAATGGTACAATATACGTTTTTTATTTGCTGTTGTCTCCGAAAGCCTCATATTTAGGACAAAACAACAACTGCGTTTCATGAAATTTAATTAGTATCACCAAAAAAAAAAATAATTTTTAAAAGCGTAAATCAAATACAATCGGTTTTGAGCTTAAATTATATCATGGTATAAGTAGTTACCACGAATTAGAGTTGAAACGGTATAGATTTAGAAGTAGTAACGATTATCGATTATTATATATAAAACGTATTTAATTTGCCAAATTTCGTTAAAATCTACATACACATTTTTGAGTTAAGATGAGGATCCTTTAGAAGTATTCTCACTCAATACCTTAAGTCCTTAAGGCAAACCCAAAAATTTTGTATTCTTAGAAGGACTTTCGCCAAACTTTTTATTATTTGTCGTTTTCCAGTAAGTTTTAGTATTGTTATTAATATTTTGCAAATTCGATTGATTTTAAAATAACATTTTTTTAACTTTTACAAAATGTTCGACTATTTTATAATCCTAAGCCATTCGTTAAACATACAAAATTAGGGAAAAAAACATAATTTTTATTTTTTATAAAAATGATATCAAACTTCTATAAAAAATTAGTTCATTTAAATTATAAGTAAATTATGTTTTGTATTAATATAATTTCGCTATTTTAATTAAATATATCAAAAATATATTCCAAAAGCGAAGACCTCTTTAACGTAGTTTTGGGCAGATATCATCTGGGCATACTTCCCCTTGGAATGGAAAACATTTGGAAAATTTATTTGGCACCCATTATTCGCAAAAAAAAAAGTTAAAGAAAAACTAAATAGGATTCAACAGGTTCCTCAATAAGTCTTTTTAGTTAATTTCTGTTTTTTTTTCTTTTTTGCTAAATTAAAAATAATGCGTTATCTTGTTTATAATGTCGTTTTTTTTTAACGTTTTTAGAAACAAAATAAATAAATTAAAAAAATTATGTCACGGTGTCAGTCATATGAAAAAAATTCACTTTTTTACATTTCCATCATTTATATGTCTAAAACATCACATAGTGGTTACTATGCTGTGACTTTTTTTCATGCATATTTTTTGTGCGTATCATATGTTAGAAAAGTGAATGCATATAGATTTTTTTTTTTTAATAGCAAAGTTTATACATTGTGTTCATATAAAAATATTTTTTTTATATGTCAGCTTAAATCTTTATGGATGGTATGTCTGTTGAGTTCATTTAATATTTACTCTGTTATACCAAGTGAAATGTTAGTTTGTATATTAGAGCACCTGGGCTAATATTTTTGGTATTGGTATTAATGGCATTATGTAATTTAGATTACTTTTCACTAAAATTTAAAAGTGGTTGTGGAGTAATATAATATTTGCAAGAAATAGTAAATTAATAGCTATTGCAATATGTGAGGGAGTTTAATATAACTTGTCATAACTGACAAATTAGCTCAAGCGAAAATTAAAACATATTAAATTGGTTAAAGATAAATGCAATAGTTTGTTAAAATTTTTAAAAAGTAGACAATTATGTCTACCGCAAAGTCATACAGAGTGAGTTAGTAGTGAGATGTCTGCAATATTTATTTTTATATTTGTAAGAAGTTTTTCGATAAGGAGCTTTCGAAGAACTAAAAACTATTCAACATTGTAGAATTTAACTTTTTCTTAGATTCGAAAATTAGCAATAACCGTAAATAAATCATTTCCAAAATAAAATAAAAAATCTAAAAACCTATAAAATCTTTGGTACAGAAGAACTTTTAAGATTAAAAAAGGCAAATTTTTCTTAAGATAACAACTTATAATTTTTTATATTATTTAGTTTTATTTTCTTTCATTTATTTTTTAATATTTCTTTAGTTCTACAAAATTGTTTTTCTATCAAAACCATTTTCAAAATTATGACTTTAAAAATCGCCTTTTTTAAATTAATTTCCAGTATTATGAATTATAGATTCGATTAATGACATTAACTACAAAATTATTATTACGCAATAATAATAAAAAGCTTTCATGCGTATACTTTATTTTATCTAACAATTCTATATAACTCATACGTCACAGGGAATATAAATGTTAAATGGGATTTGGTTTGAGTTCAATTTTAATGGCTTTTTATTCAAAAAGTATCAAAGCAAATTATATTGGAAATTGTAAAATTTATAAGAATTTCAAAATCTAAGGATCTTTATAAAAATATATGTTTCAAATTTAAAATTTTATAAAAGTTAAAATTATAATGGCCCTTAGTATCAAAGAGTTTAGAATATAAAAAGATTGCAATATTTTTTTTTTTTTTATTAATTAATAATCATATAATTACAAATTATATACTATTACCCTAACCGAGCACTAGCTACTATGGCCTTCGGTGCGTTGTAGCGAAAACAGACCAGTGCCTCTGGTGGGAATCGAACCCACGACCCCCGCACTGATAAGCCAGCACGCTACCAACTAGCCTACCGGGGCTCACAAGAGATTCCAATACTCTCAGTTACAGAGAACAAATATGTAAAATGTGGTTGCAAATAGGAAATTGAATATTTTTTCGCGACTTTAAATTGATAAATTGATATTTTCTTAATGTTGCTGCTGATAGATTTTAACATATTTGTTATGGTTTGCTCAAAATTCTTTTCAATTTAGCTTTAGTTTTCCACAAAAAATAACCGTTTCCTGTTTGCAGGCACAAGGTGTTAAAAGTGGGTGACAGAAAACGATTTACAGTACTAGATTTACTATACTTAAAAGCTATGAAGTGCAGAGGTTTACATTGAAACGTCTTGACCATTTAAAAGTCGAAAAATTAAAAAAATTACTTGAAACTTGCAAGAGTTTTTTTTTATTAATTTTATTGATTTGCTCATAGTTTTTAACTTTCAGATCCAATCCATCAAAAATGGACTCACTAGACCAGGGAGATGCACTCATTGACAAAGTAATTTCCATATCGCTGGTTGATGAAGGGTAGTATGGCGGTTTGCAAGCGAAACCAAAATTTTAATTTTTCTAAACTTTTTTCCATAAGGTTTTCGGGCCGTATAGTGGAATTGAGTTCTGAGAACAGTATTTGAAAAACGGTGTAGTTTTTTACTGCTTGATATATGCCAAGTTGATGTCAGCTCAGCAATAACGGGATACGTACATCCCAAACTAATTAAGAATTGGCGTAAGTTTTTTTTGAAACTGTAGGTTTTATGCTTCTGACATTCAAAATTATATTTGAAATTGACTAGTGTATTGGGTGAACTGAGTTGCTTTCTAAACAGCACCTCCGGGTCAAATAGGCATTTTAAAAATTTTAAACGCAATCATTTTATGAACTTCCGTTTCGATTTTTTTTTAAAAAACATGTCTAGAGAACATAGTAAGGTATATAGGGTGAATAACGACGAACTTAATTAATAAAGTGCAAAAAACTTTAATTTGTTTTTCATTCATAGCGGCTACAGGTAAAATCTTTCCAAACACATTTCGCTTTGTGACTACTAAAGCGCTGTATCAATTCCGCCAAAAACAACATTAGAACAAAGAGCACATCTTATATATTTAAGGTTGCAAGGCAAAGAGTACATATGTGCACTCGTGATTAAGAGCCCATATACCAAATATAAAGTTCTTTTGAAGGTTTCGCCAGACTTCTCAATCAAAGAGTTTCCCTATTTTAACCCATAGTTTTACTACGTCCCTGCAAAAAGTATCATATCAGTTAGGTAATATTCTGAGAAACATATATTTTAAGTTTAAAATTTATATTTAAACGAGAGACTTTACCTCTCCCCGAAGGAATTTCCAAACATCCCGTCTATACAGTTATCTACTCGTATTGAGGAAGTCATATACCAAATATCAAGTTTCTCCCTTTCATGGTTTAGAAAAGCCTCCAAGGGGCTTTTAAAAAAGCCTCCTCTTATTGTCCCTACCCATTTTAATTTCATAAAATCTCCATTATACAGATGTCTACTCGTGATCGAGAACCCACATAATAAATTTCAAATTCTTCTTTACTTGATCCCACATTTTTACCAGGTTTTTTTTAAGAAATCCAAAAAGAAATTGAAAGAACATATATTTTTAATTTCAAACTCCTGGCTAAAGGGGTTTGTACAGGCGATGGCTTTGCCAATTTTTGCCTCTCCCCGAAGGAGTTTCCAAAAAAGTGCGCCTATATAGTTGTCTACCCATATACGAAATTTTAAGTTCCTCGCTTTAGTGGTTTGGCCAGGCAGCCAAGGGGGCACTTTTCTGCTTTTTGAATTGTGTATTTTTGTTTGTTTTCCGTCCCAAAATTATATGGTTACAATTTTTTTAAAGACATGCACATTTTTAAGATCCCATAACTTGTAATAGAAAGTCGATATAATAACGCAGTTTTTGGTAGATAATATGGGTGATTCCAAGTTAAACAACTTTTTGTCATAAATTTTCTATATATTATTTATGTCATATATATTAATAAATTTAGATGACATTTTAAATCCTTTTTTTTAATATTTACTTTCCTTGTTACAAGCTATTGATCATAATAAAACCTTAAACATTGCAATCATAGTAACCAACCATATTTTTTAACAAAACATGTATTAAATTTAGTTTGACTTATATTTAACAACGATAGTATAAAGTAGATTCACCTACAATTCCAATTAAATACAAAACGGGTCAATATTCTCTATATAGAGATAAAGGAGTTGATGTACAAAAACATGTTTTAAAATACCAGATTTAGTGAAAAATAAAATAAAATTTTGTAATATTAGAAATTTTTGTTTACATGCATTCAAATGGATTTAACTGGAGTAGGCTAAGCTAATCACAATAAACGGGATATGAAATAATATTATAGTTTAAACTTTGAGCTGCTTTTACAAAACAAAAATGCACACTAGGGCTATAACTTTTGATATATTTTTTTTTTTTGCAATTATCAAGTTCTATCCTAGCCATATAGTCCATAAACAAATAGTACTAAAGACACGAAATTTAGTTTTTCGTGGTTTTTAGAAAAGTTCCTCCATAAACCTCTTTAAAGTTATAAACATTATTTTTGTTATTTTAACCTCAAAATTAATATTTCGCTTAAAATTTTAAAATAATTGGACAACATCGATGGTTATAAATCCTAAATAACACAAACGTTTAAAATTCGTTTTTTGGCAAAAAAAAAGAAGCATTTCAGCGTTGTTTCGCGATATGCGCATCAAAATTCGCAGAAAAACGAGCATATTACTTAGAAAATAATTTAAAATATATTCTGCAGTAATTTTGGTCCACTAATGCAACTTTAATAGTAAAAACGTGAAAAATACAGGGTTAGAAATTGCGATGCATGAGAGGTTTTGAAGGTTTTGTTTCAAAAATACAAAAAAAAACCTATTTTTACACGCAGAGAAAATATATGATAGTTTAAGAGGATTATGTTATGGTTCAAACACATACCAATCATAATATGATTCTAGATGATGATAAAATCTTCCTTAGTGATCACGCTCATAATAATCCATCATAATAATCCATGCATAAAAATACGAAATTATTGTTAAAACTACAAAAATTTCGTAAAATATACAAATTTTCGTTTATTTTACAAAAAGTTGGGTTATTTTGACATTTTTTCGTAATTTTACGCATTTATTATTATCAGTGCATAATATGATCAGTCAGAATCATGTGTATTATTATTACGATCATATTATGATAATTTCTTGTCGTCAATCATGTTTAATCATATTTTTTTCTATGCGTGTATTATTAATACAGTTTTACATATCCCGTGGCGATAGGTAAACATTTTACAAAACAAAATGTTATAGCCCTAATACACACATATTATAATAAATAAAAAATGGATAACATTTAGTATTAAATCGAAGTTTTTTTTGGCGGTAAACTTGTTTTATTTTGAAAAATTACTACTTAGATTTGTATTAACACATAAAAAAAATAAAACGTAAAAACTAAAACACCCGGAAATGCATAAAGCCAGTCTAGTCGCTTTATGCATTTTTTTGTACGTTTTTTCTACGTTTAACAAAAAATAAATAAAAAATATTTGCAATAGTCGATCCAGTATTTGATGTGTTTGTTTTATTTTATAAATTTTGTTCAAAAGAAAATTAGTTTTTTATTTTAAAATTTTATTCAATAAGCAAATGTTTAAAATTTTAATTAGTTCGAATTGATTTTTTTCTAACTAATTAATGATTTTTTTTTTGTATTTTTATTGTTTAATTTATTACTTTTTTGTATCTATAATGAAATTCTTTTTTTCTAAAACACTTGTTTTTGCGTAAATTATACATTGTATTTTACGATGTATTTGGTGTTGAACCAGTTTTGGTGTTTTTTTTTTTCTCGAAAAAAATCTGATTGGGACATTTTTGTTTTAAGTGTTTATTTAAGGCAGGTGGTTTATTATATAATTTTGCTTTAAATTGTTTTTATTAGATTTATTGGCTTTTGTTAAATTTTATTTCTATTTTTGTTTTATATCTTCATAAAGCATTTTGATATGATTTTAATGGTTAGTTTGTGTTTCTTATTTAAGTGCTAAATATTTTGGCTAAAAGTAGCCATAAATTGTTAATTAATAGGTTTTTAAATTGATAAGAAAATTAAGAGAATTTATAAATTCTTTATAAGTCCGCATATTTGCTAAGGTTGCGTAAATGTTTTAATGACGCCATGTTTTTTAAGGAATCTAAATTTAAAGAATTAAATTTTGTAATTTATTTCAAACGGCAAACGAAGTATTTTGAACGAAAACATCTTAATTTATAACATTTTATAAGACAAAAATTCCATAAATTTTACAGAGTGTGTAAATTTTAACGAGAAAAATTGCATTAAATGTACAAGCCAAAGTAATGAAAATATGTGAGTATTAGGGCAATAAAAAAAATATCTACAAAAATGTTTTAAGAGCTTACAAAAATATCGAAAAAACAGTAAATTAAGTAGCGTAAATATAAAAATTAGATGTTTAATATAAAAAAACGGTAATTAACATCGTTTCTACAAATAAAATTTGTATAAAATTTGTTCTTTTGAACTACGTCAGTCAAACAATGGTTTGAGTTAATCAGTTACCTAATTTTGGGTGCAATAAATATAGGGGCTGGACAAGTTAGTATGGACATCTAAAATGTATGATAAATGCACTTAAATGTTTTACAATTTGTTCGATATTTATGCAAACTATTTATAATAATTGCCTAATGTCCGTTATAGATCAAATATTATCAAATTCGGTCCATGCATTCAGAAGTTATGTGTAAAAACATTAATGTTTTTTTTAGATTTTCATATAATTTTCTGTAAAACTTATTATTTGGACCTAGTTCTGCATAAATTGTTTTTTTGATAAAAAAAATAAGTATTTTAGGCAAAATTTACTCCCTGAGACCGAAAAAGAAACCGAAATTTTTTTATAGTTGCCAGATTTTCTCTAGAGTTGTTTTTGCGACAACCCTATATAAAAGTAAGTGGCATTTTTGAGGTAATCGCATTTTTTTCACCTTAGAGAGGATTATTAATACGATCATCTTAATACAATAGTTTAAAAAAAATCAGTTCTTTAACGTGTGAGTTAAATAGAAGATATTTACGATTAACACTAAATGGCACGAAGAATGTTGATGAAGACCGTAGTGGGTCAGGAAATGTATTCCAGGAAATGCATTCCATTTTTCTGTGTTTTTTCTAATAGTCAAAGTAAATTATCACATAAAAATTATAATTTTTCTGTTAATTTAGAGAAAAATTTGTCATGATCTCAAACCGAACGAATAAAATTTCACAAAAATCAGTATTTTAAGAAAATGTATGAAAATCAAATAAATTTTCACATTTGTAGATATAGCTCATTTACTTCAAGACTGTCATAAGTCAAAAATGAGGATTTTTGAGTTAATGATGCAGATTTATTAGTTATATCATGCTTTTTATTGTGTAACAATTTCATAATAATATCATGTATACTTTTCGAGATAGAGGATAATATATTTTATTTTTTCTATAAAGTGGGTGCAAAGAGTATATACTTCATAGAGAAACTGTGCTACTCACGGTCTCTCGATAATTATCGAATTCGCACACAACTCTCACTAAAGAAAATAATACATTAAAACCTCTATTTATAAAAAACGTGAGCAAATAAATAGAGAAAGGGTCGAGCGAGGCAGATATAGATTGAAGACTTTAAACTCGTTTTCTGCAAAATCGTATTTTTTGAGTTATGTAGCTTAAACTTTATAAACTTTATAGCTTAAAACTTTCATAATTTAATAATCAGAACTAGTATTTAGTCTATCCTTTCAAAGAAAAAACAAACTCTAGCTTACTTTTGGTTGCCCTAGTGATTATAATAATTTTTACTTTGAGCCTAATAAAGTTATTTTTTTAATGACATCTGTACGGCTCAGATAATATCTAATGAGTGCGTTTTAAAAATTTTGTAATTACACTAATCGACGGCCAAATAAAAAACCTCAATTTGATATTCATCTTTTTTAATAAACCCGAATCCGAATATGGCAAAAAAATGTTTTTCTCATTTCAGTTTTTAAAATATCGCGATTTTTATATTTACATCATTCACCCTATTTTATCGTATATTATTTTGCTTAATTTTTCGAAATTTTATCGCAAAATCATGAAACTTTTTTTAAGAATATAAGTCTTCATGAAATTATCTTTAGTTTCTATAAGCATGTCGGCGTTTGTATCAAGGATATCGCACTGGTATTTCCAGGAGTTTGTAAATTGTTTTTTTTTTAATTTTATCCTATATATTACATGAATGTTTAAAAATTTTAAAATTGTTTAGTTGTACATGAACTAACTAGACATTCTAATGAATCAATTTTTGTATTAAAATTGCAAATCTATTTTAAATGTTCCGAAATATTTAGAAAAGAACTTCATATTTTAACTAATTTTCCACATGCTTCAAATACCAAAGTAAATAAAATACGCTTCATATAAAAATATATTACAGTGGAACTTGTTAATAACGAGCACCGGATATGACGCACTTTTTTATAAGGAACGATTTTTCTGATCCCAAGGCATTTACTAAGATATTTCATACAAAAATAATACGGTTATGACGAACCTTTTTTATAACGAAGTACGAGGGCGGATCAATAAGTCCGCGACTCTTTAAATGAAACACAGTTTCATTTAAAAATTATTTTTCAACATAATCTCCTTTAAGCTCAATACACTTAGTCCAACGTTTCTCCAATTTCTGTATCCCTACCAAAAAATAGGATTTTTCGAGGTTCAAATAAGCATTTGTTTGATCAATAATTTCATTGTTGGTGCTAAATCTCTTTCCACAGAGCCATTTCTTTAGGTTTGGAAATAGGAAATAGTCACTGGGGTCTAAATCCGGAGAATATGGCGGATGAAGTACCAATTCGTAGCCCAATTCATGGAATTTAGCCATTGCGACTGCACACATGTGCACTAGGGTGATAACTTTTTTGGACAACATTCTCCCCAGGGGTTTTCTAATGGCAAATATTGTATTAATGATAAAAAAAAACTATTTCAGTTCAATTTGGTAAAAAAACCTTACGCACCGACAGCGATTTCTAAAATGCCTTTTCTAAAATGCCTTTTTTTTTAAATATGGGTTATACATATGTAAGTAAGCTAATTTGGAAGAAAACTATTCCATTAACTCGAAAACGGACTTTACTATTGAAATCAGCATGTCTTAATTATACAGATGTGATGGTCAGACGTTGAGGCATCAAAAAAAGTTTTTTTTTTAACTTTGTTTGATTCAAAACTTTAACGCGTTTGGTGCATAACCTTTTTTAACGATAGCGAAAAACTAAAAACGCAGTTCTTAATATTTGTCCATGCTATACACGATTTTGTCTGGGGAGATTTGATATTTGCAAAAAATGCAAAAAGTTATTACCCTAATGTGCACCCATTGATTATAATTATCTTGATATTGCATTATCTTGATGAAAAAGAAGCCTTTTTACGAGTTTTCCTACAAGTTTTTACACTTATAACAAACACACAAAAATCGCGATTCTAAACTGAAAATTCTGCTGCGAATCTTAAAAACATCAGGTTTTTAATTACAAAATTTATTGAAAAGAATTAAAAACTATATGAAACGTAATTTAATGTAAGAATTGTTTTAGAGCTACTAAAAAAAATGGCTAAATTAGGTGAATTTAAGAAAAAATCCTGAAATTTTAATAATTTTTAGGAAAATGTGTAACTCTCTTAAAGCGAACTAAATCGTCCGATCCCCGCGAGTTCATTATAACCATATTCCAATGCATTACCATTACTAATTATGAATTCCTAACGTTTTGCAAAACGCCGATATTTAAAAACTGCAAATTAGTAAAAAACATTTTTGACAGCTTTCGATTTAGCGTACCTATTAAAAATTATGTATTTCAAAGATAAGTTCTGCAAAAAGTTAAAACTTGTAGAGTCGTGTTATTATATATTATCAACTTATTTTTGTTTTTTTTAATTAAAACTATTATATTATAAAAATAGCAATCGACATCTCCAAATTGGGAATTTTAAAAAATCTTTGAAATTAATTATAAAAAACCAGTTTTTGCATTTTTATCACATTCGTGCGTCATTGTTGATTCCAGGCTAATAAAGAGTGTTAATGATAACCAATAAAGTTAGAATTCAATATCTGAATAGTTTTGAGTATACTATTAAATAAATGAAATAAAAAATTTTAATTATCACACATAATTTAGTTGGAAAGTAGATGTGATCACCAATATTCTTTTAAAAGATTATATACTTATTTAAGATTATATAAAATTTACGGTTTATATTGTTTTAGCAAAACAACTATTTAATTACCACTATCTACCCTATGGGGAATGAGGAGTCAATTGACCTCAAAGTGACTGGTTAAAGAAGGACATATCACAGGTCTGGTATAATTTAATACTCAAGTGGGTTAAGCAGTGTCAATTGTCCTAAAATTATCAATCCTGTGACTGGTAAAGGGAGGACATACCAATTAACCAGAATGCTTATTAACACGAAAAAGCCAGTTGGCCAGAATTTTACCCATTGGAAGCTGGTTAGTTTTCGATTATTGTATACGACATGGCCCTTTTACGACAATCTTGTGGTATGCCCATCGTTGGTTAGTCCTGAGGCATGCCACTATGCGGTTTTAAAGCAGGACAAATGACCCCCTGCTATGATAAGCCAATGTTAAATTTGCCAGTTGTTTACATAGGGTAGGGTTTAGCAGAGGATCGGTCTCTGGCACGAAGGCACCGATCCTGTGGCACATGCAGATCCGGTCCCATTCCCCATAGGATAGTTAAATATTTTACAATAACAAATTCGGGCATCCCAACCAATTAAAAAAATAAAATATATTTTCAAACTATTGAAAACAATAAAACGTAAATTGTACTCAAAATTTGGTGATCATAACCAAAATAAAAAACAAATCAAAAAAAATGTTAAAAATATAAAAATGAAGGGTTTATTGTAAAAACTTGATAAGCCACATTTTTTGATTGCTGGTTTTAGCTCTTTTCTAATCATATGTTGATGAATATTTTATTTAAGTCTAGCTAACACATTTATGACAAGTATCAAGAGTACAGAATTCCTTCAAAAGTTCTACTTTCCACATTAAATAAAAACTTTAAAGGCAAAACTAGCATAAATTTAAATGTGGCTTTTCAAGTTTTTACAATAAGCCCTTCAAATTTAAATTTCAATATAAAGTGTTTCTTTTTTTGGGCAACCAATTTCAAGGATACAATATTTGGAAGATCATTGGTAAATATACATAAATACCAGCGAAATGAAGATTTTAATTAATTTAAATGTACGTGTTTAGGTTATATTGGAAACCTAAAATCATATAATATAACGCGCTATATTTCAAAAAGGGAATTCAGACGACTTTTTTCAAAACTTATGAAATATTCAGTTCTGTAAAAAATTAACAAACGGATATGGTGTTCGTAATCTGAGAATTTTTCTGAAATTCAGGCATTGTCTTTATAATTAAATACAGTTTTTAAAGAAAAAAAATTTTACCTCTGCTTTTATTTTATACAAAATAGTTCTTTGAATATATATTTTCTTGAATTGGAAGAGATTTTCTTTTGGAAAAAGTCCTTTGAATCTGTATAGTTTTCCACAAAAAAAAATTATCAAAAACTTTGGTATTTGGTATATGAAAAGCCCTTAGATTCTGAGCGTTTTTCTATAAAAATGGTTATCAGAGTTAGTGGCTTTTATCATAATATGCGGGAACTTATATATTTTTTCTACAGAAAAACCAACGTAATGTAATGGTTTCTTTTAATCTGATGATATTGCAATGCAATTCTAAAATCGTTTTTTACTTTAAGAAAATTCTTGTATTCTGGGGACTTTCTTCTATTAAAAAACTCTAACGTTTTGAGAACTTTCTGAATACCTTGTCGTATTTTATAAACTCTCAAATTTTGAGGATATTTCCTATAGAAAAATCTTTAGATTCTGAGTAAAACTTTTCCTTATCCTATCTTTTTAATTTAGAAATTTATTTATTTGTTTCATGTTCTACTCCCAGAAAAAAAGATTGTTTGGAATTCGGTCAACGCCATTAAATTTATTTTATATATTTTTACATTATTTCGAATAATAAAGCAAAAGTACAGTACTCGCAATTAAAAAGAGGAAACAGGAACTAAAAAACTATCCTATGATATTTCCAATTAACTTTTCGAATAAAATTATGTTAATAATTGTGTACAGAAAAAGCAACCATTTATTTAGTGAAAATGCGGAGAGTTTTTCTGCGTGACCGGGTTTAGGGTCGATAGGCAGTTTAGTGGCTTCGCTGCGTAAAGTTTTTCTGTGTGACCGGCCTTCTTCCGGGCTTAGGGTTTTATCCTATGTGATAGGCAGTTTAAAGGCTTCACTGAATAAAGTTTTTCCGTTTTGCGATTTCATAAAAAAAATGTATTATGTTGTAATTTTGACTTTTTTGTAAGTGTTTCCGAAAAAAAAACTACAACATCTTTTGTAAAATTAACAAATTTTAGTGTATTTTATGAAAGTTTTTGGTATTTTGATATTTTTTTGTATCTTTTTGCAGTGTACCAAAACGGAGATTTTTGTTCATATAAAAAATTATCAACCTATAATATCTAGTAAAAGATTTGATTTGAATTAAATGTGTTTCTCAACAAATATTTAATGGAGTCAATTAATATTTTAATTGACTTTTAAATATATAAATACATATTTTATTTTTAGACATAATTCTCAAATTAGTTTTTCATATACTGTATGTTAAAGAGAAAAGTTTCGGTATAAAATATCAAATGCATTTGTGTTTACAAAACAAAACAAGCATACACACAAATACACACAAATACACAAACAGACACAACAATACCAAAAATACATAAACATACAAATGTGTCGTTCACACATTTTTTTTTTGAGTGTCATATTTTTTTTGGTGGATAGTTAAGATTTTTCTTTTTCTTTTTAATTTTCAATAAAAGTTTTAATTAATATTATCATTGCAAAATCAATAAAAATATTAATTGATTCAATAAATTTTTTAATTGAAAATCGTTTTTAGCTTTTTCTGTGTTTGGAAAACGTTTGCAAATATAAATATTTTTAGCTGAAAATTTTAAAAGAAATTTTTGAAATGCATTTACACATCATACTAAAATCTGAAACTTGGGGTCATGTAAAATTTTAGGCAAAATCACGAATTTTGCACAACAAACTATTTGATAAAATAACTTTTTTCTTACCAATATAACTTCTCTCTTAACGATATAGAAACTTAAGCAGTTTGGTGTAACAAAAGTCTTTCTTGTGTTTGGTTACAGTTTTGATAAAAATAATTCACGTTAGCTGCAAATTTTATTTGATAAATTTTTTAATAATAATCTAACGAAAGTCTTCATTAATCTGTAGAAATCGTTAAAATCTTTTTTTTACTACAACGTTTAAAAGTCAAATTAATTTGAATCATATTTGACTATATCATTAATATCACCTACTCAAAAGTAATAAACAAATTTTAATTTTTTATATTTTGGCACAAGAGGTAACCAACCAACCACTTGCTAAACAATTTTTTTATTTAAAATGCTACAAAAATTAAAAAAAAGTCTAAACTAGGTGCCCTCATTTGGGCACAGCGGGTTAAGAGCACTTCAATGGTCAAACATGAATTATTTAGAGCATTGAAACTAATATCATATAAATTTTGTCGACAAGGCGTAACACAAATGTAAATCATAAATTATAGAATTGGGTTTAAATTAATGGGACAATGAAATTTCAAGATGGTACTTAATTAAATACAATAAATTTTAATTTTCTTTTCACTTATAAGCGCATTCCCTTAACCAACCTGTGTTTTAACCACTTCCCTCATTTCCGTTTTATAATTTGAACATCTCGGTGGAAATTCCAAACACCATTGTGCCGTTCTTATCTTAACAGGTTGCATTAAAGGTGTACGCACTTCTTCCAGATACTCCTCCTCTTTGGTACAAATATGATTATCCTCTAAAGGAGTATTTGAAACTACTACCACACCAGCACTATCGGAATTATTTTGTGCAATATTCACTGATTCGATAACATTTTGTTTATTATTTCCCGTATTTGCAGAATCACTTATAATACCAGCTGTTAAATCAGTATTAATTTTTAAGCCATCGGTATTAGCATTTGATAAACTCAATAGTAAAAAATTGAAAAAAATTAATATTTTTAAATATTTTTTTAAAATTGACATTTTTACAGATTATTTTTTGAAGAAATCTTAATTAATATTTAACAAAATTTTAAATTTTTTGTCAGAAAATGTATTTGTTTTTTTTTTTTTTTTGATTTTATGAATTTTTAATGATTTAAAATTTTTTTTAAGATTTTTTATATATTTTTCTATGACATATCATAACAGTTTATTCATTTTAAACACTTTCACTTTTTCTTATTATTTCCTTAATTTTTTGAATGCGTTCCATACGTTTAAACGTTATCGTTGATTTTTACAAACTAAACTCTAGAACTGTAATTTACAATTCAATGCGATAAAAACTTTCATGTAGAAAATACTTAAATTATGTTGATCGTTAAAGTTCTATAATAAACTAAATAAATATACGTTCATACTCTCTAAAATGTCTCCAAATTGAAAATGTTTAAGCTGCTGTTTTTTTTTTTTATAATGCGTTTAATGTCTGCGTCACATTGTCTGCTCACTATATTTACACACAAGACAAAACAAAAATCACATTTGATTACATTTAATTAATAATTGTATACAACATCATCATTGTCATCAGAATCATGTATTATTTACGGGTTTACAATTTGTGTATTTAAATGTTTGAATTTATTACCCATATGCAACATAAATAATGTAACCAACTATTTTTAATTCAAACATTTTTGAAATACCAAATTTTGTTAAAAATTTTAGTCAAAAAGTTTTGTAGCCAAAGTAAAGAATATAATCATTTATGAACATGTATGATTATTTATAACTTTGTCTATTAGCACTAGAGAAGACAAATATGCTTATTTAGTTTTTTTTTTTGCATATTTGCTCATTATTGCTTTTTTAGCCATTTTTTAATTTTTAATTTTTGGGCTTAAAAACCGCTTTTCGTTAAGATTTGTGAGCTGTAAAGGTGCTATTTTTAGACACTCCTCGCTTTAAATGCTTTTAGTGCTTTGTCCCATTTTGTCTGTTGTAAGTAAAGTTTCGGGTTGAGTTAAGCCAATTATCTTTTTCTATTACAGACAACTGAAGATTTGGGTGATGCCAATGATTTTTGATTTGATTTATTTGATATCCTACACACAAGACTATAGGTCTTATATTGCAGTATAGGACTGAGCAAGTGTTAAATACAATAATTCGTTAAATATATATAAATATTACTACATTAATGCACATACAATACAATATTAACCAAAGACAAATAAAAAAAAAAAAAAAAATTTATAATTATAAGAAGACAAGTAAAAATTAAACAATAGACAATAGAAATATCAAAAAAGAAGAAAAAAAAATAATATAAAAAATAACTGTTTACAAAATTGAATAAATTTGAATAACTAAATCAATTAAAGCAAAGACAGGAAAAATCAAAAATAAAAATTTAAATTATAAATTAAAATAAAAATAAAAAGAAAAAAAAATAAAATAAAATTTAAATTTACATAAAAAACAAAGAAATACTCGAAATGGTTTACATATAATTAAATGTTTTTTAAAATATTTATATCATTGAAAATCAAATTAAATACATTATCTATCAAAAAAAATACCTAATAATGTTTTTTTTTAATAGAAGTGCGCTACTTATAGTTTGAGAGCTATGTGGAATTCTGTTCCAGAGACCGATTGGCAAATAATTCGCAACCATATAATAAGATTGGCATCAGATAGGTTTTGGCAAGAAGTTTTCCAATCTTAATTTGTGTACAGTACTGAGATTTCTCAACATTAAAAATGTTCGACCACAAGCATAATTAATATGGCTAGACCAAGTAAGCGTATTGCTAAAATAAATACCAAGATTTTTGGCAGAGTCTACAATAGTAATTCTTTGGTTGTTTACCGTAATGTTTGGCATATAATCGAGCTTTAATAATCTTTTCTTAATAATTAGGCATTTAGATTTATTAGGGTTTATTCCAAGGCCATTAGCAGAAGCCCACTCATAACAATTGAAGTGCTTATTGCAAAAACTTGATAAGCCACATTTATTGTTTTATGGGTTTTCGCTGTTTTCTAGACATCCATTGACTAATATTCAATAGAAGTCTTGCTTAAACACTTATTGCAAGTACCTAAGTATAAACGTCCTGCAGAATACATATTTTTTGGATTTGTTTAGCCCTTAAAAGTATAAAACACACTAAAACCAAAATGTGACTTATCAAGTTTTTATAATAAGACCTTCAATTGTATTGCCTATCATGAAAATTATCAAACTTTTTGGAAAGCAACAAATAAAATCTAAAATGACAATATCATATTAGATTTTTGGGTTTGAGGTAGAACAATATTTTGATTTAATATATGAAAATATAGAAAGTTCGTAAAACAATTTTTGTATTTTTAATACAAAATTTTAAACATTTTTGAACAATTTTGAACAATTAACATACCACGCCTCTTCTCAACAAACACAATTTGTTGAAATATGTTGTTTTTACAAATTGTAATACAACAAACACACATACATGCACTGATATACAAAGTATATCGACATGTAAAATTGTTATTTTTCAAATAGTTTGATTTTATAATTAGGGTTACCGATTAGGTTGTATAAACTACCTAATCGGTAAGCAGACAAAAAGATTATGATAAAGTTTATTTTGTCTGTTGTATGTAATGTCTCGGTTTTAGTTAAGCCAATTATATTTTTCTATTGCAGACAACTGAAGATGTGGGTGATGCCAATGAAACAATTGTAGTGTCTATCATGAAAATGATTAACCTTTTTGGAAAGCAACAAATAAAATCTAATATGACAATATCGTATTAGATGTTTGGACTTGGAGGTAGAACAATAGGTAAGTAAAAATGTTTAAATATTAAAATATGTGTCAATTTTCAAAATTTTGTAAATATATAAGATAAATTGTATTCTAAACGATAACTTTTAGTTCCTAAAAAAAGTTCATCTCTTTACACTTTTTAATCAACACCTATTTCTATCATAATTCTACAACTACATTTATTTGTTTTTACTTTCAATTTTGCTACTATTGAATTTAATTTTTTTTTCTTAATGTGGGTGTCAACATTGCCATCTTGCTTACTATCTAGTATATTATTTTTATAACATCTTATTATGGTTCATTAATCTTTAAAGTGATCTTGGGATAGTTGTGTTCTACTATCATTTATTTTTATATATATTTTTTTAATTCAATTAAGTGTAGTTTCATACTATTATTATTGTTTTAAGTGATTCTGAAAAAACAAATTAATGGAGTATAACAACTATGTAATCCACTCGAAAAAAAAATTGTAAACTCATACAAAAATGTAACTCCCCTGCACCCGATTCTACACGTTATGATATATACAACAAAATAATCGTTATTATTAAATTGAGTAAAGAAAATTTAAAGATTGACAACAATAACAAAAACATTAATAAATAAATTTAAGAAAGAAAAAAAACAACTCTCCATATTTAAAAAATTACTACCGTTTTATAGTTATTGTGTATATGAAAGCAGTAAGTTAAGGACAACAGCATTTCGGAAATAACGTAACCAACTAAATTTTCCATAACATAGTGGGAAATCTAATACTGGAATTTTTTATTATTCAAAATCTTAAAAATTTAAAAAAAGAGTCCGTAAATTTGGCGGTCGTGATTTTGTTGCTTAAAAATACAATTTTTTTTTTACAAAAAATGCATAGTGGGAAATCAAAAACTAAAATTTTAAATTTTTAAAAATCTAAAAAATTTAAAAAAAGTCTGTAAATTTGGAGGTCGTGATTTTGTTTAATTAAATTTTTTGCTCAAAAATAAAAAATGTTTACATATAATCATGCATTATTTTATATAAATATATATATGTTAAAGTATGTTTATATATAAAACATTATATATTATCAATAAATTATTTAATATGTCAGCAACTTGTTGAAAATGGACTTTAAAGAAAAGAAAGTATCTCCCTAACTACAAGAGCTTAGCGCATTTATCACTTGAAATTTGGATATGCCGTATATTTTGTAGACCCACCACCAACAATATTTTCAAAATAATAAATAAGAACTTAAGTGAAAAAACATTATTGAGGTGAAAAAAAAATTTAGGTAAAAACATTTTTGACTTTGAAAATACTTTTTCTTTTAAAACAACAAGTTTTGTGGTGAAAAAATAAATGTTTGTAGTGAAAAAAATTAAGGTGAAAAAAATTTGAAATGAGTGAATAAGAAACATTATTCCTCTAGGCGCCTGGTGGAAAATATGACACACTATGTTCTACACCAACCGCTAATTTGAATGTGCAATAAAAGAAAAAAAGCAAAACGTCTCCAATTTACGTCCTGCCCAATGGCCTTGAGGCTCAAATTATAATACTAAAAGTTTGTGGCCTTTGAGGTAAGAGCAAATTGTATCATTAGTTACCCAACTCATGCCTGCGAAGGGGAACGCTCAGATCTCGCATCTACATTCTTTCTGATAGTCAGGCTGCACTGAGGGCCTTAATGGCTTATAAGGTGTCGTCTGGGTTGGTCATGGAATGCATTCAGACTCTCAATAGGCTCGGTAGGGGCAACTCTCTAACCTTGGGGTGGATTCCTGGTCATGAGGGGCATGAGGGCAACGAGAGGGCATATAGTCTTGCCAACCGCGGGGCCCGAAGGCCCTTTATTGGCCCTGAACCATTCTGAGGAATACCTGCGGGGTATGTTAGGGAAAGGCTCAGCGCATGGAGAGAGTCTGAATTATCTGGTTACTGGGAAAACTCTCCTGGTCAGCTAAGAGATTGATCTCTTTTTCCAGTAGAGGGTCGAGGCGACTCTTGTCGCTTGAAAAGGTGGGGGGGGGGGGGGGTTTGAGAACCCTGGCGTCGTACTTAACTGGACACTGTAATCTCAGATACCATCTGCACAAGAAGGGTCAATCGGACACGGATATGTGTAGGTTTTGTGAGACGGTGTCTGAGACCTCGGAGCATGTTCTCGGCGAATGTCCCAGGCTTTGTGATAGGAGACTTAGGTTTCTAGGTGATCACTTCATTTCGCCTTCCGACATCGCGAAGATTTTGCCTAATAGGATAATTGGCTTTATAGGTAGCTTGCATCTGTAGGTAACTTTAAGCAGCAAAAAAGACCTGCATTGGTCGCGGTGCATAGTGCCTTCTGATCTAATCTAATCTACCCAGCTCAAACCTTTAAAATTTAAAATTTGGTTTATTTTTTAATTTTCAATGGAGTGGGCAAAAAAGTTTAACGTCTTCTTGAAAGTACTATCCTCATGTGCTAAAAGTTTAAAATTTTAAATTAAATTTTCCTTAGGCATATGCTAATTTACTAAAAATATACTTTTTGGATTTTTGATAATAAACATTTTCCAAGTTGTGTTTAAAAGAAAAAAACTGTCTTTCAAATACGTTACAATTCAATGGGGTTTTAAAGGGACGCAACATATTGAAAACTTTTTCTGTACATCCATAGAGTCTGAGGAATTTGTAAACATTCTGTTCAGAATTTGACAGTTTTTGTATAACTTTATAATAAATTAAATTAAAATTTTATAATAATTTTTGAATAATTTTTGAATAAAATTCTACTGTTATTTTACCTGTTGGACAAAATATATCAATCAATTCAATTTGTTTTTTTTTAACATGGGGATTTTTAGAAAAAAATGACTAATTTGTTTGGGGACAATGAAAAAAGTATTTGGCAAGCTTGATCCACATTTATTTAGGTGGGGCAAAAGACTAACAATATTTTCAAAAGGCTAATAATTTTCAATAGTTTTATTTTTTTATATTTTGTGACATTTTGCTAAGAGAAAATTTTAACTTTTAACACATCCCAAACGGCTAAAGTTTGATCTAAAAACTAGCTAAAAATTAAGTTTAAATTTTTTTTTATAAATGTTATCAGAATTTAAAACATTTAATTGAAATATAATGCAAATTTACAATATTGCCAATTAAAAATATTCTATTATCAATTATGTTAAACACAAGTGCGTAAAGTTTTAAATGTTAAATACACAAAACAAAGTCTATTACTTCATAAAAAATGCACATTTTAAACCAGACAGTGTCTAGAAAAGTTGTATGCTTGTTTATTAGATATATTAGGTGTGTAAATAGATTCCTGGCAACAAGAACTAAAAAGTTGTAGACAGATATATATTAACACAAATACTTACAATTAACACAAATACAAACAATTATTATTTAATTTAAATACTTTGTATGTGTAATCGACTAAAATTTTGTAATCAACTGATAATTTCTTCAAACTTGTAAAGGGTGTTTTTTTTAGACGTATTGAACTTCTGCTAGGGATAACAATAAAACTAGCTGTCATACTAAAATAAAGTGTTTTTGCCTTTTTTCAGTATACTTTGGCAAATCACCATACACACACTTACACCAGAACAACGTTTACAAATCGTGGAGATTTATTTCCAAAATTGGAGCTCTGTTCTCCAAACTTATAGAGCACTTTGTCAAGTTAAGGGTGCGCATAATCGTACATCTGAGCAGGTAATACGCAATACTATTCATGAATAGATTTACTCTTTTGGATAATATTCATCCAAATCCGGGCTCGATACCGTGCGTACAGAAGAAGGCATATCCGCTGCAGACGTGACTGTGACAGAGGACCCGAATTTATCAATGCCGACGCCGTTCTCAGCAACTCGGAAAATTTTGAAGAAACATCTTGACCTACATACATACGTATTAGGGCGGGTCGATTTGTAGGGAGGCAAAAAATCGCTCAATGCACAAGGAAAATCGTATTCTAGGGATCAACATAAGAAACTTTGGCGAAGGAACCATACCTCTAAAACGAATTCTAATGTCCCGACTTTTGACCCGTAGGGTCAAATTTTTAAAAAGCCCACTTTGATATTTCAGAAAGTAGGAGATATCTCCCCAAGATTATGGGAGCTACTTCTTCTCCGGAAGACGCGCTAGCAGATTAATGCACAAATCACAAAATTTTTAATGCATAAATCATCATTCTAGGTGACCGTTAAGGGGTTAAAATTTAAGTTGAAAGAGGGTCTTTTTAGCCGTGTTTTTATAGCAAAATGTACAAATGTATAAAGATGAATGTATAATTTATATTCGATTGGGTTGGATTCGATTGGGGCACTTTAAATGAGTCAAAGTGGGATTTTTCAAAATTTGACCCTACGGGTCAAAAGTCGGGACATCAGAACTCGTTTTAGAGGTATGGTTCTTTCGGCAAAGTTTCCTATTTTGATCCCTAGAATACTATTTTCCTTGTACGTTGAGCGGTTTTTAAATCGACCCGCCCTAATACATATAAAAATCCAACTGATGCAACAATTAAAGCCAGCGGACCATTAATTGCGTCGTGTGTTCGGTGAAAGGGCTGAGAATCAAGTGAAAGTTGCGCCAGATTTTTATCGTTAAATCATGTTCCGAGATTAGGCTCATTTCTGGCTTAACGGGCATGTAAACAAGCAGAATTGTTGTTTTTGGAGAGAGGACAATCCTCTTGAGACTTCAATACATCCAGAAAAAATCACTGTTCGGTGCGGTTTACATGCCGCATGCGTCATCGGCCCATTTGTCTTTAAATCCGAAACCGGTGCTCAAGTTAGCACCGTGAATGGCGAACTCTACAGGCAAATATATTCATGATTTTTTTATTCCTCATGTCATTGCAAATCATTCGTAGGGGATTTGGTTTAAACAAGACGGCACAACATCCCATACAGCATGTGAAATCATCACTTTGTTAAGCACACGTATGTTGATCCAATTATCTCAAAAAATGGACCTACACACATAGAAAAACTTAGCTATTTACCAACTGAAATTACCGAAGTCAAATTCGGTTATTAGGAATTTCAGTCGGTTGGTACAACTGAATATTAGTTTTCACAGCAAAATCTAATATAAATACTAACTAAATTCATAAGTTGTTAACATTAATATACATTTTTCAATTCGGTTGGCACTTTATTTCTCTGTGTGTATGAATTGGCCACATCGTTCGTACTTTTTGTCATGGTACATCAAATCTTAGAAGCCAACACTCGACGCTCTATTGACGAAAGAAGACCGGGTATGCTTGAAAAAGTGGTTGAAAATTGGACCAACAGAATGGAGTTCATAAGGAGCAGTCGCGAAGACCATATGCCAGAAATTATTTTTAAATATTAAATGCCATGAAATTTGTGAGCTAATAAAGCCAACATTTTAGTCATGTCATTGAATTTGTTGTGTTTTGTTTTTAAAAAAAGTTCTATGCCTCTAAAAACACACTCTATTAGTAAAACAAAATTTTTGGTCTGAGATGTAAAATGTTATATTAAAACGGTTTCCTTATATCGATTTGTGTGAATGATGGGAACTTTGGTCATAACAAATCCTTGAAATTGTTACAGAGCCCAAATGTTTAGTATTACACCTAATACTTAAATCACAGACAGCAGTTACAGCAGCAATGACCTGTATGACACACACGCTTAATTTTGTTTATATCAAATGCCTACAAATATTATTTTTATTTTATTATTTTTTTTTTTTTTAACCCAAAACGCATGTTAAACACTTTGAATTGAAATTTTTTAACCAGATTTTTGTTTTGCGTAAAGTTTAGTTTTTGAATTTGTGTTTTCAGGGTGTTGTTTGTAGATAATTTCAAAATTTTTTCTATTGAAATTTATTTCGTACCAAGTGCGTTTTGTAACTAACATTGACATTGATTATTGCAATTTAGAACGTAAATGTATGGCAATTTGTCAAATAGTATTTGAACAAAATAAATAACGAAAAAATTAAAAAAAAAAAAAAACTGGAAAAAAAGTTAAGAAAAATAAAATTGAATTTAAATTTAAAGCAGGTTTAGGCGTTCAAATAAAATTTATATGAGAAAAAAATAGGCAAACAAAAAACTATATTAAAAATTAAATCTAAAACGGAAGTAAAATAAATGACTGGCAAAGTAGAATATAAAAAAAAAAAAATAAGTAATTTTATTTAATTTTATTATTTATTTTTGTTATATTAAATTTAATGAAAACAATTTATTAATGACTTTATTGATATTTTGACAGGGAGAAAAAAATGACTTGTTTAGTATTAAATATAAAAAAAAATGTTGGCTTAAAACTTAATATAATGATAAATAAAGTTAATTATATTATAATTTTATTAATAACATTATTAAATATGACAACATTATAACAACTAACACTTGTCTATGATTTACATTCATACTAGAGGCCTGATTGTAATAGCCACCAAATACTTGTAGATTGGCTGTCTCTATGCTACGTTTACAATAATCACCATCATAATTCCAGCCAACATATTCATTAGTTCTTAAATTCTCCAAACGTAACCATTCCTCTAGGGGTGTAAAATATTCACGTAAAGCTGAACCATCTAAACGTCCCTCTCCCAAAGCTTCCTGTAACACTTCTTGCCATGGCTGTGAGGCACCTTTGGCCATAATTTGTCTGCAAAGCAAAGGAAAAATATATAATTTAAAAAAAAAAATTTACGCATAACACAGGGCTACAAATAAAAAAAATATTTAATATATTAGGAAAATAATCTTAAAAAACATAAGATTACTTTCCTCAATTTTTTAGCTAACATCCATTGTCAGGGTAAATGTCAATCACGCCCATAATAAAAGAGCAGTACTTCTGAATTTTATTCTAATTACTGCTGTATATAACTACCACTTTTATCTAAAAAAACTAAGAAAATCTCTCAAAGCATTTAATATACATATATAACGACTATATCAGGTAATATCATGAATTTCTCAACATAATATTTTTTTATAATTTTTTATTCTTCGTCTTTGTCTTGAAAGATTTTAAATTGCTTAGTATTCATTTCGCTGCAAAAATGTACACATGGAGTCCGAATAATTTATTAAAATTATTCTAGGGCTTCCACATTTTTTGAAGTGTTATCTTAATAAAAATATGGGAACTCTAGAAAAATATTTCCCTACTTTTTGGACTTACAAGTGGAGTCTCCCGATTGGTTCTCTAAGATCTTAATAAAATTTGGAAATATGATAAAGAAAAAAAAGCAATATGGTGTTTTATAGCGGCCTAATCTCAGGTTCAAGGGTTAAAAGGTGGGACCAAAGTTACATGAATGACTAACTCAATCAAGACCTTTCTACAATCTCTCAGTGGGGTCGCGCGAATAATGTCGATTTTAATGCACGCAAGACCCAATGTTGTATGTTAACCCACAGACGGGCTGTGGAATTAACATTGTCATCTGTAGCTATGGATGGTATAGGTATTGAGGAATCGGATACTCTTGATGTTCTGGGCATGAGAATACAGTGTGATGTCCGTTGGAATAGGCACGTATTTCAAGTGTCGAAAGAGGCATTCAAGTGTCTTGGTTTTCTGAAACGGTGCAAGACTTACTTCACTCCATCCGATCTCCTTACTATTTATACCAGCTATATCCGGCCGAAAATGGAATACAACTCTCATATATGGGCAGGGGATTCAGTGTCTATTCTGAAGCTTCTGGACCGTGTTCAGGGGAGGGCGGTGAAGCTTATCAATGACAGTAGTGTATCCAACTCTATTGATTCATTGGAGCATCGTCGGAATGTGACACTTTTCTATCGATATTACAATGGGAGGTGCTCATCTGAGATAAGTGAACTTATTCCTCGAGCCCGAGTTTTTATTCGTAATACTCGCTTATCTAGTAGAGCCCATCCATTTGTAGTTGATTGTCCTGTGTTTCGCACAACGCATTACAGAGAAAATTCGTTTTTTAGTCGAACGATTCGTATGTGGAACAAACTTCCCGCAGAAGTCTTCCCTGTTACTTACAATTTATAAAAATCAAATAAATCAAATATCCACAAACACTACTCCCTCTTTCCTCCCTCCCATTCCCTATTTTCCTGATCAATACAATGCACTGCATGAGTAGGGGCCATCCCCTGAGTATTGGTTAAAATTAAAAAAAAAAAAAAAAAGTATAAATTTAAATTTTTTAATTAATAAGTTATTTTGTTTTTTTTTGATTTTTTTTATTCCATAAAACATAAACATATTTTAAATCAATACTAAATTAAGCTTTTGTATGTGATACAAAAAGAAGCCCTAATAAATTTAAATTAATGCATATCTATATAGTATATGCTTCATTATACTTCTATATGAAAAATTGTATATAAAATTATAAAATTATGTTTTTCTACATCAAATTAGATATGATTGTAACTTGTCAAAAACCGGATAAAATTTAAATAATTTAATCTGACAAAATTTGATCCACCATATTTCAGATTGTCTCTATATGATAAATTTTTTTAACAATTTTTTTTACATTACAAAAGTAACAATACTAATTCACAGCCAAATATGGTCTCAAATGCAATGCAGCTAACTTGCAGTTTTCTTTAATATTAGCTTTCTGTTATTGAATATTATTGATACTCAGAATCTTCTAATCTCCTCCGTCTCTATTTCACAACGTTACCAGAGTATCAATTATTTTATTTAAAAAATCTTTAACCCTTGGTGGCCTGGGAACAAAAAACACGTAAAACGTAATTTGTATCATGACTACAAGATTTCAAAAGCTTTTAAATTAATAAAAAAAAAATTTCACTTGATAAAAATAATTATTTTATGCAATTTGATCCACATAGGATTAATACTTCCTAACCAGCATCATGACTTAACTAAACTTTGAACACCAAAAATGTGCTACTTATATAAAAAAATTAGTTTGGAATACTGGAGCCATTTTTTGTAAGACCTTTTTAAACCTTAAAAGTAAGATTGATACGATAAAGAATTTCGCTTTTTCGTTAGCTTAGTACCCTAGACTAGATTAGATCAGAAGGCACTATGCACCGCGACCAATGTAGGTCTTTTGTGCTGCCTAAAGTTACCTACAGATTCAAGCTACCTATAAAGCCAATTATCCTACTAGGCAAAATGTTCGCGATGTCGGAAGGCGAAATGAAGCGATCTAGCTTAGTACCCTAAATAACATATTTAAATATTTCAACGTGATCCACATAGGGATAATAATTCCACTTTTTACCAAAAAAAAAAAAAGACCCACTAGAAAATTTACAGAATAATCTTTTTTTACCAGATTTTCATTAAATTTAAGTACATATTTAAATTTAATGAAAATCTGGAAAAAAAAAGATTATTCTGTAAATTTTCTAGTGGGTCTTTTTTTTTGGTAAAAAGTGGAATTATTCTCCCTATGTGGATCACGTTAAATAAAATAATTATTTTGATCAAGTTAATTTTTTTTTTTCAATTTAAAAGCATTGCAATCTTTTAGTCATTATTGATGGGACGTTTTTGTCTTCAAGCCACTAAGGCTTAAAGACTTTTTAATAAAAGTAAAGATAATTATAGTCTAGTAAATTTAAGGTGATATTTTGCTGAAAATCATGCTAACTTTGATGAAAACATTCAAATTTGGTTCAACTTTTAACAAAATAATCAATTGTCATAAACTGTCCTGGAAAGGAGTAGTTCCACACCCAAACACGAATTGTTATTTTTTCAATTAATTTTTTTCTTTCTTTGATTGCAACTATAGCAATCGATATCTAAAAATTAGACATTTTAAAAAATATTTCAAATTAATTTAAAAAAATCACGATTTTGCATTTTTATCAAATTTGTGCGTCATTTTTGATTCCAGCATAAATTGGGTTAGTGAATCCAATGAAGTCCAAATTATAAATCTGAATATTTTTTTTTTAATTTATTAATTAATAATCATATAATTACAAATTATATCCTATTACCCTAACCGAGCACTAGCTTATAAGGCCTTCGGCGAGTTGTAGCGAAAACAGCCCAGTGCCTCTGGTGGGAATCGAACCCACGACGCCCTCACTGATAAGCCAGCTCGCTACCAACTAGCCTACCGGGGAGCACAATTAATCTGAATAATTTTGATGTTATTGAGGAAATTAATGAAATTAGTGAAATAAAAAATTCTATTTTTCAAACAATAAGTTTTTTAAAGTTTTTCAAAACCAAAAAAAAAAAAATCTTCTATTTAAAATAATTTTTAAATGCAATACCATATATAATAATTATGTTCAAATACGATCCCATTTTCACAAGGAATGTCAAAAATTTCTGTCACCCTGTGTTCTAAGTAATAAAAATATTTCTATATTACCCATATAGTTAAACTTACTTTAATAAATTACCAGCTTCAGGATGACGATAAACATCACATTTATGCAGTGGTTTACGTGGATCATTTGGATCATATTGGCCAGCAGCACGACACATGCCACGATATATTTGAAATTGTAAAACAGTAGAAACAAAATATCTGAAAAGAGATACAAATTCACAAAATTCATAAAAATATTTTTTAACTTTTAAATTTATGTATATCATTCACTTCTTCATCATCTTCAAACTTATGACCTTTTAGTAGCAATATTTGTAAAAAAGAATTCATGTGTAAAGAATTTTTATGCTATTTTGGTTTATTGTTATTTGTATTTTTTACCCAAATTTTTGTTAAACCCTGACCTATTGACATTCATCAGCATACATATAAACCAATATACTATACCATACTGAAAAAAGGCCTTAATATTGATTTGTTTGGTTAAAAATATGGTGTATTTCTTTGAAGAAGCATTCACCATAAAAGTTATTTGTAATAATGCATAATATGTATTTCATGGGTTTTTTTTAATTGTTTTTTGTTTATTTTTTATTGCTATAAAAGTTAGTTTTTTCTATTTATTAATGATTGATGTTGTTACTTTATCTTCATATATTTGAAGATGTAGTCTATAAGTCTTTTGTTTGGTAATTTTAAAAACTCTTGGGGTTTCAATGAATTTAATAATGAACAAAAATATTTAGAATGTCTTCACTAATATTCTAAAAATTGAACACCACAGGTTTCAAAATAAATATTTTAGATATTTATTTACACATTTTTTTTTCCTTTTTTGGACAAAAGTAGCTAAGTAATGTTTACAAAGTTAATTAAAACACAGATTTATGAACATCAATTTTAAATCGGAGTAGTTTAAAATTCATAGGCCAAATATATAATTTACAATTTAGAAACTCAGAATTCCAGAATAAAAAATATGATTTTATTTTATTTAATTATTTTGTGTATTAGTGCGATTTCATTACCATTATCAATGTCCTTTCTAATTGAATATATTTCGTTAAATTTAATTAAAATTGTATATTAATGAAATGTTATGCATTTCACTTAGTTTTAACTAACATTTCACTTAGTTTAAACGATAGTAAAGAATTTCCAATTATGCAATTTAATACATTTAACGTTTTTTTTATGTTTTTTATCAAAAAAGTTTGTTTCTTAAGTCTTTTGGTTTGCTAACTATAAATTGTGTTTGTTTCTTAAGTCTTTTGATTTTTGCCTCAACATTTTATTATTTAAAACTTTAATGCTTTAATAATTACACCGTGCAACAGTAGCTTTCACACATTGAACAATCAACATACACGTGAAACTAGAGACCATATATACACCCAGAAAAAGTATTGGTTGGAATTCGGTTAAAACCATTAACATTTTTTGATAGCATGTTATTTTATTTGGAACTACCACTAGTCGATTAATAAAGCAAAAATACTTCACTGGAAATTAAAAAGAGCGAACAGAAACTAAAAAAAAAAAAAAATCCAATTATTGGTATTTGCAATCAACTTTACAAATAAAATTCGGCTAGTGATTGCGTACAGTTGAAGCAACCATTATTATTTACTGATAATACAAGAAAATTTAATTTAATTGAGAATTTACTGATAATACAAGAAAATTGATATCATCTAACAAATTTTTAAAAAAATTATCGATATTCAAAAGTGGTACCTGCAAATATGAGTTTCCCAATAAATTAGGATTGCAGGAGTACCAACCGAATTGTGGATTGCATTGATTGTAGACTCAACTAATGTTTGGCCAACGAATTTTAGACTGTTTGTTTTCCTAACAAAGTATTTAAAATCAAATTTAGCACTCAGAGTTTGCCTTGCACTCCGAACTTCCGAGTTCAAATCTCAGAAAACACAAATACAAAAAGTTTTTTTTTAAACTAAAATAAAATATTCAATTGTTTAAATGGCAAATTAGGTAAGGACAATTTAAAGTGATTGTGGTGCAATCAGTAGGACAAAGGACTGTTAATCAAAAAAGGTGCGAGTGCATGTGGCATTAGAAATTAGTTTATCTATACCACGGTCAGTGATTGCACATAATAAACTATAAACTAATAAAAACATAACAAATATTACATTTTTCAAAAAAAAACAGGCTCACTGACGAAGGTTCAATACCAGAAACTGTGCAGTCTGATTCAGAAAATTGAAAATTTACAATGTAGTTATGATTTTTAGAAAATACACTCATTCTTCTCCACCACGCCTTTCACAAAAAGGTTTTTAATTCCAATAACATTTTGTGGAACGTAATAATATTTGTATGAAATCTAATATTGGGTTAGGTAACTGAATATTAGCTTCCACGACTAAAAATATAATTTAACATTACGAAAGTTGTAACCGCCACAATTCTATTGGCAACAAATTCGCTGGACACAACTGAGACTGTTTTATGGATGTAAATAAACTGCGCTTTTTGTTTTTCGCCATCACTTCAAAATGTATATCAAACGGACTATGAAATTTAAATTTTTCAAAAATTTAATTCGCGAATATCATTCGAGAATTCTTGATAAATTTATCTAAAATAAAGTCTTTATAGAGGCTTGCATATTCTGAAAAATACACTTAAATTTTATCAATCAGACTTTTCTTCTTTGTTTTGCCAAAAATTTAAGGTTCTAGACAAAAAAAAAAGAAAAATCGAATATTTTGGATACGAATCTTTGACAACTTACACTACAAAATATTAATTCTTGATGTAATTAGTAGGCAATAAGTTATTGCTCACTACAAACTCCTATTTTGGAAAAAAGTTTAACTTTAATATCGAAAAAGTTCAAAAATTAGTGAAATACAAAGTAAAAAATATATAATAATAGTAAATAAAAATCTTTGCAACAATTTCTGTGGTGAAAAACAAATTGCATGGTGAAAATAAAATATTATTATAAAAGTGAAAATGAATATTATTCAAGTTTTATATAAAAGTTTGATATAATTGTTATTAAAAAATAAAAATTATGTTTTTTTTCGACCTTTAATTGTGCAATGAAAATGAAAATTATTTAAGTTCAAAGCCATACTCTATATTTCTTTATTATTTTTAATAAAAATTATATAAAACTTGTATAAAAAACAAAGTATAGTTTTTTTTACTACTCCCCCTGTACATATTGTTTTTAAAAACAAATGTACAAATTAAAAGGAAAATAAACAAAAACGTGTATTGAACATTTACCCAAGGAACAAGTTTTCAATTTATTTTTTGTTCAATGGTGATAATTTTAACTTCGAGCTCA
The DNA here is from genome assembly GCA_021234595.1 of Delia radicum. Classification (NCBI taxonomy): domain Eukaryota; kingdom Metazoa; phylum Arthropoda; class Insecta; order Diptera; family Anthomyiidae; genus Delia; species Delia radicum. Next base: position 226,045,208 of record CM037854.1, read on the forward strand.
TATATACATTAGTTCTCATTTAGTGAGTAAACTAGTTTATATGAATGTTTGATGTTTTGCATGGGAATGTTACCTCTTTCAAAACATGTTCTGATGATTTGAACCAAACAAATTCCCGAAATATATCTATCAACACATTCCTGAAAGGGTAAAATAATAAATTTGAAAACAAAAACTCTATAGATTATTTGTTAGGACAATATCCTAATAAAGAAATATAGAGTATGACCTCGAACTTGAATAATTTTCATTTTCGTTATTATAAAATATTATATATAGCGTCTGTTAAAAAATATTTTGTTTACCAGACGCCTAGCAATGACTTTATACTATAAGTACAACAAGTTATACGTAACATTTGAAGACACCTTTTGATTTTGACTCATAACTTTTCAACCGCTGAACCGATTTTGTTCATTTTGCTTAACACCCAAATGCGTTGCTTATGTGTAAGTGGAGAATATCAAGGATATTGAATGATTAAATTTGTTCGAGGATATTTGATAAATTTTTTAACATGAAAACTTATAACCAACCAGAAAAAAAAACTAAACGAGCAATGGTTCTTTCCTTTCATTTAGAACCAATATTGTCATAATAAAATGAGTACAAGGGTTTTAATTTTTTTTGGAAAAATTTAAAATTTAAAGTCCTTTTGAAATGAAATTCAACGTGATAGCGAAAAAATTAAAACTCAGTTTAACTAATTACGGTGTCTTGTTTTACGTACATAAGGATTTTTCAATGCATGAGAAAACAAATTTAAATTTGTTGCAGGGTGTTATCACCTTTTTTAGTATTTAGTTACAGTATTTTAATAAAAAAATTAATAAACCTTTAAATTACAAAAAAAAAAAAAAAATGTCATTTAACAACTATTAAATTTAATAGGGCGTCTAAATTGAAATTATTTCTTCAAACACAAAATTACTACTCCATTAGCAAATTGTTAAAAAAAAAAAAAAGTAGTTGGCTGCAACTAAAATAACGAATGACTAAGTGTTTGAAAAATGCCACACAAACACACTGATATTTACCATAAACAATGACGTCGATATTTCTAAACGTCACCCAAAGGGGGGTTTGGTTGGTGTGTAATATATATAAAAGGTGGTATGAATATGCCAACAATCAAACAAATAAATCTGGCACGAAATGCATGTATAACCTAACAACATAGTGGCCTGCTTTAGTCAAACTATTGCAAGTGACTTTAAGTGGCCATTTGAAAGACAGCAAATAAAAAACGAAAGGCAAACAACCTTTTTTTTTTTTTTTTGTTGAAATTATATGTAGTTAGTTCATTTGTCTATACAAAAGTCTAACTATTGGTCTTTGAAGTTATGCATATTCTTCTAAATCCTTTTACATAACAATAGAGTCATAGTAGAGGTCTTATTTAAAGTGGTCTAAATGTAAGAAATGGCAAAAAAAATCGTGATTTACTACCATTCATGGCTTAGATCGTAAACTATTTATAGACATGCAAAGTTTTTTTTTTCATATTGTTAGTAACATAAAACCGGGTTATTTTTCTATATTTTTAATTTTTGTTGTAGACCGTTGTATTACAAGTCATAACTTAGGGGATCTAGTTTTGCTTTTTTCTGTATATTGTTTAAACAAAAAGGCGTAAATGTGAGAAGTTTTATGGTGACAATTTTACAACAATGGTTAGTTTTTAACCCACAGCAATAGCTAAATTTATAATAAATCATAAATTATTAAGAAATGAAAAATACCTAGAAACAATTAATTGATCTTTGTTATAAAACAAGGCAATGGGAAAATTTTTATAAAACATAATTTTTAAGTTTTTAAAAAAAAAACTTTATAAAAATTAATATAATGAAGTTTAGTTGCTCCAATTTATATAAATAATAACTTAATTGGCCTACAGAACGAGGTTAATTTTATAAGATTAAATTGATTATTATTAGCTTTAATACACTTAAATAAATATTCTTAGATATATTTTTTTTAATATATTTCAAATTGTTTTTATATTAAATTTATATTTTATACAATGTTGCTTTGCTAATTTTAGCCACTTTTCAGCCGGTTTTTTCTTTTTAATAATATTTACAAAATTTTATAGAAAAAAAATTTGAGCAAATATGTTAATATGTTAAAAGGTGCTAGAAAAACAAGTTATTAATTGCATTTATAAATAACAACACATTTGTTTGTTATTGCACTGCTTGCATTACAAAAAGGAAGTTGTGTAAAATATCTATGATTACATAGTTTACTAGAAATCAAGTTTTTTAGTTTTTTTTTTTCTACTCAAAAACAAAATATGTAAATAAACATAAATTTTATAAAGAAATCTGGTTTAAAACTAAAATATTAAACAAAATTGCAATAGAATGGAACAAATAGTTAAACAAAAAACAAAGGACTTAAGCAACAAACGTGAATTGAAGAGGACTTAAGTTAAACAGAAATTTTTATAACAAAAAATTAAAATAAGATCATTCATGAAAGGAGATGGACAAAAACGACAACCATTTATATCAGAAAATTTATTTAAATTTATATTTAAAAAACAGAAGACTTAGGAACCATACATGAAATGAAAATCAAATGTAAACTATTTGCTATTTAATCCAAGTTTGAATAATATTTCTGAACATTGTACTTAACATGGGTGGGATATCACAAGAAGGCGTGCCAGGTGCGGTTTCATGGGGTGGGGGATGGGAAATTCCCTCCCCCCCCAAAAATTATATTTTTCAAAACAAAAATGTAAAAAAGATTAAAAATTAATTAAAAATACTCTTAGTTCCTCAGCCCAAAACCTTTTCTTGGATCAACGGCTGGGCGTGACACATACCATACATTCCAGATTTTTAAATTGCTTTATCTCGGTTATTTAGGGTAAATATGATACAGCGTTAATTAACAACGTTCTTTTAAACCGACGCAAAAGAGGCACGGCTCTGACAAAAATTAAAAATTCCTTATTTGGCATCCGGTTTTCTTTAACAAAAAAGAAAACAACTTTTTAAGCCTTGTACAGAGAGAAAAATTGTACTTTTTTGACAAAATTTTGCCTACAGCCCACAGTTTTTAACGAATTTCAAAGGTCAAAGTTTGAAAAATAGCTGATTAAATTTTAAATCGATTTCTAGTGCCCGATTTAGTTTATATTCTTAATAAATTGTTTAGTTTATATTCTTAATAAATCGTCGAAATCAACCAAATTTCCATTTTTTGATATGTTTGCTTTAAAAAGCAAAATTCGTGGAATTTATACGAAATGAATTTCAACTTTTGTGTAATTTAAATAACTAAAGAAATGTTCCCGAGTAAAAAAAGATATGGTGGCATATATGTTAGATATCTAATTACATAGGACCCAATATCTGGTCAGGTATAACATAATCCGACAAATGGTGAATACTACACTCAGGGAACTTCTGCTGTAAATATTTGTAGTTTTTTGAGTAGATATACAGTATCTTTATTTTTAAATGAAATAGCAGTCATTTGCAGAAGATAGTTTAATTTTGACTACTAAAATCTAAATTTATATAAACAATTATAAAACTGTTCTAAAAATGATTTTTGTGAGAAGTTACAAGTCTACCTTATGAAAACCGTGTTTAATTTATAACGATTATTACCCCCAAATGTACATGCATGTTTTGTGTTACCATATGTAATCAGAGTGTTATGGGTTAAGAACATCTTGTATTTTTCCTTTTGCTTAAAATGCCTTTCAGTAGAAATTTTTGCAACCAAAGTTTAAACTTTGACAAAATACGAATCCAAGACGGCTGAAGGAATACATTTTTACATTTTCTCATGAATATAGCAACGAAAAATATAAAACTTCTGGCTTATCAAATAATTATTTGGAACCTCTATATAAAAATGTTATTAAATTTGTTTTTTACAATTGAAGGGCTTATTGTAAAAACTTGATAAGCCACATTTATTGTTTTATGGATATTCGCTGTTTTCTAGACATCAATTGATTAATTTTTAATAGAAGTCTTGCTTAAACACTTGTTGCAAGTGCCTAGAGTATAAAAGTCCTGGAAAAGTTATATTTTCTGCATCTTTATAACCTTTACATTTATAAAAAACAAACTAAAAATGAAATGTGGCTTATCAAGTTTTTACAATAGGCCCTTCAATTGAAGTAAAAATATGGAATTAGTTTAGAGTTTCTAAATTACTTTATTCAGTGAAATAATAAAGACGTTTACAAGTACTGGGTTGAAAATATAACAGTTTGTTTAGTGTAGTTTATAATTTTTTGTAACAATCAAATTTTATAGTAAATGCGAACTTTTAACGCAGAGTATGGATATATTAAAAAACATAAAATTTTTAATCGAAGTACGGAATTTGGGCTTTATTTAAAAATCATGAGCCTTTTTCGTTACAGCCAAAAGAATTTCTCGTGGGGGCTTTATCTTTACTAAAGCCAATACTAACAACAAATTATAAAATATTCCCTTAAAACATGCTCAAAACCTTAAAAAAAATTCCCTAACCTCTAGTTAGTAGTGCTTGTGTCCTAAGTCTTTTAATTTCAGTTATAGTCTTTTTTTAAATCTTATATTATTATTAACACATTTTGTTCAAATTTATTTTCATACAACTATGTATGTATCGCCAATCAAAATCTTTACGCAATTTTTATTTTTTGTTGCAAAATTTACTTTCAAAATCAACTAAAAGAATTCACAAAACAAACAAAAAACAATAAATTTTCATTTTAATTATTACAACATAATAAACAATTTGAAACGGATTTATTCATGCTAAAATGGTCAAACGTTGCAAAAAAATATATCTAAAAAAAATCAAGAAAATAATAATCTATAACAATCATAGACGGATGCTAGATATTTGGCTAAACATATTTGTACGAATCTTAAGAGCAGCTAGCAATCACACATGTAACGATTAACTTTTTTTAGACTTTTTTTTTTTTTTTTTTTAATAACCAAACATTGATGTATGACTGACTCGAAAAGTATGGTTACAGGCTGTTCAACAACAATATATATATAAAAATACAAAATACTTTTAACTACAGGGGCTAACAAGTCTCTTTTTTGAAAAAAAAAAACACATTTTTATAAAAATACTAAAATGTTAACATGTTCGTTGAAAACGTATTATAAACATTTAAGAAAAGCTTCTGAACAAATGTGCTGCTGCTCTACTTTATTTGGTAAGACAGTTTTCTGTTCATAAACGGATGGCTATAATATAAACGTATTGCTCTACAGTTGATATGATGTTTTAAGAAATACAAAAGTTGATTTGATTTTGTATTTTTTTTTTATTTCTTAAACATGATTCGTTTCTAGTATATATTTTAAAAATCTATATTTAAGACCACAGGGGAGTATAGCAAAAAATAAAAAACCTCAACTGATTTGAAGCCAAGTGTTTTTTAAACAAATAACAAGTGAATGGCTATTATTATAAACATCAAAATATATATTTTTGCAATATTTAAGTGATTTAAATTATTAAGATTTTGTAATTTGCGTAAGCGAAAATAATTAAAATTAAGATAACAAATTGTCTTAAAGTAATTAAATTGATATTTATTTTATGTAAATTTAAACCATTAAATTATTTGTAATCTACTTATATTTATGTTGTTTTATCTCAACGAGAAATTTGTACAAACTGACAACAATTTGGTCCTTTTATATAAAAAAGACTTGTCACTTTAATATTGCATTATCAGAATTATCTGCTTGCAACTTAAAAATGAATTAATATACTGTGAAAGAATTCCCTGCATTATATCAATGAATTTTTGCATTAGATCTATGAAATGTCACTTGAACTCGTTCATTGAAACTTTTCATTAGACCAATGCAGTTTTTCATAAAATGTTATGAAACATTTCATTTTATTTATTAAAAAATTTCATACAACTAATGAAAAAGTTTTATTAAAAATTGTTTCATTAAAACTGTGTAGCTTTTTCATAAAGTTTAAGAAATTTTTCATTCACATTGTGAAGAAACTTCATAAGTATAGTGACAAAGTTTCATTAAACTCGTCCAAGAAATTTTATATGTGTATGTTGAAGTCTTTCATTTTGAAATAAAATATAATACCTTCCGAAAAACTCATAGGATGTGATTTTGCGTTCTTTAAATCGATTGGGTTTCTTCCTGTAATTTAGTAACTATTTTTTTTTTTTGAGCATCTATATCAATATCGGCCATTTTTTCAGCTTTTTTGCACACTGAGAGAATTATCTTCACTTTAGTAATGAATTTCTTCATAGATTTAATGAAAATTGTCACTGGAACTAGTCTATTGAAACTTTTCACAGAATCTTTGAAACACGTTTCATTAAAGTCAATGTTTATGATATGTTTGTAGCGTTAATGAAAATCTTCATAAAACTAATGAATCATTCCTACAATGAAGCGGTTATAGAATTTATGAAACAGTTTTATAAATTTTTTTAATATTAAGAAGAGTCCTTGAATTATGGCTTGAAAAATGTATTGGACGTAAGCCAATATACGGTTTCATACACCCAGAGAAAACCGGAAATAAGTTTCATCAATTTACGTTAAATGTAACAATTTCATCAATAGTTATATAAGAAGAGTCCTTGAATTATGGAAACTCATCATAAATGGCTTGAAAAATGCATTGGACCTAAGCCAATATACGGTTTCATACACCCAGAGAAAAACAGAAATAAGTTTCATCAATGTTCGTCCAATGTAACAATTCATAAACAACTTGAATTATGTTGACCTATATCATGGTATCGATGAATTTTTTCTACACAAAAATAATGAAATCTTTACTAATACAAAATATTCTTCATATATATATACTGAAAGAATTCATAAATATGATGAAATGGATTTTGATTTTTATTAAATGTTTCATAAATACTATGAAACGTTACATTGGACGAACATTGATGAAATATATTAATATATTAATAATAAAAATCGCTTTTTCGGGTAATTGTAAAACAAAAATCTTTCGCATACTTTTTTTTACTATTTTTCTAAAAAATATTAAAAAAGCCAATTTAATAAATGTACATTTTTAAAATGCTAACTATTTTTTTGAAAATGCATTTTTATTTCTAACACTGTATAGACTATAAATTATTAATTCATTTTTTGCAGAGAGCCAGCTGACCGCTATCTTCTATTTGGCGCATTTTATGCTTGAAACCTAGAATCATGCTTTGGACAATATTCATATTAATTTTTTACACTGCTTTTGATTTTTCCTTCAATTTTTCAGTGTATTTGGCTTCCCAAACATTTGTATATACTTTTTGGCTTAAAATATCCCAAAAGTCCTCAATTGAACGTGCGTATTTCGGTACAAAAAGTATGTTTTTTGGCATAAGCTTACTAAATTTGACCAAAATAATATGTCGTTTTAGAGTGTCTATATCTGATAAATTGTTCAAGTTTTACAGAAAATTTATTAATGTAAAGATCCACGTTTTCAGCCATAGCTTTTGAATCCTGGATGTAAAGTTGTGATATACCTTTTGCCAAAGTGGTTGCCACACTAGTAATTTTGGTTCAAACTTCGCTTTGCCCGAATACCGTAGCTTGTCGGGAGTTTTTTTCAAGTCATCAGAATAAAATTCAGAATTAACACTTCCATTATCCCAAGCAAAATAAAGGTAGTTTTCATTATCCAAAATTATTTAAAAAATTTTTTTTTTCATGAAGTTTTTTTCTCAGTTGGTTTTTTTTACCTTTAAATGCAAAGGACACATGCTTGTTCGTAATTATAGAAACAAATGATTTAAATATTTCTGTCATACTTGTAAAATGTATTTTAAATTATTCATTTTAATACAATTGTTATTTTCATTCTTCTTATTTTAAACGGGCTTAAGATCATTTATTTATTAATTATAATTGTGTATTTCCAATATTTCGTCTCCACATTGGGTGACTTCCTCAGGAAGCAATTATTACAATTTGATTGAAAAACTTGTTTTAATAATTAAAAAACTTAGATATATAAAATAAGAAGAGTTAAATAAAAGAAGATCAAAGAAAACTTATTATTTATTATTATTTTGATTTAAAAATTCAAGGTTTATTTGGAAATTTTCAGAGAATTATCTTTAAATATTGATGCATTGTTTTTAAATAATATGATTTTTTTTTTCTTTATGTATATTAATAACTCATTAATTTATTAAATATTTTGCTTCTGTGCCCTACAGCCTAATATGTACGTTCAACATTGTATTTGCAATTAAATAAATAAATAAAGTGATTTAGTTCAAGTTCTGAATTTTCAATTGGTTTTAAGAATATGGCAAAATATTAAAAACATTTACGATAAATATTGATTTTCCAGCCTACGAATTATTAAGATATCGTTTTAAAAGTAGTGGTTTGACATGTTCTAAAAATCGACCAACATAATACCAGCATAAATAAAACTATATTTTATGATTTTTAGAACATTTCTGGCCGCACTTTTTAAACGAAATGTAAATAGTTCGGAACCTCGAAAATCGGCATCATTTACCATGAATGTTTGCAATTGTTTGTAATATTCCTGCAACCAATTGAAATTTCGGAAGTTTTGATTTATCACAAAAAATATTAAGTTTTCAAGACTAGGGTAGTCGCATTTTCGTTTGAAATTTATAACAAAATCTTTAATAAAAATGTTCCACTTCGCTGCTTAATGGCTACAAATACTATAGACAAAATTCAAAAAGCACACAATTCCCAAGCTCATAATATTAAGCAATATTTGCAATATTTAATTGAAATTAAACTCATGTGTAAATTATCACAAAACATGCTATAAAATCTAAAACTCTACAAAAAAAAAAAAAAAAAAAAAAAACTTTTAAACAACTTGCAAAAAGCCACAAAAAAAACTAACAACCTAAACAAGACATTAAAATAACCATAAACAATGCATTTAGTTTATATGTCCTCCAAGAAGTTGTAGCTTATATTGTTTGCTGAAAATTGATTTTGTAGTTTTCAGTTTATAACTTTGCAGTTTATAAAGGTCATTTAAATGTATTTTATTATAAATCATATGGAAGTTCTGAAACCAAAACCTACAAAAAAAAACAAATGTTCTTATGATATTTTTTTTATAAATTTTTGTTATACATATGTATGTAGTAGGGAGTCCCTTAAAAATAGATTTGTCATTACACACCCCGGTTTTATAGCAAATGGTTGCAAATAAGAGAAATCAATAATTTTTTTTTGTAAAACGTTAACTTGTGACGAATTTCGGCCCAATTGTGAAAAAAATGTATTTTTATTAAAAATTCCCAAAACTCGAACTTTTAAAAAATTTTATTTTTTCTTTCATCTGTTCACTTGCTATATTCAAAACTATTCATATATGGAATTTTGACTTCATAAAATATTATTAACCCTCTTTGGCCTGGATTCAAACTTGATCCACAAATTTGGAAAAACTGCAATACTGTGTTTTTTTTTTTAATTAATTTAAAAAAACTATCAAAATTTCTAATTCGGAGATATCGATTGATATTTTTATAAAGTTATAGTTGTTATTGAAGAAAAAAAATAAAATTCAAATATGATAATAAATGTTTGTCTGTGAAGCTACGCTTTTCCAGGACATTTTATAAAAATTTATTTTTTATTTTTTTTGTTTTTAAGAAAGATAAGCAACACTCAGGAAATTCTACCTATTTTGTCAAATATGGAACAAAATTTTAATGTTTTCATCAAAATCAAATAATTTATCACTTAAATTTGATTTGGCCATAATTATCTTTATTTTTTTTTTTTATATTAAACCCTTGTGGTCTGGAGACAAAAAAAGATCTACGAAGCCTAATTTATGTCATGACTGCAAGAGTGTAAAGCTTTTAAATTGATACAAAAAAAATTATTTAATAAAAATAATTATTTTATAATATTTGATCCATATAGGGTTAATTTTTCCACTTTTGACCAAACAAGACCCACTTGGAAACTTACAGAATGACTTCTTTCAGATTTTGATTAAATTTGGATATGTGATCAACGGTGTTAAACTAACGAACACATGTAATTCTTTATCGTACCAATCTTACTTTTTAGGGTTTAAAGGGAGTGGTCAATATTGTTAATTTTTTTCTTATTTATTCCGAAGAAACTGTACAAATATGGGTGTTCAATTTATTAAATTTTGAGATATCAATCTAGCGATTTACCAAAAAAAATTTCAAAGTATATGTGTTCATTAGGTTTTGCTGGTGCCATTTTGGACACCACCTGTTAAACCCTTAAAAGTAAGGTTGGTACCAAAAAGAGTTGCGCTTATTCACATATCCAAATATAACTAAATTCTGTAAGAAATTATTCTATAAATTTTCTAGTGAATATTTTTTTATCAAAAGTGGCAACATTAACCCTATGTGTATCAAATTATATAAAATAATATTTAAAATCCCGTTTCTGGAACTTTTTGTCCTCTGGCCACTAAGGGTTTAAGATTTTGTACATAAAAATAAAGATAATTACAGTCCAAAAAAAAATTTTTTATAATAAAAAAAGTGCAGAGTGCGACCTTATAATAATTTTGTATGCCCTTTTGTAGTGCAATATTTTAAAATACGAAAATTTTTGATTTTTTAAATGTTTTTAGAAGAAATGTCAGAGAAGAAGAATTTGTAGTTTTTGGTTTGTTGTTCATTTACACGCACGAAAGTTCAACAAACCGAAAACTACAAATTCTTCCTCTCTGACATTTCATCTGAAACTATTTAAAAAATCAAAAATTTTCGTGTTTTAAAATATTGCACTACAAAAGGGCATACAAAATTTTTAAGATTATCTGGCATTAAAAAAAAATGTTTAACTTTGTTGTGTTTTAAGTGATTTTCCCAACCCTTTATACGTTTCCCCTTTTCTAATCTTTTTAATTACAATTTTACTGCAGAATTTTAATTTTTTATTGAATTTTCTGGCATATATATTATTTGTCCGATTGTGAGGATGTTTCAGAACGAAACCTTAAAACTTCTAAAAACTAAAATTCTAAGAAATGTTTAATGATTTTTAAATTTTTAAATTTTCTATTACAAATTTTGAAAGGAATTTTGACATTTTTGATGATAAAAATTGAAAAATTTTACTATTTATGTTCTGAAAATCTTGTGGAATTTTCATTAAATTGAAACGAATTTTCGATTTGTACCAAAGTTCTATGAAAGAAGATTCAGTACTCTTTTTTAACTTTTTTTTATCATTTTGATAGGCAATTTGCAGCTTTTATTAAAAATGTTTTCCATTTTCGGAACTAAGCACATATTTTAATAGCATAAATAGATAAACTTCTGATAATTTTTTAACAGATTTTTTCTGATAAAATTACAATATTTGACAACATTTAAGAGAATGTCGCTTACCAACCGAAAATCCGCTGGCTTGCCACTAGTGACTAGCATGTCAAATTAAGGTAGTATTTTTCCGAAAATTTTACACACTTCAATGAAACCATTCACATTTTGTTTAACGTTTGAAAACTAGTCAATTCTCATAAAATGTCCTCGCTCCACACACAAACACGCATCATAATATTTTCAATTTATTTTTTTTATAACAGCTATTAGAAAAATAGTTATCAGTAATTTTTTTAAATCTATAAAATTAATTTTTAAAAAACACGATTAGCATTTTTATCAAATTTTTGAGTGATATTTGATTCCATGTTAAAGTGGTTTAATGATAACCTAAGAAGTTGGAATTTCATATCTGAATAATTTTGAGTATATAAAAGGAACAAACAAAATAAAATATTCAATTTTTCAAAATTTCGAATTTTGTAAATTTTTAATAAAAATACACTTTTTAACTGGGTAATTTTAGACCAAAAATCGGTGATCCTATTTTAATCTTAGAAATGTTAAGGATTATATATAAAGGAATAAATTAAATAAGAAATTAAATTCATCAAAATTTCGAATTTCGGGAATTTTTACTAACAATACACTGGCTCTCAAAAAATGGGACATTTTCGGCCAACATTCGGCACGTGTTAACGTAATATAAATATATTAAAACGAGGATTGTTACAAACGAAATTCGTTAAATAATTTTTTCAAGGGACATCGTAGTAGTTATGTATCTAATACGTTTAAATATATTAAAATATATCAACTGTAAGGTATGTTAAGATTGCTGCAATATCCTCTTGCAATTAAATGTTAAATTTGCCAAAGGCCGTAAATATACATTAAATTAAATAAGTAATTATTTAAAAAAAAATTTAAAACATTTATCATTTTTGAAAATTATTTAATTGATATTACTAACAATTTAGCATTTGAGAGGCTTAATGACAGCTTTAGCCTCAATAAGCTTCTGGAGGGCGATTAAAGAAATCATTTCTAATATATTGTGTAATTTTAAATTTAAATTATTATAAATTTAAATGTATACAGTCTTGTTTAATAAATTCATTTCAAACTCATGAATACATTTCCAACCACTTCTATTTTAAATTATAACAATAATATTAACACATCCAGAAACAAAAGACTTAAGCCACAAACTTGCTAAATAGCTATGTTTTAGAATGAAAGGGGGGTTTTTATAAACACGTTTAGAATACTTTTGAATTTTAAATTTAAAATCCCAATTAATTGAAATTTAAAACAATAATAATATTTAAAATAACTGGTACAAACAGGAGGCGGATAATAAATGTTTCCCAATTTTAAACCAGTTAAAATGATAGGAAAGTTTGTATAAAAATCTTAAAAATAAAGTTATTTATTATTATTTTTTTTTTAATATTATTTTTAAGATATTTGCAACTAATTGTTGTTTTTTTTTAATTTCTCATTTAAACAATTTCCTTTCAAAACATGTGTAACTATTTTTGTTACATTTTAATTTTTTCACAAAATACGTTTTTATCAACCATTTGTTTTTTAATTGCATGAATATTTTTCCATTAGGTTTAAATGTGTGTATGTGTGTGTGTGTGTGAATATCGCTATTTCTTTGTTTTATATTTTTATTTATAACCACTTATTATCTTAGCTTATTAACTAAACCAATAATTTTAATTTAGATCCGCAATTGATTGTAAAGAATTTCTGTAATTATAAATCATTTACAAACAAAAAAAGGTAGCCGCTTTACCACAATCAAGCACAAAATCTGGTTTAAAATTACAAAGCGAAACAAAAAAAAATTATTTAAGTTGTATTTGTTAAGATTTCCAAACGCTGGTAATTTTTAAAGTAATACAATTATATTATTAGTAAATAATAGATGACATGTGATAGAAGAAACTTAAAACAAATGTTAAATCTATTTTATTAAAATAAAATTGGAACAACTTTTTTTTTTATTTCAATATAAAGAGCTTTCTAGACAGCGAAAACATTTTGTAGATATTTAATTTAAATGTTTTAAATTAACAAAACTTTTAAATAACTTTTATTAAAAATAAAAACTATGTTTGTTTCGAACTTTAATTGTGCTATGAAAATGAAAATTATTCAAGTTCGAGGCCATACTCTATATTTCTTTATTGTCCTAACAAATAATCTATAGAGTTTTTTTAGCTTTCAAATTTATTATTTGACCGTTTCAGGAATGTGTTGATAGATCTATTTCGGGAATTTTCTAGGTTCCCATCATCAGAACACGTTTTGAAAGAAGTGACAATCCCATGTAAAACATCAAACATTCATATAAACTAGTCACTAAATGAGAACTAATATATGAGCTCGAAGTTAAAGATTATCACCATTGATCAAAAAATAAATTGAAAACTTGCTTGTTATGTGCAAGGTCCACCTTTGGTGGATATTCAATACACGTTTTTTTTTCCTCCTTTTTATTTTTTTTGTTTTGTCTATTAACAAAAACAGGTGGAGTAAACTAGACTGTACTTTGTCTTTTATATAAGTTTGATATAGGGTCTTAACCTCTCTATAAAATTGTATATATATATTTTGCATTTTGGTACCTTTTCTAACCGTTTATAATAATAACAATTTTTTGACCATAACTAAATTTTATTCTTTTTGGTATCTTTTAAAAGACACGACTAATTATGTAACCTTTTGCTAACTTTTCTGAACCAAGGCTAAATTTTCCAAGATTGATTTCAGTACTTTTTAGAACCTTTTTACATTTAATAAATCAAGACCAATTGTGCTACTTTTAAAAAAAAATAACTGTTTATGATACTTTTGCAAACTTTATACAAAACATCACTAGTACTGGTACTTTGGTAGCTTTAGAAATAAAATAAGCACTAAATCTCAAGAAAAAGTTCCTTTAAAGCTCATCAATCCGAAGCGTTAAATTCGGCTGTGCCAATGAAAAGACACTTAATTTAGAAACAAATTCAAGAAAAAAAACTTCACGGAAAAAATGTTAACAAAAATATTTTATTTAAAAGATTTTATTCACTCACTCAAATTAAAGCAAGTGGAAGCGCTATAGTTGGCTGTACCGTTTTTTTTATACCCTGCATCCATTCAGATGACGAAAAATTGGTTTTGGGATCAAATTCCAATTAAAATTTGTCATGCAAAAATAAACCGGTAACAAGTTTTGGGCCAAAAAAAAAAAACGAAAATAAATATAGCATAAAAAATTTAGAAAAAAAAATGTTTTTGAGTTTTTTTCAATCGATATATTTTTTAGCGTTTTTTGCCATTGGTATTTGACAGTTTTTCATGCCTAAAGTAGCATAAGTTAGTATTTCGGTAAATTTTGTTTTCATGTTGGCTATGTTTTCACAATAAATATGTTTAGTTTTCTATTAGAACAAACAAAAAAGTTTGTTTTATAAGAAAATTGTTTGCGAATGTATTGAAAGATATTAGTTTCCAAACATTTTAGTTTTGAAATTTAAAAAATTAAAACAAAAAGTTTAATTTTTGATTCTTTAATGAAGCAAGTATGCTATTGTTAGTAGATAAAATCTTCATTGAATTAGAAGATGAAGACATATTTTAATATATTTATTAACAAAAGTTTAATGATGCTGAACTCGAATAATCTTGCTCACGTCATGAGTTATTAATTTGCTTTAAAAATGTCTGGGTGACTTAATATTTTCACTCATAACTATTGAAAACATGAACCGAATTTCGGCATTTTTAAAAACTAGCAAGTCCGTTTCAATACTAGCGGAGTATTTCGCATTTTAAAAGACAGTTGTACAGCGATATGACAACTTCTCTTTTTATACTGATCAAGAATATATATCGCACTTGTTCAACAAAAGGTTAGTAAGTCAAAATCCATTTTTTTTCACGAAAACGTTATACAGTGTTTATCCATATACACTGTAAAAATGTTAGTTCGCATTTTTTGTTGCTAGAGAGTACAGAGACCGGTATAAGATTTTTGCGGTGGGAGGAGATGACCACTAAATTGCGAATTCTTGCAAAGCATGGATTTTGAGTTATGACCCTTTTGTTGAATACTATTTTAAGTTAAGGCATTTTTCTTGAACAAGTGCGATGTAGTTTATAGGAAAACAAAATTTTTCTCGACGAGTAGCAAATGGAATAACATAAAATTGGAGTTCATAAAATTGTATAACAAAAAAAAATATTCAAAAAGCAGCAAGAAGGCAAATTCTTCTTCACCAGTGATGTAGATGAGTTTTAATTAATTGCTTTAGTATATTCTTCCTACTATTTGGATTTTCGAGACGAATGAGATTTTGTTGAATTTTCCCCAACCCATTTTTTTTTTTTTTTTTTTTTTTTTTGTAATATTTTTAACAGTCGAAGTTTTTATGTTTTCGACATGCAACCAAACAAAAAAGACCACAAATGTTTAATTTTACTTAATTTTTGTTTTTGTTAACTCCCACTGTGCAAATTACTCTAAATTAGTATAAACTTTTGAACTTTCATATACATTTTTTGGGAAAATTTTTGCAATTAATGATTTTAATTAAGTGCAAAAATTTGTTTAATATATTTCACAATCACTTTTGATACAAAATCAAGTTTGAATTAATATAAATTATAAACAATTTTATTTTTTCGGTAACTAAGTTATAGTTCAATGATCTGTTTAAAATGTTTATTTATTAGCAATATTCAGTTCAAGCCGCAATTAAAAATAAACCGTGAAGCCTTTCAACTTAATAAAGTCGATTTATTGATTTTAATTTTTGTGTTAATTGTAAAAATTTTATCATTTTGAAACAAAATTTTTAAAATAAAATTTGTGATAAAACCAAAATTTTAAGGAGTTGCTTAAAAAATAAGTCTAATTTTTTTTAGCTTTTTTGAGAAATTAAAATTTTCGTAATACATATTTATCTAATGACCAATTGTTAAACAACATCTTAAATATAGACAATTTGTACTATTTTTTTTTTTTTTTTTTTTATCATAAAATATTTTTCTATATTTTTTATTAATTTCCAAATTAGGTAGGTCTTAAAACAAAGCTAACCAACCAAGCATCCATTTAAAACAACCAAACAACTGTGGCCTGTTACCGACTCTCTTTAGATGTTGTAAATAATATTAATTGTTACGATTCTGTCAACTACAAGTCTTGTAAATGTTGTTGGCATGTATTTGTTTCCATTCTGTTGTTGGGGAATACTTCATGTTATGTTATCGTTGTTGCTGCTGCTGCTGTATGTTGCAATAATAAAAATGCAATTGCAATAATATGAAAACAATAGCATGTGTTTAGATATGCCACACGATATGTACAAGAAATAAAAAAAAAAATTGTAATGGTAGCGGCATCTATAACAATATAGTGGTGCTCCATAAAGTCAAAGAAGCAAACGACAAAATATCGAATCAACCATAAAAAAATTAGCAAGATGATACTTGTAACAAAAATTCAATGAACATTATTTAGACTAATAAAAATTTTTAACGCAACAAATTTTTTGGAAAAATCGAAAAAAATAAAATTTTTTAAAAATTTGACAAACATTTTATTTTTGTTAATTTTCAACTGCACAAACTTTTGGGAAAATTAAAAAAAAAATTGCCAAAAAAAAAAAGATTTTCAGAAATATTTAACTAGAAAAAACTTAAAACTCCTTTAGTTTTACATATTATGGCAATTTTCCTTAAACATACATTTTAAAAAGGCAATTACATGCGATTATTATGCCACTTATGATGTCTGTTAACCTAAAGCTAAAAAAAATATATATCTACATATATGACTTAATAAACTTCATATCCAGTTGTATTTTCTATCTCATTTTTAAAGTGTCTCAATTGTATGACTTTTGAAATACATAACACTTGCTAAGCTTCGGTCGTTTTTTTTTTTGTGTTGCTACTCTGTTGTCCTAACAATTGCTTTAAATCTTTAAGCCTTTGGCCATTCACTCCATTTATTGTAATAGGCGGTTTTAATGTAGGCCTTTATTTTCATGTTGTTATCGTTGTTAGAAACAATAAAAAAAAACACCATGGCACGTATATCACCAAATAGATTTTCTACTTTTCCGGCAGCTCCCAGATACATATTAAATTATTGTTTTAATATGCGCATAAATTTGTTGACTAAACAAACAAACAAAAAAACAACAAACAAAAAAAGTTTCAGATCTAAATCTAATTGTTAGATTTAGCAAGAAAAGATTTTAAATAAAAGGAGCTTTAAGATTTAGTAAGATTTGTTTTTTTTTTTTTCTTTCTGGAAAATGGGGAATGGCATGTTATAAAAAGGTAGCCAATTAAATCAATTAAAGTTTGTAGCTTAAGTCTTTTTTTTTTTTTTAAAGTTGCTTGAATTATGAAATTAATGGTGTAAATAAAAAAAAAAATTGCTTTATTAGCAAAAATAGCTGGTAAGTCGTTGTAATCCATAGTTTTGCTTATAAAATGTATAAAAAACTAAATTTGCTATTTTGGTATGAAACTAATTCATTTTAATTTGAACACTTTTTACTAAAGATATAATTATTTTATGATGAAAACGCAACTGAAAACAATTTTAGTTGCTCCATTTGATAACTGACTCTGAAAAACTTTTGAATTGTGTTCTCAAAACTACACAGTGCGAATTATTTACATGGTATTATTTAATTTACATATTATTTATTAAATGTTTCATACCCTTAACGCAGAAGAAAACGTACGATGGTAACAAATTATAGTTTCATTAAAATTGTGCTGCATTTGTTACTTTAAGAAAATTTTCTTTCCCTTTGTGTTAAAAATTTTAATTTTTTTGGCTGAAAAGTTTTCGTTATTTTTCGTTCAACAAAATTCGTTTTGTGTAGTATTTGTTATTCTAGTTCATTTAAAGTTTTTAAATCATTCCTTAAAAATTTTTCGATAAATGGTAAATTCGGTAATTTTTGGCTATTTTCAGCAAGAGATTACACTCATACAAATATATGCATAGAAATACACAAGTAATGACAAAGTAAAGAAATCATTGAAAACCCACAAAAATTAACGAAAATTATTTGTTTGAAATTTGAAATTTAAAAAATGCCTCCACTAAACCAATCAAATTTAAGGGGGCCAAAGGTTGGCCTCTGCTTATAAATTCAAATTCAAAAAACAATTTCAAACTTTTAAAGTCTTTAATATAAAGTATATATACACAGAAAAATAAAGTGCCAACCGAATTGAAAAGTGTATTTTAGTGGTAAAAACTTATAAATTCAGTTAGTACAACGATATTTACATTAGATTTCTGTATAGTTTTTGTGTTGGAATTAAAATTCAGTTGAATTAATTGAACTTTGTTGTGAACACTAATGTTCAGTTGGGGCAACTGAATTTCAGTTGGCAAATAGCTAAATGGTTCTCTGTGTGTAGTTTGAATACTTGACACTGTAATTGTCCATTTTTTAGATTCGGACACCGATATTTGTAGGTTTTGTGAGTTGGTCGCTGAGACTTCGGAGCATGTTCTAACTATGCGAGTGTACTCGGTTTTGTGAGAGACATAGGTTTCTGGGTTCGCTTAATTTCACCTTCCGACATATTAAATATTTTGCCTAACAGCCTAGCTTCTAGGTAGCTTGAATATTTAGGGACACTCTAGGCATCACAAAAGATCTGTACTAGTCCCAGTGCGTGCGTCATCTGATCTGCGAGCTGTTTTTACATTTGGTAAACTGTTTTAATGCGTTAAAATTTTATTCAAACAATCTAGAAAAATTCTCTATGTGTATTGAAAATCTAAGAAAATAACCTTAAATACATATTTACATTAGATTGCTGAATATTTGTATTGTTGCAACTAAAATTCAGTTGAATTAACCGAACTTTGTTGTGAAACCTAATGTTAAGTTGTGCCAACCGGCTGAAATTTATAATAATCGAATTTGAGTCGTAGTAAGCAAATTTCAGTTGGCAAATAGCTAAATTTTTCTCTGTGTGCAAAAATACTGACCCAAGAGGTTGGCGTTTTGCGAAAAGCAGAATTTAAATAGGATGTAAATATGATCACTAATATTTCATTAAAACGGTAGTTGCCTACCACACCCCCATCAAAACCGATATGAAAATTTTAAAACTAATCAAAGTGTTTATTTAAAAATTTTACCAACTAAAAGTATTTGTGTTATCTTTTTATATATAAAAAGTTTTTTTTTATCGATTCAGATAGTTTCATCATGTAACTCAGATTAGTTTTTGAAGCATAGTTCTTAAAACGTCGTCTTTCATAAATATTTCAATACTTCTATGTAAGCGCCACAAATGGTACGTAGGCGTATGAGCACTAAATAATATGTACAATTTAATTCCTTACACGTCGGATAGACTTAAAATATAAATATTGAATAATATAATTCGAGTTACACGATAATATTTTCTGGATTGATGAAAAATATCCAATATTTTTATGAATTGAAAACATCAAAAAAAAATGTTCGCTGATTTTTAGATAAATTGAATTTTGTATTAGACTAATCTCAAAGATTAAACATGAAAAATCTTTATATTATTTTAATAAGTTTAATAGAGCAGTTGACAGTAAAAGTAAATGGAAACATATACACGATATTGGCATTGGAAAGTCAGTGGACCGTTCGTTAGAAGTTGATGTTAACTTGTTAAATGAAAACTTTACCAATATTTCTTCTCCGGTGATTTAGTCTCACAAATTTCAACTAATATTTCAAGTAGTGTATTCAATTTTCAATTTCTAAATGTGATTGAAGTAGCTGAAGCGTTTAAAGCGATTAAATCTAATTCAGAAGGATTAGATAACATTAATCCTAAATTTATAAAAATGATTCTACCATGGATAATTCGTTACATCACACACCTTTTTAATACAATAATAATGACTAATACTTTTCCTATGGAGTGGAAACATGCCAAAATTGTTCCGGTGCCAAAAACTGGAAATGAATATCGTCCAATTGCGATCCTCCCCTATTGATCCAAAGTTTTTGAAAATTTATTACACAAACAAATTTATAAGCATGTTAATGACAACAACTTATTAACTGATCGTCAATCAGGATTTAGACCTCACCGTAGCTGCATTACAGCATTAACTGATGTTATAGAGGAAATTAGAAGAAATTTAGATGAGAGGAAAATAACGTTTTAGGTATTATTAGACCATTCAAAGGCTTTTGATACTGTGCACCATTCATTATTATGTAAAAAATTGTTAAAATTATTTAATTTCTCTACATTTGCTGTCAAATTTATGTCGTTTTACCTCTCAAATAGATCTCAATCAGTTACCAACGGTGGGTCTGTTTCGCGGTCTTTGCTGATTACTAGAGTTGTCCCGCAGGGTTCAATTCTTGGGCCCCTGTTATACTCGTTATATTCTAACGATCTTCCTCAACAACTTTGTTACTCCCATATACAAATATATGCCGACGACGTTCAGTTCTATCTTAGTTGCTCCAAAGAATTAATTACAACTAAAATACAAGAATTGAATCATGATCTTGATAAAATTAGTTTATGGGCTTCGGCCAATGGTTTGCGACTCAATCCTAACAAATCAAAATGTATAATAATACGAAAAAAATCATTTCAAATAAATAATGAACTAAATATATTACTTGGTGGTTCAAAAATTGATATTGTTGATTCTGCTAAAAACTTAGGAGTAACATTTAACAAAAGTCTAACCTGGACTAATCATATTACCCACGCATGTGGCAAAGTATACGGTATGCTGCGAAGCTTATGGGCCACTCAACACTTTACCCCTCTGAGTATTAGAATATTACTGGCAAAAACGTATCTTTTACCGACACTTTTATATTCATCCGAAATTTTTACTGGATGCAACTCACATGATATGAGAAAGCTTACCGTAACGTACAATAACATCGTCCGTTATATATTTTCTTTGAAAAGGTTTGATAATGTATCGCAGTATTCTTGTCGTGTACTGAACATGTCTTTTTCTAACTACCTTAAGTTTAAAAACGTTATTTTTCTTTTCAAAATTGTTATGACAAAAGAGCCTAAATATCTTTATGAACGTTTACAGTTTTCAAGATCAAGCAGAGGAAAAGATATAATTCAATTTCGGCATCGTGACCATGCTTCAGAATGCCAATTCTTTATATTAACCATACGTCTCTGGAACCATCTTCCAAATAATTTGCAAACAGCTAGCAATGCAATAAGGTTTAGAAGCTTACTTATTGAATATTTTTCATAAATTTTTAATTTTAATTTTACCTTTGACTTTATTTTTATTAAGTTAAAATTTAATTATTATATTTATTATTTATATTATTTATTTTATTTTTTCTTTTCATTATAAATGTAAATCTTTTATTACTATAGATTTTGCTATATTGTCTAAGTTAACTTGCCTGATTCTAATACTATAATTTATAAGATATTGTGTCTTGTTGTATTAGAAAATCAATTTAATAAATACAAATACAAATACAAATACAAAAATATTCGGAGTTTGTTCTAAGGGCAAACAAAAATCGGATTATCCATTAAAAAGTATATTGATGTAGTATAATTTCTAGCATTTTCTAAATTCTGTTAAATTATCAGCAATAATATATTAAAAATAAGCACAAAATTTGTCAAAAATTATAAAAATGGTTCCATTTTTTATAAATAAAAAATATAAAGAAAAAATTCTCAATTCAAATTGTAAATTAAAAAGTCTAGCGATATAATAACATTTCCAAATTCAGTTAAACTATTTGAAATTATATAATTAAAGTAAGAAACAAATTTGATAAAAATTATAAAAGTAGTTCCATTTTATATTCGCATCATATAGGACAACAAATCCTGTATGTTTGACATTGATACGCTAGATCGTTCCGGTATTTTAACGGAAGTTCAATATATTTCAAAATCAAACCAGTAAAATGGCGAAATAAAACCGTGACTGTTGCACTCTTTAAGAGAGTTTCGTTCAGGTTCAGGTTTTTAGGAAAGAAATTCGAAACACCCAACCCTCAAATAGTACAGTTAGTATAGGCAATATACTTTTTTCAACTGATCCTGTTTTGTGGTTAACAAAATAGTTGTTTTGAACAATCTGAAATTGCTGAAGTACAAAATAGGCAGATTTATCCATCATTTATGCTTCCTAAATGTTGTTTTTTGTGCTTTACCTAGCATTTAAAATTTTGTATATGTTCCAACTTCAGGCTCATAAAAAGCATATATTATTAGATTTAACATTATTTTTTAAAACTAATATTTATGTATTTTATAAATGAATTACAAGTTCTACTTAATTTGATTGAAATAAAAAGTACTTATCTCTAGAACATTTAATATTTTTTTTTTTGAATTTTTTAATTAAAAATGAATTCTAAATACTTTTATAATGTAAAACATGAACTGTACTCCAGCATCTAAGTACTTTCAAGGAACTTCTTCGATCAGATAATTTTCAAACTTTTTTCTATAAATTGCTTATCTATGAAAATTAGAATATTCATTTAAGATTTTTAAGGTCTTTAAGATAAATTTTAAAATTTAGGTAATGTTTGAAACAGCAAAAGAAGACACAATTTCTTTTTCGAAGAACTATATATTTTATTGCTCAAGGCTTTGCATCAAATTATATATAATTTGATCATATTTGATAGACCCATTTTTCGGATCAAACTATATGAGAATAAGTCCCATAAGACATTATGATATCAGCTTATGTATGCAATTTTTCGGATCAGATGAGATGTGATGTTTATATATGATTACATAGAACTTTTTTCGTTGGGTTTTATTTTGTAATATTATTTATTTTCAATCTTAAAATAACACATTATAACCTTACACCCTAACGAAACTAGAGAAACTGAAGATAGCGTCTCGTTAAATTGTAAACTAATCGGAGACTATGGTGACAATTGAATCTATGACCGGCCCCCAAAAATATTGAACCAAACACTTAATTTTTTTGAGGATAATTTGTGCATCTTTACTTAAAACTTTTTCTGTTAGTAATTTACATAATGATTTAATTATTTTTGTTATTATATCTTTAATTTTATTACAAATTCCATAAAAGCAAGACCAAGTAGTCTTAGCATGTACTCCCATTAACTAAAGAAATCAATTAATTTTATAATCATTAAGTTTTATTGCAATACTTTTTTAAACTTTTAGTGCATTTTACGGCAATTTTTATAATATAACCACCTGAGATTCTATTTAACATATTTGGAATGTTTTCAGCATCCATATTTTATTACATTTTATTGTAAAAATGGCAATTTTATCACTTTAGCTTTTTTATTCTTTTTTTTTCAAAAATTACATGTTCACATGTATGTCGTCATAACGTTAACCTACTTTATGGAGCAACAAAAAATACAAACATTTTCAAATATTGGTAACTTTTTGCATATTTTTTGTATTTTTTTGTATTTTTTTTTTTTTTGAGTTGGAAAATTAATTTAAGGAAAAATCATGATATTTTAATGGTAGCACCACTAACACAATAACCGCATATTTTATATGGATTTTTAAAACTGATATGGTTTACTAAAGTAAATATTTTAAAAGGAATGAAAGATAAATACATTTGCAATTTAACAAACTGTAATAGTGTGAGATGTTTGAACAAAATTGAGAATGTGTTGAGGTTTAAGACTGAAATAGAGATGATTTCTAAATGTTTTAAAGCTTAATATCACTAAGACATTTAAAGGAGACTGAAAAGTTTTACAAGTAGTGGTGGTTTATATAAATGTATTGGTATTTGTAAAGAAAAATTTGCTAAGGTAAAGAACAAAAATTAAAACCAAATTTGCCTATAATGAGATGTATTAAAATTTAAATAATTTAATTTTTCATATCCTAATTATTTGTATTTATCTATAATTCTTAATTTTTTTTAAGATTAAACAAATTTTTTAGTTGTAAATTTAAAATATTGTGTTGGCGGTAAAAATAAAATTTAATTTGTCTTAGTTTTAGTGTTGAAAAATTAGTTACTCTCATTTTCATTTTTAAATAGCAAAAGCTGCTTTTTTAACTCTCACTTTTTGCAAGTCTTTATCAACTCATTTTTAATTCCAACCACTCTTTAATATTTGTTTTGATTTAGTTTTTATCAAAAGCTTTTTATTGAAAAGTTCGTATTATTATGGTTTAATTTTGAAAAACACCGCTTAAATTTTGAGCTCTCGCTCTTTTTTGATAGCGGTTTCTTGTGTTGAGTTTTAATTTAATTGGTCTAAGCGTTGAAAAAATCAAACTCAAAATTTTGTTTTTGATCGTAATAAATGTGCGGCAGTATATAAGCCACTAACTGACCAAAGACAGCATCCAGTTAAAGGTTTGGAATCGTAGCGGATTCTACAATCCTTTATTGTAGTTAATTTAACAAAGTTGTTTAATAACAAAAAGGTGCTTACAAATTTTTGTTTTAATTTGATATTAAATTTTTTAATATAAAAGTGCTTTTAGTGATATTGTATTCAAATTTAATTTAGTTAAAAAATGTGTTATTAATTATTTAAATTTTTCATTTAAATTTATTTTAGTGAGCCGCTGACTTTTCTTTTAAAAAGTGGGTGTGTTATTGTAAAACAAAATCATCATGAAATTATTTGTAAGTATTGCATTCTATATAAAAAGTGTTTTTGTTAGTACAAAAGAAACAAAATTTAAATATTTTAAAATTGCAGTTTAATAAAATTTCTTTAAATGTAAATTTTTTAATACAAAATTCTTCTAAAGAATCGGTTAATTAATATTTCAACAGTAGAATGAAATCAATATTCAATGTTTTAAGTGTTTTACTGTTTTCATAATTTAGCATGCAATAATATGCTTTAAAAACAAAAGACTTAAGAAACAAACTTTATTTTGTTTTGAATATATTAGCGATAATAACATAAATATAACTTTCAAAATTATTGTTATGTTTATTATAGAAAGCTTAAATTTAAATTTTATTATATTTCATTGTATTCTTAAAATTGTCTTTTAAGCAATTGCAACGATTCAGAACTGTTCAATGGAATTTTTTTTATCGATTTTAAAAACGGGTTTCGTTCTAAAATGTTTAAGACTTTGTTTGCCTAATTCTTTTTTTTTCAAAACTGTAATTTGAAATCAAATTTTGGTTTTGATGATGACTTTTTTAATAATACACATGAAATATTCTTAATTTGCGAATTCTAAATACTTTTTATAATGTAAAACAGGAATTGTACTTCAGCATCTAAGTACTTTTAAAGAACTTCCTAGATCAGATTATTTTCAAACTTTTTTTTATAAAATTTTTATTTATGAAAATTAGAATATCAATTTAGGATTTGTAAGGTCTTCAAGATAAATTTTAAAATTTAAGTGATGTTTGAAACAGCAAAAGAAAACACAATTACTTTTTCGAAGAACTATATATTTTTATTACTTAAGGCTCCGCCCTCCGATTAAAATATTTTGCCTGTGTTACTTAGAAAGTTTTATAAAAATTTATTATAATTTTAGAATTTTTTCATTTAACTTCAGTGTATTTTCATTGGACATAAGAAATAATATTTTTTAAGCGATTCTTCTTAATCGGAAGAAAAAAAAACTGATCATTAAATTATTTCCTTTTTGATTTTCTCACAGTTTGAAATTTTTTTAACCTATTCCAAATTATTTATAAGTTAAAATAAAATTTAAAAGCTAAAGAAATTTTTTAAGCAAATTTGCTACAAATCTAAAAGTTGTCCAAAGAAAAAAACTCAAAATTTTACAGAATGTAAGCGATATTCCAGAAAAAAAATTAATAATAAATAAAAAAAAAATCTGAATTTGGATTCTTTAAAATTCTTAGTATGTTCTATAGGAAAAAGCACTCCGAAATAAGAGATTACAAATTAAAAACGAAAATTTCGTTTCGGGTATTTCGTATCGACTAATTCGAATCATTAAGTTTTTCTTTTTTAATAACCTGAAAGTTATTAGAGTTCTTTTCAAAGGGGAAAATTCTTAGATTTTATAAAGTTTTTGTAGCCAAATTCTTTCCAGAATAATAATTTTTAGAATTTATAACAAACACTTTTAAAATGGCATCTCGTCAAAAAACATGTTTGCATAAAAATTAAATTCTTAGATTTTAAATTTTCGACGTTTTTCTCTTCCAGTAACACTCAGGGAAAAAAGATCTTCAATACACATAGAGAATTTTTCTAGATTGTTTGAATAAAATTTTAAACTAAATTAATCAATTTTTCTTTGAAGAACGCATAAAAACATTTCGCCAAATGTTAAAACAGCTCGCAGATAGAAAGTGTAAAGAGATTAGAGTAGATCAGAAAGTGTAAAGAGATTAGAGTATCAGCCTAGAGTGTCCCTAAATATTCAAGCTACCTAGATATTTAAAAATAATATTTAATATGTCGGAAGGCGAAATTAAGAGAACCCAGAAACGTATGTCTCCCACAAAACCGAGTGCACTCGCATGGTTAGAACATGCTCCGAAGTCCAACTCACAAAACCTACAAATATCGGTGTCCGAATCTAAAAAATGGACAATTACAGTGTCAAGTGATACACGACGTCAGGGTATTCAAACTACACACAGAGAACAATTTAGCTATTTGCCATCTGATTTTTAATTGTCACAATTGAACATTAGTGTTCGCAACAAAGTTCAATTAATTCAACTGAAGTTTAGTTGCAATACCCAAAATGTTCAGAAATCTAATGTAAATATCGTTGTACTAACTGAATTTATAAATTGTTACCACTAAAATACACTTTGCAATTCGGTTGCCACTTTATTTCTCTGTGTGTATAATATTTTTTTATAGCAAATTTATACACAGTTTATATGCAATTAAAAATAAAACTCCCCTAATAAACAGAAAAACTTGTATTCAAATAAAAAAATACGATAGCGTAAGCCGAATCTAAGTTTTTAAGAGTAAAAAAAAAATTTTTAAATTTGCCCGACCTTTTCTTGAGAATTACACTGCGTGAAAAAATATTGATTCTGTTCCGAAGAGAGTCGAAACCTAAAAAATCGTATTGTTTTAATCAAGTAATAAAGTATTTTAATTTCAAAAATGTTAGATTTACTTTCATCTTCTTTTATTTTATTCTTCTTAGTTTAAACGAGCTTAAGATCATTTATTTATTAATTATTTATTTCCAATATTTCGTCTCCACATTCGGTGACTTCTTCAGGGTTCAGGTTTTCAAATTGTAATAATTGTTACCTGAAGAAGTCACCCAATGTGGAGACGAAATATTGGAAATAAATAATTAATAAATAAATGATCTTAAGCTCGTTTAAACTAAGAAGAAGTATTTTAATTTCATAATTTTCTTCAAATCTAAAAAATATAAAAAGAACGATTGAAACCAATTCAATACCCGCAATTTTAATAAAATTTGGATGATAAAAAAAATGCTCAGGTTGACTAATCTCGGCTTATAGTTAATTTCGCCGATATCAATCGTAAAACTCAAGAGGCCGGAAATCAAATATTTTAGGGCCCTTTTTATAAGAGAATGATATAAATTTACAAAATTTTGGAATTAATTAGCCAGGGAGTTGGAAAAGATTATTTGGTAAAATTTTATGCACTACAAATGTGAATTCTCAAAACTAAAATAAGACCATAACATTTTTTGTCAACTAATTATGTTATAAAGTCCTCATTAACAGACACAAGAAATATAACATTGCAATTTCGTCCTCTTCAGTGCTCAATTTATTTGTCTGTTTATTATTATTATTTTGAACTATTAAACTTATTCTACAATGTGCTTGCATTGATCGGGAATCGAAGTGGCAATTCTCTACTGACTTTAACTCGTAGTGTCACCTTGAGATACACAGACAAGTACTAGAAGTTTTTAATAGCTTAACAACTCAAATCCCATTCTATTAACTATAAACTTACTTTTGGTGCCAAATTATTTGGTCTTTAAATATTAAATAAATCTCAGAATATTTTAGATAATTAGTAAAGGATGTTATCTTAGAAATTGATAGAGAATTGTACTTCAAAATAAGTCTCGTCCAGTATTGAAAGAATTGACGAAATTTAATAATTTTCCTTTAAGAAAGATTTTTAAGAATATAAATGTAAGAGATTTTTATAAAAAGAATCTGTCTTCTAATCTAATATCAACATTTTTAGGTTTTCGGTTTTCGAATACTTAGATTTCTTTCGATGCAAGCAGAATTTCTTTTAGAAAAGCTTTTTCTCGTAAACAAAATTAATTTCAGCAAATATTTTGCGTACGGAAAAAATTTAAGTATATTTTAAATTTATTAAAGTAAAAATTCTCATTTCAATGAATTTTTTTATGTAAACTAGGGTTTTAATGGTAAAATTATGTACACATTCCAACAGCTTCAGGAATGTTAAAAATCTAACTTAAAAACGGTCCTATAGTAGGAATTTGAAACGAAACAATCTTAAAAAATAAAAATGTAAAGGGTTAAAATCATAACGATATAAACAAGTAGCTTAAGCTCCTTTCCACCCCAACAAAATTTACAAAATATTATTTAATTGAGCCTCTGTAACATTTTTAAAAATGTTTATTCCTTAATTTCTGATACTGAAATGAGTTATTTAGCCTAATTTTTACAATGTTTCGTTAGCTACTAACTGAGATTTTCACATATAAATTTTTTTTCAACTGTTTGTTAAATTTTAACTGGACATTCAGCAATCGGTCCTTAATCAGTTAAGCAATACATAAGTATGTCCTAGATATATGAAATTATTAGAAATCAATTTCAAAACCAAAAAAATCCGCTTCAGTTCTAACAAAGTTCTTAAACCAGCAAAGACAACAAAAGACTTAAGCAACAAACCTTGACAACATCAAAACTCTTTTTAAAGCAACTTCTTCCTTATGACAAACCTTGTCATAATACTTGACATATATAATAACTACAACAAATATAACAATATTTAAAAGTCCATCAATTATCTAATCGAATTGTATTAAGTAATCATTAGGCGAAAGTATACACCTTACTTAATATACGCATTTTATTCGCCTTAAAAATTAAAACATGGCTTAAATATCATAAAAATGCTGCACTAAAAGCAAGTGAAATTTTAATAATGTAACAAACCCATAATAAGAAAACATGACTGGAATGACAAATAATGAGCAAAAAACTAATAAAATTACAAGAAATACATATGAGTTAAATTTCTTAACAAACTGTCATATGGTTTGATAAAAAATAATTATTATATAAAACAAATTTAAATATAAAAAAAATATAATGAATGAATTTTGTTAAAATGTATCAACTAAAAATTTCAAATAATCAATTTCAATTAAATTTTGTAATTATTAAACAAAATATTTGATATGAATTAATTAAGTTTCTTTTATAATTTATTACACTTTTAATTTAATTAATTTTACCTTATATTTTAAATTCATATCAATCATTTGTTAACAATGTATATATGTGTATGCACTTTGTATAATTAATATGATTCTTACTCATGCAAAAATAATATCAATATTTGTAATATTTTGAAGTTATATTACCATGACATTTCCGTCAACAATACACCAAGCAACGTCCACCAGCACACCCCAAGAAGTTAAGCGTTAACGAAACGATAATAAAATATAAACAAAACTTAAATAAACCTGAACCTCAAATAACAATTCAATCAAACAGAATTTGATTAAAATGAAAATTTAAAAAAAAAACTCTAGAGAAGAAATTATCCATTAGCAATTGTCTTATACCTATTTTTTATATTCCACTCTCCAGTTCTTCTCCTATGAGGAAAAATGGAATTTAAAACAAAAGTTTGTAAATTTCTTGGGAAAATTTTAAGAATAATAACCGGAAATATGAAAAGTTATGAAAACTTTAAAAATATTTTAAAATTACTAAATTTTTGTTTTTAATGCTCAAGTTTTTTTAATAGCAAAATATATTAAAAATGGTATAAAATAGAAAATTTAAATTATTAAAAAATTCATAATAGTGAATTTTATCGTTGATCTATAAGTTTATGTGTGAGATTTTATTCGTTCGGTTTTAGATCATGACAAATTTTTCTCAAAATTAACAGGAAAATTATAATTTGTATATGATAATTTACTTTGACTATTAGAAAAAACACAGAAAAAGTTATTAGACAATAGCATGAATGGAATGCATTTTCTGACCCATTACGGTCTTTATCAACATTCTTCTTGACATTTAGTGTTAATCGTAAATATCTTCTATTTAACTTACACGTTAAAGAAATGGGGTAACGTTAAATCCCACATTACTCTGTGTGTTGAGTTAGAATGAAATTTACCACAAACGATTTCTATTTATAGTGTGTTTGTTTTTTCTCTAGTCATTATCAATTCATAATCTGTGAAAATCGAGGGTTAAATGTGAATCCAACTTAAAGCCGGTGTATAACTAAACATTGAACAACAACAACAACGGCGCTTTGTTTTAGTTTTTGTTGGATTTATTTTTGGTTTAAGTGAATAAACTTTGTTTTTATGTTTAAGCTTTTGTTTGAAATATTATATCTTTTCTGTTATTTAAAGTGTGTTTTTCTTTTCTTCATGTGGTTTTAATTCGGTGTGCTTGGCTATACAATTGCGCTTGCCGAAGGCAATTTGCATAATTGTTGCGTTTAGTATTGTTGTGTTGTATTTAGGTCTTTAGTGTAATGTGTCGTTTGGCAAGGTTGTTTGTGGCATTGTCAACACCACAATAACACTATCTATAACCTGTTAAAAAGAGGGTATAGTCGGCTTAATGACAAATTGTTTTTTAATTTAAATTAAATGGGAGTTTTCAACGAACAGCAGCAGAAATAATGTTAAGAAATTAATTTGCATGATAACAGTAAATAAAATACCCTAAATTTCATTCAATATTTAATAAATAAACAAAAGACTTAGGAAACATGCACACAGCAGAAAACATGAGAATTGTTAACAGAAGACGTACGGCACATACTAAAAGGTCAAGCACTTATGTCAGATTTAAATCCGTATAAAAAAAAAAGAATCTTAGAAATATGTTTAAATAGGGGAAGGATAAAGTAATTTAAGCAGAAATAAATCTCTAACAAAAAATCTATATTTTTATATGATCCAGCAATGCGTCGCAACGATCTACTGTCTGTTAAATATACACACAGATAATAAATTGTTTGGAATTCCATTGCAACCAACAACATTGAATCATTATTCTATAATTTTAATTGTAAGCAACTAAAATTTATCATACGAACAATAAAGCATAATCATGAACAGAAAATATATCAAATTTGACAAAACTCTATCACATCATCCAAAATATTGGCTTTCATAATCAATATACGAAAAATATTATCTAATGAAAATGAAAATTGTGCAAGTTTGAGACCATAGTCTATATATCATTATTAGGATATTGTCCTATTATCTTCTAATAGGTAAGCAGTAACAACATTTGTATGCTTCCAAAGCAATTAGGTAAGAATGCCTTCTTTGAATCAGTGAATAATGCTTAAAATGAAGCAATAAAGTATGCATACCATGAAGCACTAATGTTGTCAACATACAAAAAACGCTTCTTAGTGTGCCTAAGAAGGCATGAATTTATTGCTTCTAAGAGCACATGAAAGAAGCGCTTTAAAAGAGACTTTTCGGAGATTTTGTAACTTGCATAAAATATTTGCAGTTAAAATCGAATATTAATTTTGCCTGAAAAAAACAATCAATCTATCTAAAATATTAGTTTTCCTAATCAATTTTAAAATAATATATAATTTTTCTATAGTTTTGGTTATCAGATCTTTTGCTATACAAAATAGCTCAGATTCAAAAGACTTATCTTTGTAGAAAAATTTTTATATTTTATTCCAAGATTCTCAAGACTTAGTCTTAAAGAAAATGTTCTTAAATTCAAAGATGTTTTTCCTTAGAAAAATTTTTTGTTTTCTTATAAAAGGGAAAATAAAACTTTGATCCTTTTTAGGCCTAATCGGCCAGATGAAAGTGACATCTAAAATTATTCGGTTTGTAGTTTTTTTTTACATTTTTCTGTTTTTTTTTTTTTTTTGAAATATTTAATTGACTATAAAATTAAACTTATTTTGAAGATCTTTTCAGTGGAATACTAAAAAATTTAAAATTCTCTTAAACAAAATTTCAAAAAATTCGAACAACTTTGAACCTCATTTTTATACCCTAAATAGCTATTTGGGCTCATATTTTATAGGTACAATTTCTTAATATTTTTCTATATATCACATATCCAAATATAATCGTAATCTTAGTGAACTCTCCCAGTTTAGTTCTTTGTTTCAAATATATAAATTAAAATTCACCAAAACAGGTAAATTTCGCCAAGTTTGACCACGCCTACTTTGCCCATTTGTATGAGAATAAAATCTTATAGAAAAATACTTTCTCCAAGCTTCAATTGGTTCGGGCAAAGGCTTAAAAAATATACCGTAATATATTTCATAACATGACAGGGGCCGCTCCCAAGGCAGTTCGTAATGTGTAAGGAAATTGACAGATATCAAACTTTACATTGTGACGCGTTAAGTGGTGTGCCTAAAAATAGACTTTTGCATAATTCAAAAAAACTAAGAATTAAAAGAAAACGACTTGGCTTTAGCTTATGAGTAAATGTTTCAAATGCGTGTTGGCTGGCTAACATCAAACATATAAATTTTGCATGTGTGTTCAAATGTAAAAGATAAAGAATAAAAACAATTAAAGAAAACGATTTAAAAGTAAAAGACCCCAACACTATAAAAAAAAATGTAGTTGAATTGCAGAAAATTGATCTCAATTGACTGGCTACGGAATAGATCCTTTTAGGGCAATTCAAAAAATAACACAAAACAAAGACTATAAGGCAAAAAAATTAAAAAGAAAAACAAAATATTGTTGAAGTGCAGTAAGGTGCCCTCTTAGATATTTTTGAATTTTTACTTTAATTCGAAAACTTTAACAAAAAATAAATGCTTAAATACTTTTAAGCTAACAAGCGGAAATTTTAAAAGAATTCATAAAAATTTTATAAAAATTTTTGAGATTTGGAGAAATTTCTTTCTGTTGGGTACATTTTCAAAATTTGTATACTAATTACAAAACAATTTGTTTCTCTTTGTTTTTAGATCTGCCTGGCCACATTACTTGTGGCTTCAGCTTATGCTGAAACAGCTGCCAAAAAGTCGGAGGCAACAGCTGCTGTTGAAGAGAAAAAGGTACCCTTAGAAAAGAAACTCGATAAACGTGGTCTACTCGATTTGGGCTATGGTTATGGCCACTCTGGTTTAGATGTTGGTTATATTGGTCATGGATCAATAGCTCACGGTAATGGCTATGGTCACAGTGGTAATGCTATTGTTGGTCACTCTGCACCCGCCTACTATGGACACTCAGGAGGACATGGTGGTTTCATATCAGGAGGACATGGTGGCGGTGCTATCATTTCGGGAGGACATGGTGGTGGTTACGTGTCCGGAGGTCATGGTGGCGGTGCTATCATTTCGGGAGGACATGGTGGCGGTGCCATCATTTCGGGAGGACATGGCGGTGGTTACATTTCCGGAGGACATGGAGCACCACATGAATTTTTGATTAGTAAGCAAGCTGATGTACACAAAACTATTACCATTACCAAGGGTATACCAGTGCCACATGTTGTCGATCGTCCTTATCCCGTTGAACATATAAGACATGTTCCTGTTGAAGTTAAGGTACCCGTACCACAACCCTATGAAGTTATTAAGAAAGTACCAGTACATGTTAAGGAATACGTTCAAAGTGCCGGTACATGTACCACAACCCTATGAAGTTATTAAGAAAGTTGAGGTACCCGTACATGTACCCGTTGATCGTCCTTATCCAGTTAAAGTACCCGTACCACAACCCTATGAAGTTATTAAACATGTTCAAGTACCCGTTAAGGTACCCGTGCCACAACCCTATGAAGTTATTAAACATGTACAAGTACCCGTTAAAGTAGCCCGTACCAGTACCACAACCCTATGAAGTTGTTAAACATGTTCAAGTACCCGTTCATGTACCAGTCGATCGTCCTTATCAAGTTAATGTACCAAAGCCATATCCCGTTGCCGTTGAAAAGCCATATCCAGTGGTAGTAGAAAAACGAGTTAAGGTTGAAGTACCCGTTCAGGTAGATCGTCCCTATCCAGTACCTGTAGATCGTCCTTATCCCGTTAAGGTAGCAGTACCAGTACCTCAACCCTACACTGTTGAAAAGCATGTTCCTTATGCTGTTGATCGTCCTGTACCATATCCCGTTAAAGTACCAGTAGATCGTCCTTATCCCGTTCATGTTACCAAACATGTGCCCTATACTGTTGAAAAGCCAGTAGCCGTACCTGTAGGAGTACCTGTAGTACAACATTCTGTTGTACAACATGGTGGCCCTGCTGCTGTTGTTTCATATGGTGGCGGTTATGGAGGCGGTTATGGTAATGGTGGTGGTTATGTTCATGGCGGCGGTGGTCATGGTGGTTATGCTCATGGCAGGTGGTGGTCATGGTTTCTCATCCAGTGGTTATGATTTCTCTTCCAGTGGTCATGGTGGCACCGTTATTTCCGATGGTCATGGTTACCACAAAAAGAAATAGATTTGACTTTTATTTTCCAAATTTTGTTTTTATCTAAAATCCCAAAAAAAAACAACAAATTGTAAATGATTTCTTTTTTGTTTGTTAAACAAAAACTAGTTTTAATCTTCTAACTTTTTAATTTTTCTACTATAAAAAAAATTCTTTATTCAAAAAGAAACTTTGCCAGTAGGTATGATGTTATTTTTCTAAAAAAAAGTTGTGAAAAATAAAATAATGTTAAGAAAAGTTAAGATGTTCAAAGAAAACTTATCAACACTGCCACTTAGATTTTAAGTAAAAAAAAAGCAATACAAAACTTATCATCTAGTAGGAATTTTAATACTCATTTCTGTAAAAAAAAAAAACAGACTCCAATTACAAACTAAATTTTTATAATATTTTAAATTATTATAAATTTCTTAGTTTAGTTAAAACTACTTTTATATAAATTCTTAAACAAAAAAAGCAAAAATTGTGATAAATTCGTTAAATTTTGCTTTTTTTCTGAAGATTTAGTAAAAATTACCCAAATTTTTTTTAATTTTATCTAATTATCTATAACGATTTTATTATATAAAATTTATTTTAATAACTTTAAAATAATTTATAGATATTTGTTTAATTTTAAAATATTTTTTCCTTTATTTCTCTTTTATTTTTTCTTTTCTTAACATTAAATTATTTTTCATACTTTTTTTTTAAAAAGAAAAAGAAATGTCTTCAATTGTTTGTATATTATTTTTTTGTGTGTATAAATTAATTTTTCTAATGTTATTATAAAATATGTAATTTTTTTTATTATTAAAATTGTAAATAAGTGTATTAAGAACAAAACAAAAAATGTTTTTAAAAATGATGACAAAAATACATAAAAAAAGAAAATATGCGAAATAAAATATTTAAAAAAAACTTTAAGATGTTTCACTGTCGACAGGAATGATTAGATTTTAGGAAGTTATATGAAATACCTGTAAAATTTTGCTGCTGAAAAGTTAAAAATTAATATTGCAATTTATTTTTTAATTCTATTAATTAAAAACAACCAGCCACCAGCGCCACAAAAAAAAAAGAAAATAAAAAAATAAACTTTTATTAAAAACAGGGACCGTAATCTTATGAGTTTTATAATAAAAATTACACAATAATGATTATATTATGAGTTTTAAGGATTTTCTTCAATGGTATTGATTATTTTTGAGTAATATAAATAAAAATCAGCCATAATCATTATTGTTGAGCAAAAAAAAATACAACTCAAAAATAATCATTATTTATGATTTTTATTTTTTTCGCTCAAAATAAAACTCACTTTCATTGCCCAACTCGTGGTACTATGCCAACAATTTGGTTATAGCCCTAATATGCATGTATACTGGATGCATGTATACATGAAGAATAGTAAGGCTGGTATGTAAATATATACCCAATTTAAAAAAATATAAAAAATCAACTGCACAGTCTTAACTCAACTGTGATCTTAACATTAGCAAAATAGAAAAAGAATTTACTGTAATATTTTATTTATTTATTTTTTACAATTATTTTTATTTATTTATACATTACTTGTTTTGTATTGTTTAATAAAAAAAACACCAACGAAACGTCGGATCGACCATTAAATGAAATAATCTTTTATTTTATATAATATAATAAACTGGACCTTAAAAGCCCGCTTTTAGACAAATCTAAAAAACAATCAAGAATTTAAAATAGAAAAAGGTAGATAAAAACATTTTTTTTGCTCAAAAAAAATGATTATGGCTGATTTTTTTATTATTACTCAAAAATAACACAGTGCAACACGAAAAAAAATAACCATATACGGACACCACTACGTGATAAAAGACTAAAAAAAAAGACCCGTGTCTCCCAATTTTTCCCAAAGTCATATCCTCTTTTGTTTATGGGCCGCCAAAGATTTGGGGCCTCGGTATCATTTTCGCAAAAAAGTGATCATTTTCTCAGGCTCATATCTTGCAAACCGTTCAGAATTTCGATTTACTCTCTATGGCAAAGTTGTAGCTCTTGTCATAAAGAACAAAAATTGCGAAAATCAAAAAAAACTTCACCTTCCAGATCAAAATCGCAAAAAACTTAAAATAATTTGATTTTTTTTACCTTTTTTCCCGTGTTCAGGTCCATAGGTAGCAAACCGTTCAAAATTCAAGGAAACAATCAACTACAAAAATTTACCTAAGCTCTCAATAAACAAATTTCTAGAACATATAAACTTCCTGGGAATTGGGTTTGCTACCTATGCACCTGAACAGGAGAAAAAAGAAAAAAAAATGAAATTAAAACATTTTTCACTTTTGCGCGCTACATAAGCAGTATTAAGAATCATCTCTAGGAAGTTTATATGTTCTAGAAATTGTTTATTGAGATCTTAGGTAAATTTTTGTAGTTGATTTGCTTCCTTGAATTTTGAACGGTTTGCTACCTATGGACCTGAACACGGGAAAAACGGTAAAAAAAGTCGAATTTTTTTAAGTTTTTTGCGATTTTGATCTGGAAGGTGAAGTTTTTTTGATTTTATATGTTCGCAATTTTTGTTCTTTATGACAAGAGCTACAACTTTGCCATAGAGAGTAAATCGAAATTGACGGATATGCAAAGATTGTCAAAAAATAATAATAGTGGTGCAATACATTTTTTCTATGTCTGCTCTAAGTGATTGATTTTTTGATTTAAAAAAATGAACAATAATCATTATTTACGGTCCCTGATTAAAAATTCAAAAATTTAATTGGCATAAGATTTTGATTTTGTTTAAATATTTAAGTTTTATTTATAAGTTTGCAAAAAAAAAAAAATATTTTTATAGGTTAGTCATACAAAAAAAAAACACTGTAAACATTAGTTTACATTCGTTTTTAAATAAAAAAAAATGCTGTTTCATGGCAATATCCTACGATTTTGAGTTTTAAAATATTTAAAAAATTTTGTTTAAAATTTTATTTAATATTTAAAAAAAAAGACCTTAGATAAATATAGAGAATAAAAGTTATTAACAAAAAAAAACAGTTTTTAAAAAATCATCGTCAATAACATAAACAATTTTTTTGTATTTCACTTAATTATCTCTGTATTACCAAGAATTAATCATTAATCATTAATTATTAATTTTATAGTTTTATAGTTTTTTACGAGTAATATATATGTACACAAAAGAGTTGCGTTATATCTTATCTTTATATATATAACATCATCAACTTGAAATTCGACATGCAGTCTCCTCTAACGGCATAGGCGCTCGATATGGTGGGGTTTTTGGCAACCTGCCCAGACCACTTTGACTAGAAAGCTGAATTTTGAATATGGGTTCCCTCGAATAGAACTTTATTCACGGATATACTACTATTTAAAATTTAGCCCATAAATGCGAGAAAATATGGGTTAAAAGGGGGAGGTCCCCCTTGGCGGCATGGCAAAAAAAAATGTGATATGTATGTTTCTTATCCCACAAGCACATCAGCCCAGACGATATTTTTGGAAAGGAACTTAAAACTTGGTGTGTATGTTCCTAATCCCGCGTTCTTTTAAATTCCAACGGAGACAACGTGTTCATGCGAGGAAATTGAAATTAGACATAAAAAAGTCAGGCGGGCCTCCCAACCACTAACACAAGGAACTTCAAATTCGCTCAAATGGGGTTTTTAGAAATTCCTACGATGTTACCCCTCACCGTAGAGAAGTCTCAAAATGGGAAGTATTTCTACTTCTCATATGTTCCTTTAAATACGACTTTGCTCATAATATAATACGTTTGGGAGTTTTGGCCATCAAAGTGTTAAAAAATGGGTTAATATTGGGAAAAGTGCCCAGCTTGACAGCATCACCAAACCGTTTGAGCGAGGAACTTCAAATTTGTTATGTGGATTTCCTAGCCTCGTCTAGTCGGTCATTATGGAAACTCCTAAGGGGAGGGGCGTGAATGGGAAAAGTTTTCCACTTGGCGGCCTGGTCAAATCGCTATATCAAGGAACTTCAAATTTGGTGTGTGTGTGTGTGTGTTAATAATACGGCTTAGGCATCCACTTAGACGGGATTAATAAAAATGTCTACTAGAAGGGGCATGAAGGGCAAAAGTTTACTAATTAACAGCCTGGAATAGTCGTCATTATTTTATATAATTCACCTTAATGGACCATTGATATATTTTCATGTTTTTTAACTTTTTTGATCTATTAAAAATTATAAGTTTTTTTAAATGTATTCCTCCTTACTTTAAATATTCTTGACTATTTTGGACAGTTATTTAATATGTTTCACAACAACACCAAAAAAAATCGTTAGTTTACCGCAATTAAAAAAGTTATCATTTAAAAAATAAACGCAGCATTCTGTTGATATTACACATGGCATTCCCTGAAGCAGCTATAAACGATACATCATTGTCTTATATTCAAACGGAGCTATCTACTTTTTGTAATGGGGTTTTAATGCCAAAATATTCACTGAATAAAGTGTCATCTATGACATTAATTTCAAATTTAAAATATCATTCTAACACTAGTTTTTTTTTGCAAAATAAGATTGTGCTGTGTACAACAATGTTTATTTTTGAATGTTATAATTACTAAGTGATACAAATTTTTTTTTTTTTTCTGCTTCGTTTGTCTATGACACGCTTTCTGCTTCGTTTGCCTACATTCAGCTACACTCGATTCTAAAACATTTCTTTTTTTTTGGTTTATAAATTAGCTTTATTCATGAAAATATAAATATTTTTATTACTTATCTTAATTCTAACCCGGAAAGCCATCAGCCTTATCTGCCGGAAAAGGGTAAATATATTAATTTCGAGAAGTAAGCACGAAAGCATTTATTATTTGAAGATAATTATCATAAAACATAAAAATAGTCAAAAATTTTGACCAGCCAGCCAAACAGCTAGTAAACCAAGTTCGAGTGCGCTGAATTTATTTGATATAGTTACTTTTAAAAAATAGCACTCATTTTCGAGCTATTTGCTTTTTCTAAATTTTATGCAGTAATACTTAATATTGAATAAAATTTGTACTGCTTATATCATAGTATTTAGATTAAGTCATTGACTGAAAATCTCTTGGTAAACTTTTTTTCGCTTTAATTGATTCTAAAACAGTATTTATCGATTTCGTTTCTTTAAAAGTACTGTTTCTTATCATGTAAAAGTTCTAATCAAAATTAAAAAAAAAAAAAAAATGAGCGATAAAGTTTATTTTTGCGCAAAAAAAAATTGCAAAAATCTATATCTAATGAAATTGAATAGGATGATTAGAGTTTTGCTTTATAAAGTGCGATATTATCATTGCGTTTGATAGAATATACCCTCCGTTGATTTCTTTTGACCTGCTTTATGGCTTCTACCAGATAACTTTTGTCAATTTCTGGCTTGGTTGTTTTTTATGTATTTTCACAGCATATCTCTTAAATTAATTAAAAAATTAACGTTTACAAAATATTCTACTAACACAATATAAATAAGCTCTATCATTGATTTAATTGCTGGTAATTCTTCGCCCATAACTACAATTAAAACTTCACCCCAAATTAAAACTTCACCGCGAATCACAAATAATTCCACATCGTTAAATTATGCGAATTTTTGTTAATATGTTCAAATTGGGGTGAAGTTCTATATAATTCTGGGTATATGCAAAATGTGAACAAAGCCAAAGAGAGTGAGATAGAAAAAACGTCGTTTTTAAATGTTCCCTCATGGACTGAACGATATTTTATATTATAAAAATGTTCTGTTGATCAGTTTTAAGTATTTGTAATAAAAATTAATGAATAAAGATAAAATTTTATGGTTTAATTAGAATTCCAACGAAATTATTTTCCGTATGTATGTATTGATTTTTAACTAATAAACTTTAAAAATTTTACCTTAAGTCGAAAATTAAATGTTTTTATGTTTTTATATACATATGTCAATAGATTCAAACAATATTAAGGTAATAATTTTTTTTTTTTTAAACTTACAAATAGTTTTAACAATTTTGTTAAATGTAAACGTTTGTTGAACTTACCTAGAAAGAGAAAGATAAAAATTATTTAATTATTAGTTTTAGTTTCAGACAAATAAGTGCTTCAAATTATGCAAAAATAGTTACACATACTTTGTGGAAAAATACACACTAGACCGTGACTGGTCCTTAGGCCAGCCACCTGAAAGTGGGTAACTTATACCTTGCGAAATATCACTAGGACTAAGTAAAAGGTATTGTTCGTTCGTATAAAATTTCAGTATTATAAAGATATGATTTTTTTGCTATTATAATTCACAAGGAGTTTATAAAAATTTGAATTAAAATATTGAAGAAATTACCAAAATAAAGTAATTTGTTTATTTTCATCTACCATTTTTGTGTGATGTTTTTATAGAAATATCGACAAAATAATGAAATCTTTATCAAATTAGCGACATATTTTTTAAGCGAACGAATAAAGTCTCACAGATAAACTTAAAGATCAACGATAAAATTCACTATTAAAACCACTCACCAGGTACAGTCGTAATATCGTTTAATGTATATGCTCGACATATGTATTATCAAAAAAATCTTTAATGTTTGTTGATATGCTTTGCTTATGTAGAAGGATAGTATATGATGACATTAGAGAAAAGAATTGCCATTTAAAGTGACTAGAGAAAAAACAAACACACTATAAATAGAAATCATTTGTGGTAAATTTCATTCTAACTCAACACACAGAGTAATGTGGGATTTAACGTTACCCAATTTCTTTAGCATGTGAGTTAAATAGAAGATATTTACTATTAACACTAAATGGCACGAAGAATGTTGATGAAGACCGTAGTGGGTCAGAAAATGCATTCCATTCATGCTAGTGTCTAATAACTTTTTTTCTAATAGTTTTTTTCTAATAGTCAAAGTAACTTATCATATAAAAATTATAATTTTTCTGTTAATTTAGAGAAAAATTTGTCATGATCTATAACCGAACGAATAAAATCTCACACATAAACTTATAGATCAACGATAAAATTCACTATTAAAATATTTAATTAAAAAAAAAAAACTTCATTCTTTTAACATTTATTGTAATTTCAGAAGGTATTTTTGTGAGTGTATTAAGTTTACTAAGTTTTTATAAATTTAATTATTTTCATAAAAAAGTAAGCCCTATTTCTTATATTCAAAAATTTGTCATAAAAACAAAAGACTTAAGACACAAACTTTAAAACACAATTTGTAATGAAATGTCTAATGGTAATAATGAGTTTGTTAAATGAATCTTTACTAATTTGTTATAAATTGAATTATTTAAAATAATAAAAAAAATGATGCCCACAAATTCATCATAAAAAACAAAAGACTTAAGACACAAACTTGAAAACACAATTTTTAATTAACTCTTTCATGCTAATAAAATTTATTTAAATTTTGAATTGTAACTGAATACATTGCAATACATTTTTATCTCAAATATTATTATTTTTGTAATAAAATTTTGTATAGTTTTATGACCTCATAATTATAACCTTTAGGACTTAAAACACCAACCATACTTAGCAATTCATTAAATCATATGATTTAGTTTTTTTTTTAACAAGAAACCACTGTTTACTTTGGCGGGTATAATTTTACAATTGTAATATAATTATTACCATAAAGCACAAAAGATGTGTTGTAAAAATTGGCCTTTTTGAATTGAACTTGACCTCAAGTAATAAAACCACATCCAAAAAAAAAAAACACAAAAACTAACAACAGACACCGAAACGCCCTAATATTTCAAATATGTTATACAAAATATTTATTTGTTTGGAAAAAAATTAATTTAAATTTTAATACGGTCAGTTGGTAAAGAGTTTAATAACCTTCAAAAATATTAATTAGTTGATTTAATGAAGAATAAAATGGAAGATTCGTGGAAATGGTAAAGAAAGTGGGAAGGAAGTAATTAAGACGTTTTTAAACATTTTAGTTTTGAATCATACAGAAAATTAACTAAAATTTTTATGAAA
Source organism: Delia radicum (assembly GCA_021234595.1). Taxonomy (NCBI): domain Eukaryota; kingdom Metazoa; phylum Arthropoda; class Insecta; order Diptera; family Anthomyiidae; genus Delia; species Delia radicum. The sequence goes on from CM037854.1 coordinate 226,088,163, forward strand.
TGTAAAACTTTTAAAAAAGAATTTTACATAAATTTTATTAAAATTCTTTAAAGATTTTCAGACGAAAAATTTGACTGCGTTTCAGCATGATTCAGTAAAAAAGTAAGTTGTTAAGAAAATGCCCAGCAAAAATTTTACTTATAACCATTACCCAAAAAAATATTTTAAAGTATGATGTCAAGCAATTTTTAAAAGACACCATATGTATGATCTATATTCAAAATTTTTGTTTAACAAAAATTTAATTTTATACTGGCTAGTTAGTTTGCTAAAGCTATTTGTATATTCAAAAGCTTTAATATAATTTCATAACTAAATTAAAAGTGTTAATTTAGGCGCTAATTATTTAGTGCCCTCCCCTGTAAAGTCGTGTACAAATTTCTCATGCTACAATTTTTTTTAAATAATTATTTGGATTAAAAATGACCTTTTATACAATTGAAAACAAAGTGATGAAAATTAACCAACTAAATTACATTTATATTAACAAAATTAAAACAAATTAGATATAATAAAAAGTAAATTTACCATTAATTTATAACTCAAAAGTACTTGAAGGTTTTTTGGACGTAGTTTTTTTTTTTTTTTGCAAAAAGTTTCTTTAAAAGAATTTGCAAGAAAAAAACCAACTACGAATGACAAATGTTTTTCAAACTCATAAAAAAACTTAACAATGCACGAAAAACGTTATTTTAAAAATATAATGAAAAAAAAAACTTCAACAAAATTTGGGTCAAAATTGTGTCGTATTTACAGCAAAATAAAAACATGAAATAATTTATTTTATGCACTTACACAGAGAGATCTTTGGCTTTATTTTGAAAATGACCCTGATGAATAAAAATAATTAATAAATATGGTAAAATATTTTCTTAAAATATAAAAATTCTCTTTCTTTTTTTATTTAACTCAACCTTGAATTTTTGTATGTTTTTTTTTAACCAATTTTATATCTTTTGTTAAAATGATAAAACTTCTTTAAGCGCTTCTTTAACAACTTTCTTATTCAATTTTTATCTTGAAAATTATGTTAATGCTCATTATGACCTTGTAATGTCATATTATATGTCTTTTAAGGCAGTTTTTATTTTATAAAACTATATTGACTTCTTTTTGGTTTTGTTTACTTTTCAGTTTAGTTTCAATTAACACGATTTTTTTTAATTTTTTTAATTATATCATAAAACTTGTGTTCATGTTTTACTTAAGTCATATCAATTTGATGAATGAGCATTAAATTTAGTTAAATGCAGTAAAAAAATTTATGTATACAGAGTTTTTGCAATGACTGATAAGGACGTAACCTAAATAAGTTTTTTTTATTAATATTTAAGTTTTTTAAAAAAAAAAAGATACAACGTTTTTTGACCCAGACCTGATTTTTTGAAGCATTTTACTACACTCACAACATCATTAAGTAAAAAACTACCTAAAATACCTATTAAAGAAATGTTTTTTTAACTATAGGTCAACACTCAGGGGATGCCTCCTATTAATGCAGTGCATTGTGTTGATATCAGGAAAATGGGTTATGAGGAGAAGGAAATAGGGAGTTGAATTTGATTTTTTATATTTCTGGGTGCAAAAATTCAAGTATCTGGATTAAGGATTTCGGTTGAGGTTGTTTTTTTTTACAGAATATTTTTAGACTGCATGGCTGGGAGGGCGTATGTGGGGGATTTTTCGACCTTGTCCTCCCTCGTGTGATAGAGATTTTTGTGTTGATTTTTATTTGATTTTTTTTTTATTGTGCTTGTCCCTGAGCTGAAGTGATGGGTTGGAATCCGACCTTGGGGTACATGCCAACGCGAGCTAGCCGGCATCACCACAGCAGTGCCGCTGGGGACACGTTAATAAAAAATAAAAAACAAAAAAATGTTAAATTTTTTTAATTCGGTAGGAATTTTTTACTAAATTCGTTTGGTAGTACTGAATTCAAAAAATGTTCCTAATTCAGTAGATGCAACCGAATAATTGTACACGTAACTGTCAAAATTTAATTGGCCCAACGAATCTAATTTCTGTGTGTATATTTTCATAAATATACTTGCATCGTTAATAGAAAATATATTGTTAGTATTCATTTATCACAATTAACGTTTGTACAAATTGTTTTTATTTATAATCATGATCTAAATCGGTTTTTCAAAACTGTACGTCAATAATAAGCAAATTAGTAAAAATATTTTAATTTCTACTATCATTTGATAATTGTTCTTTAAATGGTGGGATTTTTGTTTAAACACAAGACTGTATCTTAAATCTTTTGTTTTGCTTTTTAAGCAAAATCAAGTTTTTTCTACCAAATTATTTATTACACACAGAGAAAAATTTTTTTATTTGCCAACTGAAACTCGGTTACTACAACTAAAATTCGGTTAATATGACTTTCATTCGGTTTGTAGAACTGAACACTAGTTTTCACAACAAAGTTCGGTTAATTCAACTGAATTTTAGTAGCTACAATCAAAATTTTCAGAAACCTAATGTTAATATCGTTGTACTAACTGAATTTATAAGTTGTTACCTTTAAAATACATTTTTCAATTCGGTTGCCATTTTATTTCTCTGTGTGTACTTAGCGCAATTCAATACTATATATAATCATATATATTACTAAAAAAAAAATATTCATAAAATGTTTACGAGTGATAAAAGTTTATGGCAAAAATTAAATTATTTGTCACTATATGTAAAAGAATAACATGACTGACTTTAGTTTCTTACTTATAATTCTTTACCACTAAATTTTAAATATACGGGGATGGACCCCATAACCACCTGCCCAATCCCTCTACTTAGACTTATTATTAACATTTTCAAATATTTGTTCCCTGAAATACCCAAAAATTATATTTCTTAAATTCCTTCAATAAAAAAGTCATAGTCAATTAATTCTGTAATTGATTCAATAAAAAAAAAAAATAATCATATATATAACTGAATATAACTTTTATTTTTACTGATCAGTAGTTAGAATTTGAATATTTAATTTTAACTTACAATTCTTTTGTTCTTACAGATATGTTTGTTATTTAAACGAAATTTAAAAATAAATAACAAGAAAAATTTTATTTCAATGAAAAATAAGTAGACCGGATTTTAAGTGATTTATCATTTATGTTAAATTACATATTCAGTTAATTTAAACTAATGTTATGATTTAAGTCAAAATTTTCATTAGATCTTAACAATAGTAAACAAATTTTAAAAGTATGGACAGAATTATGGCAAAAAAAATTAAATTTTTCTTCAAATTCGTTAAAAATATAAAGCTGCAATCACTAAATAAAAAGAGGGATATGTGTAATATTTGTCTCTTTTTATTCCCTGAGATATATGAAAAAATAATCCTTAAACTCAAAATATTTTCTGACTGAAATTGAAGTTTTTAAAAAGATTTTAAAAAATGTCTTTTTTAGCATACCCAAGTAAAAAAAGTTATATAGAAAATTATATAATTTTAAAAGACAAATATGGTTATATATAGCCAAATGTGTTACTATATTTGTGTGGATAAAATTATGTATAACTTTCAGTTTTTTTTAACAATTTCAATTAGTCGTTATATTCTATATGACGATGCAATACAATACATATTTATATAAGTTTTCAACGAGGTAATTAAAAATGGTTTTATAGAAAATCTTATAAAATTATATAAAGCACAATGCTAAAACTATTTTGTAAGTTCATTTATATATAATTAAGTGTAGCTAATGTGAAAAAAAAAACTTCTAACTTCATTTATACATAGTTCAGTATAACCCCATGTAAAAGGAAAAATTCTAAATTCATTTATATATAAAAGAGTTCGTCACAAAAGTTTTATTTTAGGATAACATCACTTTATTACGGTGTTTGCATCAATAAAAAAAATGCGTTATTCTTTTTTTAAAATTTCAACTCCTTTCACAAAAGCTAAATCAGGGCTCGTTTTACTACAGAGCAAAAAGTTGATATTTAATTAAAAATCTTAAACTAACATTCGATTCTACTCCAAAAATTATTTAGAAAAAAAAATTTTCCCGTGTTTTTGAGATACGTCGTTTAGTCAATAGAGTGGACGGAAAGCTCTGTTTTTTCTAAAACTTTTAAAATTAAATTTTTGGCAATTATGATAATGGCTAGAGAAAAACAAACACACTATAAATAGAAATCGTTCGTGGTAAATTTCATTCTAACTCAACACACAGAGTAATGTGGGATTTAAAGTCACCCAATTCCTTTAACGTGTGAGTTAAATAGAAGATATTTACGTTTAACACTAAATGTTGATGAAGACCGTAGTGGGTCAGAAAATGCATTCCATTCATGCTAGTGTCTAATAACTTTTTCTGTGTTTTTTTTCTAATAGTCAAAGTAAATTATCATATAAAAATTATAATTTTTCTGTTAATTTAGAGAAAAATTTGTCATGATCTCAAACCGAACAAATAAAATCTCACACATAAACTTATAGATCAACGATAAAATTCACTGTTAAATTTTTTAATCACACACACAAATATATTAAAGAATATTTAATGGTACAAACATTTTTGACATATCGCGAAGCGCTAAAAAGTTATTAAGGTATCAATTTTGTAAAAAAAATAATAAAAACATTTTTTTAGCACACACAATGAAGAAGTAATCCAAGCTAAGAAAAATACCACAAACGTGTTCGATGTATCGCGGACTGTTAAAAAGTTGTTAACACGTAAAAAAAATGATTAGATACAAACAAATGCAATTTGATTAAATTATATCTGCTTAAATTTTGTAGCGAATAACATCGAATAAGATAAGATGTGATTATAAGTAGAATTCTGATTTTTTTTTTTTTTTTAATATTCGGTGCCAAATATTATCATAACCAAATATATGTTTTATTTTATGTTATTTTATGTGCCATATACAATCATATATTCTTGATTAAATTATATTTGGTTGCAAATAAATTTATGTATTGCGGAATACAAAACGATATAAAAAAACATATGATTATTAAATTTGGCCCTTGTTAAAAATGTTTGGTTCACAGCATCATATTATGATAGTTTAAGAGCATCATGTTATAATTGCAAAAGCGTAAAAATAAAATCATCCTCGTGAATCATAATATGATCAGACAGAATCATGTATATGATGATTAGGATCATAATATGAAAATGTTGTATACACAATCATGTTCAATCATATTTTGTCTCTGCATGAACCGACAACAATAAATTTGTATTACGTTCATCACAAAGTTTTCCCAGAACCATGTCCGGCTCTAGGAATTAATATACAGGGAAATTTGATACGTCATGATGTGCAACTTCATGTGTTTGTTGTGAGGCGCACACTGAGGCGCATGAAATTTCTTCTTATATTAATTGCTGGAGCCGAGCATGCCACAAGGCTTACACAATTTAATGTTTCTTTATTTCAAGTTTGATATAATTTTTATTAAAAATAAAAATTATGTTTTTTCGACCTCTAATTGAAGGGCTTATTGTAAAAACTTGATAAGCCACATTTAATTTTTGGTTACTTTCCGCCTTTTAAAATGTGAATAACTTTAGAAAATATGGCTACGGCAGGACTTTTATAGTTTATATACGTGTCACAAGTGTTTAAGCAAGAATTCATTCAATATTTAATCAACGTATGTCTATAAAATAGCGAAAACTAGAAAATTGTAAATATGGCTTATCAAGTTTTTACATTAAGCTCTTCAATTGTGCAATGAAAATGAAAATTATTCAAGTTCGAGGCCATACTAATAAAAATCTATAGAGTTTTTGTCGTTTCTTTATTTCCATAGATTTTGCTCTATTATTACACTCAGGGAACTTCTGCTTTAAAAATATGTAGTTGTTTAGGTTGTAATACAGTTTCTTTACTTTTAATGTAAATGTCAGTCGTTTGTAGAACAAATTAAATTTTTTACTAACCTTGTAGTTCATTTAAAAAAACAAACCACATCAAATGACTGTTTTATGATATTGCATTCATTTTTTACAGTATTTTTTTTTTGTTATTTAAAAAATAAGTGATTGTTTATTTTTTACTACCATGTGGTTCATTTTTACTACAATTGTTAGTCATTTTTTGAACTTACAAAAAAATTACAATGTTAGTTGAATTTAATGAAAAGTAAGTCGTCCTTTCTTTAAGTGAAATTTAATTTGTTTTTAACTACATTTGCAGTGGTCTTTACCTACATAGTATTCTAAGTGTAGGATATTGTCTTAACAAATATTCTGTAGAGTTTTTGTCGTTCATTAAAATCTTTGCAACCTTAAATATTTTTAAATTATTAAGTAAACTAATGAAGATTATAGGAAATGTCGCGTTCTCTATACAACCTTCTTAATTGTTTTACAAATTTATGTAACATGTGATTCAATTGCTTTAAATATTTACGTGCAAATGGAGCAAATTAAATGCTGATATTACCAAAAGTGTCCAGTTCTGAAAATAGATTCAGACAAGATACCTGAAGTGTAGGCAATGAATAAAATCAGATCATTGTAAAGCTCTGATGCCTTGTATAACTTAAATTCTAAAATTGATAGTGGCTTTCTAGGTAATGAATGTATATGTTTAATTTAAAAAAAAAAATCTATGAATACGTTTTCCGCCCAAAGCCCTCTTTTACTAAACTATATAAAATAATAACACAATTTTTTTATTGGTGCCAAATTATTTTAAAAAGTGATGATTTTTGGATTTCTAAGTTAAATGGTCTTTGAATGGTCTGGGGAGTTTGTAATAACTAGGACAGTTTCCAATGGATTACAAATGTTTATACCCTTTAATAGCAAAAAATTTATATTAAAAAAAAACTCCAGAAATCCATCGTTTGTGTCCATGTGACACAATTTCCCAACTGAAAATGTTATTGCAACTTTGTATCAAATTGACTCAAATTACGGATGCTAGTTAAACTAGCAACCAATTCTTCCTATTCGACCTATCTTTATCCAATCGTCGTATGTCATTAATTTTTGTATGCAAACAAATGCTAAATAATATTTATTTTAAAAATTCAAAGTACCGGACTTTTAAATTCATTAATTATGTTTAAGCATAAATCTCAAATTCTATGTCATTAATTTTAATATACAAACAAATATTAAATAGTATTAATTTTTAAAACTCGAAGTACCGGACTTTGAAGTTAATTGATTATGTTCAAGCAATAATTCTTAAATGCTATTTAAATATAAATAGTTTGCAAAACAAAAGTGTGTTCTAAATAATTTATGGCGACTTTGTATTTAAATTTTTGTATTATTATCTCAGACTAAAAATCAAAATGCTTTCTTTTATTCGAAAATCTCAAGGTCAATAGTGGTTTAATGGCTTATTTTGTCATTAAAAATAGTCTTTCTATTGTCAATGAAAGTCTTCATTCATATTTGTTATAGGATTTTATATGTTCCGGTTTTTTTCATTATTTTTTGCATTAATCTTGAAGAATTATATTTAACTTGTTTGGCTGCAATTATTATTTCATTCTTATTATAAATTAACTTATTTTTATATTTATTAGAACAAACGTCAAAGTAATTTACTCAATGATATTGTAAAAATATGTATGTTCAAGGTTGTTCACTAGTAGTTACAACTGGTTGACCGACTGTACTACTAAATTAGAGTGTACTTGTATTTGCTTTAGTTATTTTAATTTTATAAATTAAAGCAATAAGAATATTTTAAAGAATAAAAGTGAATTTGAAATACCCTATGATATTGTTAATCCAAAAACAAAAAAAAAAAAAAAACTACATTCATATTTGATAGTTCAACGATGATTTTTATTGAAACCTCAAGTTGATTGGACTGGAGTTCTAAATATTGGATCAATTCATAAAACATTAAACTAAAATATCGCAACATTTTTTTTTCAACTTAAATATGGAAAATTTAGTTCTGATAAATCTCAGAAGCGTCCTGCCAAGAATTTAAAATATTGTTTTGTTATAAATATTTGTTGGCCTTACAAATGTTTAGACAAACTATTAGTATTTTCCATTGTGTAGTCCCCAGTATAAGAATAATAAAAGTTGCCCGACAAAGTACTAGTTAATGTTTTTCTTTACGGATATGATTAGTCCATTTCTTATAAGTACTTAGTTGATTTGTTTTCATAAATTAGTTATAAAAAAAGCCTTATTATAATTATAGAGTAATTACATAAAATTATTAACACAACAACGAGTAAATAAATTGCCATAAAAATGTAGTTAAAAGAGTAAATATAACAAGTTTTAAATATATAATTAATAAAAATATTTGAATTTTTTAAAAGTCACATGTAATGAAACCTGAATATTTTATTTAAAATCAATTTCAAACAAAAAACCTTTGATCCTTCCATTTTTGTTTTTTTTTTTTTAATAATCTCCTTTAGTCAAACTTTTTTAGCTATTTGCTTTCTAAATCTTTAAACACGGATGTCAATTTTAAATTATAATAAAATAAATAAATCATTGAATCTTTGAATTCTAAAAATATTTATTTGTTTGTATAATTTAAATTGGTTAACCCTTTGACGACCGAACTTAAACAGTTGAAGCTTTTTGAGCGAAACTTCGTGAGAACTTAGGACTATGACTAAAAGTAAATTGTGTGCTGCTTTTGTCGCTTTACTGCTCCCCCATCGGCGAAATATGGTACACTCAGGGAACTTCTGCTTTAAAATATGTAGTTCTCTTTGTAGAACAAATTAAATTTTTAGTAACCTCGTAGTTCATTTAAAAAAACAAACCACATCAAATGACTGTTTTATGATTTTACATTCGTTTTTTACAGTAGTTTTCTGTTATTTAAAAAAATAAAAGTTTGTTTATTTTTTACTACCATGTGGTTCATTTTTACTACAATTGTTAGTCATTTTTTGAACATTAAAAAAGAAATGACAATGTTAGTTGAATTTACTGTAATGTGAGTCGTCCTTTCTTTAAGTGAAATGTCATTTCTTTTCAACTACAATTGCAGTGGTCTTTACCTACATAGTATTCTAAGTGTACTAAAGCCAAAATATTAATGTACTATCGCTTGTGCATGGGTTAGGGTTTTGTCTAAACTTTAATTTTATATTTTGTGTTAAACTATGCCTAATCCAAAAATATTAACCATTTTAGTATAAACTTAAAACTGAATTATTAATATTAGAAAATAAAATAGAAACAAAAAAAAGTAAAAGAAAATCATTAAAAAAAAAAAAAAAAATATTGGCAGGCTACAATTTATAGGTATCGTTACAAAGCTACATCTCTGTAGTTTCAACCACACCAAGTTTTGTTAAAATGGTCCAGCGGGCTTTCCTAAAATAGCAAATAGTACAACTGGGACATATATCATCCATTCGTCATCAAACGGTTAAGTTATCACTTTCACAACTAAAACGGTGGACTATTGTTATACAATATAACATTAAAGTTTGTTTCTTAAGTCTTTTGTTTTTGTTTAGATAATACTTGTTCTGAAGGTATTTCCCAGTTTTAAACAAAAAAACAAACAAATTAAATTAAAATACAAAAATTTTAATGCAGTAATATAAACAATAATAAAAAGCACCAAAAATTCAAATTGAACACATCTGTTTATAACCGAAATCCAATAAGAAAAAAAAGTAATAAAGTTTAATTAAAAATTAATTAAGAATAAAATTTACACAAAATTACAAACCGTGCTAACCTTCGGAATAGAAAAATATAGTTAAAGTCAACAACCTGTCCAAACTATTTTCTTCAGAAGTTTTAAATTTAAAATATGTATTTCCTGGACTATTGTTGAAGTAGTCGATAAGGAGTTTAAAAAATATTCCCAAGGTACTTGGTGAAAATGGGGGGGTTCAAGAGAAGAAAAGCGTCCCTTTAACGGCCTGCCTAAACCACTTTGATAAAAAATAGGAAACTATTAACAAAACTACGAAATTATTGTCAAATAAACAAATTTGATGGGCTCAAAAGCAAACATAACATCATCACATCCTCTACCTACTCCAGAGTAGACATCCTCTAAAAAGGACATTTATAAAATTTTTGGAAAAGGCAAAAAGGATGAAAATCTTCCCCTTATAGTTAGTCCAATCCAGCAACCTTCGGCTAGAAATATAAAATATATGAAACTTCCAATACAACCTTATTGCAAACATTTATTAACTGGGTATAATTTAATTTTCTACTAATACCCCGATATTTAAAATTATCGGTAATTTAACCGAACTCCTGGCAGTCTTCTTTATATTGACCACAAATGCGCCGAAAAAGTATTTTTTATTTAGAAATAAGTCCATATCGATATAAAACTAAATTTACTAAATGTTTTGAGAAAAAAAAATTCCTGTACCGGGCACGGGTTGAGAGCGCAATCTAGAGGCGCTCGAAGTTGAAAAATTCACAGAATATTCATTATAGACGATTGAAGATATTTTTGAAATTTTAATTTTGCATAATTTTATTTTTTTTAATTTTACCGATGTCTAAAGTTCTTGGAAAAGTTCGTGGATATTGATAATATTTTAAAATTATTACACTCATAATAATCCATGCTCAAAGTACGAAAAAAATGTCAAAACAACGTAATGTTTTGTAAAATGAACAACCTAGCTAATATGTTTGATTTGCTTTATTTTTGTAAATATACTGAGGTTGGAAGTTGGAAAATAACAAAACTGTAAAAAATATTACTTGAGCCAGAGTAAAAACTAAAATTGTTTTATATAAATAGAATATTTTTGTTCTTCAAAGTTTAGTAACGGTATGATGCTTGTTAGGAAAAGACCCCAACCATGTGCTTGATTACTAAGAAGACAAGAATGGAGCAAAATTGATGATTAATAGGTTTTTTGTTAAAGTTCTGCCTATTATGGAGGCTCTAACTTTTCTAAAACTTCTGGTTCTGATGAGATATTTAGCCAGATCGAAATACTAGTATCAACCTAGCTAATATGTTTGATTTGCTTTATTTTTGTAAATATACGGAGATTGGAAGCTCGTTAAAAATTAAAAATAACATAAAAATAATCTCGATGTATATCAAAACAAAAAACTAACAAAACTGTGAACAAATATTAGTTCGTTTTACAAAATTTTGGTTATTTTGACATTTTTTGTATTTTTAAATTTTTATAAGTAAAGTTTGACTTCAATAAAAAAAAATCAGCCATTACCTACGTTTTGAGAAAAATTGGAACAAATTTCAGCACATTTTCAACCTTTTCTTTTTGACAAACATATGGTCCGATCTGTCAGATTTTTTAACATTATATACCATCAATGAATAAATTTTTAGCCGGCAAACATTTTTTTTTTTTAACATGAAAATGAAAAATATCTAGCTTAAAGGTTTTTGTATTTAAAAGTAATTTTTGAAAAAGGTTAAATCAAACAAGGGCTTAAATTGATTTTTTCAACTATATTTTTAGTTAAAATCTTTGTCAATATGTTGAATTATTTTGGGGTTTTTAAATTGTCTTTTCCTCATAAAAGGTAATAGCAATTTAAAAGTACTGCGCTGAAAACGAAACAGTTGGGCCATAGTGAGTTAAATTGAACTATCCAAATTTACCCAAAATTTTATAAATAAATATATTCATAAAACTTACAATGAAACCACAAAGTAATGAAACTTGTATATGTTGTTAAAGACAAACAAATATTAGGCACGTTTAGGGTTTAAAAGAAAGGTCACAAATTACATAATTTTTGTATGAAAACATCTTTAAAACTTAAGAAATTCAATTTTTTTGTACGCAGTATTCGAGAAAACAAAATCCATATAGCATATGCCGTGGGCCCAGGGTTGCCGCTTTTATGAAATATTTAAGATATGGTCTATAACAGCTCTTCGAGTTAAAGTCGAACGATTACAAAAATTTAAAAAAAAACCAGACAACCCCACGATTACATTAAATTAGCATTATTATATGTAAATTTGGACTCAAACCAACAACAATTTCCCATACAAATGTGGTATTTGAAAAAAAATTTGTTTAAATAACAAAAATGTTCGGATATGAACGGACAAGTTTAATACACCAGTGGATTCATCTTCAACATATCTTTCATTTGATATTGAATTTGCCTTTAGTTTAATAATTTATAGAAGAAATATATTTAAAAAAAACGTCTAATTGAGTCACTTTTTGATCCCACTTTTAACGCCCTAAACTTTAAATTGCGCACCTAAACAAAAACACGTGTTTAATTTTTTTTTCTTTTACAGCATAATACTAGTTCCATTCAAATCTGCAGATCTATGAGACTTAATTTAAATTATGACCACAAGAAAATAATATAAAGCCTTTAAATGGAAACGAAATGGAAACGAAACTTAAAAAAATTGTCGACTTTTGTGATTTAAAATCGATTTTTTTTTTCTTTTATAGTAAGTGCTTATATCATGAGAGTGAAAAAGTTGTTCAGAATTTTATATCTCTAACCTACATGTCCCATAATTATAAGATTCTTTATGTCCTTTCGGTCAGTGTCAGTTGATAGTGTTAAAATTTTCGTCAATAAAAACCTTGCTTCTTAAATTTGTTAAAATCAAGTATTCGCCTTAAGTCTTTTGTTTGGCGTAAATATCAAAGCAGAGAAAAGATACTTTTATTTTCCATAAAAACACCTCAAATCTTTTTGTTAAATTAAATCTGTTTTAAAACCGGTTAAAAACGCATTAAATTTATATAAGAAATATTATAATAAAAAGAATTTTAGATTGACATTTAATAAAAATATTCAAATTAGTATCAAGTCAAATTATATTTAGATATAAATAAAAGAACTAAACACTTTAAGCAAACAATCTGCATAACATTGTTATTTAAATTAACTTTTAAAAAGCATAAGGCAAAAAGTGATAGTTGATCTATAAAAAATTTCAATCAACATAAATTAGAATTTAAAAACATAATAAACATATATCTAGTAAACAATTTTGACAAACATCTCATCAAATTAGCCATCATAAAAATAAACATTTATGAAGTGTTTAAATAAAAAATTATAACTCTTAAATATTTTGTCTAAATCACGTAATATATATTTTTTTTTCATTTTGTTTTATAAACACTAATTGATGTTGCATTGTTTAGGGGTAATTGTTTTTTGGTAGATAAAAAAAAAATGCTGTTTTAAAGAAAATGTTAACTATAAAGGCGTTTTTGAAAAAAAAAAAATAAACACTTGCTAAAAGCATTAATGTCTTCGTCTGCAAAAAAAAAAAAAAAGATCAAATAGGGCAGTCACGTTTAACTACTTTAAAATAAAATTACTTAACTTTAAAAGATTTGGTAAATTTCGTTGAACATTTAATTAGAAAAAATTACAATAATTTTGGAAAATATTTTACAAATTAGTAAAAGATTTTTGTAAAAAATTTTTAAGTTATTCAATAATTTTTTTAGTTATTCAATATTTTTTATGTATTTAAAATTTATTACCTCATCTTTGGTTTTATGTTTTTATACTAATGCTGCAACTTTTTAAAAGTAAAATTATAACCATTCGGTTTTCTGTTGCAATTGCAGCAATAAGTTGCTCTAGTTTTTTATTTCTTTTTTTTTGGAAAAAGATGACTCGTGGTTTAGTTGTTGTCGCTAGCAACCATAAATTTTCAAACATACATTTAATTTAGCTGCAATTGTATATAAAATAAACCCAAAACTAACTTTAACTGAACAAACAAAGCAACCAACCACATAATGAAAAAAAAAACTATGCTACAACTTGACAAGAGATGCGTGTTTGCTATCGATTTTTATGGCTTTATTTGAAACGACATGTCTAAACAGTGTTTGTAAGTTTGTAAGTTTGCAGTTTTTTTTTTTTGTTATTTTCATAACTTTAACTCGACTTCGATTACAAATCTAAATTAACAGATGTTTAAAATTAAATTGTAATAAAAACAAAAAACTAAAACAATATTTCAGCACTTGCGTTATAAAAAAAAATTTAAGTATTCATATACTTTGACTCCTTGACTAAAGAATTCATGAATATAAATGTAGCGAAAAGTTTTTAATAAAAAGTTATTTGTACAAGATCAAAATATAACATATAGATTTTTAGTTTCGTTCTTTTTTTGTTAGAATTTTTTCCATCAACAACTTTTGAGAACATTTATTTACCCAACCTACCCAGGTGAAAAAGGGATCGTATATGAACATATATGATGATATATGGGATTGTATATGATCATATATGGGTATAGCTGGTCATATATGTTCATATATGGTTCGATATATGACCATATATGATCTCATATATTTAAATATATGTTCGGATCCGAAATTTGAGGGTATATGGTCGTGTATGATAATATATGATCATATATGCACATATATGATCCATATATGCTCATATATGATCATATATGCTCATATATGATCATATAGGACCATATACCCTCAAATTTCGGATCCAAACATATATGGTCATATATGAGACCATATATGGTCATATATTGAACTATATATGGACATATATGGCCAGCTATTCCCATATATGATCATATACAAGCCCATATATGATCATATATGTTCATATACGAAACAATTTTCACATGGGTACGTAAAATTTTGATCATATATGAACATTTATGATCATACCTGTAGTCTCATATATCATCATGTATTTTCGGATCAGAGATTTCAAAATGTTTTAATTTTAAATTTTAAAAACATGAAAACCAAATGTTTATTTATCGATCTTTTATCATAAATTATGAGGTGAGCAAGATTATTCTAGTTCAAGATCACTTGTTTTTTGTTAAACAAAATTCATTTAATAATTAAAAAATTTCTTCATCCACTAATTTAAAGCAGACTTTATCTACTGACTGGTCCTTACATGTTTCATTTCGAGTCACCGAAAATCTTCAGAGGAAGAATGTAGTATATTTTAGGATCTATGTATCTGGATCTTAAATTGCATATTATAGGATCCCCTAATTTTGTGAAAAATGATGATCTAATTTAATCCAGAAATATGTTTTAGGGAAATGTTTTACTGGATAACTTGGATAAGATTAAATATCGATCTATATAAAATGATTTGATTTTTTAGATATAATTTTTTTGATGGGGTTTTTTTGTAATCTGACTGATCGAAGCATAAAGTTACCAAATTCAAAAATGTTGAAAGTATTCAAAAATTTATTACGTTATTCTTAAAATATACATTTATAAAAATTGTAATGTCAGGGTTACCTTATGAAAATTTTACAAATCGCCAAAAACCCACAATATATTTAAAAAAAATTTTGAAAATAGGATAACAAAAAAATTCTAACGATTTGTCAATACAATTAAACAATATAAACATTTTTTAAATATCTTCAATAGTGTAGGATTTTATGTGCAAAGTTTTGTTGAAAATACTCAGCGGTTCTATGACATGTGCTTAGTTAATAATATATATATATATATAATATATATAACAAATCACTTAACACATAAACCTGATTCTTGTTTGAATATTATTTTCAAGAAAGTACTTGAAGAATGCATTCATAAATTAAAAAAAAAACAACATATTTTTATAACATAAATGCTTTCTAACATTTTTAAATAAGCTCAAAAATACGGAAAGTCTTTCCTCGAAAAATAATAATTTTTTAATTAAAAACGAGATAATTTCTGGCGTAGAGTAAGTTGGATGTTAAAAACTATGGAAATCCTTAATTTTCAACCTCATCTGATCAACAATTTCATATATATATTTACTTTAATGAAATATGGGGTAATTTCCAAAACAAAAGACTTAAGAAACATACGTGATTTTTTATCGAAACTTCATATGAAATAAAATCCCTTAAATCAAACTTATCTAAAACAAAGTATTGTAATTAAATAATGTAATTTAAATTCTAATATATTAAAATTCTAAAATGTTCTAGATTTTTTTTAAATTCTTTATTAAAATTGTTTAAAATTACAATCATGATTTGTTACACTTCTTTAGTCAATTATTTTAAGTCTTTTCATGGCTAAAACTAAACAAAAACTATAAACAACTCAACTGAAGTGTTGCAATTACTTAATTTGGTATATTTTCCTATTCTTGATTTTTGATCGTTTTTTTTAAGTAATCGTGTCTTTTTTGTGCTAAATGACCTCCAAATTTGAAATTTTCTAAAAAAAAAACAAAAACTATGTAACAATGTATATTTGCCATATTATAGTTCTTTTTTTAAGGTGATTTTTCCTTCATTAGAGCAATTTTTTTTTATTTGTGTGTGTCAAGTCTTTAGATTCACTTTTTTTAAATATATTTTGTATACTTTTTTGTAGATGTGACTTTGTTTTTTTGTCTATAAGAAGTTTTTTTTTTACTTCTTCAGTACTATGACTTTTTTTTCTGTTTAAATGTTGTTGACGTTATTGTAGTTGTTTTTTTTTCTTGTTGATATATATTTCTATGTAGAGGATATTGCACAACTGTGACTATTTTACTGTGACTTTGTATTTGGTTGTTTGGTCTTTTAGGTTTTTTTCAGTATTGTTTTGTTGTTGGTTAGTTGGTGCTGAAAAATGTTGCTGTTTAAATGTTATGAAGCTAAAAACAACAAGTGCCTCATCTGGCAGTAATTAATGTGCATGCATTATGGTTTGCTATAGCAACTAGAATAGGGGATTCTTAAACGATGCTTTACTAGAAATTTTTTATACAAAACTTGAATTTTGAGCAACACCTTTAAAGGAATTTTTTATATTTTTATATGAAAAGAAGTTTTAGATATAATATATTTAAAAAGTGGAGGCGAATAAGCGTATACAGATCATATTTTTGGAATCGTGTTTTTTCCATAATATATATTTGCACATACTTGGGTAATAATTTTGCTAATTTTGTGCGTTTTTATCTAAAAAAAATTATATTTTTTATTTTTTTTTTTCAATATATTTTTTAACACAACTTTGAATATACAATATTAAACTAAAACTTTTATTGAAACATTTCAAAGAGAACAAACTAAAGTTGTAGTTTTACTTTAAAATTTTTCAAAAATGCCGATATTGAAAGTGAGTGTATATCCAAAATAAAACCAACTTTGAAATTAGTATTAAAAATAACTTCTGGGCCCTAGACTTGACTGTGATCGTCAAAGGGTTAAAAGAGAATTATGAGTAAAACGTTATTTAAACCCATTCAATTTATTTGCTAAAATAACATTACTGACTAATAAAATATAGTAAATACTGATACATTTACATTTACATTTTATACTTTAATTTCTTAAAAAATGTCCTGGAAACTTTTCTAACTTATAAATAATATTGTTCTGGTTATACGTTATCACTTTCGTCAAAATCGAATAATAAATACTGTAACAAAACATAATTTTTTCAACATGCTTTCAAAACTAAATTAGTCTGTAGGGTTATTAATTTTTGCATTTTTTGCAAACATCAAGAATTACATGGCAAAGCCGTGTAGGCTCTGAAAAAATATTAAGAATCATTTTCTTTTTTTTTTTGCGGTCGTTCAAAAAAGTTCTTGAACCAAACGCAACAAAATTTTGATTAAAATTTTATTTCAATTTTCAAAAAATTAAATCTATCTTCTATCTATATATATAAAACAGGATGTGTGTATGTATGTAACGTATGGACTCCAAAACGGATGAGCCGATTTTGATGAAATTTTCAGGGAATCTTCAGAACATTCATTCGGGTGACACTGTGAAGTCTGATTTTTTGATTTTCGGTCTGTGGGCGGAGGGGCGCGGCAAAATCCAATTTTCATATTGTACCACCAATGACATATACATATATTTATTTCTTTTTGCTTTTTTTATTTTATTTTATTTTTTTGAAAGCCGTTGTCATGTTTTTCAAAACGAGATATCAAACTCTTAAATCGTTTATGTAGTTCCGAAGATATTTACAAAAAACCTATGTTAATATTCAAGCTATGTTACACGAACACAACAGCCTCATCCGTCTATTCAAAATAGCCCTAGACCAGATGCCGACAGATGATTATACGGTTGTGATAAGAGCTGACAAGACACCGGCTGGTGAGCATGAGCGGCGCTTCAATGCACCGATGATAGGTGACGTCGCAGGTGTTATGGCAGTTGTTTTCAACTATTCATTTTATATATTTCAGCAAATAAAGGCGATAGAAGGACAAAGAGGCAAATTTTAAAATGATTTACTAATGTGAATTTATGTTTTTAATTATTTATTTGCGTAAAAAACAATTTCTTGATTTAAAGAATTAATTACAATTAAAATTTGAAGGCAAAACAACGTTTGCCGGGTCAGCTATTTACTATAAATTGCATTGTTTTTTGTTATGTCACTAATAAAAAATATTTTTCCTCCATTTCAACGGGCACTTTCACATTTTCAAATACTATTAGAAATAAATATTAAAATAAAAAGTCATTTAGAAATTATTTTCGGTGCCGAAAGTTTTTGCTCCGAGTTGACGCAGAAAGCGATATCCTGTATCAGCACAAAATTGCTCATAAGGTGGTGCCCTGTAAAAAAAGTAAAACCCTATTGTATACCCTTTTTCCTTAAAATTTTTACAACTTCTACTTAGTTTTTTTATACAAAATTTTGCATATTGATAAATGTATTCTAGATAGATAGATATGCTAAAATATATTTAAAAATTTCAAGTTTTGATCATTTCCAAAGTTTTTCTCGTGTTTTGAGAAATTTACTTTATGGTCTGTAAGGAGAGATCGAATAATTCCCGATACAGATTATCACTTATAACTTTTTTTATGTTTAAAAATTAACTTGTTATTGTTCCTTTAAAAGTTTGTTTACAAATGGACTTTGAGCAAAAAGTGAGGGCAAACGAATGTAGTATTTTTACAATTTGACAAAGTTGTGAGTGAAAATGTGTGTCGGCTTTTTTTCGATCTTACCCTTATCTCCTTATTCGCGTCCCGCTTCATTTTTTTAAGAGTTAATAAAAAGTTTAAGATTGACTGCTTAGAAGTTTAATAGTTGAGAAAATATAAAATAAAAGTAACAAATTTAATTTAAAGAATGCAATTGACTGGTTTAGGTAGACCTTTTGCCATACAAATATATATACTCTAATGTTAATGATTGGTTTTGAGACGGTTGCATGTTATAATTTCTTAGAAAAAAACACTCCACTATATGAAATATTAATTATGGTTTAAAAGGTTGTTGAATAAAAACAAGAATGTGATACAAATTTTTTTTTTTTAACAAAAAAAATCACAACAATTGTTGTTGTTAAGAAAAAATGTCTTTGTTTTTTTTAATACTTAAAATGATTTTTTTTCTTATATTTTTCTTAAATACTGCAATTATTAACTTTTAGCTTCTGGTTTTTTTTTGCATTTATACATCTAAATGTTGCATAATATTGTTGCTGTTTCTTTTTATTTGCCTCATCTTACTGTCGGCTTAAATTGGTCTTTGTTTAACGTTAAAAATTATGTGTGAATTTTACTATTATACGAAGATGGTGGCATCTTGTTAAATGCACAAATAGACAGCAGTGACTTTTTTTTGTTTTTATAAGTCACTAAGTTAGTATGTCAGTAAGTTAGTGGTAAGAGATTTTCTTTGATAAAAAATAAACTGGTAGCTTTAAGTAATGTTATTACAAAAAAATTGTATGTGCCTTAAGTCTTTTGTTTAGATCACATTTAAAGGGAAACCAACTTACAGTGAGTTTTAAGATTTTGACTAGTTAGAAAAAACAAAACTAAATAATATGCCTAATTTTGGGAGGGGATGTTCCAATTTTACATTTAATGTCATAAAAGTATTTGGGTCTTTTTTATCTTTCTCAAAATTTATTTTTTTTACCAAAATATCAAATATTTTGTGTGAAACATCCATTTGCTGTATATGTATGGGAATACATCTGCAGAAATATCGGATTATTTCCATTTTAACAAAATCTATTTTTCGACCTACTAAAAATCCCCAAAACTCCCACATACAAAATTTAACAGAGATAGATGAAAATCCATCTCTTTGCGCTTCTGTGGCAAATTTTTTTTTTTTAACATTGAATGGGAAAAAATATAATCTTCCATTAATACTTTTCACTTTATCATTTTTAGCTTAAATCATCTGTAATTCCTAAAAAAAACTTTAATTTTAGTGTCACTTAAAACACATTTTCGGGCATTTTCGTATACCAGTTAATGTCTAAAATTACTTCATTTGTCTAAAAATTCCGTATATAAATAAAGTTTTTTATTCATTTTAAGGTTTTTTTTCTTATATTTTGTGATGAAAAGTTTCCTTAGTTTAGCGAAATTTTTTATTATTTTTCGTAAACTAAAATTTCCTCTGGTCAATTCTTCCGTTTAATTTTATTCTATGAACATTTTCTACCTTAATAAATCCCATTTAGAGAATCACTTTTTTTATAAGCCAGCTATATAGCCACTTCATGAGTACCCAGTACGCCTGCAAGGAAAATCCTTGATCTCTTTTCGGGTAATCGAAAATCTCCAATATTACTTTTAATATTACATCCATAAATGAAAAAAATTTAAATTTAATTCACCCCTTCATAAGTAATCGAAAATTCCCGAAATACCCACACACAAAAATGGCCGAAGATGGATGGGATTCCATCTTTACAACCATTTACACTTTAAAAATGGCTGCAGAAAAGAGCAAAATTTAAGTTTACTATTGGCTCTTAGTAAATATACTGAAAACAAAGAAAACTGTAAATATATTACTTCAGCTAGAGTAAAAATAAATTTTTTTTATGTAAATAGAACATTTTTGGTCTTCAAAATTTAGCACCGTCATGTTGCTTGTTACGAAAAGACCTTAGCCACGTGTTTGGCTACTGAGAAGACAAGAATGGAGCAAAATTTTAATTTAATAGGTTTTTTGTCTAAGCTCTGATTATTCTGGGGGCTCTAGCTTTTCTAAAACTTCGGGTTCTGATGAGATCTTTAGCCAGATCGAAATACATGTATCAACCTAGCTAATATATATAATTTACTTTATTTCTATAAATATACGGAGGTTCAAAGCTCGTTATAAATAAATAAAAACAACAATCCTCATTTATGGAATGAAAGAAGACATATCTTTACGCCATTGTGCAAAAAAAATTATCCTAAAGTTTAAGATCCTTCTTTATTATTATCATATGTTAGGGTATGAGCATCACAAACTTATAAAAAATAGGCGTGAATTTTTTTTGAAAAATGTATTTTTTTGTGAGGGACATTAACAATTTTATCTAAAATTGGCTAGCGTATTTCGTGAATTGAGTAAATAATATTTACACTCATAGAAAAAAGTTAGTAAAAAATTAGTATAGCCATTTGTAATCCAACTTTTCAAGTTTTAAACTAATTTTCAGTTCAAATTGAGATTTTAGTAAAAAAAATTTGCTATTTTGACTTGATAAATACCAACTTTTTAACTAATTATTTTTGTTTAATTCACTAAAGCCTAAAATATTATTCTGATAATGAAAACCAGCAGAGGTCGTTATAATGTGATGTTTGCGTTTCAGTGTTAGTGTATTTTTTTTTTTTATATTGTATCAGCATAAAATGGAGAAGTGAAGTGAACACGTCGTCTTAGAAAAAAATTAGAAAGATTTATGCAAATAGTTTTATTATAAACAAATAAAAAATAAAAATTTAATAAATATTCAAAAACTTTTTACAAAAAGTAAAAAAGGGAAAACTAAAATAAGCGTTTTTTTTTAAAATAATTTATAATATTTAAAAAATTAAACAAATTATTAAAAAATATTTCTTTATAAACAATGAATAGATAGATATTGAAAACTTTGCTTGTTTAATTAAATTTTTACTTATTTTTCTATTATTTTCATTTTTCTAAATTAGGTTTCAGTCTTTCGTATATAACATTCCGATGTACATACAAAAGGAAGAAAAAAAATAATAAAGACAAAAAAATAAAGATACAACTCTGTATTTTATTTATCTCATAAATAAAGAGCTGTGTTTTAGTTGTCTTTTTATTTAGAATAAAAATGTTCACAAAAAGATTTCGCTTAGTTTTAATGGAAACAACTAAAAGTTTAACAAAAATTTTGTAGATTTTATAGTTTTTTTTTTGGTGTCCCAAATCTTTTCCTGAATGGCTTTTGAAATCCATTTTTTCAGGTATTGAAATAGTATATGAATTGGTAACCAAAATTTTTAATTAATTTTCTAATTTAATTTAGTGTTTGTTTCTTAAGTCTTTCGTTTTCATATTAAGTCATTATTTTCCTATTAATTCTCAAAAAATATTTACTTTTATATATTTTAACCACCTAAAAGTCAACAAAAATAATTACTCAACATATGATAAATACAATTCCACAACGATATTAAAAATATCTATTCAAATAAAATAAAAATTCGCACGTTAATTTGTTTAAAATATGATTAAATATACGGCAGATGTGAGAAATATTTTTATTATATATTTTGCTTGTGTTCAGCTTAATAGTAATATAACAATAGCAACTTTGAGGGTGTAAAATACAAGAGAGGAAAAAAATTGTACACTAACAACAAGAAAATATATGTAGAACTTGCACAATATTATGATTTTTATTACAAAATCTCGACTACACGACATAATTCCCAAGAGTCAACAACATTTTAAATTGTGTTTCTTGCAGTATTTTTTTTTTCTCTTTATAAAGTTTTTTTCTTTGCAAATTGTGATGTTAATTTAATTGTTAAAATAGTCTTATTGCTGGTAATGGTGCTAGTTAGTGTTGGTAGTATCAAATGTTTGGGTGTTATAATAACAAGAATGATTTATATTGTGAATATATTGAAAGACTTAAACAAAAAATATATTACAACAGATGTTTTTAATATAAAGGGTTTAGACTATATAAAAATTTAAATAAACTGAACATAAATCTAAACTATATTTAAAGCAAAATATTGTAGATTTCAAGTTATCATAAACACTGTGTCATATAATTTTTTTTTTTTGTTTAATTTAGGGTTTGTCATTTTGTATGTTAAGCAAATGTTTGCTGTTTAGATTTTTTAGTATATAATTGTTATAAAAAGGCGTTAATACAAATACGCCTTCATTTTTCGTTTATTTGTCAAGTTCCGTATTGCCTGAAAATTATTCTTCGTAGTTGGTTTACTGGTTTTAAGCAGAAAAACTATTTTTTTCTAAATTCAAGGTGTCTTTTTAATTCAATATAAATGACAAATTTTATGTTTAATGTTTTTGTTACATGAATGTCAAATGTTTTATTTTGTTAAATGTTAATTTTAGATAAAAAAAAAATAACAAACATAGAAACTATGGGTCAGGATTGAAGAAAAATAACCGGATTATATATAAAAATCATAATCTATTAAAAGAAATAAAAAGAGAGAAGGCGTTCATATTTTTCAAATGTCCATTGAAGAAAAATATATTGTATAGAAAAAATGTTGTCTTACAATCAAATAAATTTTGTCAAAGATATTAATATAAATCAAAAGACTTAAGGTACAAAATTGATATAACTTTTTACCATATTGCATATGGGATGTTATATGTGTATAATCACATATGGGTATAGCTGATTGCTTATGTCCATATATAGCTCAATATTGGACCATATGTGGTCTCATAAATGTTTTTATATGTTCGGATCCAAAATTTCTGGGGCAAATATGATACAATATATGTTTATTAGAGTGCATCATTTTGAGGCTTTTAAAAAAAGATGCAAGATGTACCCCCTGAAATTGGCATATTTCATGATGACTACTATATAACTTCGCGAGAGCTAAACCGTTTTTAAAAACACCTCCAAAAACAATATTTTCGGTTAATTATTAATTATTAATAGCACCCTTTGTACACAATTTGGCCAAATATAAAAAATATTAAAAAAATTTACGATTATGCATTAAAAATTATTTATAATAGCAAAAAATTTTTCATCCGTTTTTAAATTTTAATACATCTTTGAAATCGTGTTATCATTCGCTCTGTATTTTTATATAATAATATTTTTTAATATTCAAGGATGACTTCATAATTCTGAAAAGAACTAGAAAATTCCCATTTTTTAAATAAATGCATCTACTTTTTACCGCAGGTAATAGATTTGCTTCTTTCTATGTAACGCGCAAACTAGACACATCGACGAATAATATCTTGCATTAGCGTTACGAAACCATTAAAAACAAATCAAAATTTTGCAAAAAGATTTAATAATTTTTTTAATATCAAAAATTATGTTCTACTAAACAAAAAATGTAGTAAAGTTTGTATTAAAATATGAATTTGATGCGTACAAAGTGTATGTGACAAATAAGTGGCACAGTTCACGCATGGGTTAATTACAAAGTTATTATGTGAAAATGGCACACGAAAACCCAGGGATACGTAAATTTAATTTTAGGTCGTAGAATGCAGTGTTTTTTCCCGTTTTAATAGGTTAGGTCAATATTAAAAGATATTTAAATTTTAACTTTTCATGGACTCAATCGATTTTTTGAGTGCATTTTAAGTAAAGACATACAAATTTTTTTGAAATGACTTTATTTATTGTTTATTTGTCTAAACTTTAAACATTGTTTATACACCTTGTGTGTATAAATCTTACACACCATGTGTGTAATATTCTCAATTTACGCACATAGAGTAAATTTATTGGCATTATAAGAAGTCCCTGGTGAAAATGTTCATATATGATCATATATTGCCATATGTTGTTTCTTGTATGAGCATATATTGTTTCATATATGGGCATATATGATCATATCTGTAATGTATGGGAACATATATGGGTAAATACATTCAAATGAAAAGTTCATAAATGGATATGAATGACACCATATATGATAATATATTGCATATATTGTTTCATATATTGGTTCATATATCGGTTCTTATATGCCATATATCTCCACATATGAATTCATATATTATTCCATATATGGTTAATATGTTTTAATTTTTGATCAGATATGATCATATATGCGAATGAAATTTTTTGTATTTTAACCCTTATTCTGCCGGTCTACGAGTTTTTGACAAAAATATATATATTAATGTTTTATTCATTTATAAAGACGATTGCAGAGAACGAGTTTTGAATTGAAATTTGAGTTGAAATCTGATGGAAATTGGTCCATCAACTGATATTATCACGCTAAATATACCATTGGTAAAATTTGTTGGCGAGCACCTCCTTTCCGGGGGAGGGGTTCAAAGTTGTAATTTTGTTTTGCGATTTTATCCAAAAGTTGTGAATGCGTCGGAACGATTTATGCACCATCGGAAAGGTACAATATGTCCCCATTCATTAACCCATTACAAGCTATCTTAAAATGTTGTATTTTTTCATCTTTTTTATTAAAAATTCGCAACTAAAAAACTAATAAAACCTCCAAGTTTAAGTTTAACCAAGTTTATATATTAATATATATTTATATATTATATTAAATGAAAGCTCAATATCTTGTTTATAAATTACTGGCCTCAAAACATACCTATAATACAGATAATATTTAAAATAAATAAAAAAGACAGGAAAATTTAAAAAAATATTAAATGTTAAACTGACTCGTAATGGGTTAATGAATGGGGACATATTACTCTTTGGAAATATATTTAAAACAATTTTCCGATGATGCCTAAATGATGCAGATCATTCACAACTTTTGTATAAAATCCTAAACAAAACTTCAAATTTGAAAAAATTTGGAAAAAAAAACTAAAAAAAAGCTTTTTTATATACGAAAATATAGGAAAATTAATAATATATGACAATATATGAACATTCATATATGACCATATATGAACTTTCATATATGTCCATATATGAGCATATATGCCCATATACCCTCATATTTCGGATCTGAACATATATGTATTCATATATGAACTCAAATATGTGGCCATATATGATAATATATGAACTTTTTACCTACTATAAATAGGGTAATTTGAAATAGAAATTTTTTCGAGTGCAGTTTTTTTATTGAAAAAACGTCCTAAAGTATTTAAAATTAATTTAAAAATACAATTTGCACTACAACCTTTATGATTTCCTTTGAAGTTTATAACAGTTGTATTACCTTGCTGAAATATTAATTTTTGTTTTATACTAAAAGATAATCCACATCGGATTCTATTGAACTTTCTTTAAAGAAAGCTTTCTTTAAAGAAAGCTTCAATTCCAAAGAAAAATTATTGTCATATATTATAAAAAATTTTCTAAAAGAAAATCACAATTTTCAGCAAATTTACTCATAGTGCACATGTTCTTAAGCAAAAGACTTCAGATACAAACTTGATTTTATGTTTTGATCTATTGGCTAAATTTAAATGCTTTTCAATATTTTGCTAAAATAAACTTCCTAAAGTGTTTAATTTAAACCTCAAATTATAATTTTTTCAACAACCTTCATGATTTCCTTTGAAATGTATTTTTAAAAAAATTAACCAATCATTAATTTATGGCACTAAAGATTAATATTTTGCATTTATTCTCATAATTTAAACAAACTAAAAAAATCTTTGAGAAATACAAATATAAATCAATTTTAAATAAAAAAAAAAAAAAAAAACCAAAGAATTATAATTGACCACATTAACCAAAAATACATATTTCCCACTCGCTTTAAAATAATTTTAAACTGTAGATTAGTCTTAATTTATATAGCCAAGGCGGCACCTTCTTTTTTTATAATCTTCTCTTAATCTTAAGCAAAACTTCCAATCAATGATCATGATATTTAAAGACTTGGCAACCATAATTAGCATAATTATCAAGCGTTAAATAGTTACAAATACTATAATCAAAACAAAAACAAACGTGGTAGTTTAAGTTAGCGTTAAAAAAAATCAGCAAACTCTATTGAAGTTTTTATTAATAACGGTTTATTAAAAATCAATTTAATTTTTTTTATATATATTTTTTAAAGCATCATCAAATTTTTTTTGATTCATTAAATATTAATATGATAAATTGGTTTACATTTGTCTTAACATTTGTTTCAATAAACGTTATTAAACTTTATGGCTCAAAAAAGGTGTGAATTTTATGGCATATTCATATTTAAAACTCCTAAACATAAACAAATTCAAATTCAGCTGATCTTGATCTTGAACTTGAAATTTAATTGTAATAAATTAAATAACCTGCCCGTGTTTTAAACTTTTATTTTTACTTCAACATTTACTTTCTCTTTGTGTTTCTTGTCCCATGAAAGAAGATTTTTGTTTTGGCTTTGTATGTCACGCCAGTTTTTTAACCTTGTTTTTGCATTCGATTTTTTGTTGGTATTGTTTGGTTTTTTACCTTAAATGGTTAACAAAAGATTTAAACTTTAAACTTGGTTTTTATTATATTTTTATTTACAGATTTTGTTTGTAACAAAACATTAAATAGATTTTTGGATTTATTCAAGGTGTATAAGATTTTTTTAAATTAGGTCAATGCGTTGAGGAATATGTAAAAAGAATTTTGTTTTTTAATGAAACTAAGGGCCAGTTATAAGTAAGTAAGGTTTTTTTAATAAAATTTTATTTAAGAACAAATTTTTTTTTGAAAATTTCCTGGTGAAAATAACACTTTCTAACATAAAATTTCAAGAAACTTGCTTAACGGCGACTCAATCTCTAACCTACACTTGATATCCAACTATTGTATGTAAATAAAGCGCATCAAAAAACGGGATAATTACTAGTGAAAGAGAGATAGGACTAAGAAGAAGAAGCATTCTAGTTGAGAAATTAATTGTGCATTGGTATTAGTTAATTCTGTCTCTTCTGATCGAAACAATACTTGTGTGTACGTAGTCACTACGTACACACAAGTATTGTCGTAGTGTGATAAAACTACACTTAGCCACAGTCATCGCTGTGTCGACCGTGGCTCAATTTGTTAAGAGGTGAGATTACGATGTATAGCTTGATGCTAAGGCAGTGAGTTCGAATAATAGTACTACACCAAAAAAGTAAAAAAGTTTTTCATATAGAGCAAATTAACAATATAAAATACTTTGTTCAATTGACACATAAATTAACCACTGACGAGTCCCAGGAGGGGGACGAAACTGCGGCAGTCTGGTGTATCCCTTGTGTCCGTAAAAAATTGTTCAATAAAAATGTTTTCTTCTTCCTGTAAAGAGACTAACTAAAGTAATATTCTACAGTAATTAATATAAAAATTAATTACGATTGTCATTATCTGACGGTTGCAAAACACTTTCTAACATCTGCAACCCGCTGTTTGATCATCCTTATTAATTTCCAAAAATTTCGTTATAGTGAAGATTAATCTAAACACTCTACCTGAAAGTCCCAGCTTTGGCCAGGTCGCCAAGGTGAGACTATCTCCTAGAATGCATTTCCCTTTTATACCTTTTTAACGACGTTTCTGGCAAGTATGCCAAAAAGTATAATTCCAGTGAGGAAGGTCATAATCAAAGTAGCTTACAATGAAAATTTTAAACTTCTAGCCAAAAAAAGTCTGGGTAGGCAATGAGCCAATGAGGAAACTTTTTTGTCCTTCCCAGTAGAAACTTCCAAAAATCTCATGAACGCAGTAATCTTAATATCAAGTTGCTATCTTTGGCGGTTTGGTGTCGTCATCAAGGGATACAGCCCAGAAATTTAAAAATTATTTAGGTCATAGAAACATTTATTTTAAATGTCTAAATTTTAGGCAAAGATTTTTTGGTGGGCCGCCAAGTGGGTGACTTTTCCCTTTGTGCCCCTCCCCCCAAGATTTAAAAAAAAAACCTTTCTAAGCGGCAGTTTACGCCTGATTTAGTACCAAATTTGAAGTTCCTCCACATACCACATTTTAAGTTTCTCGCTTTAGTGGTTTGGCCAGGCCGCTAAGGGGAAGTATTTTGTCCCCTTTTAACTCCTATTTTTTTTTCCTAGGAAGTTTCTTTCGAAACGTTTAACATCCCAGGTGAAAATGTTCATATATTGTCATATATGGCCACATATATGAGTTCATATATGAATTCATAAATGTTCGGATCCGAAATTTGAGGGTATATGGATATATGAATGTTCATATGTGGTCATATATTATTACTTTTCCTACATGCTCGTATAAAAAGTTTTTATCAAAAATATTGTCTTTTTGTTAAAAGAAAATGTTTCTATTATACCTCTAAGAACATGTTACTGATAAATTCATACGTATTCATATAAGCTCAAAAATTTGTAATATGTTGAACGTTTTTAAATCATTTTATTTTTTTGTAAAAATTCTATTGAGAAAAAATTATATTGAAAAGCGAGATTGTCCCGCCAAAAGCGGGATGGTTAGTTATGTTAGGTACAACAGATTCAGAATTAAGCAAATCAAATGCTATTGATATTTCTTTAGATTCAAGTGAGATATCTCATATGAACCAAAACATGTTTCATGAATTGTATGCAAATAAATAGTAAAATAAGTGTAGGTGAAGCAGTATTAAAAGTTTAAGATATACTGAAACATAAATTACAAAAAAACTGCGTAAACAGCGCAATTAGATTAGATTAGATCAGATCAGAAGGCACTATGCACCGCGACCAATGCAAGTCTTTTATGTTGCCTAAAGTTACCTACAGATTCAAGCTACCTATAAAGCCAATTATCCTATTAGGCAAAATGTTCGCGATGTCGGAAGGCGAAATGAAGAGATCACCTAGAAACCTAAGTCTCCTATCACAAAGCCTGGGACATTCGCAGAGAACATGCTCCGAGGTCTCAGACACCATCTCACAAAATTAGATTCAATATTATAATTAAAATAAAAATCATAAAAAACGTTTATCTTATTAACTCATTCTGTACTATAGTCTTTATAAATTATGAAAACTTAAAAATTTATTTTTTTTATAATATTTTTGTCATGAATTAGTACAGCGGCAAGAATTGGTTAAAAATAAAAAAAAAATCTTCCTTAAGTAGTCATATCTGCAAAAACATTAAAACATATTGCCCATATATGAAATAATATATGAATTCATATATGGAGATATCTGGTATATATGAAGCAATATATGAACCAATATGTGCAATATATTATCATATACGGTGTCATACATATCCATATATGAACTCTTCCTTTGCATGTATTTACCCATATATGATCCCATACATTACACATATGTACATATATGCCCATAAATGGAACCATATATGTTCATACATGAAACCATATATGACAATGTATGATCATATATGAACTTTTTCACCTGGGATATCAAATTAAAAGGCATAGTATATACTACGAGTATTTGATTGTTGCAAAAAAGTGGCATTATTATTTTCAATTTTGCATTTCTTGTAAAAAGTTTATCATGAGCTTAAAATTTTTTATATAAAGTTGTTTGCAAATATTTCTTTAACTATATCTAACTTTGAAATTCTTAGACCATATTCGTGTTCTGCGTCCAAAAGTCATTTAGAAACTAAATTTTTCTGATTTTGTTAAACAGTGAATTTTTTCTAATGAGTTAAGTATTTTAATATCGATAGGAAATCAGCTAACATTTACATAAATTCGTTCGGTTCGAGATCATATTAGCATAAATTCCGAAAAGAGCGTGATAATTAATTTTAAAACAAATAGTGGTTAATGATAATAAATGTTCATGCTCACCAAAGCAATCTTCAGGCGCCTTATGAAATGTTTCCAAATGTAAACTGTTGTTTATTAAACTCTTGATTTATTCAATATTTAACTCTAGTTGGTATCATACAAGATGACTGATGATTGCTTTGGTAAGCAACAACAACATTTTTTTTTTATAAAAACGTCTTTAAAAATATTAATAAATTTGAATAACTAACATTGTTAACATGAACAACTTTGTTTTAACTAAAAATAATAATTTTTCTATAACACTACTCGACAAATTTCACTTCATTTGCAGTTTTGAAATGTCGCTGGTTTTTATTTACATCATTTACCACATCCTTTCGTTTATTTCGCTTAATTTTTCGAAATTTAACTGCAAAATCATAAAATATAAATCTACACAAAATTATCTTTCATTTTAGTACACTCAAGGAACTTCTGCTGTAAATATTTTTAGTTCTTTGAGTTGTATTACAGTATCTTAATTTTTAAGTGAACAAACAGTCATTTTTAGAAGAAATTTCAGTTTTGTTTTTTGTGAAGTAGTTTCTTTGTATTTAAAAAATAAAACAAATAAATGTTTGCTTATTTTTTACTACATATGTGGATAATTTTTACTACAATTGCGATTAAATTTTTGAACAGTAAAAAACAAATGACAATGTTAGTTGAATTTACTGAAATGTAAGTCGTACTTTCTTCAAGTGAAACTTTATTTGTTTTTAACTACATTTGCAATAGTCTTTACCTACATAGTATTCTAAGTGTATAATCATGTGGGTATTTATTTACTACCGGTATTGCAAGGAAGTTGGAAATTTTGCATGTTTAGTTTTATTATTATAATTTTTATGTTTGCTATGATTTCATTGCATGATTATAATGTTTAAGCTAAAAAAAATTTTCATTATGCGAAAACTACACATTCCACTTAACTCATATTTGTATTAAAATTGCAAATCCGTTGAAAATATCCTGAAATATTAAAAAATTAATTATGTAAGATAAATATAGAAACCGAGATATTTAAAAAACTAAAAATGAAAAAAATTTGTCGTATTTATACTGACCGTACCTAAAGCTATTAGAAATTCTGAAAAAATTTGCAAATTCTTCATATGAAGAAATTGTTTTTTACTTTTGTATTTAAGTCATGTGGACAATTAATTCAAATTTGAATGTCTTAGGAAAGTTTTCAATGGCTATTCAAATTCATTACTAAAATCATTTTATTGAAATGTATAATTTATGCACAATGATAAAATTTTTTTATTTTTTTAACATACATAAAATTTATAAAGATAAAACTATAAATGTAAAATTTTCAAATTCGTTGCAATACCAGTCCGATATCCTGATACAAACACCGGCATGATTATACTCAAATTAAAGATAACACACAGTCACAAAATTAGAAAACTCCGATTTGGTTTGAAACGCAATATACATATATTTTAAATAGATTTTGTCTCGATGATTGAGAATTGAATTTTGTTTTTCAAATTTTTCCAGCATGTCACAATTTTGAGTAAACCGCGGTTAAAAACGCGAAGTTTTAAACGCGAGTTTTTAACCATTTTTGAAGTTCTGTAAACAACACATTCCACTTTTACACGGATGGATCAAAACTGGATGGGAAAACGGGTCTGGGCTTCTGTAACGCTGACTTCAATGTACGCAAATGCTTCCGTCTTCCTGACCATAACACTGTACTACAGGCGGAGGTCACCGCGATTACGGAGTGCATTAAGCAGGTGAATATTATGGGCTTGACCGGTGATATTGTGATTTTCACGGATAGCCAAGCGGATATCCGGGCTTTATCTACGGACTCTGTGGGATCAATGACGATACTCAGGTGTAAAGGGGAAATTAACGATTTCTCTTCACGGGGACGCATTGAGATTATATGGGTGCCGGGACACTGTGGTATAGCGGGAAACGAAGTGGCTAATGATTTGGCTAAGGGAGGATCTTCTCTGGAATTAGTCACTTTGGAGAACGCTAAACCTTTTCGAGCTCTCAAGGCGGAGCTGGTGGAATGGGCTGACACCATGCATAGGACCATCTGGGAAAATGCGGGTGTTGGCAGGACTACAAATATTCTCTGGGGCAACCCGAACAAGGACAAGACAAGGGAAATTCTGAATCTCAATAGGAAGGAACCGAGTCTTTTGATGGAAATCCTCTCGGGACACTCGACACTTAGGGCCCATCTCCACCGTATTGGTAAGGCGGACTTGGAAGTGTGCAGGGCCTGTGGGGAAGACGAGGAGACCTTGGAACACTATCTCTGTGAATGCCCGGCATTTGCCGGGATCCGGGTCGCAATACTATCCAGTGTCCCAATATCCACATTGAGGGATCTTAGGGGCATAGGATGGAAGAAGTTGAGGAGTTTCGTCAATGCGACGGAATTCCTGGGATAGTAAGGAGACATAGGACATAGAACCGATTGTTTAGAGCGCACAACAAGCCGACATTCTGGCTTAAGTGTAAGTCCTCAGGGACTTGAGTCGGTTTAGGGAAGTATTTCCCTTCTCCGAATCCTCTTTTCGACCTAACCTAACCTAACAACATATTCGTACAGTTTAAGCATTTTTATTACAATGGTAATTATTGAATAGTATACATGCTATATAATAAGTTAACATGCGTTTCCAATTTGCTTATTATTATAGGTTAAAAATGTCAATCGAAAAATAAAAAAAAATTACCAAATAACCTATGACATGCATCCGGACAGCTTAAATTTATTTTAGGGTCACTATATAAACTTTGAACTTCGAACGTTGAAATTATTACACCAACTTTGTTTAAATACATTTTAAATATAAGCTACCCAGCAAAATTTTTTAGAACAGATTACATTTGAACCTGTTCTAGAACAACTTCCTTTAACCATCGTTTACATGGAACCGGTTTTAGAACAGGTTCCTGGGAGTTGAAATGTAAGGTGTCACTGTCCCAGAACCAGTTCTATAACTGGTTCTAGAACCGGTTCTAAAGCAACCTGTTCTTGTTTGGAGGTAAAGAACCTATTACAAATAGGACAAACTCCATGTAAAAAGAACCAGTTGCAGAACCGAAATTAGAACCTGTTATAATACAGTATAAGCTGTTCTGCAACCAGTTATTTGGATTTTACTATTTTACTGGGTATCTTTAAAATTGTCAAATTCCATATAAAAAATGTTTTTTTTTTTTTTAGAAGGCTTTTGTTAAATGCATTTTTACGCTATTTTAAAACAAACAATTCCGGTATCCTGTAAAGTATATTCTTAACACTTGTCTTTACTTAGAATCATTGTCTTTACTTAGAATCATTAGAAGCTTTATTCGTTTTATAAAAGGCTTCAAAAAGGGTTAAAAGAGTAATTTTTATCAGCTTTAACCACAGTTTTCTCAAAATTGTGATGTGCATCAAAGAGTACATAAATCACATATCGGCAACCAAACCAAGGACGCTTGTAAAGGTGTGTAATTTTGTGTAGATTTATATTCTAAAAAAAAATCATGATTTTGCCATAAAGTTTCGAAAAATTTAACAAAATATACGAAATATATATATATATACATATTGTGTGTAAATATAAAAACCGCGATATTTCAAATGAGTAAATAATTCCTTTTGCCATATTTGGAATCAACGTACATAGGTTTATTAAAAAAGATCTATATCAAAGCTAGTTTTTTCTGCTGTCGAGTAGTGTAATTCATTATCTTTTACAAACAAATTTATAACTCATCTTTATGTACATCTTTACATCTTTAACTTTATTGCTTATTTTAACATACAATTAACATGTCAATTTGATGTTTTACGTGCTACTTAAAATCATCTTCAGACAATTTTTCTCATTTGCTTTGGCTCTAAGCGCCACATCTAAAGATTAACCATATACATATGATCTCACATTAACACCACTGCATACATGTTGTATTTAAAGTTATAATTATGTACGAATGAATATGAGACTTTTAAAAAAAGATTAAATTTTTGTTGAAAAATTATTACATGATAAATATGAGACATTTTAATTGCAATTTAAAGCATATTTGTGTGTTAGTTTTTTTTTTCCCCCTATTAAATAATAAGATGATAAACTACTTTTCGAAAAAGATTTTAAAAGAAAAACTGTATTAATAAGTCTTTCTATTACTTATTGTTTTAATAAATTATGTAAGATGAAAAATTTTAATAGTAACACTACTGACATACTTATTTATTTCCAACTGTTTTTCGTATTTTTGTGCTCCAAAAAAAAAGCAAATGCATAATGATTTTTTCATTATTTAATCAAATTGTATGCCATTTTACTATAATGCTGACTAAATTCCTATTGTTGTTAAAAAATTTTTGCAAGTTATTGTATTTTGTATGCAATTTTCGAAACATAAATTTAAGAAAGGCTATATTTTCTATATATTTAAGTATTGTGTAATACTTAGTGTTATTTTTGGTAATCACAAAGTTACTTGACTTACATTCTCATGTGGCTGTAATCGAAAATAAACACTAATTTTCTTGTTACAGCTTATAAGGAGTTACCGCATTTTGGGAGTGCCTTGCTTAAACCAAAATTGGTCTACAACATCTAAACCAAAAATATGTTATTAAATAATGCTTAAAATAATATAAACACATCCTTTCACTTATTTATTGCATAATTGTTTTCAATAAAAATTTGCGTAATAAATAAAATTAGAAGATTGTTATATTAAAAAAGAAATAAATTTAAAAAATAAAACAAAAGACTTAAGACACATACTTAAATTTGTATAAACTAGTTGTTTGTATAATCATAAAACTTTTGTGTTTTTTTTAATTTTATTGTCGCAAATGCCAAAAGAACTTAAAATTTTGCTAAACCTTATTAATTTTTATTGATTTGTTAATCTTCTTTATAAATTAAATACAAATAATAAAATTATATATCTTAAGAACTCATTAATTTAAAAATAATAACCGGCTCTTTTTAACAGTTTTTTTTATGAATCAACCCAAAAATACCCCAATTTAAATAGAACCTGTTTATCAATTTTTTTTTTTTTTAAGAATGAGTTTATTCCTTTAACACATTCAATTTGCATAAAAATCAAGAAACGCTTAACTGAAATTATTTTGTTAATTTTTTTTTTGTCTTTATAAATTTTAAAAATAAGTTAGCATTGAAGATGTTATAATATGGATATTATGTCGGCATATTTTTGTATTATTTTATATATTACCTCGATTTAAAATATTATTAGAACAGCGTTATAAAAGAAATATTTAAATGTTTATCAGAAATTTAAATTGAATCCAGTTAATTTACACAAAATATGCGAAAATTGCAATATTTGAGGAACTGTAAAAAAAATTTCCCAGGTTGGAATTCAGCGTTCATGAGTCTGCTAAAAGGTACAAAATGTTTGAAATCCTGTTTTTTTTTGTTTTGCCGTTAAGTGTCATAATGTCCATGGACTTTATGACAATTTGGAATTTGACACTTTTTTACATTATGTCACTTTCAAATGTGGCACAGCGTTCAGACTTTTTAAAATAAAAAGATTAATAATATTTAGTATATCAATACAATTTTTTTAAATATATGTATATCACAAAATAAAACTAAACTTATATATCGTATAATTGCACGCAAAAAAAACTTTATTTCGCGAAGCCGCCTGCCTACCCCAAAGAGAGGCTGAAGGCCGCCACACAGAAACACTTGTTTTTACAAATTACTTGATGTCTTAAAAATATAAGATTTCAACGGATTCGACATCTGATTTGAAAAACAAGTTCTTCTGGGTGGCGGCCTTCGGCCGCTCTTAAGGTTTTTTTTTCTCCGTAGAACTCGGCAGGCGTCTTCGCGAAATAAAGATTTTTCTGCGTGCGACACAAAAGAAACTTCAAAATTCTGATATGTTTCCACACTGGAGTATAATGTCCATGGACCTTATGTCACCCAAAAAGTGGCATAATGTCCATGGACTTTATGTCATTCCATTTGAGGACATAATGTCACACTACAGAGTGTCATAAAGTCCATGGACATTATGAAACTTTTCCAGTGACATAACGGCCATGGACATTTTGTCATTGGACGTTATGACATGCCACTAAAATTACCAAAATTCTAGCAAGAACTGCGTTCCTTTTGGTAAAATAACGAATTGTATTGCTATTATTTACTTTACGACAATTTTAAGAACCGTTACAAATGCATAAAATTTACCAAAATGTAATTTTAATAGAAATGAAATAACTCCCAACAAAAATTAAATAACTCCCAACGATAAAATCACATTTAAAAATGAAAATGAAATAAGTCCCAACCAATGTGAAATAACTCCCAATGACAAAAATAAGTGAAATAACTCCCAACAAAATCTGGTTGGAAATTATTTCATTTGGGAGTTATTTCGTAACGAAATAATTCCTAACTGAAAATTGTGAAATAAGTCCTAACGCATTGGGAGTTATTTCATAGTGAAATAAATCCCAATTTACATGGAAAATTTTTGGGAGTTATTTAATTTTTTTTTTTTTTTGGAGTTGTTTCATTTGGGAGTTATTTCACGGTACCATACGCAAACTCGGAAATATGCCAAAATTTACTCCATTTTTCCCCCGTAATATAAATAATAACTGGTTTTAATGGAAACACTGTTACACTTATAAAAATTATGATGTCAGTTTTCCATATGGCAATTATCAAAAACCAAGATATTTTCAAAAAATCTTAAAACTTTATCAATTTTTTTAAACATCAAGATTGTGCGATTTTTTATTTGGGAACTGTTTCTTACTTAAGCAATTTTGAACATTTTTCTCAATTTTTTTATAATTCTAGCGGTTTCTATACAATTTTCGGTTTTCTATAAATATTTTACTATAAATATCTTACTTATTTTTGAAAATTTTTAGCGATTTTTCATTTCTGCGTTTAGTAAATTTTTTTTATCGATTTTAGCGGTTGTATATTTTTACACAAATCTTTTTATATCCTTTGCAAACTAATTACCTACGGTTTGGTGTGGTTAAATACTATTGCAGACCAATTCAGATAAGATCGTTCTATTTTAGATCTGAATACTCCCAATTCACCAAGTCAAACCCAATTTCAATCAGGATCGCGTTTAGGGTCAAGGAAGACTCATGTGCTTAATTTATCTAAATACATTTTTATTTTCAACCTGCTATTTGGTGATAGATTACTATTAAATTA
This sequence comes from Delia radicum, assembly GCA_021234595.1. Classification (NCBI taxonomy): domain Eukaryota; kingdom Metazoa; phylum Arthropoda; class Insecta; order Diptera; family Anthomyiidae; genus Delia; species Delia radicum. The sequence continues at coordinate 226,125,938 of CM037854.1, forward strand.
TTTTTTTTTTTGTCATATCAAGTGGTTCTACGAAATTTTTAAGCTTAAAAAATTTATGTTTTTGGAGCGTATAAGTAATATTGAAATATATCAATGTGATAGTCATACGCACATTTCAATTCATATTTAAAAATACTCTTAATAGATAAAAATTTTAAACAGATAAGATTTTAAATTTTTAAAGACAAGCTGAATATGACGAAACCAAGAATTGTTTATATGATAAATTATTTAAATTGAAAATAGATATTGTAAATTTTTACTTGATAAAAAATACATTTGTTCCTTGATTTATTTTACTATTACTTTATTTAAAATCCTTTAAAATCTTTAAATTTTTTTTACCTTAACAACTCATGCAAAAAAGTTATATTTCATTGAAAATCAAAGCAAAGATTTTCATTTCATTTATTATTGATACACCCAAAAAAAATTGCAATACTTTTCTAAATCTATATAAATTTTTCTTAAACCACCTTACAAATCAATTTTCATACCCCACCAATACACTAACATACACACCGTTATTATAACTTGTATCACATGTATACACCGATACTATACGTGTAGGGCTCTCTTGTATACGTATACGAAATTAAAGCTTTTGACCATATAAAAGCTAATAAAAAAAAAACGTAATACACTCACTTTCAATTTTTAAACTCACTCTCATAACTCTAGTGCAAAACCTAATGTTTTAAATTAAAGCTTTTAATTAACTTGTTTTTTTCTTTTTTTCTTATACTCTTTAAAAGGCTGCTGTAGCATATGGATTTCAGCTGCAATTTTAATGCTCTCAAAGATTTCGTATAATTCGCAAATAAAAATTTAAAAAAACAATTTTAATTACAATATCTTTACCCCTCTAACCGTCTGAACTGAAATTTTAAAAAATCAAATCTAAAGCAATGAGATGCTTTAGATTTCTGTCAACAAATTTTGAGCAGTGGTATATAAAGCTTGTGTACAATGGTCAAAATTATTCAGTTTACTGTTGTGGGTTCGTTTAAAAACAACCCTCGTTTTAAAAAAGACAAGGACGAAGAGTACATAGTGTGTGTGTGCGGTGTTTAATATATAGAACCAAAATGAAATCTATGGTAGGTTTTCAAAGAAAAATATTTAAAAAAAATTATAGAAATTAAATATTAATAAATGTTAAGATATATAGAAAAATATTAAAAAAAAAGTGGTTAATCAACAATGAAACAATACAAACATTAATAAAAAACCAATAAATATAATAAAATGAACTATAAGAACAAAAGACTTAAGATACAAACTTGCTGTAAAGCGAAAGATCAAAAGCTATTGTTGACTGAAAATGAATTATAAAAAGTGCATTATCAATGTGGAAAATATAGAAAAGTTGTTGAAAAGTTAGAAATTTAAATTATAAAATACAATAATCAATAATCCTTATTGTAATTTGAAATCATTTAACATGTTAAATTTGTATCAATAAATCAAGTGCCTGTTTTAATTTAAAATTATTGAATTATCTACAAGTTCTGAAAAAAAAAATTAAATTTATTTAATCTGTGTTGTAATAATTTTAAAAATTATTTATTTACCATTTCAAAATTTTATGAAATTAAATTACCTACACAGATAGTTAAAATTGTTTCAAGAAGTTCCGAGATGATCAAGAATATAGTTTCTGAAAATATGATCAAAATTCTGTTGAATGCAAGTAGATTTAGTTATCAAACAGTTCACAGATTTTATTTTTAACTCAAGTGCCAAGGTACACGCACCTCCCCTATATTTTTTTGTACAAATTTCACCAAGAAAAATTTTATAATTTCTTTCCTTTTATGGAGACTAACTTTTTTAAAAACAAGAAAAAAATGCCATCGATACTTATCCCAAAGAAAAGTTTCGTAAAATAAACGAAAAATTCTTCATTTTAAGTAATTTTTTGTTGTTTTGCCAATAATTTCGTATTTTTAATCATGGATTATTATGAGTGCACAAAAGAATTTTTTTTTAAATTTTTAATTTTTCTTAGCAATTTCTTAATAAGGACCGACATAATTTAAGATTGTGCTATTTTCAGGAAAATTTTTAGGGTAAAACTTTTTATTATATCCTCCCGGATTTTTATTAACAGCGTTTTTAAGGGGTTAACCCTCTTTCAATGGTTCATTAATAATATTCTAATATAAGAATATAATATTTTATATTTTTCTAAAAAACATATTTTTCCAATTCTGACTACTATAGCATCCCTGCTGGCTATTTCATTGTAGACCTTTTTAAGGCAAAATCTGGTGACATCGTGAATCCATGTGTACTCATTAACACTGATAGAAAAAATTAGTAAACATTTTTGCAAAACTACTAAAATTTGGTTCAAAATGATGCTGCAGGGAAAACTGCTAAAATAAGCAGATAAATGTTAGTAAGATAAGCAAATTTTTAGTCTGGAGCAAATCTGCTAAAACAAGCAAACAATTTGCTAAATATTAGATGTCAAGAGAAATCACTTTAAAATGTGAATTTTTATTTTTTTTATACTATTTTAAGCGAATTGAAAGCTACACTTCTGTAATCAGCAGCCTACAAATATTTTTGTTGATTTTAGCAAAATATTCTGGTATTTCCAAATTTTTTGACTATATTAACAGCAAACAAACTGATTTTTGTCTACAAAAATTTAGTAAAAGTTTTTGCTGAGTAATTTCCTATTTTTACTACACTGAAATTCATCTCGAATATTACAATTATTTCACTAATTTTTAGTAGTTTTTAAGAAAATCTGCTAATTTAAGCATTTTGTCATGCAGCGTAATTAACTAATTAACTACTTTTTAATAGCTTCCCAGGTGGAAATTATGGGTGGTAGTAAAAACATAACACTAGAAGACAGTGGTTTTTCACAAATAAGCACTGGCAAAGTACAAAACACAAATGCTTTGCCAACATTTGAAATAACTGCTTTTCCAGAACTTGTTTTGCAAAAATGTATTCGGTTTTTAACTGGCACTGGCAATGCACTAAGTTCCTACGCTTTTCCAACGCCTAAATAGAGTCCTTTCCCAGTTCTTGATTTGGGCAGCATTTTTTCGTTTTTGCCGTTTTTTATATATTACTAAGTCGAATTAATTTTTATTTTCACTCACAATAATCCATGCATAAAAATACGAAATTTTTGTTAAAATTACAAAAAATGTCTTAAAATGTACAAATTTTTGTTTATTTTACAAAAAAAATTGGTTATTTTGACATTTTTTGATAATTTTACGCATGGATTATTATCAGTGTAATAATAGAAAAAATACTGGTTTTAAAGTTTTTTGATTGTGTTCTCAAACTTTGAGAAGAATTGACACTACTGGGAAAGCATTTGATTTTGATTTTACTGGGTGCTTTTCCAACGCTTTGTAAAGCATTGGCACCACTGTGGAACGGTGTTATCATTTGGAAGTTGGGAATGCATTTGATTTTTATTTTTCCCAGGGCTTTCCTTACGATTTGTAAAGCATTGGCACCATCATGAAACGGTATTATCATTTGGTCGTCGGGAAGCACCCCAATCAGAAAGTCTTAAACTAAAACTGCTCAATAGCACCCGTTGTTTAGCAAGACGTAACGTTTTTATTTCTAAAAATTGTTCACCAATATTTTTACAGTGTATAGCAAAAAGTTCAACCTATCTAAATGTGATATAAAAAATCGAATTAATTTACAAAATCTAGAAAGGATAATTTCATGAAACCCGTCCCTGATTTACAGCGTTACAAGGGTCCAAAAGTTAATTAAAAGTCGCAATTTTTTTGGTTAAACTCGTTTTTATCAATATCTTATACGGGACCCAGACAGTGCAATATATGGGCAGTATATAAGAAATGGGAGTGGCATATCCCAAACAACCCAAAATTCAAAAATGCACAAACTCGGCTCCCGATGAACATATTTAGACAAAACTCGTCAGCACTTTTTTAACAAGTTCTGTTGGCAGGGCTCAGGGACATGGCAACAAACAAATTTAATATAAAGAATCCTGGGGGGAAATTTTCTTGTGCAGAGACATCAAAGAGTTTAAAGTCGAAATTTTATAATATTTATAAACAAGATTTCAAAACATTCTACTGGATACGAAAAGCGCCTCTAAATTGTTCGCTAATATCTACTTTCCCCGAACGTGACAAAAATGCGGTTTTAAGAGGAAGGATACTACCCCTTGACGGACTTATGAGCCAATAAAGCTAGGAACTTCAAATTAGGTGTATTTTTTCCTTATCCCTCTTATTCATACGCTGAGAAGGGCTTTTTAGAAATTTCTTCAGCTAGAGACAAAAAGGGGAAATCTCGCCCCTGGACGGCCTGGTCAAACCGCTAAATCGCGGAACTTTCAATTTGCTATGTATATACTTAATCCAGCATAGACATCAGCTTAGACATGATTTTTGAAAATACCTACATGTGGGGTCATAGAGGAGAAATGTATCAATCTTGATAGCCTGGTCAAACAAAAAACTAGAGGACGCCCCTAGGCGTTTGGTCCAAAACGCTGAAAGTAAGTAAATTCCCAAGCCCTCGTAAGCGTCCACGTTAGCGGGATTTTTGGAAATTCCTACGGTAAGTGGCAAAAAGGGAAAAAGTAACCTCACACATCGCCTGCCCAAACCAAATTGTCTACAAGTTTTTAACTTAAAATAAATGTTCCTGCGTTAAATACCTGACTCACTGATATGATATTTTTCTGATTTCTGGCCACGAACGTCTCCCCCTTTACGACCTGGCCAAATTGCTTAAGCGAGGCAATTAATTGGTATGAGAGGTAACTGATCAGGATTAGGCATCCGCTTAGATGGGGAATTTGAAAAATTACTCCTCTAGCAAAAACATCCGCTTATACAGGACTTTTGGAAATTCTTATGGGATTATTTGAAATTAGGAGCCCCTGACGGCGTTCATATACCTTACTTTAGGGGAATGTACATGATTTTCTTTCAGTTAAACCTTCCTAATACAAATTATACAAAAAAAAAATTCAAATTTGATGACGCATTCAATAGTTTTTTTTATAGAAATTGAATAAATGTTGACTGCAAAATACTTTTGATTGTATAGTGTGCACATTGGATTTTTTTTGCAATATCAAATTTGACCTATTCATAAAGTCCATAAAAAAAATATAAAGGAAAGCAATATTATTTTTTCGCTGCTTTTTTTGGTTTAATTAAACTAAAAATTAATATTTCGCTAAAATTTTAAATTTATTAGACACCTAGGATACATATTGATTTTAAAGGACACAAAAGTTTTTAAATTTAAATGTTTTTGCGTATTTTGATACAAAATTTTTTTTGCGTTTTTCGCGATATGGGCATCAAAATTTGTAGATGAACTAGAAAACTACGAAAAATTATTTTAAAGATATTGTGTAGTTATTTTGGTTCTCCAATGCTACTGTTATTGTAAAAATGGGGGAAAAAAATAATTTTTTTTCGAAATTGGACTTTATGCGGTAAGTTTTTGTTTCAAAAATTATCCGAAAAAGCGATTTTTCTTATAAATATAGTATAGTAGATAGTATATAGTATATAGTATATAATATAGATCCTCCCTTGGTGATAGGTACAAATTTTGAACAAAAAAAAAAAGTTTAACCCCAATGCACATGGTCTAACATTTGATTTTCTCAAAATCCTATACATTTTTTGAAAAGTAGGACATTTAAAATATTTTTTTTTAAAGAAAATTATCGAGAAACCTATGAATTAATATTAATCATTAGTGTCCGACCGAACAGTTCGGCCAGAAAATGCATTTGGTCACTATTCAGTATTTTAAAAGCATTACGGACAAATTTGGCGGATGGAAAAATGTTTATTGCACTGATTAGATGCTATTTGAGTGTCAAATTTGAAGAAAAGTCTGTAGTTAAGCAATGAATTCACTGTTCGGCCTCAAAAAGTTCGGCTAAATCGAAAATAGTTCGGCGGCCGAACTTTTAACTTTATAGCTAAACTTCGGCTTTTCTCTTAAATTTTATACACAATATCGAATTAATTCGGCTCAACAAACATGTTTCCAATACCTCTAGATATCAAAAAACCGACAAAATATAGGTTTTTGGCCGAACTGTTCGGTCGGACACTATTAATCATACGTCATAGGGAATATTTGTGGAAAATTAGCAAATAGCCGTCATTTGAATGCAATAATAGAAATATGTTGTTAAGTTTTGTCCCTCAAACAAGTTAATGATTTCCAACATTTGACAAACTGTCTTAAGTTTTCAATTTACCATCACATTTTGCCCTTTAAACAATTATTTTAAATTGTTTTTCAATTTATTACTTCACACTTAATTTGTGTGTAGTCGTTTTTTTCACAGCAAATTTAAATATATTTTGTCATTGCCAAGTTTAGTCAATAGTCAAACATGGTTGAGCTTAAGTGCACGCACAATACTATGGCACAATGTTCAACAAAACAAAAGTGAAATGTGCAGTCATTAAAGAAAACCAACATAAATCATTTGCAAATGTTGCAATGAACTTGGCTGAGAGCCCATGAAATACCACAAATACAAAATCATATAAACAATGCCACACTTTATAATAAAATATAAAAAAAAAAATATTTAAACTTTATGCCTACCAAAAAATTTGAACAAAAAGCCGGTATGATTGACTCAGACATGCAATTTTTTTTTGTATATAAAAAATTTAAACTCAATAAAGGTTATTGATTTATAACAAATATAGAAAATAAGTTATTATATAATATTTTTGAACAGGCGTACCTTTATTATATAATATTTTTTTTTTGTATATAGTTTTTAATATATTTTTTTTTTATTATTTTTGACCATATTTTCTTCTTTTTGTAGACCATATTAAGACTTTATAATGCATTTAATATGTTTTAACACACATTGTTTAATTGAAGACAGTGGTATTGCTGGTTCGTTTACCTTATTTAGACAGTCATAATACTTTTTATTTTTTCATTTATGATGATTTTGATTTATTTATGGAAAACGGAAGCATTTACACATTTTTTATTTGGTTAAGGTCGTTTGAAATAAATATTGAATAAGGAAATTGGTCTACTTTTTGCTGAAAAAAAAAAACATATGTTATATAAGACATAGTTTTGCTAAAAACTGACAATGTAATTTGAAATATAAATCAAATTTAATAAGGTTTTGCAAAAGTAGGATAGTTCATACAAGCGAGACATTATTCATATTTTAAAAACGTGGTGTATTCCGTTTAAAACCTCTCAGGTCTAATATTAAGAAATAGAGAGTAGATAAAATTATAGTAAATCCTTTTGATAAATATATTAAATAAGAAATCTATCAGATTGTTAAGTGCAAAAATATATATAAATGTTTTTTTTTATTAAAATTAATATTTGTATAAAAAACGGAACATATTTTTTTTTTTTTAAAGAGAAGCATTACTCAGGAAATTCTTCCTATTAATTAATGGTTTGTTTTCTTTGAAAGGGGAAAGGGGATAGTGGAGAGATGAAAGATAGGGGAAAATGAAGGGCTTCAAACATGGCAACACTGTAATTGCGCGAAATAATAAGTCTTAGAAGCATTTTAATTCACAGCCCTGATTCATTATTTTATTCGGTGGGGTTAAGTGCTATGGGAACGCCGAAGGCGGACGCTGCGATACATATGAGGGATAGAAAATTCATATATACTATTTTTCTAAATTATTATTGTCGTCACCGGGAATCGAACCCGGGATCATCTGTGTAACAGTCCAACAGTCTAACCATGACACCACAACGACAAAAAATTTAAGTCATAAAGAGCTTTTTATGCTTTTAATAGGTCGTCTAAATCTTTATTAAGAGTTTTAGACTCCTCTGAAATCAATATAAATAAAAAGCAATATTTAAGCAATTATAAAGAAATGATTTAAAACGAAATTGTGTAGAAAGACGCAATATTAAATAATATTCAAAAAATTATAACTTAAAAATCGGACTACCATGGCAACCCTGGTTATCATTTCATTATAGACTTTTTTATAAAGCCACATCGGGTGCCATTGCGGAGCCATTAGTACTCATCTGAGAAAAAATTCTTTTGTTTTTTTACACAAAATTAAATTCTATTAAATTCTAAAGCAGACGGCTTTCAAAAATTTTGTTTTGCATTATAATGGCACGAAGGTGAACTAAAGAACTAAAACAAAAACCTAAAAAAATTGTTTGTGTTAATTTTCAAAAAAAAAAAAAAAATAAAAATGTCTGTAATTTAGGAACTTCAGTTTTTAGTACTGCACAAAAAAATAAAAAAAAAAATTCAAATTGATCCATCCTTTAACGCTGCACAGCGGCACCCAATTTTCAATGAGTTGGTTTGAGAAAGGAACATTTAAAGTAAATATCCAGCAAGTAAAATATAGGGCAAGGAAGTTGTTTAACAAGCAGTAACTTTTTTATTTCTGCAAATTTTTCGCAGTATTTAGAAAAACGGTCAAACTATCGAAAGATGAATTAAAAAATTACTATATTCAAAAATCTAAAGAGTGTACACCCCTTAAAATAACAAAGTGCAAAAAACATAATCTAAAAATGATTGGTACTAAAAAATGCTGTACTAATGAAGCTTAAATGTTGTACTAAAAAATATTAAGTATTTTTCCACACAAGCAAAATATGAAACATTTTGTAGTTAAAAGTCTAAAAATTTTAAAAACTTCAGTACTGGTACAAAAAATGTTTGTAGTTTTTGAGTTTGGCTACTCAACAATAAATATATCCTTCTTCTTCAATTAAAGTCTCTATTCACGTACTTAAATATATAAATTTTAGTAACAAATCATAGTTTTTTTAATTTAGTTCTGAAATTTTAAACCTTAGCTGTACGAATATTTAAATACCAAAAAAAAAATTAAGTTACAACTTTAATAATTATAATTGTTTTTATCTTTCCTTGTACTAAAAACCACTAATTTTAATACCAAGTAGTAGGTTTTTTAATTTGCAAAACTTTTTTTTAATTACAACTTAAAAAAAAATCTCTGTACTAAAAACCTCAAATTTTAGTACTAAAATGAGGCTACTTTTTTTTCATTAGGTTTAAATGTTGTAAAATTTATTTTAATTATTTTCTTTCTCCTTATTTTCTTTAGCTTATTTTTGGGATCCTAGCCCTTTGTGTCCTCACGCATGCCGAGGACGCTAAGAAGGCTGTGGAAGCTAAATCAATTGAACCAAAACCCGCCGCTTCAGATGCCAAAGCTGCTGAAAGCACTGTAGAAAAGAAACAAGAAAAACGTGGTATTCTTGGTGAAGGCTATGGCTACGGTCATTCCGGTCATGGTTATTTGGGTGGTGGTCATGGCGGTCATGGCGGTGGTGGTGCCATCATTGGTTATGGTGGTGGTTATGGAGGTGGTTATGGTGGTGGTTATGGTGCTACTGGTGGTGGTTTTGCCGGTGGCATACCCACTAATGTACAAGTCAATACTGTTGTACGTAATGTAGCTGTACCCTATCAAGTGGATCGTCATGTTCCTTATCCAGTAGAGAAAACTGTTACTTATCCCGTTAAGGTAGGAGTACCACAACCCTATCCCGTGGAGAAAATTGTAAGCTACCCAGTTAAAGAAATTGTTAAAGTACCAGTACATATACCACAACCCTATCCCGTTGAAAAGACTGTACATGTTCAAGTACCCGTTCACGTTGATCGTCCAGTACCCTACAAAGTTGGAGTACCAGCTCCTTATCCCGTAGAAAAGATTGTGCATGTTCCCGTTAAAGTGGGAGTACCACAACCCTATCCCGTTGAAAAGGTAGTACAAGTACCAGTTAAAGTACCAGTTCATGTGCCACAACCCTACCCCGTCGAAAGGATTGTTAAAGTACCCGTTAAAGTGCCCGTAGATCGTCCTTATCCAGTACATGTTATTAAACCATATCCAGTGCCAGTTGAAAAACCTGTACCATATCCAGTAGAAAAGAGAGTAACTATTCCTGTACATGTTCCCGTCGATCATCCTGTTCCATATCAAGTTGATCGTCCCGTTGCTTATCCCGTTAAGGTACCAGTACCACAACCCTACCCAGTTGTTAAGGAAATTCCATATCCCGTAGAACGTAAGGTACCTTATCCAGTTAAAGTAGCCGTCGATCGTCCTTATCCCGTACATGTCGAACACAATGTCCCAGTACCTGTTGAGAAACTAGTACCATACAAAGTGCCCGTTGCTGTACCTGTACATGTCGAAAGTCATGTTGGTCATGGCGGTTATGGTGGCAGTTATGGTGGCAGTTATGGTGGTGGTCATGGCGGTGGCTATGTTGAGAGCTATGGTCAGGATTATGGACATGGTCATGGTCATGGTCATGGAGGACATGGATATTTACACAAGAAAAAATAGATAATTTCCAAAAACTTAAAATTCTTTTAACAAAACAAAACATGCCGTATTTAGAATCTAAAATGGCCTGATTTCTTTTTTAAACAAAAATTTACTTTAATTTCTTCTTAAACTTAAATCTAATTTTTTTGTAAAATATTTTTTTTATAGTTTTAGTGTGTGATAAAGAAAGAAAAATTTATTTTTTCTAAAGAGAAATAACAAAATTTCAAAAAAAAAATATTGAAAAAGAAAGTTTTAAAAAAATATGTTGTTGATTTGTTAAATTTTAAGAAATTATAAGAATTTTATTTAACTTTTGATTAAAAAAAATTTCTACACTGCCAATATTTTATATTAATTTAAATCTTTTCAAACATTTTAAAATTTAGTTAAACTTGCCTTTTCTTATAATTTCTTAAGAAAATTTCAAAAAAAAATATTACCTTTAAAATACTCTTAAGAAGGTCAACAGCATTTGTTTAATTTCCTTTTTTAATATTTTTTTTCTAAAATATTTCATAAACAAATTTGTAACAAATTTATTGTTGTTTTTTGATATAATTATTTTTTGATTGTTTCTTTTATTTTGTATATAATTAATGTATGTGTAAATAATAAATAAAGACGACCAAGTATGGAAATAATATTATGAAAATATGTGTTTTAAAAGAGCTTAAGATTCTAAAGAAATATGTTTCGTAACTGTTTTTTAAAGAAGAATTAGTCCGCTTTTGAACAGCGTTTAAATTATTTAAATTGTTCATTTAGAACTATATTTATATTAAGAAAATATATATTCAACATTTAATTAATATCACTCATACGCCATAGTTATCTTTAGGCTAAAATGTTTTATTATAGCTTTAACGAATTCAAAGTTTTAATATTATAAAATCGATTAAAAAAAGAATACTCTCAGCTTTCATTATTCGTTTATATCATTAAAATACTTTATCTAGTTCTGAAGTAATATTACAAAACATTTATAAAGAAATTAAATTCAAATAAATCATACGCCATGTAGTCCATTAAAGACGGTCTTCAATTTTAGTATGTAATTGCAAAATGTATTGTTTTAAATTAAATTCCTTAAATAGAAAACATACTACATTCTCACCGTAAATTTTGTTTGTATATACTACGATTTAGGATCGGAAAATAGTCAAACTCGAAATTTCGTAAAAGTGAATATATAATTTTTTTTGAATAAATTTAAATTTCCAAAAATATTATCATTACTATAATACGACGATACACAGACAAAAATTAAAATCGAGTTCCAATTGAAATATCTGTTAATTAAATTAAAAGTTTCATTGAATTCAGTCCTATTAATAAAATGATTTGCTCAATTAAAAACAACGTCAAAATTGCCAAGCAAAATGTGATCAAAAAAAAAAATTTTTTTTATCAAATTAAAAGTTATTAAAAGACACATTCACTGGTGTATAAATTATATTTAAGGACATTCAAGTACTGTTGTTATTAAAAAAATGTGTTTTAAGCATGTTTAATATTAAACCTGGAGGTTTAATTGTATTAACCCTTTACTGCATGGTGTTATATAAATGTAACGAATAATTTCACTAAATGTAACGCCTGATATAAGTAACCTAGACACATTTTTTTTTTATTTTTAAATATGATAAAGCCACATCTCAATTCTAATATTCAACAGCTTATATGTTCAAAACGATGGCAAATTTGAAGATAAGCCCTGTTTTGTAGCGAGAAAATTTTAAAAATTATAAAAAATGGTGATTCAAAAAAGCTATTTTTTTATAATTTTTAAATAATTACAATTTGTTGGCAATAATAATTAAATAATTGTTAAACAAACTAACCACAAATGAAGTAAAAACTATAAGCTTTCCAATACGCATATTATGGTTTTTATATATTTGCTATATTTCTGGTTATTGGATGATCCGAAATTTTGACTATTTTCGGTTTTTTTATAACAAAATCGCACAAGTAAAAATATTGCAAAACTCTAAAATGTACAACTTTCATTAAGATCTGGAGTTTCATGCAGTAAAGGTTTAAACTAAAAAAAGTGCATATTTTTTGTACTAAAATCTCATAAAATGCCTCGTTTCACGACGAGGTCAAAACTATTTGTTTTTTAAATATTTTAAGTCTTTTAATTAAATGTGGCGAAATATTTTCCCAGATGGAAAAGGGAGCGCATTTAAACATATCTGAGCATACATGGGCTTATATATACACATATATACACATATATATCCATATGTAGTTTGATATAAAACGTGATCATATATAAAACGTGATCATATATAATTCATACATGATTTATATTTGCTCATATATGATTCATATACTAAAGGGTCCGCCAAATAACTTTTTTTTAACTCCTGAACCAATTGGACTTTGTATGGCGTCATACCAAGGTCTTTATGCAAAATTCGTCTCAATGATGTCTCCGAAATGTTCAATTGTTGAGAACGACGGTGAATTGATGTTGATGGCGCTTCACGCACACTTTCTGCCACAGCAGCAATATTCTCGGGTGTACGCACTGTTTTTGGCTTTTCACGCTTTGGTTTATCGATGAGGATGCCAGTTTCTTTCACTTTTTCCACAAGATAACGAACATACGGACCATATTCGTTCAGCGGAAGGATATAACTGATTATCTGTCAAATCAGACATGAGCTAAGTGTTACCATTCACGAAATAACCAATAACGTTAGATGGCGGACCCTTTACTTTATATGATGATATTCTGATCCGAATATTTATGGTTATGTATGAAGCCATGTTTTGTAATAAATTGAACTATACATAGACATATATAATCAGCCAGTTTCATATATGATAATATACAAGCCCATATATGATCATAGAATACAAATTAGCTTTTTATCTTTTTCCCCCAATTGGATGGACTTTTTGTTTTTGGTTTTCCGATTTTGAGCTTCAAAATTTTTCTTACCATTTTCCGCGTTTTTATTTATTTTTTAAGATTTTCTGACTTAAAAATATATTTTTACTCATAAAATATTGTTTTTCTATTAATTCTGAACGTTTTTTTAAAAAAGTGCTGTTTTTCAAAGATTTTTACTTCTGATTTGTTTTAATATTTTGTTGCACTGAATTTAGCTTTTTTGCATTTGAGCATATATATTCACATATATATGAACTTCTTATCCATATGTTCATTAGCGACGCATTTTTTCGTATGGAGAAAAACGTTTTTTGAAAAATTTCAATTTATTGTAGAATTAGGTCTAAAAACTAGCTGATTCAAATTTGAGAAAATCGGATAGCTTTAACCCGTTTTAAACTGCTACAAAGGTTTTCGATGTTTGAAAATTTTTCTTAAATTGCTTTAATAAAAATATTAATATCAACTTAAAACGCAAAAGTTGTCAACCCTGAACGTAAAAACTATACGTCAATCTGGTAACATTGTGAAATAGAGACGGAGGAGATTAGAAAAATAAACAAAAATCTAAAAATAGAATATTTGTGTTGTTAGTCTTGTCACTTCTGAGAATAATATACAATAACAGAAATAGCTAATAGGAAAGAAAACTGCAATTTAGCTGCATTAGATTCGAGACCATACTTGGGTGTGATCGCTAAACGGTCATGACTTGGTATTGTTACGTTTGTAATGTAAGATGAGCGCAGGTTTGATTCTTACAGCCGCAGGTTGTTGAAAAATTTTTCATATAGAGACAATCTGACAATTATAAGACACAAATAATAATACAATTTAAAATGGAAAATCACTGATGAGCCTGTCCATAAAAAGGCAGAAACTAGTCTAGTCTGATTTAAAATTAATAGTGTTTATAATTTTTAGAGAAAAATGTTTATTCTTCTTCTTAACCTCAACATTTCTAAAAATATGTTTTATTACACATAATTTTTTACTAATTTTGGCATGCTAAACGCGTATATTTTAATTTTTTTTTAATCGGACTAACGGTTTTCGAGATATTGGGACTTGATTTTTAACAAAAATGGAATTTTTTCTCAAATTTGCACCACTATATTTATAGGTGCATTTTTGATCTTCAAAATTTAGAAACGTCATGATGCTGGTTAGGAAAAGACCCTAGCCACGTGTTTGATTACTAAGAAGACACGGTTTTGTGTTAAGGCTCTGCCTATTATGAACGCTATAGCGTTTCTAAAACTTCGGGTTCTGGTGAGATCTTTAGCCAGATCGCTAATATGTTTGATTTGTTTTATTTTTGTCAATATAAGGAGGTTGAAAGCTCGTTATAAATTAAAAAAAAAATTGCTTTGTTTTTTTTTTTTTAAATTTGATGCCAAACGAAAATTTATGTCCCAAGTCAAAAGAATCAGCCACCTTTGTTAATGTAAGTGGGCTATATTTTATGATCCATCAAATTTTCCACTTTTCTTATATCGATTTTCTAATTAAAAAATTTTATTTTCGTATTATATAAACAAAGTAGGAAATGCTTTTGATTTTAGTTGTTTATTAAATTATTCCTATATAAAAATTAGTTTTGCTTTTAATCATTTCATGTCGATTTTAAGTATTTCGCCTAGGTACATACATGATAAATAATATAAATAAAAGATCTTGGGACTTCTTGGAGGTAAATGCATCATATACATTCCGAATTATGGGCAAGACATTTCCTCGTATCAGTAAATATTAAGAAAAAAAATTTCATCAAAACATTTGTTTGGTCAAAACATTTTTGTGGTTTGCATACATTTTCTAATAATTATTTATTTTTTTAAGACTATCGTATTAAAATTATTGTATTATTAATCCTTTTCAAGGATAACATCATATGATTAGCTCAAACTGCGACTTATTTTTAATTTAGAGTTGCCGCACGAATTTCTTATTTTGTAACTTTAGCAGATATGGCAAAAAGGAATTTATTTTGGAATCACTTATATTTCAGAACCAAAAAGTTTTTGTATACAAATACTATTGTTTTGTGGAATATCTCACGTTTTGAACAAAATATATTATTTCTAAGAAACATATTTAAGATGTTTTAAAAAAAAACTATAAATTTCAAAGCAAACTTCGTGTGTTTTACAAAATGAAACATACTCTTAAAATTATTCTTCTATATAAAACTATACGCGAATAATTTTTATATTAAATACAACTGTCTGTAACTATACTCCAATTTTTGCAACATCGTATCTCTTTATAATATAGTCTTTATAATACTCAAAACAGCCTTAAAGTCTGCAGCATAAAATTATTAAGTGCCACCATGACTTGTTATTTGTGTCCATTCATGCTGAAAGATTATGTTTTTTTGTTATTTTATCACACAAAGCTAAATATAGATATTGTTTGTAAAAATGTGTGTGGGCATTAAATAAATAATGCGTACATAAATTGAGTAGCATGTGCGCGTGTTTATCAACATGTCAGGATGGCCGAGCGGTCTAAGGCGCCAGACTCAAGTGTAAAACTTGCTCTGTTTCCTACAGAGTTCTACGAGCGTTCTGGTCCTCTCTGAGGGCGTGGGTTCGAATCCCACTTCTGACAAGATTTTTTTGTGGAATTTTTTTTTTTAATACAAATTTTAATTAAAAAAAAAAAAAAACATGAATATTAACCCTTATATGCACTTAAGGCCAAAAAAGTTTTAAGCGTTTTACATCACTGTTTGACAAAATTTTATGCAACAAAAATAACGAAAACCTTTTAGATAAATAAAATTTCCCAATTAACCTTTTTATGCCTGACCTATTTGAAAACTCTTTATGAACTAACTGTTCCATGCTCATCAAAATATTTTAAAACTATCATATTTTTTTAATGATTATAGAAAATTAATTATTTAAAAAACCCCAAAATATTATTAAATAATTGTTGGGCATCTATTTTTGCCCATTTTTGTAGGGATCTTTTTCAAAAACTATTTAAAAATTTTAAGATGACTAAAGTTTAAATTAATTGTTATGTTGAAGAAAAATTAGCAAAACCCCATTTTTTTGATGAAAATTTGTTCATCGGTTGTTTAAAATCTGAACGATTGGACCAAATACTTTACACATATACGAAATCGAAAGTATGCCAACATTTTTTTCGTTTTTACTCAAAACATTAACAATGATTGGTTTCATTGGTCAATCCACCGCTTTGGTGAGAGTAAAGTGGTTGCTCTAGATATTTCTAAGGCGTTCGATCGTGTGTGGCACGGGGCACTCGTGACTAAGCTAGTTGCTTTTGGTGTCGGTAATGTCTTCTCTCGATTTATAACGAGTTTTCTCAGAGACCGCACTATACGTGTTGTTTTAGATGGGGTCTCATCAAACGAGTTTCAGCTAAATTCAGGGGTACCGCAAGGTTCTGTTCTTTCTCCTACCCTTTTTCTTATTTTTATTAATGACCTTCTTGGTCAGACCATCAACCCTATCTACTCTTTTGCAGATGACAGCAACATTTGTCATTCATTTTCATTCGATCACAGGCCAAGCTCTTTGGAGATAGAGGGCATGCGGCAGAACATGAATGACACACTCAATCAAGACCTTTCAACAATCTCCGAGTGGGGTCGCGCGAATAAGGTCGATTTTAATGCACGCAAGACCCAATGTTGTATGTTAACCCACAGACGGGCTGTGGAATTGACATTGTCATCTGTAACTATGGATGGTATAGGTATTGAGGAATCGGATACTCTTGATGTTCTGGGCATGAGAATACAATGTGATGTCCGTTGGAATAAGCACGTATTTCAAGTGTCGAAAGAGGCATTCAAGTGTCTCGGTTTTCTAAAACGGTGCAGGACTTACTTCACTCCATCCGATCTCCTTACTATTTATACCAGCTATATCCGGCCAAAAATGGAATACAACTCTCATATATGGGCAGGGGCTCCACTGTCTATTCTGAAGCTTCTGGACCGTGTTCAGGGGAGGGCGGTGAAGCTTATCCATGACAGTAGTGTATCCAACTCTATTGATTCATTGGAGCATCGTCGGAATGTGGGTTGTGTGACACTTTTCTATCGATATTACCATGGGAGATGCTCATCTGAGATAAGTGAACTTATTCCACGAGCCCGAGTTTTTATTCGTAATACTCGCTTATCTAGTAGAGCACATCCGTTTGTAGTTGATTGTCCTGTGTTTCGCACAACGCATTACAGAGAAAATTCGTTTTTTAGTCGAACGATTCGTATGTGGAACAAACTTCCCGCAGAAGTCTTCCCTGTTACTTACAATTTAGAAAAATTTAAATCAAATATCCACAAACACTACTCCCTCTTTCCTCCTTCCCATACCTTATTTTCCTGATCAATACAATGCACTGCATGAGTAGGGGGCATCCCCTGAGTATTGGTTAAATTATAAAAAAAAAAAAAAAAAAAAAAAAAAATATATATATATATATATATATATATATGTATGCACAGCGCATAGTTTAGAGACATTTATTCGTTCCCCCGCATAGTTTAGGGACATTTGCTTACTTTGGGGACTGTCCCCAAATTTTTCGCGCCTTTTCATACATCTAGCTTTTAAGATGAGGACAATTTTTTCGATACACCGCATATTTCGGGTACAATTTTGACCATGTCCCTAAAGTATGCGCTACGCATACATATATATATATATATATATATATATGTATGTACACCGCATACTCTAGAGACATTTATTCATTCCCCCGCATAGTTTAGGGACATTTGCTTACTTTGGGGACTGTCCCCAAAATTTTCGCGCCTTTTCATACATCTAGCGTTTAAGATGAGGACAATTTTTTCTATACACCGCATATTCCGGCGACAATTTTGGGCGTGTCCCTAAACTATGCGCTGTGCATACATATATATATATATATATATATATATATATATATATATATATATATATCGCTAAACGATCATGACTATATATATATATATATATATATATATATATATATATATATATTAGGCCGGGTCGATCGCTCAACGTTCAAGGAAAATCGTATTCTAGGGATCAAAATAAGAAACTTTGCCGAAGGAACCATACCTCTAAAACGAATTCTGATGTCCCGACTTTTGACCCGTAGTTTAAAATTTTGAAAAATCACACTTTGACCCATTTAGAGTGCCGCAATCGAATCCAACACAATCGAATATAATTTATACATTAATCTGCTAGAGCGTCTTCTGGAGAAGAAATAGAGACCCTAATCTTGGAAAGGCTCCTCCTACTTTCTGAAATATCTCTATCCCGAGATTTGCACATTTTGCTATAAAAACACGACTAAAAAGGCCCTCTTTCAACTTCAATTTTAACCCCTTAACGGTCACCTAGAATGATGTTTTATGCATTAATGTGCTAGCGTGTCTCCCGGAGAAGAAGTAGCTCCCATAATCTTGGAGAGATTCCTCCTACTTTCTGAAATATCAAAGTGGGCTTTTTCAAAATTTTACCCTACGGGTCAAAAGTCGGGACATCACAATTCGTTTTAGAGGTATGGTTCCTTCGGCAAAGTTTATTATTTTGATCCCTAGAATACGATTTTCCTTGAACGTTGAGCGATATTTAAATCGACCCGCCCTAATATATATATATATATATCTACTATAAAGATATTTCAACTTTAAGTTTGCATTGACTCAAGCGATAGTTTGAGTATATTTTCAGCAAAAGACATCGAAAACTAAATCGCAAATAAAACCGTGGATTTTTCGAAATTTGAGAATCTAAAAACGCCAATATTTATGTGGGTCCATAAAGTTTCTGAATGCAAAATTTAATTGAAAGTGGAAAACCCAATCTCAGATTTTGCCAGAGTTTACGTGGAATGCCCGATATATGATATATTAATATATGATATATCTTGAACTTAAAGTACACTCAAAAAATCCCTCATTGCAAACTTAAAAATTTAAATATATTTTTATTTTGAACTAACTAACTTCCTAAAACGGAGTATACCACTGGATGCTATGCCCCCAAAATTAAGTTTACGTGCCCCTGGGTTTTGGTGTGTCATTTTCACATAAGTACTTATTGCGTTATTAAAACATTTAAAATAATTAACAACAAGTAGTAAATGCAACTAAAAAAAACCGGTTAAAAAATTTTAAAATGTTTTCTATTTCTAAATTATTTAAAAACATTTTTAATAATTTTCTGAGTGTTCACTTCCGAGACGTTTTTAAATTGTTTTAGTTAAGTCAACTGGAATAGCTTAGAATGCAGGCATTCTTTGTGTCTTTAATCGAATTTTGTGATATGAGTAAAAAATAATCGATTCCTTTAAAAGCCACCTCTAACCATACAAAGTGACAATCTTGTTATACAGTGAATTAAAAAACATTTAAATTCTTTAATTAAAATCAAATGTGTGAAATGTCAAAATTGATCACACATAAATAAATCACAAAACCAGATTTTAGTCACACTACGGAAATTGCCAATAACAAACAAAAATTTCCTTTAAATAACATTGTGGCATGTTTGTTTCCTTTACCGCCAAAGAAAAATTTCAAGTATTCTAAATTTTTTGTATTATTTTTGGTCCATCAAGAAAACTAGTTTCAATTTAACCTTCCTGTTTACAATTAAGTTTCTATTTATTTATATTGTAGACAAAAATATTTTGCAAACAAAATTATTTAAAAAAAAAAAGTTCAACACAACACCCAACCATGATCTTGTAGTACTACAAGACCATAATAACATACTACAAACTAAGACACTACCTTGTCCGATAAAATATTATAGATTTTGGCCAATAACACACAAAAAGAAAAACCCAAAAACAATATTTCCTTTCACATATTTACGCATGCCATGGCCCACAAAAAACGCACCTGTTGCAAGTTAACAAACTAAATCATGTTTAAACCAAACATTAAGATAAAATATATCACATACACTTCATAAAAAACCAAGAAACTGTGCAACGTATATATCGTCACCTAAAATGCAAAAGGGCTTAACTAACATATTTACTTTTCTACAGGAGAAGCAAAAAATGCTCACAGATATTTTAACAATATCGTTAATAAAACTGATAGTTTTAATCATAGAACCCACAAATTTTGTGTAGAAATATAGTTCGATACAGAGCTTCATAATCACTCCACTCTACTTTAGTATTTTACAGGGCAACCAGAAAAAATGGGCGAAAACATATAAAATTCAAACTTTAAAATTTAAAATTTTGTGTAGGCATATAGTTTAGCCAAATGATCAATAAAACCGGTTTTGCAAACCGGTTTTATTAACCGGTTTTGCAAACTTTGTTAGTTACGCCCTTTTACATTTTAGGTGACGATATATTTTTTTTTTCAGTTTTCAAAATTCAATATGAGGGGAGCTTTTTAAAAAATAATTTTTAACGTTACGTCACTAACTAGATAAACCACAAATATTTTGTTGTTTTTATTGTTTAGCTACATAATTATATTTATAAACAAAACTTGAACAACAATAAAAAAAAAAATTTGCAATAAAGTTTATACAATTACCACAAATACACACATTGAATTCGCGCTCGTATGTACGAGTTCAAAAAAAGTGGTTAATATGTTTATAACTAATAGTGTCGGTTTAGCAGGATAATATGTGCTACACTTAAGGAAAGATGTGTTTAATTTTTTAGATGGTTTATAAAGCATTTAACCCTATAATGCACTAATTTTAATGAAAGCATTTTTTTTACTTTTGCTTGATTGCATTATCTAGACGGTATTGGCCTTAGAAGTTGCAATTGATTGCTTTGAAATCGATCGTATTCGCAAAAGCCTCCAATAATTTGAAAAAAGGGTCAATCTTCAGACAAATGTTGCTATTATTCACAAAAGATAAAATATGGTTTAAGTTTAGACCACAGTGGAAATTTAAAAATATTTCGAAATTAGTAGTGCAAACAACAGTGCCCTGTGTCATTCCAGCATCTAACACATTTTATACAGATGATACCCCTTTAATTACAAACCGCATCATGCGTTTGTAGAGAAATTTGGAAAAAAAATTAAACGAAATTTTCACTCACAACAAATTTAAGAAACTCAAATTTTAGAAAAATAAAAAATATAGCGGAAAAAACTACAAATTTTGCGAAAAGTACTTAAAAATAAAAATATGGCGAAGAAAATATTTTCGGTTTTTTCATTTTGTAGGAAAAAAAAAATTTGAAAAAAAATGCCTTGAAAACTAATTTTAGGAAAGCAAATATTGCGACAAAATATATGGATGGTCTAAAGTGAAAATGTAAGCACTTTAAAGCCAATTAAATTTTTATTGATTAAACAAATTTTGAAAAACAAATTACGAAAAATTTCGATGAAAAACAAAATAATATAAAACAAAATGGATAAAATTTTAAAGAAAAAATAATAAATATAAATTTTGATAAAAAAAAATTAGCGAAAATAAATTTAGCGGAAAATGTTTTGTGAAAAATAAACGAAGTTTGAAATGTGATCAATTGGAAACAAATTTAAGGATAGCAAATTTAGCTTACAAAAAATTGGGCTTAAAAAATTATGGGAAAATGTGTTTACAAAAAAATAAATAGAAAAATAGTTTTGCGAAAAAATAAATGGATGTACAAATTTTTTCACTAGGGAACAGATTTAAGTAATACAGTTAGTGAGTTGAAAAAAATTAGATAAACAAATCGCTCATTTACTTCAAGAACGTCGCAGAATTATACGTTATATCACGTATTATATTGTGTAATAAAATCGTATTGATATCTTGTACACTCACCTCTTGAGAGAAAGTATGTCGTTAATTTTTTCTCCAAGGTGGGAGTAAATTGAAAACTTTAAGCTCGTTTTCTACAAAATCAAAATATTTGTATTATGACGTTATTGAAGTAAATGAGCGAAATAATCTTTACTAAAGAACAACAAAAGACTTAAGCAACAAAATAGTTTTGTAAGCTTGTGTCCTAAGTCTTTTGTTTTTAATGGAAAATTTAGGTAAACTAGTACAGAATAGGACCGTTTAAAAACTTTTTTGTTTTCATCATATCAAAAACTAAAAAAAAGATCATAAATATGTAAATTTTAAAAAGGAAACTTAATATGTATTTTAGCTTAGAGCTGACAATTTTTTAAAAAAAGTACAAAAAACTGGCTTCGGTAAAAATTAGTTATATGACAAAAACAAACAACTTTTATGAGCACTTCTTTTAAGATTTTGGAAACTTCTTATAAATAAAAAGATTTTTCATTAAAAATGGGGTTTAAAAATCGTAAATTTTCTCAAATGACATTTTTATATAGATCGTTTAAATAAAATGCCATTTAAGCAAGTATTCGGCAATATTCACGATTTTCAAACCCCATTTTTTATGTACATTCAAAAATCTTTTAGTTTATAAGAAATTTTCAAAATATTTAAAAGAGTGTTCAGAAAAGTCGTATTTTCCTTTAAAAATTTTTGGACAGGTTTTTCTTCAACTTGTTAGTTGTTTTAAGAGCATTTGGCATTTTCCCCTTCCTTTGGCTGTATTTTCTACCATTGGTTAATGTGTGAATTTTCACCAGTAGTTTTTCTTTGAGTATTTCATTTAGTGTTTTCAAACTACAATTTAATTAAAAACCTCATAAGTATTGTCGGTTATATTTTATTATTTTTATAAAATATTTATATACTTTGTATTATATTATTCGATGTTTGTATTTATTTTTAGTTAAAACCACTTTAATGCTTAAATTATTTGCAAGCTTTTCAAAACTGTTTATAAGGAAGTAACTTATTATAAGAAATTTGTTTATTGATTTTTAAAAAGTATTTTTTCGAAATGACTTTATATTGACAAACATTTGGAGTAGCAGTTATTGTGAGTATTTTATTGCTACTGCAAAGGGGTTGAAATTGTTATTTTTATAAAAAATAAATTTAAACATTTTATTGCCATTGATGTAATCATACATAGTTCAATATAAGCCATGTTTCTGTTGGCATAGATTGTAGTCATGGATGGTTGGTTTTATGTATGAACAATTCATATACAACATCGTCTTAATTTTATTTATTTTTTTATGATATTTGTTAAATTATGGCTTACATTCACATATCAAAATTTAGTATAACATCATATAAATATTTTTTTAAAAATTTAATAATTACAAAATTATTAATTTGAAATAAAAATAAAAATAAACGAATTTCATAATGTACATTTTAATATGAAAAATGTATACAAATGTTTCGTTCGAATAAGGGTATTAAATCCAATTTCAAACTTTGAAAGAGTTACAAAAAACGTTAAAACGTTGAAAGACAAGTAATTTTAATTAAAGTAAAACAAAAGACTTAAGCAACAAACTGTTAACTAATTTTATTAAGTTTGGTTTTCAAGTTTTTCACCCAGAAAACAGTCTCAGTTATTCTGGCGGTTACGACAACTATCTTAATGTTAAATGATATTATTAGTCGTGAACGCTAATATTCAGTAGAATAACAAAATACTATATTCAAAAAAAAAATGTAAAACGTTCCACACAAAATATTAGTGAAATTTAAAAACTTTTTTTCGATTTTTCTGGCTTTCCGATTAATAGTCCTCTGTCTTACTGATTGCACCACAACCGCTTTTAGTTTGCATTGCCTTATTTGCTATTTAAACATTAGAATGTTTTACTGTAATTTAAGAAATACTTTTTGTGTTTGTCTTTTCCGAGATTTGAACTTGGAAGTTCGGAGTACAAGGCAAACTCTCTACCCACTACACCACAAACACTTATAAATGTTGAGTGCTAAATTTGAATTAAATATATTGTTAGAAAAAAAAACAAACATTGTCTCAAATTCTATGGACACTGCAGCAATCCACAATTCGGATGGTACTACTGAACCTCTAATTTAGTGGCATATTTGATTACGAATACCGTATTTGCGTAACCACTTTTGATTATCGACAATTAAATAAAATGGTATCATCACAAAATAAATGGTTGCTTCTACATAATAACTAACCGAATTTCAATTTAAAAGTTGATTGGAAATACCAATCGAATAAATGGATTGTTTTTAGTTCCTTTCCCTGTATTTAATTTCCAGTACAGTAGTTTTGCTTTATTAATTGATTATTGGCAATTCCAAATAAAATAACGTCCTATCAAATAAATTTTAATGGTTTCGACCGAACGCCAACCAATCCCTTTTCTGGATGTTTTCAGTAGAAAAATGTAGGTAAAATAAAACAAAATCGGGACATTTTTGTACAAGAGCTAAGAAAAAACATTAAAAAAAATAATATTTTTATTTAAAATAAAACAAAAGACTTGGAAACAAACTCTTCTTACTAAAAAGAATTTTATTAAGTTTGTTTCCTAAGTCCTTAGAAAATTTAGGTTAAAAAAAATCGGAATGTTTTTGTAATTTTTTTGTTTAAAGTATATGGAAATCTAAAGCATTTCGAAATAAAATCTGCATATTTTTAGCTTAGAGTTGACAAGCAATTAAAGAAGTACAAAATGTGTTAATTAGGAAAAAAACCTAAATGTTTGAATAATTTTATTTCAAGATCCCAAAGTACACAGAAATTTCAGTCTATGTAACAGCTATGGACAAGCTACAAAAGCTTTGGTTAAGCTTTTATTGGAATATTAGTACTTCAAAATTCTGCTGAAAACCTGGTCAAGTGAATTTTTGCTAAGATGATCTTGAACACCCCTAGTAAAATAAATATTCCTATTCCATGATGTACGATGCCCCTGTGTCTGTTAATTTCTTAACACTCTGGCATATAAAATTTCCCAATATATTAATTGCTGGGAACGTGCATATTAGGATGTCCCTTAAAAAATATTTGACGATTTTCATATGTTAAAGCCACACAACCCGACCTCCGACCCACCAAAATATACATAGTAAATGGAAGGAATAGACTTTGGTTTTGAAAAACGTTAACCCGTGTTGAATTTCGGCCAAAATGACCCATTTCTTTAAAAAGTGTTTTTTTCCTTAATACTTTAATGTTCTCCAAATAAGTCATATATGCAATAATGACTTCATCGGATATCATTAACCCACTAATAGTTGTTATTAAAAAATATATATAAATTGAAAAATAATAATTCGTGATTGTTACTAATTTCCTCCATTTATGAAAATGGATTATTTTGTAAAAAGTTGAAAAAAAAAATTAATGTTTTTATCAGAGCTTGCATAATTTACGACAAAATATCGCCTTAATTTGACAAGACTATAATTATCTTTACTTTGATTTAAAAAAATCTTTAACCCATAGTGGCTCTGACAAAAACTACATATAAAATAAAATTTTAATTATGATTACAACAAAAAATGTCTACAGGATAAAAATAATTATTTTATGTAAGGGATAAAGGGATAAAGTCAAGAACCAGCGAAATTCTTTATCGTAACAATTCCACTTTTAAGGGTTAAAAGGCTGGGTTGAAAAATGGCTCCAGCTTGGTTTTTTGCCAAATAAATATATTTAATGATAAATCTATTTATGAGGGACACCCTAGTAAATGCAGAATATGACCTTTGTAATAATGATTTTGTTTTAAGTTTTATTTTCAATCAATCACTTTATGTACACTATAATAAATGAATTTTTTTATTAGAAGGTTATTCACTTAAATTTCTTAATTTATTGCTACGATGCCTTTAAAGCATAAATAAATGCATCATTATAGGTAATTAACAAATAAACGCATTTTTTTCGGTTAAAAAAAAAAAATCATAAAAAAAATACATTTGAAATTTAAGAGCTGTAAAGTCAGTAAATTACACATAAATTTAACCTCATGTAGAGTAAAATTTAAATTTAAAAAATTTCAGTTCATAAGTATAAGTAGTTTCAAGTAGTAGTTTATGATAGTAAGTATAAGTAGTTTCAAACACACACAAAAAAAATGAAACGCCATGACCTTGAACACTAATTGCATATCATAAAATTATTTTTAAATTTGAATAGAAAATTAAAATTTTAAACTTCAAATTTAACTAAATTAGGTCATAATTTAAAAACTGAAAGGCGTTGGATATAAAAATGTTTCATAAATTAATTTTGATAATTTCATTTAAATATTTATTGCATTTTTATAAACTTTTACAACCAATTTTATAATAAATTATGTTAAACTGCAGTTTAACAAAAATTAATTTATTATCCATTTTTTTTTGTCAACATTTTCGAATAAAACCTTATTAAAATGAAGCTTCAATGAACCGTAGGTTTCTGTATTTATTTATTTTTTTTTTCTCAAATTATAAAAACTAAACTGTCATTTTAAAAAGTTTTTATTTTTTTAAATATTGTGGTCTCTTTAAGTTAGTGATGCATAAACAATGGTCACACAATTAGAAGCAAAAATAAAGTAAAAAATAAAAAAAACTGCAGCTGCAGTTTATTTTAAATAACAACCTTGTTTTGTATATATTTGTTTGAAGTTAAATATAGATTTGGTTTAAAGTTTTTTATTGTATTTTAAATTTACCACAAAAATTATGTAATTTTCAGTTTGGTCAATAACCGTATATGGTTGGTGTATAGAAAATGTCATTTTAATTCATTGAAATATGGTGGGAACTTTTATTAAATAATGTTTTTTCAGATGAATGATTTTGCAAAATAAATAAAACATTTAAGTAATGCAGTAAGTGAGACGATTAAAATTAGATAAACAAATATGTATTCTTAAAGTAAAACAAAAGACTTAAGCAACAACCTTTTTTTGTTTGTGTTTCTAAGTCTTTGTGTTCTAAGTCTTTTGGTTTTTATAAACAAAATTAAATTAAATTTTTGTTGCAGGATGAAAATTAAAAAACCAAGTAATTTAAAATAAATTAAAAAAGTTAAATCGATCAATTCTGCTAAACCGATTTTTGTTGTACACACCACAGTATTTTGGAGGTAAAAATATGTTTTAAGTAAACCAATTCTTGGATGAAAAGTTTTAACGGTTTAGGTAAAAAAAAAAGCACAGTGAATTAAAAATGTTGATGCCAAAATTCGACACTACCATGAAATTGTACTAAAATGTATCAATTTATATCGACTAATAACTGGTATACCCACACATATAAGGGTAAAAATATTTGACTTTTTTTTAAGAAAAAGCAACATTTGGAGGAAAAATGCATTTGAAAAAATGCAATTTTAAAGCTCAAAAATATTAAATAAAAGCTCGTTTTAAGCACAAAAATTAAAAACTAAAAATGTGCAAATAAGCAAATATGAGTTAAAATAACAAAAATTTGCAAAAAAAAAAAAAACGCAAATTTGCTTTAAACTTAAAACCAACATAATTTCTTTCGCCGTTAAATATAAATGATTATGGCGGAAGGCTATGGCATGCTTAAACATTGGCTAACATATACTCAAAAGATTTGTCGTAAAAAATAATTTGTTTAAATATTTTGCCTCAAAGTGTCGAAAATTTTTCAAACTCCTACCAGCCGTACCAGCAAACGTTTTATATGGGAAAATAAAATATTACTTAATTTAGCATTTAAATGTGTATTAAACTATTTTAATTATAAATGCGCAATGTATACAAAACATTTCAATGTTTGAATTTAGTAAGTATTGTGAACGGCAAAATTGCACTTCTCGAAAAATTCGCGGTGGAATGCTCATTTAAATTGTTTGCACTATTTCATTACAGGATGATGTATTTATGGCTAAAAAGTCGTATTATGCTCAAAAGCTCGTTTGCACAAAATTGTCGCTTATACCCTTATTCGAGCTGGGCATTTATTTGTACATGTATATTAAATTTTATTAATTTAATGCTAAAGTTCCCCTCATAATTTCATAGATTTTTTCCGTTTTAAAGAGCTGCCAATTGAAATTATTTTTACAATTTAATATATTTTTTAGTTGAATTAAGAAATCAGGTCCTTACGAATATGATTCATTAATATAAAAAAAAATCATCAAATAACAAACAAGAATTTTTGAAGCACTACGAAAGACTTAAACAACAAACTCTATTGTAAAGGACATGCAATATAAATTATAAAATTTGTTACAAATGTTATTTCATATGGACAGATGTTATATTTTTCTTTTAAAAACTAAAACTTTGAACTAATCAAGATTTTTCTTATTAATCCATTTTCAGGTATTAGGCATTTAAACACCCAAAAAATTATCTCTATTTTAGAAAAATCTAGCAACCCTTTCATATAAAATTAACAGTCACGTGACCAGTCCCTATCACAATGAACCGGTCGCGTGACGTGTCCAGTGATACTTCCCTTTCCCGCCGAGAAGAGCCAGAAAAATTGTACTCATAGGTAGGTAAAGAAATTTTAGGATACCACAAAAAACTATTTCCAAGAGTGTTAGCAGTTCAAAAGTTGTATAATTTAGAAAGAAATTGTACAACTCTGAAAAATTGTAGAAGTTGAAAATTGGAAAACACTCTCAGTATCGAATAGTCTTACTTGTCCTTCATGTTACAAAAAATATTTACTTTGTTACCTAAACTTTCGCTATGATTTTGTGCCATGGCTTTAAACACGCATTTTACTGATTATTGATTATTTTCTTAAGAAAAACTAAGGAGTTTTACTTGTAAGATTATAAAAAAATATTTTATTCAATAAACATTGAGAACAAATTTTATATTAAAGGCTTTTTCAAAAGTCGCAGGTATAGCAGATTTGAAATTTCGTTGATATTAAGCAAAGGGTTAAGGCAAATATAAATATTTTAGTAACCAACTCTGTATTAAAGGATCACAAATTTGCTAAAATTTATAGTTTGGTTCTTGGTTCTTTGGATTTAAATGTGTTCCACAATTTGCTTTTTTCTGTCTAAGTGTTTATTTTATAATTAATTGCCCATTTTTAATTAATCTCTTATATCATCTCCAGTCTTTCAAAGTATACCTCAATAAGGAAGTTTTTTCTTGCGTCAATTCAATTTGATATGTTCACAATTTTCCTTTTTTTTCTATAACAAATTTTTTTATACAAATGCAGCAACATTGTAATATCTAACATGTGTTGTGAGACTGCTACATAATCTTATAAATCTTACAAGTTTCCATTTCGCGTTTTTTTTATTTTGACTTCAAACTTTTAATCAATAATTCAGTCTTTAGTTCTTGTGTGTGAAACCTGACGATAAACATATTGTAAAACTGTTGACCGATTGGCTTACTGAGCATATTGTGGTTTTTAATTTTTTTTTTTTTTAATACAAAACATTGGAAAAGCCTGTTTTTTTTGTTGGAAATATGATCCGTCCATATATGGTATCTGCGTAATAGAGCATTATTTATGTTAACCTATGCCAATTTAGTAATTGGACAATTTTAGAATGCTTGTAGTTAAAAAAAAATAATAATTGTTTTTTAAAAAGTATTTTTATTTATAACACAGTATAGACTATTAATTCACCTTTAGAAGAGAGTCAACGGACTTCGATTTTTCATTTGGCATATTTTCTACTGGATACCTCCAATCATACTTTGGAAGACATTCATGTAAATTTGTTTACACTGCTTTTAATTTTTTTTTTTTCTTCAATTCTTGAGTGCATTTGGCTTCCCAACCATTTTCATACACTTTTTGGCCTAAAAGACCCCAAAAGTCCTTAATTATGCGTACTTTTGAGACGTTTGCGTATTTCGGTACAGAAGGTATGTTTTTTGCATTAAGCCATTCTAACGTCTTTTTGGCATAATCATAACATGTCTTTAAAGCGTCTATCTCTGATAAATTTTTCCAGATTTACTGAACATTTATTAAGGTAAACATTCGCGTTTAAAGCCAAAACTTTTGAATCCTGGATACAAAGTTGTGATATACCTTTGGCCGAAATGGCTGCCAACACTAGTACTTTTGGTTCAAATTTCACTAAGCCGAATACCGTACCTTATCGGGATGGTTTTTCAAGTCATCAGAATAAACTCCCGAATTAATACTGCCGTTGTTATAAGCAAAAGAAATGTGCTTTTCATCATCCAAAATTATTTTAACATTTTTTTCCTGAAGTTTTTTCTCAGTTGCCTCCATTTTGTTAGTAATTCTGTCAATTATTTTTTACTATATTTGGGTACTGTCTTCCGCTGGCAGTGTTTCACGTTCAATTGAAGTAAGTTTTTGCCAATAGATTCCTTGGAATTGTGAAAAATTCCGGCCAACTTATTATGCGCCAATTTGAATAATTTGAATGTTCAATTTAAGAAGCTCAGCTGCCGTCAATATTTTAGACGTCCTTTCGTTTTAATTCCATTAGATGACACTCCATTTTCAAAGGGTTTGAATATTAAATATATTGTGCTACGTAGTACTTGTTCCTTAACCCATTCCTGCCTATTGGGTATTTAAATACCCAAAAAGGAGCCATCTTAAAAAATTGTAGCTAAAGCCAGGTAAGAGTTGCATCAAATTGATTTTTACAGGTAGGTGGAGAAAGGATTAAAATACTTTAGGAAAATGTTGGTGTCAAATTGGGAGTTTGTAATTATCTGTTGCATTGTCTGCAAATTTACATATTCTGAAAAATTGAAAAAAAGAATTGAAATCGCCTCTGAAAAATTGGAGAAGCGACACATCGGAAAACTTTATTGTTGGCTAATAGTGTTATGTATTCTTTAAAGTGCAAAAAATTTGTAGCTGGGTAGGACCACTCACGTGGGCTACAGGTATGATTTCATGACATGACCATTAAAATACGCATTTTACAGTTTTATGAAGTACCCTTGCTTGAAATATCGATTATTTTCAAGTAAAAATGAAGAGTTTTACATGAAAGAGCATAACAAAATAATTTAATTAAAAAACCACAGAGGAATTATTTTATATCAATGGTTAATTCATATGTCCCAAGTATGGAAAATCAAAAAGAAAATTATATCAAATAACTTCCAAAGCCTTAAGTAAAGAATGTGTGAAATTTCATCGATATTGGACAATGGAATCGGGGGTCAGGCATTAATGGGTTAAGGAAATAATGTAACACTTCGTTTTTTGAATACCATCCAATCATGTCATAGACATTTTTTCTTAAACTGTTTTGTTCAACCACTTTCATTTTGAATTTTTTCACTTGTGAATATTTACAAATATTTATAATATAAGATTTTATGGACATACATTTTGAAAAAAAAAAACATGCTTACTTAGCAGTAATTTCTATTTTAGTTTTATCCATTTACTTAGTTGGCATAGGTTAGTGGCGATATAAATATATAATTTGCTGATTTACCTCAGGATATATATTTATAAGTTTAGAGGATGTTTATGATATTAATATAAATGGAATTCGGAAATATAATTTAAAAAACTTACGAGATCTTGTGAGGTAACTAAAAAAATACACTAGGGGGTAATAGCAATGATTTTGTGTTTAACACTTTAAAAAAAAAAATAACAAGATTTAATGTAAAAATTTTAAATTAATAAAAATCGACGAATATAATTATTATTATTTTTAAGTTTTATAGATTTTGAGGATTTATTTAAATTTTTTTTTTTCTTAAAAAACCATCGTTTCCTAAAACAAATAATATTTTTATGGATTTATATAAGCATCAGTTATTATGTTTTTTTTTTTATAGATTTTGAGGATTTATTTTAAATCGTTTTGAAAGATATTATTTCCTGCTTCAAATAAAATTTTAAATCATTTTCAACCACAACACTTACTTTCTTATTTATTAAACATTATCTATTAAATATCTTTATAGAAGGTGTTCAATTAGTTGTTATTTAATTATGTTAACAATTATTTTAAATATTTATTGTCAAATAATTGTAGAAAAATATTTACAACTATAAATTGAATTTTTTTTTGTATTAAAACTGTAAAAGCTTGCTGGTAACTAATTACAATTCCATGTAATTACTACACTATGAAAAATATACAGAAACGCGTAATTAATGTGAGAATTGCGTAAAATTAAATAGAAGTTACATATGAAAAAAAAAATAATATAAAAAAAAATTTGTAGCACAAAAAAAAAATAATTGAAAATTAAAAAAAAATAAAAAATAATGTGGTCTACAAAGTTAATAAATTATCCAAAAAATAACGAAAATATACAACAAGCACTCAAGCAGAAACTGAAAAAAAAATTAGGAAAACACTTAAGACAATATTTGAAAAACATAACGAAAACAGTAAAATTAATTTAAAAAAATTAATTTAAACAATTACAATATGTAGTTTATTGTAATATTTTGTTATAATATTTCATTAATTTTAAATATTTCCAAAATTTATTTCATTATTTTATTAATAATTTTGTCTTTTTTAA
Organism: Delia radicum; assembly: GCA_021234595.1. Lineage (NCBI taxonomy): Eukaryota > Metazoa > Arthropoda > Insecta > Diptera > Anthomyiidae > Delia > Delia radicum. Next base: position 226,158,489 of record CM037854.1, read on the forward strand.
TTAATAATTTAATAAAATCAAAAAATTATTACTACACAGCTGTTGTTTGCTAAATTGTGTAGTAAAAAAAAAATCCACAAAAAAAAATATAGTGTTGAACATTTAAATAATGCAACTCTATTCAGGCATTTAAGCTAATAATAACATGCAACAGATTAAGTAAGTAAAAGTAAAGCAACATTTTATACAAGAAAAAAAGTAAAAAAAAAAAAAAAACTTTTAACAAATAATAATAAAACTTGTTTTATATGAAAACCAAAAACTTCCTCATTGTTATATAGAAAATATTTTGGAAAATTTTCTAATATAAAATGAATTATTGCAAACAAGTAATACAATTTTTCGCAATTTATAATAATAAATCCTTATAAGAAACAATAGACATAAGACACTAACTTTATGGATATAACAATAGAGAATGTTTGATAGATTTTCTAGAAATTGCTTTAAAAACAAAATATTTAAGAAACGAACATGGAGCAATACAAAATTAAGAAATTGTTAAGAAAAAAAAAATTTTTTTTTTGTATATAAATTGAGAATAAAAATCAAATTTTAGACAATAATAAAACCTTATAAGAAACAATAGAGTTAAGACACAAACTTTATGGATATCAATTTCTTTCTAGCATAAAGCCAATTTTGTTTATATGCTATACAAAAGACCTAAGGCACGAACGTGTGCTATTAAATAATAGAATTAAGAAATTGTAAAGCGAAAAACTATTTAAAATTTTATTTCTGTCAAGGAAACAGAGAGTTATAAAAAATTCTTTCAAAATTGCTTAAAAAATCCTTATTGAAAACAAAAGACTTAAGACACAAACTTTGTATAAATATTATCAAAATATTTGTTATTTTAAAAAAATGTTGTTTCCAAATTAGTTTTATATATTTTCAAAACAAAAGACTTAAGACACGAACGTAGTTATTTTAAAAATTGAGACAAAATTAAAAAATTGTTAAAATAAAAATTTTAAATTAAAAATTTGTCTTTAAAAATTTCTTTTTTAAGGTAAACATCCTTATTTCTGTATAGAAAATCTTTTGGAAATTTTTCTAGTACAACATTAATTATTAAAGCACTATTAAGACACAAACTTTACGGATATAACAAAAGAGAATGTTTTATATATTTGCTTTTTTTGTATTGTTGCAAAAACATAATTGTGGTTGTTTGCTAAACAAAAAACTAAAGACTCGTACGTGGGATTATAAAAAAATCTATCTGAATTGTTCATCCTTAAAGATAACAAATGACTAAAGGCACAAAATTTGTGAATATTTTATCAATATTTTTATTTGTTATTTTTTATTGAAAAAATTCGTTTTGGTTGCTTTCAAAACAGAAGACTAAAGACACGAACGTATGTTTTCATAAAAGAAATTTTAAATATTTTGAAAAGAAGTTTGAGTTGTAATACAGTATATTTATTTTTATGTGAGAAAACAGTCATTTGTAGAAGAAATTTGAGTTTGACTACAATTGTAGTTCATTTAAAAAAAAACAAACCACATCAAATTACTGTATGATTTTACATTTTTTTTATACAGTACTTTTGTTTTATTTAAAAAATAAAACAAGTAGTTGTTTGTTTATTTTTTACTGCATATGTGGTTAATTTTTACTACAATTGTGATTCATTTTTTAAAAACAAATGACAAGGTTAGTTGAATTTAATGAAAATTAAGTCGTCCTTGAGGATCAGCTAGAGTGGAAGTGCTTGATTTTAATTTTATTAGTTTTGGCAATTTTTTTTTTAATTTGACGTTTTTTTTTTAATATTGGAAACTTTTTTAAATGTTGGTGATTTTTTTTTAAATTTTGATAATTTTTGCCCAATTTTTGGCGTTTTTTTTCACTTTTAATTATTTTGATTAGTATATACAAAAAATTTATTTGGAATTAAAAAACAATATTCAATTAAATTTTTAATAGATATGATTAAAATTTGAATTCAAACTAAATCAATAGAATATGTAGTAACAAATTATTTTAACTGATGCTAACTACAATTTCTTTATAGGACCGAATACAATTAAACTCAAAGTTGTATTTACGAACATTTTAATTAGAGCTCGATTTTAGTTTTTTCTGTGTAATAAAAAATTATTTATTAAAACATAATTTTTTGTATAATAAGAAATAAAACACTTAATATAAAAACCTTATGGATACACTGAGAGAATTAACTGCATGATATCAATGAAGTTTTGCATTATATCTATGAAGTGACGCTGGAATTCGTCCATTAATTTTAATTCAAAATTCATTAAAATCTTTGGACATTAGCTTATGGATTAGCTCATTAAAACTCCTCCAAGAAATTCTTTCTGTGTATAACAATAGAGAAGTTTTACATATTTTCGCAACAAAACTTTGGTTGTTTGCCATACAAAAGACTCAAGACACGAACGTGGGTCAGCAATAGAAAAATTGAGAAAATGTAAAGGAAAAATATTTAAAATTTTTATTTTTTATAAAAAATTTATTAATGAGCAACTATCACTTAATGCACATAAAAAAACAAAAGATTTAAGAAGCACACTTTATGGATATAAATAAAAGAAATTTTTTTTTTTTTAAGTTTTCGTTTCAAAAAGTCGTTTTAGTTAACACAAACTTTATGCAAATACAGAGTATTATTCAATATTTTGGTTTGCAAATTAAAATTTTTTGCATTTTAAACATTTTAAAAACAAAAGACTTAAGACACGAACTTGGGTAAACTAAAAACAGAAGACATCTAAGAAATTGTGGAGAGAAATATATTAAAATTTTCTTCAGTGGGTCGACAATAACTTCAATATTTTTGGGATATATATAATAGATAAGAATAGATCGCCTACTGTCTTAAAATCATGAATTTGCAATGTTAAACATATATAAAAGAATAATTTAAAAAAACTTAGAATTTAAATTCTTGAAAAATTAGGATTTTTAAAAAACAAAGGATTCAAGACACAAACTTTTTCATTTTTTTTTTTAAATTCGTTTTATTTATTGCCAATACAAATGACTTAAGACACGAATGAGGGTAAGAAAATATTAAGAAATAAAGAAGAGAAAATATTTAAACATTAGAACCTGCAGGTTTAAAAATCAAATCTCAATCATTTTTATATTTTAACTTATCAGTTTTCCAACCAAGTTGAAAAATGGTTTAAAATACCAATACACTTATTTGGCCTAAATATTAAAAACAAAATTAAAAATAAACCTGCCATATTTTTAAAATAAATTTCCAACAAAATCACAGGTAATTGCCTTACAAGGGCAACTAATTACTTTAAAAGTAATTTGTCAAAAACTAAAGACACTTATCGTTAAACAGTTAAATTAAAATCTGCTGTAGATTTACACAAATGTTTTGAAAAATATTTTTTGTTTTATGGAGGACATATTTTTAAATAATTTTTACAACTATTTCATAAAAGACACTACAGCATACTAAACCATCATTTTAGTTTAATTTTATATGCCTTACACTGAATGTGTCTAAAATTGCAACATAAGTAAATCAACAGCATGTCACTTTAGCTTATGATATACCATCGTGTCTATATTGTATGAGTTCGTATATGTATTCATATCCAGATATTACTTAATGTGAGGTATCATATTTTTTATTATATTATTTGTTTTTGTAGTTTTCGAGCCAAGTGATTTACAAATTTGATAGTTTATAGTTTTTTTTTTAGTTTTTGGCTTGGTTGACAGATTAATGGTCTTTTATGGGTTTTCAAATTCAGTTGATACATTTGCGCCTTCTTATCAAGATGTTAAATACTGTATAAGTGTGCTAAATCATATGCATATTGCAAATTAGTTTGAAAGGATGATGAATTTTGTACAAAGATATTTAATATGTGTCAAAATTTTTTGAGAATTTTTTTTTGTTTTTATTACATGACAAGCATTTGCTAGCATATTATATTTTTATTCTGTCTAGTAACAATTGTTTTTCAATTTTGTAAACAATTGTTGTGAAATGACTCATATATTGTTTTTATAAAAAATTTTCAATTATTATTTATTAAGTAATAGGAGATGCAAGTCGGCATATGAATGTTAAAGATACTGCTGAGCGGTAAATGAAAGATGACACTTAAAGAACTTTAAAACTTGTTCTAGAATCAGTTAACCACTAAAAATTAATCAAAATAACTTTAATATTTGTCATCACATCAAATTGGTTGTCAAACGGTAACTTATTCGATTTGTATTTTATAGAGAAGTAAAAAGATTCTGAGCTTTATTTTCTATAGAAAAATATGTCTCAATTGAAAGACAGTGATATTTTGGCCGATTCTTTAAAAAACATTTTTAGGCATTCTACCAACTGTCTTGTTTTTTAAAAACAAATTACTGCATTTAACTATTTATGACTAACAAGAAAGGTAATCCGGAATAAGTCTAGGGTATGTGATAATGGTGACAAAAGTATGAAATATTCACTAAGAAACTTTCCTGCAAAAACGAATTTTTAGGGGTTAAAAATTGGGTTGGAGTTTGTTCGAAACATTTTTGTTTGAGACTTGTTAATAGATTTTCAAAATACCTTTGATATCATTTGATACTCAATTTCCATACATTTTTGTGAACACCATGAATAAAATGTAAAAAAATGGGGTCACTTTAGAACCCATTTTTTAGCCCTAAAATATGGGATTGGACAACTAAAAAATATATGTGTATTACTTATTTTTCTCCCTCTAAAATATACCGAAGTTGCATTGCGATCTGAGGTTCCGCGTCGGGATACCTCCCTTGTAAGAAGGCGTATTTTTTTACTATATTTTGATATATATGTCCATATATGTAAAAACATATTTTTTTATTTTTCGTTATTATATGTAATTTTTTTTTCGCAACACCACCATATAAAATAAGGAGATTTGTAATGTCAATTGTTAGTACATGCCATTGCTAACCTCTTGTATAGTAAAGCTTTTCTACACTGGAAATAATAATTAATGTTTTTGATTGTTATGTTGATGAGAAAATATCAAATTGTATTTCTTTTTTAAAAATAAATGTATCGTTTGCATGTAATTCTTGAAAATCTGATAGATCGGACCACAAAATTTCCAAATAAAAAAGTCTAAAATGTTAAAAAATTTATTACGTTTTCACTCAAAATAAAAATATTGGCTGGTTTTTATTGAAATACTGCCACATTTTTAAAAATTGTAGTATTACGGTTGCCATATGACAAAATTTAAAAAATGGTCAAAAACCACGATATTTTTCACAAATTATTTAAAAATCGGTTAAACTAAAATAAATAACTCTTCATATATATATTTATCATATATTTTTGAATAAAAATTTGATCACACAATTACAAAAAGTTAAAATATCGTCAACCGTCCTCTCGGAGTCTCAACTTTGGTGGCTAATATTTTCACCAGATGGCGCTTTAAGTCCAAATGGTATATATCTGCAAATATAATAATAATGCCATATATCTGCAAAGTTTGGTTGAAAAATTCCAGCAGATTTAGATGTGCTATTAATGAGTTAATCGCCCACAAATATATTTTTCGCGAAATGTTTTTTATCGATTTTTTTTCTCATAATTTTTATTCTGCTAATTTTTTTTACGAATTTTTTTCCGCGAAATTCTTTTCATGCAATTCCTTTTTGACGCTGAAATAGATAAAAAAAACATCGTCACAACGCGAAATCGATCAAAAAATGTATCAGAAAATAAACAATAATCCTAAAAGTGGAAAAGAGCTAAAATTTACAAAATCACTAAAAAGTGGAATAAAGCGGAATAAAGACCTGGAATACACAAAAATTGCAAAAAAAAAAATTATTTTCAAATTCGATTCCGATTTGGATAAGATTGGAAAAAAATAATAGTAATATGGTTTGAAAGTGTCTATTAAAATCTCTTTTATTGAAAAAAGTCCCTATAGTTTTCTTAAAAAGAAAAAGAAAAGCAATTTATAATACGGGTCATAAAACTCACTCAAAACTCTTATAACGAATAATAGTTTATTTATAAATGATTATTTTCTGAAATTACCCAATTTAAATAATATTGTCCTACAAAAAGATTGTTTCTTAAGTCTTTTGTTTTAAAAATTTGAAAGTTTACTTTTTTGTACAAAGTTGTAATCACCACATAAAGGAAGTTATTTATATATATAATTAGCCACAAGTTAAGTTAATACTATTAATGTTATGGTATGACAATTGTTTAATTTTCTTCATATTAAAGCATAAAAATGACATACAATCACTAAATTCAATCCATAAAGATAAACATCAAAATAAATACACCACAGAAGAAGAAAAACTATAAAGAAAGAAAAAATAACACTATAAACACTATGATACAGTGGCTTATATTTGCAATGACATAATCAGCTGTTTTACAACCAGATTAACAACAAAAAATTCAAGCTAAAACAACACCATTTGGGGGCAATACACTAGTGGTCTATATTACAATGTAACTCCATAACAGCATAAAGTCAGTGTTGCAATAGTGGCCTCTGTTAAGAGCAAAAGTGTAATAAGAAATGAAACATATAAAAAAACACAAAACCAACAGCAAAAAAAAATGCCATACAACAAATTAAATATAATCATAGGAAGAAATAAAATAGAAAAAATATCATACTAAATTTCCTCATCCTAATTGTGGTCTAGTTAATCTGGTAATAAGAGAAGTCATCTATGATTATATATTTAGTTGTAAGATTATCTAAGTGATAATGATGATGATGATAGTATGATTATGATGATGCCAAAGACCTATTGACATAATAAAGAGGAAGGTAACCAGAGAGTTGTCATATTATACTAACTAGTTGTCTAACTAGCCTGAACTAACAAGATATATGGGTGCGAAATTATACAAACTTATACCCCCCTTCCCCTTATTTTTGCCAGGCCACTTTTGCTCAAACCACAATCCATCCACTGTTAACATTTGTTTTCTTAACCATACCATAGCAATATTACAAGTTGCATTGAAATGAAATGAAAAGTTTGTAATACGAGTATTTTAAATAGCATAAGATAGAAATAATAGCAGTGACTAGTCATAGTTGTACTGGAATATGTATATTAAGAAATTAATATTGAAAAATTATCCCTCCAATGGAATCTAAATAGGATATAAAACAAGAATTAAGTTTTGTTGGAAAATAATGTTTTAAATTATTTGACAAAAAAATATAATTAAATATAATTGGCAAAAAGTAGACTTCTGATTTTAAAATCCCTCGGACTTTTAAAATACCCATATTATCGAAATATATTTTAAAGTACATGAGTATAAATAGTTTTATATATGATTAAACATGTGTATATATAATTATAATGCCCTTGCATATGTCAATATATAATCCTACATGATCTCATATGTAACCATATATCTTTGAATCCGAAACAATTTCGATCGCGAAAAAAAACTATTTGAGGTGAAACAATTAAATTTGAGGTGAAAAATATGTTTGAGTTTAATATGAAAACTCACCACATAAATTCAGTGGTGAAAAATTTAATTTAAATTGAAGAAAAATTTCAGCTCCAATTTTAGTTACTCAGAAACATAATTGTTTCACATCAAATTGTGTTGTTTTACATTTAAATTGTTTGCACCACTAAAACTTGTTCTACATAAAAAAAAATTTTGTTCACCTCTAATTTAATGTTTTCACCTAAAAATTGTTTTTATCACAAAAAAAAAATATTTTCAAATTAAGTTTTAAAAATGTTCGCATATTTGTGTATAATTTCAATGGCTATACAATGCTCTGACCCTGAAAAAAATGTTGCTCAAACTATAACAAATATGTTAAAATCTATCAGCAGCAACATTAAAAAATGTCAATTTTTCATTTAAAGTCACGAAAAAATATCCAATTTTACACGTTATATATTTTTTCTCTGTAACTGAACTCTTTGGTGAACTTTGAAATAAAATTTGAAAATATTTCATAGATATGAAAGTTTTTGTTAAACTAACTTCCTCAAAAATTAAGTTTTTTGGCTGAATTTTGGTAAGGTGTTTTGGCCCATTTAAATCATGAATCCTGCTATAAATTTTGCTAAAACATGGGAATCTTATGTATTTTTATTTTTTTTTTTTTTCTCGAAAAAATTGTTTCATTATAGGGTTAATATTAAGTTTAAAAAGTCTCGTTATGGTTCACATATGCTTTGGTTTGCCACTGCTGAACGTACCGTATTGTATGTATGTATGTTGGATATTGTACAATAATCAAATATAATTTTCATATTAAACAAAAAGAAAAAAAAAATTATTAGCAACAACAACAACAACCTCGTATGTGGTTTTATATGAACATACTACGTAAGACTAGACGTTCATTGCACTTTCTTAACTTTACTGCGAATAACACTTTTGTTGCCACCACTTTATTCGCCAGCATTTCAACAAACCATAGTTGCTTCTATAGTTGCTGCTGCTGCTGCTGCTGACGCTGTGAAAGGCAACCAAATTCCTATTGTTGATGTTATGTATGTTATAGTGTTACAATAAACAATGTTAGTACTATATGGATAATTTTTTTAATATATTGGTCACTGGAGTTTTCATTTTAATTTTTTATTTTTGTGTGATTTTTGTTTTTTTTATCATTTGAGACGACCAAGTAACCTAGTGCTGGCTTTAAAAGATGAGATAGTATTGTTATTTATTTCTTTGTAAATAATGTTAGGAAATTTTTTAAGATAAAAGACGAAAATATTTAAATAAAGCAGTAAAATTGATCCTTAAGTTGTTTAAATTATAATTGGGGTATTATAAAACAAAATACTTAAGACACAAGCGGGTGATAGGTATTGCAACTTTTTTGAGATAAGAGAAGAAGAAAATGTTGTTGAAAGAAATTATATATTAAAATTGATCATTAAATTGTATAAACTATCGGTATTATAAAACAAAAGATTTAAGACACAAGCGGGTGCTAGGTATTACAATATTGCAGGCTTAAAAATTATAATAATTGTCTTAGATTTTTAAGTAAAATATAGGAAACAGTCTTTAATCAAAAAAAAATTTGTAGGTAATATATAAATAAAGATTACTCATACGCAATTTAATATATGGTTAGGTATGAATAATTCTTTAGTTCTTAAACTGAAACAAAAATCTACTATTTTTTTGATTTAAGTCTTTTATTTATGATCTGAATACATATCCTCCAATAAATCCGATAAATGTCCTCCTCCATGCGTAAAATTTCTAAAAAATGTCAAAATAAAGAAAATTTTCGTAAAATATACGAAAATTTGTACATTTTACAAAAGTTTTTGTAGTTTTGACAATAATTTCGTATTTGTATGCATGGATTATTATGAACGTAAGTACTTATAAACATGTCTTTATATGTTAAACTTTCCAGTCACACTTGTGGTTCAAAAAAACTTTAGGAAGTCCAGATGTTCTTGAATATTATATAGAAAAGAATACTGTAGTCTAAACAACTTCAAAAAAACACACCCAATTATTAAGATTTGCGAAAAAGTCCTCATATTCTAAGCCATTTTTATTTTAAATGATAGGTTTAATACTGCACTATGGGTATTTTATAAGGAATTGTTGGCTAAAGGTAAATTTTTTATATAATTCAAAAAAGAAATTTGTTATGCCTTTATAAAGTTAGCAACTCAGGTAAAAATCCCTACGGGTTGAACGTATGTTCGTCCATGTTTATAAACATGCATGCATATCCATAAATGGATGCATAAATCTCCATACATGCTCCATACATTTGCATTACCTCCATACATTTGCATTAACGAAATTTGACATAATAAATGCATACATGATCTTACGTGTTCATGCATGCTCATGTAAGATCATGAACATACATGTAGATATTATCTCAAATATCGTTAATGCACATGTATGGAAATATGTGGAATCAAGTATGGAGATTTATGTATCCAAGTAGGGACATGCATGCATGTTTATGAGCATGTAAAAATATAAATTGAACCTTAATGTATACATATATGAAAATGTATAGCCGGGTATTTAAAAGTATATATCTCCTATATCTCCTTTTATGGGTCTTTTAAGTCCTTGTTCAAAATATACCAAAAAAGGTCCCTAAAACGGGCGTTTTGAGGGTTAAAATGTTCCGCGAATATGTTCGTCATTAGATTTCACTAGGGGTTCCTGAAGAAAAAAATGTATTCAGAGAAAGTAAATCGTGAAAATATTGCATTGAATTTTTTCTCCTATACCTGAATGTAAAATTTTGTGAAAAAACTTCGTGTGTCCTAGAGAATCACTAGTGACATAGCTTTATCGGGAGTGATAAATAGATAAAGGTAAAAATACATTTCTGTTTATAGATTGGCTAAAGGTTTTACGATTGTTTTATTCACATACATTTTTATAATTAATAAATTTCTTTTTAAAAGAAGCCGTAATCATTTAAAAAAAACCCCTAATTACAGAGCCTACAAACATCCCGTCAAATAATCTTGACAAATTTGCGGCCGATACCTCATCATTTAGGGTTTTGACCAGAAAATTCCTAAAAATTCCCCATAGTGAACTGTAACGATTTGAAAATTATCATATTTTGGCATATTTTAAGAAGCAAAGTTTTTTAAATGTTTCATAATTTTTGTGACTCATTTCCATATATTTCTTTAATTACCAAAAATTTTTATTTCACAAATCCAAATTGGCCACAAATTTTAAAAATGTTGTTTAGTTAAGTATTATACTTTTTTCTTTTCGCAATAATTTTTGTTATTATATTTAACTATGAAAATTTTGCACGAGGTCATATCTATTGCAATAGCGTATAAATCAGCGTGACTAATTTGCAACAACAAAAAAATCTAAATTACTATGATTATAGCCTACAAACCTAATTTTCATTTAAACACTTTAACTAGAGAAAACCGAAAATTATAAATAAAAAATAAACTAAAAATTATAACAAATATTAGAGTACGTGTTAGGAAATGTTATCGAATGCGACGTTTATAAAAACAAAACCAAAATACCAAGAAACTTTAAAATCAATCATTATCGTACCACACAGAATTACTAGGAACCTCCAAAAGATCATCATCATTCATGGAAAATCTACTTAAATTGCTGCAATAAACCATCTAAAAAGTAATCACTTGGTGTTACTAATGCTATTTAAAGTTGTTACAGTTATTATGTTTTAAAAGTAATTCTTAATTCAATTACAGTATATAACAGCAGCAAAAGCAACAACAATTCAAAAATATACAATAACAACAACTATAATTATGTATAGGGCACTATGGGACAAAGTTGCAAGTTTTTAGTTTTCATTAGGTAATTTTCAATTGACTCGCAAAGAAGCCGCTCACTGATGACACTATAAGGACATGTGTAAAGGTGGCACAGACTGTTTCTGGCTTGGGCTTTTTATATGAAACGGACCAGTCAATTAACACATTTTTGACACCTTGCGATGTGTTAAGTGATGTGTGCAAAAATAGATTTTCAAATAAAGTTAAGAAAATCTATGAATTTTAAAAAATATGGTTAAAGTAAAAAATATATTGCTCATTCGGTTGACCGGTCACTGAATAGATCCTTTGAGGTCAATTTACTCATTTCCATACAAGCAAAGGGTTAGTCCCCAAGGTGGTAAGAAGAGTAGAGTGTCCCAACAAATAATGTTTTTACGAATTCACTTGAGTAATAGCTCTCAAACAATGCCTATTGAAGAGCTGAATACGGATAACATAACGGAAATTTTTTTAGAGGGTACTTTTATGTTTTGTTCAAAAAAACCTGTCTTACTTTTTATGGAAATAGGGTCAAAATATTTTATTATGTATAGCGTGTTAAGAGGAAAGTGTTTATAAACAGTTTCGGTTTCAGTTCGGTTTCAGTTAGATAATAACATAATAACTAAAATTATTCCCAAATTCCGTATAAAATCACTCAAATAATATTTTCGTACATATTTTTTTTTTTTTTGAAGTTTTGACCTTAGTTAAGTGATTTCGTGAAAAAAGTCAAAATAATTACAATTTTCATAAAAATGGTAAAAAAAAAATGCTGCAGCGGACCAAAACTGGTCTAAATATCAAAACTGTTCAGTCCTATTTCAATAAAAAGTAAGACGACTTTTTTTTGGACAAAACATTCCATTTTTAACGTCGTAAATCGCGTGTCAGAGAATAAAAGTATTCTCCAAAACAAAATGTTTTATATTCCATATTTTTTTAACATTTTTTTTAATGGGACAAACTAATGGACAGGTTCTAAGTTTGAGTTTTTAGCTAATGATGTCTAATCATTAGGATGCCGCGATAAAAAAAATGTATTACTTCATTACTAAAACGATACATATTAACCAGCTTAATATGATAAGAAATAAGTATTAATTTTTCGAGTTCACAACCAAAGTTTCCGAAACGTAACAGTTTCGTCACATTTCACATCCGTAATCGTATAATAAATCATATTGGCAAAAACTTTAGATTATTGTTCTTAATTTGTGATGTCATACTTTTTTCCACTGTTTTTGGTTTTTAATAATATTAAGCTTTCAATGTGCTAAATTTTTTTCGTGCCCAACCTTTGTCTGAACAACCAACCTACTATGCATATTGGCTGGCTAATAGCAAACTTATATTTTTTGACAGTGTGTTCCAATACAAAAGAAAATATACTATACTACATTACAATAATAATAATACTGCAAATGATTTGAAGTTGATGTGTAGTAATATGATCAAGATTCACCGGTCACGATATATGTCCTATGAGTTCAATTTTCTTATTTGTTGAGTTTTTCCTCATATTTGCAAATAACGGAAATACAAAACTTAAAAAATATATTTATATTTTAAAAATGTGGTCGCATTAATTAATCCCAAAATATTGAAATTAAAAAAGGCTAAACTAAACAAATCTCTAAAAAAAAACTTTATAAAATACTTAAATAGATAAATTAATTAGCATTTAACCATAGAATGCATCATACCTGATGATTGGTTTGGTAACCATGAAAATACATTAGCGTTACCATTGTTGCTAAACAATTTTTAAAGCTTTTTTTTCTATTTGGAATATATAATAATATGATATTAAACCATGCAACTTAACATTAATAAAAAATTAAAAATCTTTTTTAAAATTATATTGCGAAGATACAAAAAAACTGACACAAACCCGGTTCTGTCAATATAATTTTAGTATTTTTTTTTTTATTTGCAAATTTTAACCCTAACAATATAAGTTTCACAGTATTAGCATTATTTAAAATTAAACTATTTAATCAAAATTTATAATAAAAACGAAAAACTATCATATACAGACTAATTTTGAACTTTTTATATAAAATTAATTCCAAAATTGTTTTAATGGCAACCATAGCAACAGAGGGACTGCAAGTGCTTAAACAATTTAAAATGAAACTATTTATCTTTATCCTAATAGATTTATTAACGTTCACCCCATAGTGTTATGAAAGCAAAAGTGTTAGTAAATTTTCGCACTTCTTGCTAAGCAATAATATGCAACATTGCTAGCAATAAAAACAACAACTACAACAACAACAACAACAAAGACTGTAACGTATTATATTATGCTTTGATTTAGTTTTTGAATTACCAACAAATGCTTGCAACGTGCCTATGCAAAGACTTTTGTTGATGATAACGATAGCGGTGATGATGATGATGATGATGAGGTTTACGGCCTAATGACGAAACTAAATATTATTAAAAAACAACAACAAAACCTGCTATATGTTGCTAGTTTTTCTTGTTGTTGTTGCTTTATTATTTCATTTACTATGTAGAAGAAGGCCTGTCTTATAGTTTTTGTTTTTTAACTTGCATTTTCAATTTCTTAACCAATTTTGCTTTTGCTTCAACTTTGCTTTGTTTTCTTCTTTTTTTCCATATGACTTGTACTATGTAATAATATATTTTTGTGTTGAATTTAAAATTTTTTTTTTTTTTTTCATTTACTAAATTTAAGTTTTTGTTTGTATATTCAGTTTTTTGATTTTTCATTGAAACTAAACTGAGCTGTTTTGCTTGCTGCTTTTAGTTCATTTTACATTTTTGGTAGTTGGTATAAAAGTACCTGCTTGATGTTTAGTTAGTATCATTAAATCGTTAACTGTGCAGCTATACACAGCATAGCCACATAAAGCACAGCTTTTTCTTAAGATACCGTGTGCGTTTCCTTACGTTTACGTGCGGCTCGGACATAAATAGTAAATTAAATTTGTGTTTTATAAAAAAAAAATTTGTTTCCTAAGTCTTTTGTTTTCTTTATCTATTTTCATGTACAACAGCTGTACCCAATTTAAAAAAAAGGATTAAGTGGATTATATTTTTTTTCTAATATAGAAAAAAGAAAACTTGCTTTATTTTCAAAGGATTAAATAAATTTATAGTAATTTTTTTTTCCTTAAAAACAATCAACACCATGAAGTTGATGGTGAGTAAATTCGGCCAACATCAATAAAAAGTGAAAATGAAAAAAAAAATCTTTAATAAAGAAATGAACAATTGAAAAAACTATTAAAATGAACATTTACAAAGCAAGAACATTAACAAAGAGTGAACAAAATGTAAAAAAAAATGTTTAAGATAAAATAACTAAAACAAGAAAAATGTATATGATGCACGATAACAGCTTTAAAAAGTGAAATAAAAACATTATGACATTACAAGATCGCTAAGGAACATTAAAAGATCTAAAAGTAGACAATATTTAGAATATTAAAAAAAAATCTCAATAATATGAAAATAAACATCTTACAAACAAAACCTTCAAGTGATACGATTATTAGAGATTCAAAATCAAATATATTGAATATTTTAGTGATTATCCACTGAATTTAACTAAAGAGCAAAAAGTGACTTCAGATATCTTCAATTTTTATTTTTTTACTTAAATGATAATTTCGCCTATTCAAATATGGTTTGATGAAGGCCAACATATATATAAGCAAATTTCAAACTCCATAGTATTTCAAAAGAAAAAGTGAAAGACTCCAAGGATATTTTTAATAAAAAGCTTATTAGACTTCAAAAACAGCTCAACTTAAGAAGTAGTTGCTTCTCAAAAATAATTTAATTGCTTAAAAATTAATTCAAAGGTTTACTAATATTTTAAATTATGCTTTTTGACTGGGTTTTTATATTAATTTTCTTTAAAATGTTCGAAAAACTGTGGTGTAGTAACAATGTTTCGTTCAAGAATTTATCTTGAATACAATCCTTTAATTTTAAAATATTTCTATGATTTTTTTCTAAAAGTAGCAAAAAAATAATAATTTTTTTTGTATTTTTATCCGAATCTAAGTAGACTCCAAAAAATGTATGGAGCTTTAAGAAAGTCACATTTATTCTATAAAAAGTACCGTTAGAATCTGTTAGGTCAATTTAGTACCTTTTTAAAATGATGTTCCATCTGTGAACCAAAAATGTTGTACTTTTGGTACTTTTAAAAGTGAAATACTTTTGAATTATAAATTCTCGAGAAAAATATAGAAATATGCTATGAAATCATTTCAAACAGCACCGTAATACTTTAGTATAGTACTTTTTTGTTATTTCATAAAAAAGTACCAAAGTAGGCCTCTCGACTATTTAAGTACATTTTGCAATTCAATACCATTAACACTAGTTTAATAAATGTAGGCTAATCGTGTTATATTTTCTTTTAAAAATTGCAAATCCTTTGATCATTTAATAAGTACTTGTTTATGTTTAAAAAAGTACAGTAAATTTAGTACTAATTTCTTGTTTAAAATAATACAAAAATCCTTTTATAATCCTTAGAGTTATAAACTTTGTATAGCTTTAATTTTTAAAGCATTATAACTTAATTAAATTATTGCTCAATTCAAAAAACAAATATTTATTTTTTACTAAGTATTTAATACTTAAAATTTTTCAATGTAACATTATATTTAAAATTTTGGTTGAAAACAGGGACAAAATATTGAAATATGAAAATACGTTATAAAATAAATTATCAGCTCTTCACTGCCAATTCAGTACTTTTCGTTTTGATATCATTATATTATTATTTAAAACATAATTAACGATTTTTCACATCTTAACAAACATGTTTAGTAGTTTTTCAATCAAAAAATTCTTTAACTGAATCTCATATATTTTTTCAATGCAGTTTCTGCAGATTTGTTGATTTTAATACTTTTTTAGTATTACAGTACGTTTTTCAACAAAAAAAGTATATTTAGTGGAAGTTTAGTACTTATTGTTCATTACAATGTTTTTTATTTAGCACAACTATATTTTTCTTAATACTTTTTTACTTTTGTTGTAAATTTACTTTTTTGTTATAATTTTTTAATTCTTTCTTCATTCCTAAAGTTTTAAATTTTTATTTGATATTTAATTACAGTTGTTTAGTACTTCTTGGAACGAAAAGTATAAAAACTATGCGTTGCAATATTTAAGAACATTTTAGTACCAAATTTGAGTACTTTATTCAATTATTTTAATACTCGAATATGTTTCTTAATTCTTTGGTACTTTTTCAACCATCTCTACTTTTACGCTCAAATTTTAGAACATTTTCTAAATTCTTTTAGCACATTTAAGCATTTAGATATTTTTCTTTTACTGTTCTTCATTCATTGGTGCGTTTTTTAATAATTTAGTAGTTCTTTTCAATTTAAGTAAAAACTAATTCTTTCATAATATTTTATTACCTTAGTACATTTTAGTACTTAGTTCTTTTTCTTTTCTTAATTATTGTAGAACATCAATGTTTTCTTGATTTTTAGAACGTCTTAGTAATTTGGTAGTACATCTTAAGTTATTTGATTTTGTACTTTTCATAATACATACTTAAACGGTTTTAGTATTTTCTTCCGTAACTAAGTACTTTTTAATAAAAAGTTATGTTATGTACTAGCATTTCAATTTTAATAAATTTGTTTTTTTTTAGTACCAATAATTTATTGAAGTTTAAACATTGAATCATTTAAAATTTTAATATTTCTTTATTTTAGAACAAAAACTCCACTTTTCTTAAATAATATATTTTGAAAAACTTAATTATTTCCATTGTTCTTTTTAGTACCTTTTTTAATCAAAAGTACTTCTACGCAAATGTTTTTGATCAAAATTTTTAAAAATGCCTTTTGAAACTTCGTTTAAAATTTATCTTTTTTCTATTATTATTATTTCTTTTAACTTTTCCCATTTTATTCTATTCCCTCTTTTATCCATTAGCGAACAGCATATCTGCTCGCTATGGTGCTCTTGTTAGCTACCACATATGCGCGCGCCGAAGAAGAAAAGCAAGCAGCTGGAGCTGAAGAAAAATCTGCAGAACCTAAAGCAGCTGAGGCTGAAAAATCTGCCGATGCTGGAGGTGAAGAAACAGCTAAACTAAACGTGGTCTCCATCATCACGAAGATTACCACCATCACCATCCAATACATGAGGAAAAAACTTTAACAATTATCAAAAAGGTACCCGAACCATATCCAGTATATAAAAATGTTCATGTACCCGTAGAGAAAGAAGTTCATGTACCCTATAAGGTGAAAGTGCCCAAACCATATCCAGTGATTAAGCATGTACCTTATGAGGTCAAGGAAATTGTTAAAGTACCTTATGAAGTGCCAGCACCATATCCAGTTGAAAAGAAAATCCCATATCCAGTACATGTAAAATATGATCGTCCTGTGCCCGTCAAGGTTAACGTGCCAGCACCATATCCAGTAGAAAAGAAAGTACATTATCCCGTTAAAGTGCATGTACCAGCACCATATCCCGTTGAAAAGAAAGTACATTATCCCGTTAAAGTACCAGTACATGTTGATAAACCATATCCCGTAGAAAAGATTGTACACTACCCCGTTAAGGTGCATGTCGATAAGCCAGTACCATACAATGTTGACAAACCAGTACCTTATCATGTTGAGAAACCCGTACCATATACAGTTATCAAGAAAGTACCCGTTCCCGTACATGTTCCTTATGATAGACCTGTACCAGTACATGTTGAAAAACATGTACCCTATGAAGTTAAAGTACATGTACCTGCACCTTATCCCGTTGTTAAGGAAATTCCAGTTAAAGTAGAAAAACATGTGCCCTATCCCGTTAAAGTAACCGTCGAAAAACCAGTACCCGTTCATATTGAAAAACATGTACCCGAATATCATGAAAAACACATCAGCTACAAAGAACCCGAATTCCATTATAAGAAAATCGAAAAGGAGCATCATGAACATCATGAACATCATGAACCCGCCCATCATTATCATCATGAAGAAGAACATTCCCATCATGAAGGCGGTGGTGGCGAGGAAAAATATGAGGTGGATCATAGTCACGATTATTCACATCATTTTTCAGAATATCATGGTCATTATTAAGTATTTAGATTCTAATTTGAATTTCTTTTCTCTTTTTTTCTCTTTTTACAGCATCACTAAAAAAAAGGTCATCTGATATCTCCCGATTTGAAAAATATATAAAAACAAAGAAAGAGAACGTCAGAGAGCATGTGATTTTGACAAATGAGAGATAGTGACTAGCAAATATTATAGAATTGACAATTTGAACAAACTGCTTATGATTAATGGTTAAAACGATGTGATTTAATTTGAAAACTAACGGATTTGATATGACATATACGATAACTAGAACGATACTCTATTATAATAAGTGATAATGGCCTCAAATAACGGACTTAAGTGAAATTTATTTTAACGTAAAGAAGAAAAAAAGAAAGAAAGAGAGAGAGAGAGATACTATTGGCATAAAACACACACACACACAAAACCAAATCCTCTTTTTTCGAAAAAACCTTACGAGCCCGTAAATCAAAATTGTCCTGCCTCCCCCATCCATAAAATATAAAATGTTAAGCTAAGTTTTAAACTTATTTTTATATCATTTTTAAACTAGACTTTAAGCCATAATTTTGTATAGCAAATGTAATATTTTTTATATATATTATGTCAACTTTATTTTACAGTAGTTTATAGCAAACAATCCAAAACTTGGCACTTTATACCGGAAGCAGATCATCAGCAATTAAATCCTACTTCTCTTATGGGCAAACAACAACGGCCTGTTACTCCTCCTCTTCCTCCGATATAAGATTAGCAAGGTTTATTTGTAGTGACTATTTTCCCAGTGCTGACGTCCAGTGATCTTATGCGTAGTATTTTTTTAAAGATTAAATACTCCAATTATTGTAAGACTTGTGTAAATTATAATAATTTTAATTATTGAGATTCAATGATTGGTTTTCCTTTGGAATACAATTTTAAATAATTTAAAATAATTATTTAGCTTAGTTTTTAGCTATTTTAGCTTAATTTCTTATGATAATGTTTTATGTATAGTTTTTAAAAAAACCATTCATAATTTACAAAAAAAAACCGTATTGTATTATGTTAACTATTGAAAATATTTTACGAGTTTTATAACAAAAAAAAATTAAGGAAAATTGTTAATTATATTAACTATACTGAAACATCCATATGAATTTCTATTTTACCAAATATTTTTTAATATGAAAAGAAAAATGAGAATAAAACGAAGGATATTTAAAAGAATGATCCAAGAAATTGAGATTAAAAAACACAGACAAAAAATTTAAACAGAGTTTTATTTTAAATACGAAAGATTAACTTTAAAGTAACCAAATATAAAATATAAACTTATGTCCACGATTGGGGCACTAAAAATCCAGCGAATATGGCTGCAACCAGCAACCTGAGATTTTACAAATTCAATGAATAAAAATTTGGAAAAAAAAATTTTTTTTTAAAAAATATTAATCGATATATATATAATATATATATATAATGAAAATTGTCATTCAATATAATAACATTTTTGATTGAGGAATGCTGAAATAATTTTAAAAGTTTAGTAGTTTTTAGTACAATAGAAAAGAGAATTTGTGAATTTAATTGGAAGAATTTAGTACTTTTTAGTACAAAAGAAACGAAAACTGTTGAATTTTATTTGAAGAATTTAGAATTTTTTTAGTACAATGGAATCTTTTGAAGCTGTTACATATATTTTTAGTACCAGAACTATTTCGCTTAATACTTCGTAAAAGCTTAATGCGGCTTTTAGTACTTTTCGTAAATAAGTTTTTTAGCACTAATTTTTGGTTTTGATCGCCATTCTGATGGAAAACTAAATATTTTTTTATATATTTATTATTATTTTTTATTAACTTAAATAATTAAGTTATCTTTAGTACTACTTTGTAGCATTTGAGTAAAGATACTGCTTTTTGTAATATTTCACTTTTAGTACTACTTTTCTGTTTTTACTCTAAGTCGTTTGTGAATTAATTACTTTTTATTACTATTTTTTTATTTTTTTTTTTTCATTTCTATATAATTATAAAAAAAATTTATTTTTAAAATTTTTTAAACTTTTTTAATATATTAGTATTTCTTTGTATTAAAATGAATTGATTTTTGTCGGATATATTTGTCAGTGTTTTTAAATGAAAAACTTTTATTAAAAATTATAACATTTGTACTTAAGAACTGATTAATAAATTTAAAAAATTTAGTCCTTTTTTAGTACAATAGAAACTTTTAAAGCTGTTTCTTATTTTTTAAAACAAGAACTAATACGCTTAATCCATCGCCAAAGCACATAAAGTTTTGCACTTTTAGTAATTCAGTTTTTTTTTTATTTCTTTTAATACTCATTTTTGAACTTGATTGCCATTCTGATAGTACTTAATTTTGACTATTTTTTATTAGATTTTCAAATTCTGCTATTTTTTTTAGTAATTTAGCACTTTTTCGTACTAAAATCAATTTTTAACTTTTGAGTAAAGAAACTGTATTTATGCAATATTTGCATTTTAGTACTAACATTTTTTTTTAATTAATAATTTAATAATTATTATTTTAGTACACCAATATTTGTCTAGTACACTCTAAAACTATTGTTAATCAGAAGTAAATTTACTCTTTACTTCTAATTTTTGAATATTTTTCTTCCTTGCTTTAGAATTATTAAATAATTCCTTATTAATTTGGTACTTCTTGGTACTACAAGTATCTGCTTTTTGTTTAGTATAACAACTATGTTTTTCAATGTCTTAATACATTGTTATACTAATTTTTGTACATTTTCTATATTATTTTAGTACAAGAACATTTTTCTTAATCTTTTAATAATTATTTTAAACATTTGCCACGTAAACAATTATCTTACATTTTAGTACTTATTCCTTTAGTAAAGTTCAGCCTTCATTAACTTTTAAATATTTTTTTTAATAACTTGTTTTCCAGTACTTTTTCAATTCGTTGTTACTTTATAGACGTTTCGTATTTTTTAAAATTCTTTCTTACTAGACATACTCCTTTGTATTGCAAAAGCAATTTTTAGTACTAATTCTCTAGTTTTTCCTTCCTAACTATGTTTTTGCAATATCTAAATAAACTGTTGTACTAATTTTTGTACTTTTCCTAAATTATTTTAGAACATTAATATTTTTTGTAAATTTTGAATCATTTGTTAATTAAAAATTCAAATTTGCTTTATAGTACTTTTTTCATTTTCATTTAAGCTTTGAATCATTTTTTAGGTCTTTTTCAATTTTTTTAACCTTTTTTTCTTAATAATTTAGTACTTCTTGGTACTAAGAGTAGTTCATTGATTTTCAGTATAATGTTCAAGTATACTTTAGTAATTGTCTAAATTATTTTAGTAAAACAATATTTTTTTATTTTTTAGCATTTGTACCGTTTGCTTTTAATTTATTTCTTTTTCTAATTTTTTAAGTTTTTCTTTTTTCGCAAAACGTTTAATACTATTCCAATTCTTTTTAGTAATTTTTGTAATTAAGTTCTTCTTGTTTTTTAATTTTTCTGATTTCTTTTAGAACACAAAAGCATTCAGTAATTTTTTAGTACTTTCTTAATTCGTTGATTATTCCTAGTGTTGAAACGGTAATGACATAAAATTATTTTTTTATTTGATACCAGCTCACTCTCTACATTACTTTAATACAACTAATAATGACTTACTAATAACTAGTTAATTTTCCCATTATTTCAATACAAAAAATAATGCGTTACCCATAAGTAGTTATTAATAACTTGAAGCTTTTCTAGTACAAAAACTTCACAGTGAACAATTTTTTTTTTCTTTTCTACATTTTAAGTACTTTTTTGTTAATTTTAATCGTTTATAGTCTAGTTATTTTAACTAAAAGCAATTTAAAGCTTCTGTAGTACCGGCTTTTGAGTAATTTTTCAATATATTAGTTTTTTAATAAAAAAGATTTATTTAGTAATAATTTATTAAAATGTAAGCTCTCTACAGAGTTAGAAACTTAAGAAAAAACGCGTAAACAATTTTTGTAATCCTTTTTTAATGCCATTTTTGCATTTTCCAAGTTTTATCCCAATTTGAAGTGAACCACACCGTAGACCTTCATTATAAGAAATTTCCATTTTAAAGGCTGGGTGTTATTTTTATCTTTTAACTAGTTTTTTATGAATAAAAAGTCCCCAGAATTTCTTGTTTAACTTCATACTTCACAGATCCTCCTAACGGAGATATTTGGAACTAAAGAACTACATTTTGACATAATACTGCTGACAAAACTTTATTTTTGTATTTTTTTTTTCGTCTCAAAAAAGCTTTTTTTTTAATTCTTATATGAGAACCCTGGTTTAATAATTTTTGCATGAAAATATGCTAAAATGTTTAAGTAAAGTCTGATATAATTGGTTTATTGTAACGCTATTTCGATTCTCTTAACAAAACTTCCTTAGTTTCAACAAAACAAAAATCAATTTTGCCACCGTTTTACTGTATTGCTAATAAATTTAGTAGTCTCTTTAAATCTATACTTAAATCCACATTTTTTTGAAATCTTTAATATTTCCACGAAAAATTTACTTAAACTATCATTATGATTTCAAAACTATGTCATTTGAATCAAACAAAAAAAAAACACAATAGTAAATAGCGGCAAACTATGACAGTTTTAAATATTTCATTATTTAAAACTATTGCAATTCAAGCAACTTTGGTTTGAAAAAAAAAAATATATAGAGTAACACGCCTTTAAAGTGTCATTGACTGGTGGAAAATAAAAATTTAAACGATGAGTTTAAACAATTTAAAATAGTAATGCCAACATTGTAAATATCAGGCAGTAAAGATAATAAATAGTGTAGACATTTGTGGTTAATGTAGCAAGACTTTGTAAATGCTTTGAAATATAAACACTACATAATTTGCATATGATTGCAATAAATTTTTATATAAAGAAATTAAAAATATTTTTATGACACTTGGAAGGTAAATTTAAAACAGATTTGTATCTTTCTATAATAAATTAAAGAAGAGTCATTATGTGATTTATTTGACATATAATTTGAAATATTAAAAGTTTTGTAATTTTTAATTTGAATTAAATAGAGATTGAATTTAAAACTAATTTCATTTGAAATATAATAAACTATGGCCAAATCAATAACAAATCAACCAAAAAGAAACGCAGTTTTGGCATTATTCTCTTAGAAATCTATGAAATTTTTTATTTTTAGAAACTTGACCATTGACCTTTAGAAAAAATATATAATTGGAAAGATAATTATATTAACTTTTCAATAAGATATTTATAATTTAAGTTGCCTTAACACTGTACACACAAAAAGAACATTTCTTAAACTATTTTTATTGAAAATTTTGTCACATAAAACAAACAGAAAAAACTAAAATCGAGTTTAAATTAAAAAATTCAAGATTTGAGCAAGATTATTCAAGTTCAAGATCATTTGTTTTTTGTTAAACAAAAAACCGTGCAACGATATTTATTAATCAAAAAATCTTCATCCGCAACTTAATGCAGATTTTAATCCACTGACAGGTCCTTACATGTTTCATGTAGCGTCACCTACAATCCTCAGAGAACCAATGAAATTTTTGTCGACACCAAATTTAGTTTTAATTAAACATTCAAAAGACATTTTTAAACGTTTAATTGAAAGTGACTTTGACACAAACAAGAGTTTAATTTAAATTTTTATTGGCAATACACTTTTCTGTGAAGTTATAGTCAATTAATTCAGTAATTGATTCAATGCAAAAAATAATCAATAATACAAATCATGATAATAGTCATATAAAGGTTTTAATATAGATCCTTTTCACTCAATCAATTTTAGAATTAATGGACTCTGTTATTTAAATAAATTTGGTATTTATCCAAAAACCCACATAAAACTCGTTTCTTTCTTCATTTGATAAAATTTTGTGTGATGTTGAAATTTGTTTGGTTGATTTTACATGGATTTAGCTTTATCTATTTAAATTTAAATATTTAAAAATTTTCTTAAACTGCTATTATTTTTGTTTATGCAATTTTTCATTAATAGTTTTTCCAATTTGTAACACTAACATACATATGTATTACCTATAGAAAAGTGTTAGTTAATACACCATTTCCAGTTTTTATTTGTTTCCGAAAAATCGATTAGTCCATTATTCAGGACACAGAGTTTTATTTTAAAATGTTACACTTTAATTAAGTTTATTTAATTTTAAATAAAATTTATTTCGTGGCATATGAAACTCACACAATTTTAATTAAAAATTTGATATGGTCTATTCAAAAATGTTGTATTTAATTTTTAAAATATGTGAGTATTAAGTTTTATAAAGGAACATTTTTTATTGTCGTTAAAATTGTTTTTAACTATAAAACAAGCACAAGCATTAAAGTCGGAAATTTCCTGAAAAAGAATTCCTTGAATTCGTATTAAGGAACAAAAATTTTGCTGAAAAAATTCTACGATAAATAACCCAGATAAAATTTTCTAACCAAGAATCAGACTATACTTTTTCATAGGTTTTAGACGTGCTGAATCCTCAGAATCCCTATCCAGTCAGTATTTGAGATATTCTAACCCAAAAGTGCAAAAAACACGTTTTTGGGTACAATTGAGGTTCTGTACGGTATTGAAAAGTGCTACTCCTCCACATTCATTTGTCACTTCTTTATGCAAATCATTAAATTTAGAAATTTCGAGGAACAATTTTCTAATTAATTGGTGTATTTTTCAGCGTGTTTTTAATGGTAAATTGGTATTATATATACCCACTGAAGAATGTCTTGTGCAACAAAATATCTAGCTAGGTGCCTTTACATTTTCAAGCAAATCTTTTGAACTAGTGAACAGATGTTCCTCATTTTCATTACTAAACTGATAATAATATCAACAAATAATTTGACCAAAAACTAGCAAATCTGTTTTTATATTGGCGGAATATTTCGCATTTCAACAGACAGACTGACATTGCTATATATACATCGATGACTATACAAGATGACCAAGAATTAATATAGCTTATGGGCTCCCTCAATTTTTTCGATAATGCAATGACAAACCGCTGTACAAACCGGTATGAGAGGTATACAAAAGTTTGCAAATTTTCAATTTCATAAAAAATTAACTTTAAATTTATTCTAAAATATCAAAAAATTATTTCTATAAGACTAAACAGACAGCATTTTATAAAGGAGACTCTAATTCATAATAGCATAGAGTTTTTTTTGATTCAAAATTGCATGTCCATAAATTTTATAGGAAACAGTGTAGTTAACAGCAAAACAGCATAAAATCTATGCTTTAAATAAAACCTATATATCATGTTAAATTTAAAACACAGTATTTTTAGTTTAAAAAAATTATCTAAACCAAACTTGGGATTTTAGCATTGAGACATTAGTTTCTATATGTAAATGCTAAACTTTGAAATTAGCATTAATATGGAAAAATCAACGTTTCAATTCTTTTCCCCCATGTATGATATAAACAGAGATAGACTAGTGTGGTTTATATAATCGATAAGAGCAACTTTTTTGGTTTGTGGTAATTATAGACAATTTATTTCCCAGTGTAAAAAAAAAACATATCAATTTCACAAACTACAGGAAATTGTTTGTTTTTGGCTAAACATTTTAAAAGAAATAAGTCAAGGAAATATATAAAATTAGTACTTACTTTATGTAGGGTATATTAGCGGGAACATGGTATTTTGCACCAGGATCAAAATCTTTTTCAGAACGTAAAACAGGAGGTTTAATGCCACTGTATTTTTCTCTGGAAAAAATATAAAAATATGGAATTAAAAAAATTTCTTGTATTTAAGGCTAAGCGAAGTCTTAAATAAATAAATACTTAAATACTAAACCAAGCATTTAAACATTTTTGGGATGGTTTTTCAGAAAATGTTTTATTTAATATTAAATTTGTATATGAGCCATTTTTAGCCTTAATATATATTTTAAAAGAGACCTAATGTAGGTAGTAGTTCTAGTTGTGTAGGTAGATTCATTATAAATCTTTAGATATTTTAAAATAACCCCAAATTCTGTAGTTATTGTTAAAAAAAAACATATTTTTAAGACTTCACACACTTTATAGTATAAAACTTAATCACTTTTCAAGCGATTTGAAATTTTAAATGGCTTTTGGAAGAGAGATTGCTGAGCTTATCAAATATGTTGCTTTCCAAGCCAACTGTCCAGCTTAAAAAACATATATCGCAGCAATGACAAGCCTACAGTATTTCTCCTATAAGAAGCAAAAATAAAAAATTTAAGCAACTTTTTAAATTTTTTCAAAAAGTGGACCCTGCATCAAAATATTTTTTATGGAGAATTTAAAAAAAGATTATTTTTTAATAAATTCAGAACTAGTTACGAATTTTTAGTGTAATGCAAAACTATATTTTTGTAAAACTAGGCCAGATTTGTTTTATGTTTTTATTTCTAGAGATGTTTTTTTTTTTTGACCCAAAAAGTGTTATCTTGTAACTCGGATTAGTTTTTATAAAAATATACGTTGAATATTATCCTTCATTAGTATTTTAATATTTCTATGTTTAAGCTACATGGTGTATGAGCAATAAATACTAAATAAAATTTCTTACACGTCGTATAGTTTTAGCATAGAAATATTGAAACATATATGGGTAATTTCAATACTTTTCGAATCCTATTGAAACTGACTACAGCTGCCCCTGATTTCTCATGGATTTTTGGTTTGGGAGAAAAGATGGAAATGGTTAGGTAGACTATATTGAAAAACTATGACGTGCTAAGTTTTCGTTTAAAAATTTTCACCTATGTTTTAAAATGCCTAGCGTATTGTGCGAACTATTGTTTATTAACCCCCAAATTTCTCACTTCACCCCCAAAATGTCTTTTTTGAATAATAATTATAAAATGAGCTAGTTGAAAAGTTAATTGCCTAATCACACTGCAATTTGTGTCTAATGATCGACTTTAAAAACTCATTTGTGTGGTATTTTAAAGTGCTAAAAAAAGTGTGCTACCATTTCACCCCAAATTGCCCTACATCTTACCTTAAATTCCAATAATGACAATTCATCATATGTTTATTAGCATTACCACTGAAAATATCATAACGCCAGTTATCCAAAGACAAGGCAAAGGGTAAGAAGGCCACTTTATCTATGGCCATAGTAAATAAATAGTTAATATCGTAACTGCTCTCATCCACCGAACGTTGAAGTAGGCCCAAAGTCTGAAAATGTTTAGGAGTAGCTATAGACAAACCAATAGCATCCCCTATGGCTTGGTGGAATGCTAAAAAAATGTTTATTAAAATCTACTGAAAAAAATAATATTTTTATTTCAATATGACTTACCCGGATTGGCTCCATTACGAAAAGATTTCGGCAGATGTCGATATTGTAGAAAATATTGTATATGAGCCATTTCATGATGAACACTTATCAAACTTTTTTGATTTATATCTGTACATAATTTAACCCGGAAATCATGTCTATTACAAAAGTCCCAGGCTGACGGTTCACATAAAACTCTACGATTTATTGGTTGTTCTATAACAGAATTTTGATAAAATTCTGGTCCTACGGCCGACATGTTAATAGAAGTAAAAAATTCTTCAGCCAATTGGAACATTAGCAACGGAGTATAACCCTGTTCAATCATACGAGGTGTTATATCTAATCAATTTCTTGCCCGGATACGGTATAACAATATCCAGGATATTCGACCAAGATTGAGCATACATATTACCCAAAATATGTGAGGGTATAGGAGCAATACGATTTATTCTTTCGGGACCATAATATTCTCGCAAACGTCTACGTACATAGGCATGTAAGGCCTCATATAATGGTCTAATTTGTTCCCATACTATATCCACATCTTGACGAAAATTACCCGATTCATAGGCCAAATACCAATATTCACCACCATTAGTAACATCTGTAAGAAAAAGCTCAATTTAGTTGAAAATTCAAGGAAACACTAAATGAGTCATAACTTACTATTAGTATAGGCCACTTCATTCATAACATCCACCAGCTGTTCATAACCATCTCTCATTTCTCTTCCCACCTTACGATGATACTCAACCCAAGTATGTTGTAATTCATCCCAATCTTTGGACTTTGCCATGATTTCTTTAAGATCGGGTATATAACGTAAATTACATACGAACGGCTGTTGATAGGCACAAATACTGGCACCATTATAAATGTATAACATTTCATTAATTATACGATTGTACTGAAAGAGGAAATTTTTAATTAATTGTTGTTTTTCAAAAATATGTTTACCAGGTGAAAATGAGATACCATATGAATATAAAGGGTCCGCCAAATGTATTTTTTTTAAATGCTATAAAAAAAAACTACTGAATATTTTCTCAAATTTCTTTTTTTATTTGAAAGTACAGTCCAACGGTGTCAAATCACAGCTCCGATGTGGCCAAACGACATCAGCTCTGCGGCTGATAATGCGATCTTCAAAAACAGGGCGCAAAACATCGAGTGTAGCTTCGGCTGTGTGGCACGTAGCGCCGTCCTGTTGAAACCAAATGTTGCCAATATCCTCCTCTTCAATTTTTGTGAACAAAAATTCGTTCAGCATGGCCCGATAACGATCGCCATTGACTGTAATGGCCACTTCTTGCTCATTACCATGATTTTCAAAGTAATGTCGCAATATTTCCCAGCGTTGTTCAAGCGTATACACAACCATATTCGTTCAGCGGAAGGATAAAACTAATTATCTGTCAAATCAGACATGAGCTAAGTGTTACCATTCACGAAATAAGCTCTAGTTGAAAAAAAACGTTAGATGGCGGACCCTTTATATGATCATATGTGGGCTTGTATATAATTACACAGTGCTACCTATAAAATATACTTAAAAAGTGACCTACTGTAGGTCATAACCCTTTTCAATGCTAAAATTTCGTATTTTTTAACGGCCATTTTTACAAATGGAGCAAAATTAATGATTAATAGGTTGTTTTTAGTTTCTGCCTATTATGGAGGCTCTAGATTTTCTAAAACTTCGGGTTCTGATGAGATCTTTAGCCAGATCGAAATACTAGTATCAGCCTAGCTAATATGTTTGATTTGCTTTATTTTTGTAAATATACGGAGGTTGGAAGCTCGTTATAAATTAAAAATTAAAAAATAATCAGTTTTCATAAAACGTGAATCGATCTACACATGAAATATAATTTTTTTCAATTTATTTTTTATTTCTTTAATTATAAATTACAATTTAATTATAACATTACAAAGCAATTCGCACTTCCAGTTAGGGGTCTACAAAATCTTTAAAATTAATTTAAAAAAAGACGTTTTTACATTTCTATCGTAGGTCATTTTTGATTTAGACTAAAGGTGGTTATTGATATCCTATTAAAAAAAAAATTTTTTAAATTAAAAAAAACACAAAAATCGTTTCTTTTAATTTAAAATTTTGGGAATTTTTAACAATAATATTAATATTTTTTAAAAATGCGCAATTTTTGGTCGAGACTCGGCACGGGTTAACGTTTTCCAAACAAAAATTAAAATTGAATTCTTTCTTCGTTGTGTTTTAGAAATATCTAAAATCAAGGCCATAGACATTTAAATTTATATTCTTTCGTTTTTAACCTTTGTAATAAATCTGGAGAGTGTAATGAATGAAAATCGACAAACCGTTTTTAAAGAACATCTTAATTATTATATATAGGTCCAATTTTGGACTATATATGAACATTTATGACCAAATATACCATATATAATTATATACTAGTCCGTGTATTTTTCATATATGTTAATATTTAATATTGTTTTCACCTGGATAGTCTACTTACTCTATCCAAAGATTCTAAAGGCAAACCATTCGGTCCTACTTCCGACTGCAGCATAAGTTGTCGATATAATCTACGGTCGAATATCAGTTCTTTGTTAATTTCTTTAGACTGTTGAGACACTAAACGTTGATATTCCACATAATGTTGTTGGGCATTAAGCTGGAAAAAGAAGAAAATAAAAATTAAAACTTTTGTAGATAATTACACAATTTAATAAATGAAAATCTTCTTAAAACATTCAAAAACCTTTTATTTACATTTCCTCAATTTTTATCTTAAACTGATTGCAATATTTTAAATTTGTTCAAAACTATATCTGCTCTTATTTCAAGGTCAATATTTTCACATCTCTAATCCCCAACAAAAATAAATTGAAACAAACCAAGTTTAATGACATTGTTGAGATCATAAAACAAAAGAATACCGTCTATAGCTCCCACCGACAATGACAACTACCCCATTATTAAAAAAAAAATTAACCTTCAGACTTGAGAACCCTAATAAAAACAGCAACAAATTAAAGAAACACATACTACATGTGACTTATTATTGTAATAATTATGGGAAAATTATTTAAACAAATCACTCATTCGATCTTTTAACATGCAACACACTTTTAGAAAGATAGACAACGGAACGGACAGACTTAGACTGGATGAATCATGCATTTTAATGTAATAAACTTTTACTTGTCTTTCTTTGTAATAATCACTAAACTATACAATTATATTATAATTATTTCAAATAATTTGAAATTCAAAACCTTATTTATTAACCCACCCTCTAATTGTCAATCAGCGAAAAACATCCCATTAATCATCATAGTTTTTTTTTTAACATTTGCATTGCATTTAAATTTGTTACAGCATTACAAATTTTATTATTTTAAATTAAATTTTTATTTCCGCAGTTTTCCTATGATTTTATTAGCATAGTTTAAAAACATTTTAAGCTTATTTATCCAATTTTAAAGAGAACATTTTAAATGCAATAAAATCTTATATAATTTAGTTTGAGTTTGCAAAACAAAACTCTTTGAAAACTTTATTAATTAACAAATAACAATAAATCCTTATAAAAAAAACAAAAGATTTAAGACACAAACTTTATGAATATAAAACAAAGGATTTTTTAATATTTTCATTAGAAACTTTTTGTTTCAAAAATTCGTTTTAGTTACATATAAAACAAAAGACTTAAGACACAAACTTTATGCCAATAAGAATATTTTTCAATATTTTTGTAGAATTTTTTATTTTAGCTATTTTCAAAACTGAACTATTTTCAAAACTGAACTATATATGTGCTTTTATTTGCCAATGAAGAACGTTAAGTCTTTTATGACTCATAAAAGACTCTTAAATATGAGCATTATTGCAAATTTAAGAATTTTATATACAAGTTTTTTTATTCATATATGAGTAATTTATGAACGTTGGAAAAGTGTTCAAACATGCTCTTAAATAAGAGTCAATTATGTTTCATTTATGACTCACAATCAGAAATTTGAGCGCTCTGAAATCATATCATACAATACTTTAGAGTATTTTATGAGCCATAATTTCTGAGCGCTCAGAAATGTGTTGGCTGGGAATTCTAATAAAATTCTTTGAAAATATTTTAATAATTAAATTACAATAAATTCTCATGAGAAACAAAACATTAAGACAAAAACTTTTTTATTTTTTATTCAAATTTTTCTTTTTTGCAAAAATTCGTTTCAGAAATTTCCAAAACAAAAGACTTAAGACAGTAACGTGGGTTAGTAAAAAAGCAAAATAAATTTTTCTAATGGCAAGGAGAAACATAACTTGTAACATTCTTTTAAAAACTCCTAAAGGAGTTTTAATCACAATTTTTGCATTAAATCGTATTTAAGTTCTTTTTTTAATTTAATAAAAATTTTAGTTGCTTAAAAGTGCTAAAAGTTTCCTTAAACAAAATTAAAACGCCGCTAACAAATTAAAATAAATTGTAACAAAATTGCTATACAAGTGTAACGCTATACTATCTCAATTTTTATAAAATACTCACCGCTTCCGTTTGTGTATATTCATTCACATTTGTTTCAAAGTTCCATTGTGCCGCTACATTAGCAGTACATTCCTGTGATCCCTTTTGATCGGTTTCCACCAATAAATTACGCAATTTTTCCAATTCTATTTGATAACGACGATCTTGTTGAAAACGTTGACGTTCAAAATAACGTTGATTTAAATTAAAACGATCTTGATTGGCATCAAAAGGATTTTGAAAACGATTACGATCACCCGAGTAAGGATTATTGGGATTAAAGGTGGTGGTTGAATATGTATTGGGTGGTGGTGAGGGAGTGCCATCATTTAAAACATTATTATCATAAAGATTTCTATTAATAATCGGTGGTTGTGGCTGAGGATTCGGTTGTTGCTGTTGATTATAATTATTGCCATAACGATCATTGTAAGTCTGTTGATTCAATTGTGGCTGATTATTAACATCGTAATTATGATTACGATAACGATTATCATTATTCAAGTTTTGTTGGCTATTGTAAAGATTTTTATCACTAAATGGAGAGTCGGGATTATAGGAGCCATTATTAAATTGGCGATATTGTTGAGATTGATAATCGAAACCATAACGCATGCGTTCATCATAAGTTTGGCCATTCTGAAAGAAGAATATTATCAAATGTAAAAGCAACCATCGATTAAGAATTAATATTGAATTTTCGCATTACTCTAAGAATCTAATGTTTATTAAAGAAATTACAAAATCGAGCAAAATTGTATTTAGTTTAATTTACGCAGAATTTTTTTTTTGAAGCACGTAAATCGAGAATAATATTCTCTTAAATGCGTAATAATTATGATAAAATTTTGAACAACTATAATTTGCTATAATTTTTTTATAACTATTATGCATACGATTGTAAATTTTATTTATTTTCCTCATTTACTTACCCTATAATCATCTGATCCATCATCACCATTTTGATCATCGGAATATGGTGGTCCATATCTTTGATCTCTATCTCGATCTCCTAGTTGTTGTGCTGGTGTTGTGGCTGTATAACCGTTGTAGAAAATTTGTGGTTGCGGTGTTGGATTTGGCACTGGTGGCAAATCTAATTGCGCTCTTGCTTGTGCTTTACTTATTACCGGATTGTAAAGGCACCACAATATGCATAATAACGTTTTTAGATATTTATGGAACATTTTTTTTTGCGATTCACTTAAAATAACTAAATTTATGAACAAAATATTAGATTTGCGGAACTAAAAAGGGGTCACAATGTGTACGCATTTAAATTTATAAAATAGGCAAACTTTTTTGCAACGAATTTTATGTCATGTTTATTGAACAAAAAATTTAAAATAAAGGTAAATATTTGTCAAATTTTGTTTCCTACTTTAGGCGTTAAAGGTCCTAAAAGATTAAGAGTGAATCAGAGCAACTAGTCTTAAAAAACGTTAGCTTTAGGCCTATATTGTCATGCTTATAAATAATGCTCCACAGATGAAAAATTTCATTTAAAAACAAATTGCAAATTGATTTATTATTTTCTATAGAAATAACTAAATTTCTAATTATAAAATTCTTAATTTTACTCATTTATAGTGAATTTTATGAACCCGGCCTTTAGGCGATCTTGCCGGTGATGGCAATATCATAAAATAGAGGAGTTTCGGTACAATAGACCATATTAATCTATAAAGGGGAGCAAACATTTTATTAGTTTTCTCCTAATAGATTAGTTTTCAAGAAGTTCTAAAATCAATAACGAAAGGGCCTAGTCCCAAAAAAGGTTCATTCATGGAAATGAATAATTTTCACACTAAAATAGTATTAATGCTTAAAGTAAATAAAATTTTCGTTGATAAGAAACAAAAAAAATTAAATAGCAACATCTTAAAAATTTCGGATATATTGCGAATCTGCGTGTTTCGTAAATTGATGACGATGTTTTTAAATTTAAAACAACTTAGAAAGTTATTGTCATTCAAGATAGACCATACGATTTTCAACATAGTCTGTACAAAATTTCACTAAATTTGGGATTTGAAATTTTAATGGGTCGAAATTTTCTTATTAATAGTTTAAAAACAGTATTTAAAAAATTATGGTTTTTTGGTATCAAGAAAAAATAAGTTTATTGTCTAGAGAAACTAGGTCCAAACCTAGACCTATTTTAACTCAAATAAACATGCTTTGTCTCTGATTTAATGTGAACCCGTGTTTCGAAATTCATTAAATATCTTTGTATTCGCGAAATATTAAAAAAAAAAAACATTTTTTGGAAGACATTTATAGGGACACCATGTCCAAAGATGGACCGATTCTAGCCAAAACCGTTAGCGTGCTTCCTAGAAACAATTCATGAAATTATATTAAACTCGGGATCAGTTCAGCGTAAATAAAAAAGTATATGGGCCCAATCTCACGTTTAAGGTTTAAAAAGTTATGTGAAAAATAAATAATTTTCCGGAAAAATTTTACTTATTAACTGCCTGACCAAACCGCGTTGCCGAAAATGTTTATATTCATAATATAATATACATTCCCTAGAATATGGGGCATCTGATAAGCTACTTTTGGAAATTTTTGTCAGCACCGTGTTACAATTTGGCTTCAAAAGCTGAACTGCTACCCATTAACGGCCTGACTAAACCACTTTTCATAGAAACCTTATATTTCAAAAATGTGTTCCCTGGAGTACTGGACAATTTACTGATATTGATCTTTTTGAATTTTCGTCAGGAACGAGATAAAAAGTGGGGTTTGGAAGAGGCAAATGTGCAAATTTAGCAACATCTTTGCTGAATTTCGCAAATTTTTTGCTGATATCAGACTTGGGCGACGTCAATTACATTTCAAAATCATTCACTTGCGAAATTTTTCTTTATCAATAATAATTTCAGGTCTACTTTCACACTTGTGGGCTTAAAAGCTTGCTTGCAAAAATTTCAATTTTGTCAACACCATGGGACAATTTTTCGCAACAAATATTATTAATTTATTTAATATTATAATATATTTGCTTATTTAATTACAGGTCAATTACTTTTTATGTCTAATTATATGTAATTGGGCGTAATTGAGTGATTTCCCTGTAATTAAATACCCATATGTTGTTACTAATCCCCATGTTTGGCATTACAAATTTTACAAATCTTCCAAGGAAGCGTTTAAACTCTCAATTGTAAGCGTAGGTCTGAAATTATTAATGATATAGTAAATTTTCAAAAGTGAATGATTGTGAAATGTAATTGACGTCGCCCAAGTCTGACTGATATTAGCAGCAAAAATGTTGCTGACTTTACTGACTTTTTTTAGTGTGGTTTTGATTACCAAAATAATATATTTAGACTTAAATTCAGCAAAAAAAAAATTCAAAAATTAGCATTTCGCCAAATCAAAATTGCAAAATTTTTAACTAAAACCTTTATTTGAACTAAAAATTAGTTTAATACTTACAAAGTTCGATTACTTACGGCTGTACTAATTTTTCTACAACTTCTTTATATGAGTGTACAAGAACATGACATTTTTACATGGAGGCAAAAAGAGATCAAAATTCTTAACGTTCCGCTGAGGGGCAGATCAATACACTCTAACTTCCTTCCCTTAAACCTTTGCCTGGATCCGTGACATTTCCTGGCCAAAGTCCCCAGGCCCAAAATCTAAAATATCTTAGCAGTACTTGCTAATTTTTAGATTTTTGTTAAATGGGGGTTAAAAGGAAAATGCGCACCTTTAATAACTTGTAAAACATTCACTACATAAATAATTAAATAAATTTATGAACAGAGGAAAATCCTTGGTAAAAATATTTAATTCTAAATATATTCCGATATTTTAAACTACCGGTAGCGAAGTAAAGGAAATTTAATCAAGTTGGGAAATTTTTTTTTTTTTTGAGTTATTAAATGTTAATGGCGGTATAATCAATACACAAATTGCCAAGTTATAGTAAGCGTTTAACCCGAAACGCATGATATTTATAAGATGATCAAAATCAGACGAACAGGAACATCAGCAACACATACACAACCATTGCCCTCGCAATGGAGGCTCAGCGAGATGAGGCACCAATTCGCCATAAAAAGAACGAATTCCATCAGACCAACACGCGCACAAAACAACCATTGCCTTTGCAATGGAGGAGTAAACGATGTCTCCAAAGGAATCCGAACGGTTTGCACATGGCTAGACTCAACAGTCCAGCAGCATGCCGAGACACGCCGTCCAAAGCCGGAAAAGGAAGTGAAGTTGGGAAATAAAGTGTTAATTAGATCAGCCATATAAGCTAAAGTTTTATATTTTCTGCACATTTTCTGGTTAATTGAGCGTAAACATTTTTTTCATAAGGCCTTTTGACCTATTAATGACGTGTACTGGATAAACACCGATAACACTCGTCAATTTAAACTTTCTGATCAAGATTTAGATGATGTAAAGGAATATCTCTACTTAGGCTCTATAATTGATAAATCTGGAGGTAGTGCTGCCGACATCCAATACCGACTGAATAAAGCTCGACAAACTTTTGGTTCGCTCGGCAAAGTTTGGTCATCCTCAAATATATCCATAAGAACGAAAGTAAACATATTTAATTCAAATGTAAAATCAACCTTGTTATATGGATGCGAGACCTGGAACCTGCCAATAAAAGAATCTAAGAAAATACAGTCGTTTGTAAATAGATGTCTTCGACGTATCCTGAAGGTGTTCTGGCCGAATATCATCAGCAACGAAGAACTGTGGTATAAAACTCAACAACCACAAATCGCTGAAACCATAAAAATCCGAAAATACAGATGGCTCGGTCACACTTTCCGTAAACCACAAAATGATATCACAAGGAAGGTGCTTGAGTTCAACCCCCAGGGTAGTAGAAGAATTGGTCGTCCCAGCAACACCTGGAGACGAAATACGCTGAGGGAAATTCAAGATGCAGGGTATTCCTGGAACCAAATCAAACACATAGCCGAAGACAGAGCGGAATGGAAAAAATTTGTTGTGGCCCTATGTTCCTCCTAGGAATTTAAAGGATTATATATACATATATATATTAGAGTTAATTTTGAAAAATAGATTTTTGGATATCATCACTTTTTAGAAGGTTTTTGTATCAATAAAAATAATGGCGAATTTTTTTTTTTTAATTCCAACTCCTTCCCGTGCCTATAGGCGACTCAAATCCAATAAATTATTATATGAACCAATAAATTATTTTGTATTCACTAAAAAATTAAATTTTTAAACTTTAATAACTTTTGAACGGGTAACTACAAAATTAAAATTTTTGGACTATTTTTCTCAGATGTAAGTATTTTTTCATTGTAAAAAAAAAATTAACAAAAAAAAATATTTTAATTTTTTTTTTTAATTATTTTTTTGGACCACTCTAATTATGCATTCTGGTGCATTCCAAAAAATAAAAAAAAAGCTTATGGGCCTAAGTTTTCCTGTAGAATCGAATACTGAAGTCAGATTTGACATATATTTAACCGTTTTTGTTGTATGGGAAAAGGGACCCAAAATCCGCGATTTGAGTAGCCTATAGGCACGGGAAGGAGTTGGAATTAAAAAAAAAAAAATACGCCATTATTTTTATTGATACAAAAATAATAATATCCAGAAATCAAAATCAAAAAAAAATTTTAAAACCAACTCTAATATATATACTGGAGTTTTAAGCGGTCAAAGTCAAAATTTGTCTCTCACATTTTGGAGCTAATTTTTTTTTTTTCTTAGTTTTTTAATTGTCAAAAAAAATGTTTTTGCAGGAAATAAATAAATTTGTAACCCTAAAAACTAATTTTTTTCAGATAAAAAAAGAAACAAACATTGTTTTTCTTTGCGTTTTTAGTATTTTAATAAGAAATTGTATCTTTTACAAATTTTAATCGTGCAAAATTTTGTTGTTTCAACATTTTATTCAAAGCTAAACCAAAATCTTGTTAAGGAACGATTTTGCCGAGAATTTAAAATTAACCGGATTTGAAACATTTTCAAAGTTAAATTTGTTTTCTTCATTAATATCTATTAAAACATTTTAAGTAAGTTTTTATTTAATTTTTTATATATATAT
This sequence comes from Delia radicum, assembly GCA_021234595.1. Lineage (NCBI taxonomy): Eukaryota > Metazoa > Arthropoda > Insecta > Diptera > Anthomyiidae > Delia > Delia radicum. The sequence goes on from CM037854.1 coordinate 226,196,740, forward strand.
ATTTTATCTTCAATTTTTAACTGCATCTTTAGTTAAAATTTTTCTTAGACCTTCATTTTTAACACTTTGAAAAATGTATTTAAACATTTTTATTTTTTTTGTAACCATAAAATTTTCTCAAACATTGATGCAGTTATAACCTTCACAGTTTAACAAGCACACACAATAATTTAAAGATATTTTCACAAGTTTTTAACGAGACAAATATGTAGATTTAACAAAGGATTTATTTGTAAAAAAAAATAAACCACAAATGAAACTTTCATTGACACATATAAGAAAAAATATTTACTTTCTATTTTATGAGGTTTGAATTTTCAAAATATTTAAATTATTTTGAAATCAACTTTTACCTTTTTTTGAAATATTTAATTGATTTTTTTTATAATTTTTTTTTTTTTAATTATTAAAAATTATGTTTAATAATTTTTAATCCTTTGCTGGATTTTGTTAACACTTTATCACTTGTTTTTTAATAAAAATTTGTCAAGTTCAAGTTTATTAATTGTGTTCAATATTATTAGTACAATATTCTCACGATTTTTCTTTTAATTTACATTAAATTCTAATTGAAAAAGTTAGTTTTATTATATTTTCAATTTAATAAAAATGTTTTTTTTTTCAATCCCGTAACGTATTGCAACGCCTCTAAAACACTACTAACTACTTACGATATTTTCAAAACTTTTCTATAAGAATAAAATTCACTTTTTGTTGTTACTTTTCAGAAACGTAGTAGAAAAAAAAATCACACAAAAACAAAATTAAAATTTGTAACGTCTGACAAAAAATTTAAAAAAAAATAACAATGAATGTATAGTTTTGTGACTTTACTTAAGTCACTACTATAAGTTGTATTAGCATGGCACTTATTTTATAAATTTTTGATTTGTAATCGAAACTTCATACGTTACTTTTTAGTTTTTTTATTATAGTTCTAACCATCAAATGACAAAACAGTTAATTTTCAATCATAGTAAGAATTTCTGAAATTAGACCTTTGACCTCGACTTAAAATATTACGGTTGTTTAAAAGTTTCAATAGTGGAAGAGGGAACTTATACGTAAATCTATAATTTAATTTAGGTAAAGAAACTTAATTTTCAATAATATTTGGAATTTCTGGAAATTGACGTTTGAACTCGGAGCAAAATATTCTAATTGTTCGAATTTTTAAAACACCTGAAGCAGAATCTTCTGTTAAAATTAATAAGTTTAAAGGGAAATTGTCCATCATTTTTATTCTTTTGAAAAATTTTGAAAATGAAAAGGCAAAATTTGAAAATTTTATAAAATATAACCTTTGACCTCGGCCTAAAATACTACGATTCTTTCTGATAACCATTATTACAATTGTCTTTCTGATAAAATCACTTGTCGGCATTATGGAAATATGTCTTCAATTCACTCAAAAAAAAATTTTACCAAATTTTAATTAATTTGATTTTAATTTTTGACATTCGGAAATGATTTGGCTCTAAAGAAAATTTAACTCAAATTAAGTATGCAGTTTTCTTAAAATCAAGTAAAAACAATTTACTTTAATTAAGTAAATTTGTATTTTAATTTAATAAATTTAGTGTTAAATTTTTTGAAACTTTGCTCAAATTTTGTATATTTTTGACTTAAATTAAATATAAAATTTGTTAAATCCAGTAAACGTTTTAAAATCTAGTTAATTTTTCTTAAATTTTTAGACTCTTGAATTTGTGCTAATGCAAAATTAGCTTATTTTTTAAAGTTGTGTAGTTCGTGAACGACCTAGTTCATTTAAACTAGTCTTTACTTTGAACTAGTGAGCTAGTTCGCAATATTTAGCTCTTTAAGGTCTTTAGCTCTTTTCATTCTTTTTTGTCATTTATTTTCTTTATGTTGCTTTTGAGTTTTATTTATGTTTTTATTTTCAATGTCACCAGTTAACGAATGAAGTTTTCAAAGATCTATTGAACTAGAAGAGCAACCTAATTCATTGAGATCAATTAAACTAGAAAAAGCACCCACTTTAACGAACTGATTTGCCCAAGTCTATTATTTTTAGTTCATAAGTTATACTCATATGTATTAAATAGGTATATTTAAAACAAACAACAACAAAAATGTTTAATTTCATTTGTATTATTATTTAGTAATTGGTAATTCTCTAAAGGTATAGAAAATAAAGGGTCCGCCATCTAACGTTTTTTTTTTTTCAATTAGTGCTTATTTCGTGAATGGTAACACTTAGCTCATGTCTGATTTGACATATAATTAGTTTTATCCTTCCGCTGCACGAATATGGTTGTGTATACGCTTGAACAACGCTGGGAAATATTGCGACATTGCCACACAGCCGAAGCTACACTCGATGTTTTGCGCCCTGTTTTTGAAGATCGCATTATCAGCCGCAGAGCTGATGTCGTTTGGCCACCTCGGAGCTGCGATTTGACACCGTTGGACTATTATTTGTGGAGTGCCGTCAAAGATAAGTGTTACGCCAACAAGCCAGAGACAATTGACGCTTTAAAAGACAATATTCGTGAAGCCATTGATGAAATACAGCTGCACACAATTAATAATGTGCTTAAAAATTGGACCGATCGTGTAGGCTACTGCATGGCCAGCCGAGGCAGCCATTTGAATGAAATTATTTTCCATTATTAACCGGAAGGATTGTACTTTCAAATAAAAAAAGAAATTTGAGAAAATATTCAGTAGTTTTTTCGATTATTTTCGTAATACGAACGTTTCGAATGTCAAATTTATTACTTAAATTTTACATGACAAAACTAAAACACTTATAAATATGAACCAAATGAGAATTTTGTAGGCTTAAAAATTTTAATCTTCTTAAGGAAAATTTTATAGAAGTACTTATACTTAATTTTAAGAAGTCAAAATTTGTAAACTAAAATTAAGTAAGGTGTATATTTGGTTTTAGTTCATAGAATTTGAAATTCCCCAACTTTTAGTTTAATAACTTTTTTAACTTCAAGATTTTTCACGAAAAAGAAATAAATTTTCTATTATTTTTCACGAATATTAAACTCATTCAAGAAAGGAAAATTAAAGAAAATTCCATATTATTTTTTTATTTACTTTAAGGAAAATTTTAATTTTTGTAAGGCGTAAACTTAATTTTTGTTCATACTTTTATTTTGAGTGTACAATTGCTACCCTAATATATGTATGAAGTTGGTATGAGATAATCAAAATTAGCACTATACTGATAGTACTAAAAAACAGTCATCATATTGAAACATGCATACATTTATTCATTAATTTCAACAACAAATCAAATACAATGGAAAAAGTAAAAGTGCTCGTCGTAAAGATATTCATTCTCATATACAATCATATGCTGGAAAATATATACTCATACAATGATTATTTTAAAGTACTAAAAGTATTTTAATAGACAATGTTCAATACTAATAAATTCGAAAAACAAACTGATTAAGTTTGCATGTATTAAAACAATTATATAAGTAAGTGAAGTAATGTTAGGATCACAAACTATGTGAGTAACCGAATAAAATACATCTTTGCGTTAGAAATGTTATTTATTTCAAAAACTTATACATTTAATAAATATCATGCACAATAAGGACAAAGTTTTTTTTTTTTTTTTTTATCTTCATATTTATTTGCAATCTATTTTACAATAATAAGCAAATTTGATAATTATATAAACATAACATAAATTATCGATCTTCAGCAAGATCAATAACAATACATATATATATATATATATATATATATATATATATATATATATATATAATAGAGATCAAAATTCATTAATAATTAACATTTATATATCTACATGTGACTATATAATAACAAAATTTATATTTACATTAGATTAAATTAATTTCTAAATGGAAGGTCAAGTATATGGTGTCTCTTTAATCTTCTAACATCTTCGCTTTCGTCTAATAAAGAAATTGCTAATGGATTGACGTGATCGCTTAGTCTTTTTAAATACCTATTGCTAAAATTTCGAATTTCAGTTTTAACATTATCTATGTCAAAGTCATTGTGTATAGTACTGTTAGAAACGTACCATGGAGCGTTTGCAATCATTCTTAGAGTCTTTGATTGGAATCTTTGAATAATTTCTACATTAGAATTACTTGTTGTTCCCCAGAGTTGAATCCCATAAGTCCATATAGGTTTTAATATTGTTTTATAAAGAAGAACCTTGTTTTCCAAACTCAGTTCTGATTTCCGACCAAGGAGCCAATACATTTTCTTAGTTTTAATGTCAACTTGATTTCTTTTTAACTTTACATGTTCTTTCCACGTTAATCTTCTGTCTAGACACATGCCTAGATATTTAACTTTATTGTTTTGAGGAATTGGTGAGCCATTCAGGATGATTTCTGGACAAGTGTCTCGCCTCAAAGTGAACGTAACATGTGTAGATTTTTGTTCATTTACTTTTATGTTCCAAGTTATTAACCAATTTTGTAAGCAATTAATTTGTTGTTGAACCAGCTGTGATGCTTCAGCAGCTGATATGTTGGAAGAAATAAATGCGGTGTCGTCTGCGTAAGTTGCAACAGTTATTCCGTCAGTACATGGCATATCTGAGGTAAAAATTGTATATAAAACTGGTCCTAGTACGCTTCCTTGAGGTATACCAGCTTGTATTTTACGAAGTGTTGATATTTCATTGTTCACTTTTACGTAAAAGCATCGTTCATTTAGATATGACCTAAGAACAAGGTAAAAAGGAGCTGGAAGTAAAATTTTCAGTTTGTATAGTAAACCGCCGTGCCAAACTCGATCGAACGCCTGCTGTATATCAAGAAATACTGCTGAGCAGTATTTTTTTGTTTCCAATGCGTCTGTAATAACATTGACTATTCTATGGCATTGCTCCGGAGTTCCGTGTTTGTGACGGAAACCAAACTGATGCTCAGGGATGATATTCTTGTTTTCTAAATATGGAAGCAATCTTCGAAGAAAAATTCTCTCAAAAAGTTTGGAAAACGTTGCAATTAAACTTATCGGTCTGTAGGAATTCACTACATTTTCCGGTTTATTTGGTTTTGCAATCATAATAATTTCAGCGCACTTCCATTGAGAGGGAAAGTGCTGTAATCTAATGATCGAGTTAAAGATTAAAGTTAGGAAGTCTACACCTTTTTTTGGCAAGGACTTAGCAACCTCAGCATTAATTTGATCATAGCCGGGTGATTTTGATTTGTTTAAGACATTTATTTCCGATCGAACCTCATTAGGTGTAATGCGATCAATTGGAAGATCCATTTGACATGCAGTATCCAGAAAACTCATAATTTGTGTTTCGTTAGGGTTTAAAGAAAAAGGTTTAAATGTCTGCTCTAAATAGTCGGCAAATGCATATGCTTTTTGTTTATCAGTTCTACACCAAGAGTCATTAGAATCTTTTATAGGAATATTTCTTTTAGCTGGCCTTTTTAAATATTTTGTGGCTTTCCATAGACTGTAGTCATTATTCGGCAAATTAACGTCCAGATTTCGAAGATATTCTCCAATTTCTTTGTTTTTGTATTGTGCAATACGTTCTTTCAAAAGTTTGGTGGCCAAATTCAAAATGGTTTTATCTCTTGGATGTCTACTTCGTTGCCAAATCCTTCGAAGTCGTCTCTTATTTCTAACTAGTTCTCTTATTTCTGCGGATACATATACATTATTTCCGTTGGGTACTATTGATGTTGGGGGTAGAGAGAAAAGCTGCTTCATGTATTACATTTGTAAACATTTCCACCGTTTCGTCTAGTTCCTCTCCATGCTTGATAGGAACTTTAAGATCTAGACTTTTTTCAATCCAGTAGCCAAAAGATTTCAGGTCTGATGTTGGTGTTAAAAGTTTTAAATTTTTAGGTACAATTTCTATAGGAGATCTTAGATTAATAATTATTGGTGTATGATCTGACGAAAGATCATCATCATTTATAACATCCAACGTGTTTCCAAGTATACCATTGTATACTGCAAAATCCAACAGATCTGGTATTTTCTTTGGGTCCGTAGGCCAATAAGTAGCTCTCCCACCTGATAGAGTTGAGTAATTGTGCTTATTTATGCAATTATATAATTGGCGACCTTTAGGGTTAACAAGTCTTGACCCCCACCATGGGTGTTTGGCATTAAAGTCTCCAGCTACTAAAAAACGATTACCGATTTCATTAAAGAACTTTTCGTAATCTTCGCATTTGACTGTATGTTTGGGAGGAAAATAAATAGAATAAATATCTATGGTGTTATTATTACATTTAACCTTTACACCAGCAGCTTGAAGGGATGGTGTTGTTACTTCTTTCGCTATTTCGTAATTAATTGTTGACTTTATGAGAAGTGCTGCTCCAGCATGACATTTTCCATCAGGATGATTTGCAGTAACTAAATCGTATCCTCTTATCTTAAAATGGGATTTACTATTAAAATGAGTTTCGGAAAGTAAAAATATGTCTATATATTTTGTTTTCATAAAAATTTCTATTTCATTTGCTTTATTGGACACACCGTTGGCATTCCATACTGCTATCCTTAAGTCTATTTGCATAGTTTGCTAATAAGTAAAGTTAACATATTCATGAGTTGACCAAACATATTTTCTATGTTTTTCATGCTGTTGTTTTCATTTGAAATATTTTGCTTTAATACTTCAGAGTATTGAGCATTATTTGAAAAATTTTTATAATTTGCGTTATTACTTACATCATTGTTACTTGAGTTATATTGTGGAAAATTGTTATTGTTTAATGAGAAATTTTGGCGATTTTGGTTTTTGCTTGCACCTAATATTTTTTGACGTAAAGCTTGATACACCTGACATCCTTTATAGTTGGCTGTGTGAGTATTTAAACAGTGCACACACCGTGGAGGATCTTCTATACTTTTTTTACATTCGGCGGTTGGATGACCAAGTCCACATTTAACGCAAGTGAATGGCTTAGAACAATATGATCTTGTATGTCCATATTGTTGGCATCGATGACATTGAACAATATTATTTGATTTACGTGGAGGCTCTATTTTTACAACAGCGTTATTCAAGTAGCGTATGTCATATACTTTTTTATTGTCTGGACCAGGGTTCAAATCTAAGAAAAACATTGGAAGCGGCTGTTTTGTAACTTGACTTCTAACATTTACTATACTTCTAACATGATGACCTAATGTCAAAAGTTCAGCTTTAATATCTGATAGTGGTGTTGAAAAGTGTAAACCTTTTAACACTACCCTGTAGGCACGTTCACTTTTTACTTGATAAGTGTGGTAGCTAATCTTAGTGCTATCTAGATGTTTAACAATATTTCTGTACGATTCTATAGATTTAACCATTATCTTAACTTGACCATCTCTTAGCGATTTATAATTAAATTCATCACTTTTAACTACACTAGTTAACTTTTTATCATTTGACTTATATTGTTAACACAAGGTATAAATATAGGTGGTGGTTTTGGAGTTCCTTCCCTTTCTAAAACTTCTTCTTCGTCTTCAACTGCAAGAGCTGCATATTTGTTGTTATTAGAAGTACTTGGTTTGTCACTATCATTTTTAGGTTTCTTTTGATTATTAGCAAAAGTTGTTGGTTTTTTGCGTTTAACTGACGTCATAACTTGCCAGTTCATATCATCGTCATCAGTATCAGTTGAATCACTACTCATGTTGTATACAATGTACGTACAAACGTAAGTACAAAGTATTTGTTGTTGTTAACAAATATGCGTATACGCAAATTTATTGTTGATTATTAATCCCTTACTTAAGGTTTTTTTTTTTATTTTTTTTTTTTTTTTTTGTAATATTTTTTGCAAAGCACTAATCTCTTTGTTTTTAATTTTAGTGTTAATAGTTTTTACTTTGAAAAATATTGACACAGAATACGTCTGTACTAGATCACAGCTTAAGCGCGACTTTTGATAAGGACAAAGTGATGAAGTTTTTCCTTTTGAACCCCGATTTTACTACGTACTTATTGGAAATTCCAAAAAAAGATTTCTCCGTAGATTTAACCCATATCCTGATTTCTAGCTGGTGGGGTTTGGGCAGTACGTTAATGGGATGACGTTTCCCTTTTTAACTCCTGTTTTTTACCACGTTCCTGACGAAAATCCCAAAAACTACCTTGTCAGAGAACACATTTTTTAAAATTTCTAGCCAAAACGTTAAGGGGAGACTTTCCTCCTTTTAAACTATTTTTTATTACGTTCCTGAGTCTCCCGATGGGTTCTTTTCGATCTTAATGAAATGTGAATATGTGATAAACAAGAGAAAATAATGCAAAAGTGGGGTCAAAAAATGGGGTCAAAAATGGGGTAACATTTTTAGTTTTTTTTTTTTCCTTATTTCGAATTGTTTCAGAGAAATGTTAGACAACGGTGATACCAAATGATTAACATGTCCGATAACTTTTAAATTGTTTTTGTCACTCAAAAATTGTGTTTTAAGTGATATTGAAACTAAAGTTTTCTTAAAGAATTGTAGTTGAAGGGAGCCTAAAAACATGAGTATATTAATGCCTGAGCTTTTTCCGTTCAGCTTTTTTGCTACTTTTTCCGATGAGCTTTTAAGCCTATATTTTAAATATAATAAATAAATGGTATCAAATAAATAAATTAGTAATTATAGAGATGTTCTTAATAAAAACTAAAATTAAAATTTTTTTCAACATTTTCAACGTCTATGTGCGTTTATTCGAATCTTCTTTTACAGCAATATTCCTAAAGCTAGTGTTTTCCTAAGAAAAAGAGCTATCCTTTGTTAAAATCGGTTGAAAATTGACAAAGTTATGGCACGGAAAAAAATCGTAAGAAATTTAAACTATGGAATTAATAAAAGATTAAAATAACGATTTCTTATTTTTCACATATGGCGCTTTATGACTTTCATGTTCCAAAGACGTTGTTAGTTTTCTGGAACGCATTTAATTTTCGAGATATGGGCGATATTCTAAATAAAAGCTCTTTTCTCCAGCTGCAGTGCTTAGTTATCGAGAAAAAACCAAGAAAGATAAAATTTGATATTGAGGTATTGGAAAAGGGATTTTAACTCTGGTACAAAAGCTTTTCTGCAGCTCTTTTAATTTTTGAGATATGGAAGATTAAAATTTTATTTAAGCGATTTTTGCATTTATTTTTTTCATAGATGGCTAATTATGACTTCCTTGGGCCAAACCCGTGGACACGTGCGTATTCCCATTTCAAACACTTTTCTATTTGCGAACACTTGAATATCCACATAATATTCTAAGTAATGTGTTTTTGGGATGACTTTTCCCCAAACAATATTCCATAAAACCCTTTCCAACACTAACATTTAAGTATGTACTTACAAAATTAACTCAAGTGCTAACTTAGCCAACTGCAATTGTTAAGTTAGTATTAATAATTTAAATCAACTACTATATTAAAACAAACTCATGCCGACTTTTAAGCTTAAGCTTAAAAATAATTAAACTTTGTTAACAACTTTGTTGACCTAGGCTTGTGTGAACGAAAAAATATACTACAACAGCAGCAGCAATAACAACATGTTAAAAGATAGGAAAACATTACAATAATATTTTAAACTTATTATAAAGCGTTTAGATTAAAAATAAAATTTTTATTTAAACTAAAATTTCCTTCGAAAATTATTGCCACAGGTCTGTCTGCAAAGGACGTACTATTGATTGTTTGGTTTTATCTTTTACGTGTGCAGGTAAAATTTTGATGAAAATGTTAAAGATATGAAAGAAAAGAAATATTTGGTACACTCAGGGAACTTCTGCTTTAAAAATATGTAGTTGTTTGGGTTGTAATACAGTTTCCTTGTAGTTCATTTAAAAAAACAACTCACATCAAATGACTGTTTTATGATTTTACATTCATTTTTCACAGTTGTTTTTTGTTATTTAAAAAAATAAAAAAAATAAAAAAAAAAAAATAAAAAAAAAAATGTCTGCCCGGTATGCTAGTTAGTAGCGTGCTAGCTTATCAGTGCGGGGGTCGTGGGTTCGATTCCCACCAGAGGCACTGGTCTGTTTTCGCTACAACGCGCCGACGGCCATAGTAGCTACACTCAAAAAAATAAGTTAGTAGAAAAGTTAGTAAAACGTCTTGTAAATCAGGTATACTATTTTTTAGCAAATTTTTTTGCTAAAATCGTGTTTTCAGCTAAAATTTTTGTTATACTTATTCAGCACTTAACTGTTTTATACTAATGCTTTACTAATATACCAATGTTTTACTAATTAATTTTGCTAAAAAAAAAATTGTGCTGATAAGCAGATGTCGCGGCATGTCAAGATACAACTCTAATAAGACATATAAAAAAATCAACCATGGAAGACTTTTGTATCTGTTTTTCATACATAAAACAAAATTGAGGATTAAACAACTTAAATTTTTTTGTGAAAATAATTGTCTATTAATAAAATAAAAGACAAAAGAAAATATTTAAATTTAATATGTATTTCTATAATAAATGTTAATAGATTAATAATCTAGTGTGGTCAAATTGCAAACAAACATATACAGACATGTAGACAGAGTAAAGCGAAAGACAAAGACACACATCTTAGGTAGATTTGTATGGTTCCTTTTTCTTATTGTAAAAAAAAGGGTTGTTTTTTTCGTTTCGTTTGTTTCTGTTTATTTTATCGTTTCGTATATATAATTATCTTCGGCAGTTGCGTCCTTAAAAGATAGCATCATTTAGACAACCATTGATGTAAGTAGTTGAAAGAAAATTTTTGTTATATATATTTATTTCTATATATTTTCAGATATTAAATTACTTCATAACATCAATGTGGGAAAATGAAAATTTTTATATTTCGTAATTATTGTAAATTATTTTTAAAAGAATCACAAAAATATGTTTTATGATTTTCAGCAAATATATTAACTAAATTACAATTTTTTTACAATTTTTTTTGCGTTTTTTTCAGTCTACTAAAATTTAGCAAAAACTTATTAATTTTTACCAACGCTTTTTTATTTCTAATCTACTAAGTGTTAGCAAAACTTTTGCTGAATCTACTAATTTTGTTGCTAAAAATCAGCTCGCTGATTTTCAGCAAAAGATTTTGATGACATTAGCAATTTTTTTGCTAGCACCCTCCAGACTAAAATTTTGCTGACTCAGCAAAATTTTTTGCTGACTTTACAAACTTTTTTTTTTGAGTGTAGTGCTCGGTTAGGGTAATAGTATATAATTTGTAATAAACAAAAAAAAAAAATAAATGTTTGTTTATTTTTTACTACCATGTGGTTAATTTTTACTACAATTGTTAGTCATTTTTTGAACATTAAAAAACAAATGACAATGTTAGTTGAATTTACTGTAATGTAAGTCGTCCTTTCTTTAAGTGAAATTTCATTTGTTTTCAACTACAATTGCAGTGGTCTTTACCTACATAGTATTCTAAGTGTAATATTCGTGTAAATAAATATATTTTCCATTATAATACTAAACTTATTATTAGGGCTCGGAAGTTCATGTTTGTTGTCGTAAGCTGAAGATAACTAAATATCTTTGCGAATCAATAAATTTGCAACAAAATTGCATCGATTTCTTTATGTATATTTTGCTTTAAATACATATTTGGCTATAAATTCATATTTTAGTACATATTTTAGCATTTTTAGTTGCATATTTTGCTATAAATATTTTTTTTATACATATTTTTTTTTTGTCGCGAAGGCAAAAATAACAGGAAAATACAGTGATGTGGATTTTCAAAGCCCAATGTGAAGATTTTCAAGAAGTAACTCCAAACTATGCTTACTTTGCAATATGAAGGAAAATGAGGATATTCAGCATTTTATTTGCAGATGCCCTATTTTTAACAGTTTTAATTGTTTAAAAACACATCAATGTCTGATGTAGATCTTATTCAAATTCTAAATGGAGAGTAATTAAGTGGGGATATTTTAGTAAACTACATTGTTAACGCTTTGCAATGTCGAAAATTTTTAATTAATGAGTATAATCACAAATATAAGGTGGCGCAAAAGTAATCCTCCTATCAGAAAATGATATACTTAATAAATACATAATAAAAAAAAAAACATCGGAAGGTTATTTTTGCGCCACCTTATATAAATATTATTCGTATAATTTAAAATATGTTATTAAACCGATTTTTTCCGGCTAATGACTATGTAAAAGCCGTATGTAATATTCTTAAATTTTAAATAATTAATTATTTTATTGTAAAATATTTTAATTATAACGTTTTTGAAAATAAGGAATTACTACTACTACAGTTAATAAAATTGTGACGATGATTAACGCTTACTTCCAAATTTTTAACAACTTTTTAAGACAAAACTAACTTGAATTGTGCTAATAATGTTCAAAACGTAGAAAAAAGTAATAATAAATGCATATTTTTAAAATTTTAAGTGCATTTTTTATGATTACGATTATAAGTGCATTAACTTCCGAGCCCTACTTGTTATTTTATTTATTTATTCAAGTTTAAAACTGCAAAACTTTAACTTTAAGACACCAGAGAAAAAACGTTCTCTTTATATTCTTTCACCAGAAATTTTATAGCATGCGCAGTATTGTTTTTATGAGTGAAATAAATTAATAAAAAATCACTCACGTGTGCCCCGATTGGCTGGTTGGTAGCGTGCTGGCTTATCAGTGCGGGGGTCGTGGGTTCGATTCCCGCCAGAGGTACTGGTCTGGTTTTGCTACAACGCGCCAAAGGCCATAGTAGCTAGTGCTCGGTTAGGGTAATAGTATATAATTTGTAATTATATGATTATTAATTAATAAAATAAAAAAAAAAATAAATAAAAATCACTCACACTTGAAAATTATTGTTTCTGCAGTTGTGTGTTAAAAAATTCGAAATAACTACATTAAATAAATGTAACTAAAATGCAGTTGTTTTTTGTAGGTAATTTAAAAATTAATATTTAAAAATTAACATTAAAAATTAATTTATTTTGTTAATGAAACTCCTTCACTAGAGTTGTGTGCACATTTAAATCTTCTTAAACTTATTCCGCCTAGAATATAAACGATTTAGTTTTAAAGTTCTTTTACAAAATCAAATATAATAAATTTTAAGCCAGTCTAAACCCGCTATAACACATGTAATATTAAAACAAAATACCCGACATACAACAACAAATTAACTTATTACGCTTTGTATTAGACATTTTGTGTAAACATCATGAAAAAAAATATGCTGGTTCAATATTTTAACTACTCTGTAGTAGAAATGTCAGAAAATTTAAATATTATACCTATTAAAAGTGCGTGATGCATGCATAAAAGTAAAAGATCTTGTTGGGATAATGACCTAATTTTACGCTTATTTAATGTTTTCAAAAATTTAAGGTTATTGCAACTTTAAGAGGGTCCCTCTGCTAAAAAAAAAACATTTTACATAGTTGAAAAAAATATATTAAATTTATTCGTACATATCGTTATCATCCTCATCATTTGCTAATAGGGTAATAACAATTTGTAATTGTGGGAAAATAATATAAAAACATTTTGGAATTTTTATTTACTTATTTGTAATGTATGCAGGTTTTTTGCATATATTGTGGTTACTTCTACAGTTTGAGAGTCATTAAAGTAATAAGTATAAAATGTTAACACATTAACCCTCTAACTGGCAAACGATGTTTTGCAATGAAATTCATACCATGTGCTACACTCGAAAAACAAATAATAAGTTCTTCAACAAAATTGTTTATATAGTTGTATTAGTTTTTTGTTTTTATATACATCGAGATTATTTTTATGTTATTTTCAATTTATAACGAGCATTCAACCTCCGTATATTTACAAAAATAAAGCAAATCAAACATATTAGCTAGGTTGATACTAGTATTTCGATCTGGCTAAAGATCTCATCAGAGCCCGAAGCTTTAGAAAAGTTAGAGCCTCCATAATAGGCAGAACTTTAACAAAAAACCTATTAATAATCAATTTTGCTCCATTCTTGTCTTCTTAGTAATCAAACACGTGGTTAAGTCTTTTCCTAACAAGAATCATGACGTTACTAAACTTTGAAGACCAAAAATGTTCTATTTATATAAAAAAATTTTAGTTTGTACTCTGGCTCAAGTAATATTTTTTACAATTGTATTAGTTTTTTGTTTTTATATACATCGAGATTATTTTTATGTTATTTTCAATTTATAACGAGCATTCAACCTCCGTATATTTACAAAAATAAAGCAAATCAAACATATTAGCTAGGTTGATACTAGTATTTCGATCTGGCTAAAGATCTCATCAGAACCCGAAGCTTTAGAAAAGTTAGAGCCTCCATATAGTTTGCCTAATTTAGGCGATATGAGCCAAAATATTTTAGGGTGCATTTTGGAAACTGAAGCATATAAAAGAGAAGTTTTGTACAAAAAATATTTCTCTTACCAAGATATAACCACGCTCGAAAAACTATTTTTTTCTGCTTCTATTTAAAAATATATCGCGAATTTCGCTTTTTGAGAAAAGCGAAATTAGGCGAAAAAGTATCTAAACTTCAATTTATATTTTTCAAACTTCAACGCTTTGCTATTAATACTTAATGTCTGCAAAATTTCATAAAAATCCGTCTATTAGTTTATACGTTAAAACGATGTCTTTTAGAAGAATCCTTATAAAATCCTGTGAGTCCTTGGACTAAAGTAAGGACTTATTATTAAAGATAAAGCTTCAATCTTACTTATATTTTATTAGTTAGTTTTTAGTCAACTTAAATTAGTTAAAGAGATTTTTGAAAACTATATTTTTTAAAAAATAATTAGTTTTTGAAATTTTACGAAATTTTGATTTTGAAACTTTCTCGCTTCCAAACCGTGGACGGCACATGAAAAATTTCTTCGCAAAATATTTAGCAAATTTAGTTTTCTATTGGAATTTTTCATTTTCTCATTTGATGCATTTGTGGTAAATTTTATGTAGGTTGTCCTGAGTCAGCCTTACCCATTAAAGGGTAAACAGCACATTAGGGTTATAACTTTTTGTTTTGCAAAATTTTTACCTATAACCACGTGATAGACGATACTATTTAATAGTAAAATTCGCTTTTTCGGGTAATTTTGAAATAGTAGCCTCCCGCATAAAGTGCAATGTCGAAAATGTATTTTTTTCAAGTTTTTACAATTGAAGTTGCATTATAATGCACTAATTAGTTTACCAAAATTACTGGACAAAATTTTTTCAATTGCTGTTCTGCCAATATTTATGCCCATATCGAGAAAAACTCTAAAATCCACATCTCTGGGAATTTTATGTTCTTAAAAAAACTAAAAATATGCGCCTACAAAATGCAGCTAAAAACGATAAATATACATTTAAAACGTTAAATATATGCATTTTAAAAAAAGAGTTTTGCAAAAGTCACACACTGTAAAACATAGAAAATCAGAAAACAAATATAAATTATGCTGTTATTTTTCCAAAAGAATCCAAATCTAAATGTTTTCTTTAGATTAGCAATATTTTTAACAGAAATATGTTTCTTCCTTAAATCAAAAAATAGCAATGTGTTAATCTTTTAGTTGTTTGCTAAAAAACTAAAAAAGTCTTTGTGAAAGGCGTGGTGGAGAAGAATGAGTGTATTTTCTAAAAATCATAACTACATTGTAAATTTTAAATTCTCTGAATGAGACTGCGCAGTTTCTGAGTTTGAATAATGTAATATTTGTTATGTTTTTATTTGTTCGATTGTGTCTATATGAATTTTCTGTGAAATCACTGACCGTGGTATAGACAAACTGATTTCCAATGCCACATGCACTCGCACTACACGTTAGACAGAGCGCTTTAGCCCACTGATCTATCATCAGGTCGAGTTTTGTTGTGATAAAAACTAGTTTTATTCAATACACGGTGTTTTTGTTCTTGCATACATAATCTCAAAAGTACAACTCCAACTCCAACACAACACAACAGTTCTATTTTTAGAAACTCACCTCACTCGAATGTCCACTGTTTTCCCATATGTTGTAAGTGATGCCACATCTATGATACATTCTTTGTATATTCGATAGATGGCGCATCGATAGATGGTTTTTTTATTGATGTGTTATATATGTTGATATCTGTTTGGCATTAAAAGTTTAAATATGCAAAACATATATTTTTGTCAAAATATGTAAAAATATGCACCTACAAATCGATGACATTGTATTCTAAATATTATGATTCGCAAAAATATTTAGTCCAAATAAGTTCTGGAATATCGAGCAAAACATGTGTAAGTTTAAGCATTAAACTATTTATAAAAATGTTTAACTGTTTAATTAATTTTTGTTTTCTATTAAAAGTTTAAAATTTAATGTAATTAATACTATCATTTGCGAATTAGTTGTTAAATCAATTAAATTAGTAATTGCTTCAATCAAATTCTTAATAAAGTTATCTTTTAGTATTTTCTGTGTATATTTAAATATTTTTATTGAACTATAATTTGGTTCACCAGTTACACATCATTTTAATTAATAACCAATAAAGTATTTACGAATCGTGGGAACTCGTTTAATATCCTCTTGTTATTCTTACAGGTGTTAAGAAATTTTAAAATTCCAAGTAATTCTATTGTAAATTCATATTGTGTTATAAATTATACCTTAAAAGTTTTTAATATAAACAATATCAAAGCGTTTATAAATGTTCCTTAACATGGGTGTGCCACAGAATTAAAAAATAATAATAAAAACTAACTATTCAAAAACAATTTCATATTTAAAATTATTTAATTTTAATAAAAAATTAGCAAACAAGTGCAAGTGATTTAACTATGAATTATAAGAAAATAATCTTAAAACCCAAATTGCAATGCTTAATTAAATTCTATAATGTATTAAGTTGAATAAAACCTGACAAGTTAAACATATAAATGAAAAAGTATAATTAAATGTTTAGATGATCATATGAATACAAAAATACAAACAACAACATCATCATCATCATCATTGATATCTAGAAAAGAGCAATGAAAAGTTAAGGGTATGACATATTAAAAAATATACAATATGCAGGGGGTATTATGAAATAACAATACATGTTAATTACACTGTTCAGCAATAAATTGTATCCCTAGCGAAACCAACAGGAAATGAAACTAGAATATCTGTAGACTAAAACCGCCAGAGGGTTTTAAAAACATTGCTCGAATTTTATTGTTATAGCCTTATGGAGTTTGTCAAATTTTTACTTTTTTTGTGTAAAAAATTTACGATTTGAATGAGAGACTTTACACAGAGAGAATTTTTTGCACGAGTCTTAATGAAATTGTTTCATTAAAATGATGAAGTTTTCTTCACAATGTGAATGAAAAATTTCCTTAACTTTACGAAAAAGCTTCAAAGTTTTAGTGAAACAATTTTTAATGAAACTTTTTCATTATATATTATGTCCTGTGGTTCCTATTGGGAACAAAGGGCCACTTTTTCATTAGTAGTGCGAAATTTTTAATAAAAAAATTAAATTTGTAATTAAATTTTATGAAAAATCTCACACATACACTTCATTAATGTAATGAAAAGTTTCAATGGACGAGTTCCAGTGACAATTCAAAGTCAAAAACTATGTAATACCATGCATAGAATTCTCTCCGTGTAGCGCTTATATCCTACTTACGATGTGTGTAAAAAATTTTAAAGTTGTAGAAGAATTTTGCTGAAGTGGTATTTCGGGGAAACCAAAAATTGGAACATGAACTATTTATTCTGAAAGTGTTTTTAAAATGAGAAACAAATTGATTCGCATTTCAACGTTTTTGTAACATTGCACGGCAACTTTTTTTTAGCAGGGCACTTCAAATTTATTTATACTTAAAACAAGTACATCAATTAAATTTGGTTTTATCCCTCCACAATAAACCCTTACAAATGAAACAACAAAAACATGTTTCAAAAAATATATGTTAGAGGTGAAAACAAAATTTTAACATGAAAAATATTTTTGAATGCAAAAAATAAATTGTGTAGTGAAAACACTTTTGAGGTGAAATACTATTTTTTGTGGTGAATAAAAATTGTTTGTACAGTTATATTAGTTTTTTGTTTTTATATACATCGAGATTATTTTTATGTTATTTTCAATTTATAACGAGCTTTCAACCTCCGTATATTTACAAAAATAAAGCAAATCAAACATATTAGCTAGGTTGATACTAGTATTTCGATCTGGCTAAATATCTCATCAGAACCCGAAGTTTTAGAAAAGCTAGAGCCTATATAATAGGCAGAACTTTTACAAAAAACCTATTAATAATCAATTTTGCTCCATTCTTGTCTTCTTAGTAATCAACCACGTGGTTAGGTCTTTTCCTGTGTGGTTAACAAAAATTGAGGTAAAATAAAAATTGGAGCTGAATTTTATATATTATTCACTTCTTGGCGTCAATTAGTAGGTCGCAAGTGGTCAAATTTTATATACCATTGGATGCTACTTCAAAACCTCTTTCGATGACACCAAATTTTTTTTACGTCGTCTTGGAGCAAAGTGCAAAAAAATTCGAAAAACTAAAAAAAAGACCTTTTTTAAAAATGATCCAGCTCACGGATGGTCAACGCTAGAACCAAAATATTTTGGGAATCATCATAAAACATATCAAGCTTTATTTTCAGAGGGGTAACAAAATCACTTTTTTCTCTTCCATACAAGTTGAGTCGCACTAATATACATATATTTACTAATATACAGAAAAGGTATATTCACTTTTTCAATCATAACTTTTGAACCGCTTCAATTTTACCCAACAAACATAACAGATGGGCTAAAATTTTAAGCAGGACAAAAGTGTTAAAAAGCTCGAAAAAAATTGCCTGAAAAAAACCCAAATTCAAAAGGCCATACAAATCAAAGCCGACCTAAGTTTTCAAAAATATTTATGAGTTTTGATCTATTGATAGTTTATTTTCATTTGACATTATTCTCATTTACGATGCAATCGGTGACCCCAAATTTGTTGCACAGTGTTATTTATTCGAGTACCTATAGAGTCTGTACAAATTTAACAAAGTTAACCAAATGATGAATGAATAATTGTTATTTTGTTAATGTTTTGAAACAAAAACAAATTACAAGCAATGAAATTTTCAAATTAAGTTCAATGGAATTCGACGAAATTTAAATACCCTGCAAAAGATTTTGTTCATTTAAGATATAATTTGGTATAAATAAGTTTGTAAAATGAAGTTTTAAGTGAAATTTTAGCAAAAACTAAACATAAATCGCTTTTTAAGCTCTAATTTGCTCCCTTCCTGCACAAATGTAAGACATTTATTAAAGAGGGCGCTGTTTAGAGAAAATAATTTACAAGAGCTGGAGTGGGCCAATGTGTTAACGGCTTGAAACTTACACTCCCCTAAACATCATTAAAGTATTTTAAAGTGCTTAAAAATTACTAAAATGCGAAATAATTTTTTAACTCCTTATTGACACAGTGTTCCACAGTGTTTTCGAACCAGTACATTTAAATTTCAATATATATTATAGATTTTTACTGAATAATGATATTTAAGCGAATTAAAAATCTTTAAATAATTCAACTAGAATCGTGAAGAAAAAAATGTTGTACAATTGTTATGCAGAGTTGCCAAATAGTTATTTTAAAAAATCTATTATCCTTACCTTTTCTGATGGGCCCCTTTTAAAAAGTTATTTAAAAATATAAAAAAGTTTAATATTTTATATTTTTGATTGTTATGTGGATGAAAAAATATGAAATTTTATTCCTCTGCTAGAAATCAGTTCATCAATTATATATAATTTTTAAAAATCTGACCGATCGGTCGAGGATTTTTTCAAACACACTAGGGTTAAAATATTACAAAATTTATTTCGTTTTCAATCTAAGTATTAAAAATGGATGGTTTTTGTTGATATACTACTAAGCCTATAAAAATGCTAACGTCAGGGTTGCCATACGGCAATTTTAAAAAATGGTCCACTAAAGGTGTCCAAAAAAATTAAAGTGATTTCTAAAGTCAAGCCATGGGCAAGTTTGGTTCCTTTGTATGTAAAAACATTTAATATGAAGTTTGGTGCCGATTGGATAAAGAAAATACGAGGCGGAAATCGATTCAAAATTGAAAGTGTGTTTTGTATGGGGGGAAAATGGTTTTTTTTGATTTTTTTCAAAAAATTGTTAATATTAAAGCAGTTTTTATTCCTTATTATAAATTAATCGAGATGAAGACAAAAACGTGTTTTCAAAAAGATATAAAAATACAAAATCGGTTGAGAATCACCCGAGTAAAAAAAAATACCCCAAACCACTAGTGTGCCAAATACCACTTGATCAAACATTTCGAGCCCACATCCTAAAAGTTTTCGAAATTGAATACCAAAATATTTTTTTTTTACTTACTGGACACATTAACTGTTAGATATGAAATATTTAATTTTTAGGATGTCGGTATCCTGTCCTAAGTTGACGTCAAAAACTTACAATATTTTTGGGGTATTTTTCAAATCTCTAATTTCAAATTTTTAAAAATTTTGTTCAACAAAATTAAAAAAAAAATTGTTTCGCACACTAAGGTCTCATTAAGTAAAAAATTTAAAATAAAAATATCAAAAATTACACATATCCCCCTTTTAATTTAGAAAGGGCAGCTATTTAAATTCGGTTATAAATAACAAAATACAGATTTACTTTATTTAATTTAATTACCTAAAAATCGTTTAATGCACTTTGGGCCAAAAATTCCTCAATATTTTGTAACATTAAAAACGCAGCTTCATTAAAATATTTTGGTATTTAATTTCGAAAACGTTTAGGATGTGGGCTCAAAATGTTTGATCAAGTGGTATTTGTCACATTAGTGGTCTGGGGTATTTTTTTTTACGCGGGTAATTCTCAACCGATTTTGGATTTTTATATCTTTTTGAAAACACTTTTTTGTCTTCATCTCGATTAATTTATAATATGGAATAAAAACTGCTTCAATATTAACAATTTTTAAAAAAAAAAAACGCAAAAAAAGCCATTTTTCCCCCATACAAAACACACTTTCAATTTTCAATCGATTTCCGCCTCGTGTTTTCTTTATCCAATCGGCACCAAACTTCATATTAAATCTTTTTACATACAAAGGAACCAAACTAGCCCATGGCTTGACTTTAGAACTCATTTTGAAAAACGGCCATACAAAGTTGAACACATATAATGGTCCACGGCATTTTTTAAAAAAATTTAAAAATCGGTTATCTTAAAAAAATATTTTTGTATAAAATTTGCTCACAAAATCATACAAAATTTAAATTTGTATAACGTCTATGAAAGTTTTAACTTTGCTGGCTAATATTTTCACTAGATTAAGCTCTTAAGCAAAAAAAAATTACAAAAATTTCTTAAAGAAGTAAGATTCTATATGTCTGCAAAGTGTGGTTGAAAAATATCTATCGAATCTATGACTGCCCGCCATAGATTCATTGCCATTAATGAGTTAAAACAGTGGAAAAATTAGATTTCTTAAAGTTAATATAAATATAAGTAAAATTTTAACAAACTAGAAAATTATAAAAAATTTTCTTTAATTTCCTAAAAAAAAAAAATGTTGAACAATTTTTTTTTTTAACATAATCAAAACAAATTTTAAAAATCCTCAATTACAATATTTTTACATTTTATATTAAAAACCAAACATACTTCCCCCATTTATGGTAGCGCATTTGAAAATCGTGATATTTTTTAGAGTAAAGTTTTTTAAACAAAAACCACAAAATCATTAAAAAAAACTTTCAACTTATTTACTAGTACTACGTACATAGTTTTAAGTATATTGTTTTAAATTGACATGTTAATTTAGTTTTTTTTTTTGTAAAAGTAAAGATGAATCATTAAGTGATTTGTTTAAACTGATAAAATGTTCTTTTTAAAATGCAGTGTTTTCGTATTAAAAAAAAATAAAGTAATTAGGAGTTGTTAAACTTTTAACAAATATTTATGCTTGAAATAATTTGATTTAACATCAAAACAAGAATCAAGGTTATTAAGTTTAAAATAGCTAATTAGAGTTCATATTTAAACTATATTGCAATAAAAATTAAAACAAAAACGTGAAATACAATTTGAAGGGCTTCGAAAACAGAACAAGTAATAAAAAGTGTCAATATGTAATTAAAGTATCATAACAACCCGAAATTAGTTCTATAATTAAACAAAACTTAAATTTATATAATTAATATTACTCATACGCTATGATGTATGTATATAGTGTTTTGCCCCACATGTCTATTTGCGTAGGATTCTTTTTTTTTTCTTCTGTAGGTAGAATATTGATGACAATATTATAAAGTTGAAAGGGAATAAAAAAATCACTTTTATTATTAACTTTTACGATATTTGTCAAGACTATTATTGTATGCGAAGTATGTTAAATGGTTTAATATGTGTTTTTTCGACTGCTTGTAGAATTTTTATGAAAATATTAAAGATTTGAAAGAACGCAACTTAAATAAGATCGTTTTTATTATATATTTAATACATCCAAAAATTTCTGGTAAAAGAATCAGTTTTTATCAAATTGTACTTAAGAGATTTTTAAAACTTAATTTTTTTAATTATGTTCACTGTGTACAACTTTTTTCCACCACTTGGGCTTAGCCTGTTTAATATAAAACCACGGTTTTTTTCTTTTTGCGTAAAAATTAAAAAATTTTGCAAAATCAACTAAATCTTTTTATATAACATCTGCAGTTCTATGCATTGAAGTGTTAAAATGAATCACATCAATATTTAATTTTAAATGAAAAGCCCTGAAGTATACTATATTTCTGTTGAATTTTTATATACAAATGTTTAATGAATTAAATACATACAAATAAAGCATATGGTACTTTTATAAAACTGGTACTTTTGCTATCCCCTGTTCCCCCAGTGATCAACTATGCTTAGAAAATATGACTATTATAAAAGTTATATGCGGAAATTTGGCATATTATGGACGACATTCTGTAAAGAAAACTTTTTATATTAAAAATATCTAACAATATATATTTATTAAATAACTTACTCTCCGATTTTTGCCAACCAACTTCATTATTTTCCAATTGATTTTGTTCTACCAACCACTCAAATAAGGGTCTATAAAATTCCAATAAACCATTAATATTTAAATCCTCAGAATCCACTAAAACTTTTAGAACTTCTTTAAACGTAGCAGAAGAACCTAAGGACATGGATTGACTAAAATAAAAATACAAACAATTTAAATATAATTTTTTTTAAATAAAATCCAAATATCCAACCTTATTTTTTCACCCACTTTATCATGTCCTGATAAATCACATAAATCTAACGGTTTTAAAGGATCTCCTTTAACAAATTCCCCCGTCATAGTACAAAAATGTTCCAAGAGTTGATATTGTAAAATTATGCTTAATATTTGAGTGGTATATTGATCATCTACTTCCATTAGCAATTTAGCAGGAGCATCAAAATCAGCGTTAGAGCGAAAAACTGGTGGCTCAGCACCAGTATAATCTTCTGTTAAACGCCAATAGGCACAGTTGTCGTTGATGTCTATTGATTTATCGATAACATCTAAACGATAACGTTCCAATATATAAAAGACGGGTATGAGGAAGATAGTGCGAAGACCCTAAAAATTAAGAAAAATTGGAAATGTAAGACCGTATTTCAAAATTATTATAAATTAAAAATTATAAAACTTCTTCTCTTAAAGAGAAGCGACCCTCCAAAAAACTTCCTTTTATGTATTGTTTCTTTGGAAAGCGGATAGAGAAATCTTAGAAAAGTAGTTGAAAAGTCTGATGGGAAGTTGAGTAACATATTTGATTCATAGTCCTGTTTCGTGTTTTTACTTCGATTGGGTTAAGGAACAGCTTGGCATACTAATCCGAACCGGAACCTTCTTTGTTGCGCGCCATCTGATAGAAAGTTGGGTACCATATTTGATTCATAGTCCTGTTTCTACTTCGATTGGGTTAAGGAACAGCGTAGCATATTAATCCGAACCAGGACCTTCTTCTAAATGTTTACAATTTTTAACGTAGCACGAATTTGTTATTTATGTTAGGTTTAGTTAGGTTGAAAGTGAGACCATAAGACCAGATGTGATTGCCCCAAGCTCCCCGCATCCACATGTATAAACTACTACCCAAAAATAATGAAACCATCGAAATTAACTCAACAAAGACACACCACGCTGACTATCCAGGCCATCGGAAAATCTTCTTCCTAGATATCTGAGTGACAACTCTTTCAGACTAGTATGCTCGCAAAAAAGATTTTTCACGATGACTCCTCATGTCGCAACAAATTTGCACGGTAACGATCCAAGCTCACATCATATAGGCCTATTGCTTAGTGGCAAGTAAAAATTATAAGTGAAATTGAAGAGAGCCTCCATTCAATATAGTGGGATCAAACTACTCTAAAGTGTTTTTCATTGTGAACAAAAAAAATACTGGTTTTGCCGAATTGACTTTCAGACCGTTCTCCTCTCACAAGCGCAAATTCCATGGAATCACTGATCGTCTAAAGAAATGTATGCCTGTTCAGTCTTCACAGCGTTGTCAGCTTAAAACACAATATTTTTCCAGTCCTTTCTATTAAGTCGAGGATTCGATTGATCACAAGGTTTCACAGAAGAGAAGAAATTAACTCCCCTTTGTAAGTCGTACAAAATTCTCATTCGAACTATTTTTAAGTCTTCTTCTTACCTGCACATATAAACGATTAATTCTAGCCTCCTTTGTCTGATACGAATCATTCACAACTTTTAATGTTTCCAAATATTTCGGTGATGAAGCAGCCAATGAAAAAAATTTACCCAAGGCATCACTTAGGTTTGGTAAGGGCTCTTCTTGATATAGAGTCAATAGATTTTCATATGATTTATAATAATAAACATCCGACAAGGCTTCATACATATTGAAAAAAGTTTCTTCCGACATTAAAGGACAATAGGAGAAATTAACATGATATAAACCATAAAATTTCCAAGCCTTATGCCAACAATGATCATCCTCTAAATCAGCCTTGGGTTGACAGCTGTCGGACCAAAAGGTGCTAAAGAAAAAGAAATGCTCAATTAAACAGTTTTTAAGAAATAATCACAGAGAAAACAGATTCGGGCTGACATTCGAATGCCAATCAAAGGGTTCGGTAGTGGTTACAGACTGTAGAATTTCAGTTGTTTTAACCATAACTGAAAAATATGTTAGAATTGAAACCCATTCGATTGGTGACGTCTACGATTCTAAGCACGAATCTGTTTTCGGCGTGTACTCACTCTTCTAATTGTGGCATTCCAAGAGATCTAAAAAAATCCTGGGCATTCCAAAAATTTATCTGAGCATTAGTAACACCTCGTTTTAAAAGATTATGCGTAATATTGGGCATTTTCACCAAATTAAAAGGAAGATCAATATGCCAATCCGGTTCTCCTAAATGAAAGGCATTTCCTATAAAAATTTCAGCTAAATGTTGGGGATAGGGTTTATCAAAATGTATTAAATCGGGACCATATTTTCGACGTAGTTGTCCCCTAACATAAGCATGAAATTGTTGAAAGAAGGGCTGTAAATCCGACATAAATTTCTTTAGAACTTTAGATAATGCAGAGCTATCATCCTCTAGATCTTTATACCAGAAATCGGAAGCTTTGGCAAAGCCTAAAATCAATCAAATAGAAAATTTGTTGAAATTTAAATTTTTAAATTAAATATTAAAAAAAAATTATTTGTCTCACCATTTAATTTTGAAGTTTTACGATATAATTCCACAAATCTTTTAAAATCATCTCTGGCTGCTATACCGGTCTTCTGACGCCACTCCAGCCAATAGTATTCAATTTCTTTAACATCTTGTGTAGAATGTAAAATCTTTTGTACACTGGGTATTAAAGATAAATCGCATTGATTCCGATCTTCATATGAACATAATTTTGCATTTTTATAAATATCACTCATATTGTTGGTAACAGCATATAATAGTTCCAAGTCTTCTTTAGGCAAAACTTCATAACCCACCTCGGGTATTAGAGACAACTGTCGCTTTAGTTGGTTGTTGTCTACTGTAAGTCTCTTAAATTTTGCCACT
The DNA here is from genome assembly GCA_021234595.1 of Delia radicum. NCBI lineage: Eukaryota > Metazoa > Arthropoda > Insecta > Diptera > Anthomyiidae > Delia > Delia radicum. The sequence goes on from CM037854.1 coordinate 226,222,763, forward strand.
TTTCCCGCTATTGATCGTATATAACGCATAATTTCTTGAGTAGCTATATCTGACTGCAGCAAAGCTATTAAATCATTAGGACCTTTAATTTCATTTTGCCAATTGGCCAATACTTCTTTATTGTAAAGAATCGCTAAACGATGATTAACGTCTTCGAGAAATTTTGTAATTTCTAATTCATTTTGGGAAATATTGGAAGAATGAGTGTATTTAATAAACAGGAGCAAGCAAATTAACGGTAAGTATTTGAAATGCATTGCCATAAAAGGTTTTAATGAGTACAAATTTTAAATCAGTTACAAAACTGCCTAAACGAAGAAATAAAAAAAATGAAATTAAGAAACCTTTTTTTATGAAAAAAACTACAAATTTTAATTAAGTCGTTAAAATTTGGCCATAATAAACAAATTGTCATTCATAATTTAAATAACTGTGAATTAAAATAAAAGTTGCGTGATATATTTCGAGGGGACTTTTCATTGTCACTCATAAGATTTATACCCGTCAACTAATTTAGCTCAATTGCAATACCAAATTGCTTATAATATCAACAAACAATTTGACCAAAAAATAGCAATATCGCTTCTACATGGCGGGAGTATTTCGTGTTTCAATAGACGGAAAGACGGACATCACTGTATATAGTTTGCTATTTATAATGATTCCCTTTTATTTCTAAAAAGAAAAATCCCTATTATTTCAAATTCAAGGAAAAAATTTAAGAAAATAAAAATTTCCAAAAAAAGTACGAAATAAGTAGCGGAAAATAAATGTTCTCCAAAAAAAGCAAAGCAAAAATTTAAAGAAAAACATTTTAAAAAAATCACATAAATAAAATTTTCCCCAAAATTTCAATAAAAAAAATTCTCCGAAAATAAATTTACGGGGGAAAAAAATACGAAAATAAAATTAAAAAAAACTATTTTCGTCAAAAAAATTTGAAAAAAAGTAATTTAGTGCTTTTTTGATAAATTATCATCACAATGGCTTCATAATAAATAACCTTATTTAAAAAGCTATTTAGAAGTGACTTTGCATTATAATAATAACTTTTGAACCTGGTAACCGATTTTTCTCATTTTTAATACCAAAGAACTTATAATATCAGCAAATAATTTGGCCAAAACTAGCATTCCCGTTTTTTATATTGACGGAGTATTTGCCATTTCAACTCTCGGAAAAAAGTGTTTCGTTATCTATATCGACATCGCTGTTTCTGCGAATCAGGAATATATACACTCATAATAATGCATGCTAAAATTACGAAAATAATGTCAAAACAACAAAAACTTTCGTAAAATAAACAAATATTGGTTTCTTTTACGAAAGTTTTTGTTATTTTGACATTTATTGGTATTTTTATGCATTTCTTAATATCAGTGTATGGGATATAACCATTCTTTATTGAATAACAAACTAAATGAAAATCTAATTAATATTCTCCATCACAGTGGTATGGAGGGTATACAAATTATAACCGGTCAAGCCCGAAGATGAGATTCCCTACACAACATACAAAGATTTTGATAAAATTCCAAGAAGCGCATCATATTTCGAAAAGGGACCTTATCCTTATTATATGGGCGGACAAATTAACTGTTCAATAATATTAAAATCAATGAATGAACTTAGCAGAAAAAGTTTAATTAAGCAAATACCGGAAGGCTGGGTTTATGTAGGTTCTAGGTCCAAATGCGATGTGATTTTCTTTAAAATTTAAAACAAATTTATGGTTCGAAGTAAGAAGAAAGAGTATTAGAAGGTTAAATATGGACCAATTCTCATCTATTGCAATAGGGTTCTTTCTTAAGGGAAGCTTTTGTGTCAATTTTTAGTTATATTTATGAGCTAAAGTTTGATCACCAGGTTAACAAGGACAGACGGACGGAATTCGCTAAATCAATACATAAACTAATTTGACCAGTCTCATTCGCCCATTCAAAAAAAAAATCTTGAACGTTTATTTTAGAAAATGTGCGTTCTAATTTCAAACGATAATAATTTAAATGCAAAACTTATCATGTGAACATTGTTAAAATTTATAACGGAAAGCCTTTATTAACACCAAAAAAAAAACGTTTTTAAGATAACTAAACTAATAAATTGTTAACACAATTTACTAACAACTTTAATATTTCGACTTGAAATCATGAAAAATTTAATTAATATGGATTGCAAAGCCAAATGTTTAATCTGAAAACCAGTTAAAGATATGAAAATTATGCCGGATCATTAATTACTTGACCACTTTTTTTTAAATGAAAACTACAAAACATATAATTCAAATTTACAATCGGGTACAAAGTATAACAATCTACAAGAAAACAAATCATTAACACAAATTGTTTAACAAATAAACTAAAATACTCGTTATATTTTTGAAAAAAAAAAAAAAAAAAAACATAAAAGCTATTGTATTAAAAATTTAACATCACCATAGTAAGTTGTTCCTTAATTTTTATAGTTTTTAGTTAAATTTTTATAAAATTTATTTATTATGCTGTTCACATTCACTTTCATTTGTCAACAAACGATGAGAAAAACTGCAAAATTTGAACAAATTTTTTTTTTTTATTTTTTTTTCGTTTTAATGCTTAATGGCTACATAGTTTTCTAGGCCAATAGTATTCAACAAACGTGACTAGAAGTTGTATTACCGTCTTTATAAAAGTGTTCAATTACCTCGCTTATGCGTTACTAAACCAAGACTAAAATAAGCCACAATCATACAACAAGTAGCAACCATTTGGATTATACGTTTTCAACAGAGAATTTAAAACCATTCACATTAGTTATTGTGGATGCATCCATTGCCTTCTTCGTTCATGGTGGTTGTTCATATGTTGGTCTCTCTTTTAAGACGGCTTACTTACGGTTTAAAGATTGGAGATAACATTTTACAAAACAAAGCATTTGAAGAATGTGTTAAACTCTCTTAAAGTTAGGGACTAAAAATTTTAAGAGAATTATTTGTTTTCTAAAAAAAAGGAATTTGCTTAAAAACTATTGTAAAATTTTAAAAACAACTACAAATGTAGTTAAAACAACAGACTTAAAAGCTATTGTTAATCTTAACAAACAACTACGAATGTAGTTAAAACAACAGACATAAAAACTATTTTAAAACTTTAAAAATAACTAAAATGTAGTTGAAGACAGAAAAACTATTTAAAAAATTTTGTGCGCCCCGGTAGGCTAGTTGGTAGCGTGCTGGCTTATCAGTGCGGGGGTCGTGGGTTCGATTCCCACCAGAGGCACTGGTCTGTTTTCGCTACAACGCGCCGAAGGCCATAGCAGCTAGTGCTCGGTTAGGGAAATAGTATATAATTTGTAATTATATGATTATTAATTAATAAAAAAAAAAAAATATTTAAAAATTTTAAAAACAAGTACAAATGTAGTTAAAACGAATGTAAAACAATAAAAACAACTAAAAATGTAGTTGAAATCACAAGCAATAAAATATCAATTACCTTGAGTAAAATATACTTCAGAAGCAATCTAGTGGGTATTGTATGCCTCTTTGAGTAGAACACATTGATGAAAATTTAATGACAAACGATTTATGAACCATTTTCATTAATATATTGGAACTTTTTTCAGTGAGTGAAGTCAATATTTAATATTTCCCTATAGAAAATAATTGTATACTAAAAATTAGTATAATAATAGTAAAGTAAGAATGAAAACTGTTTTAATAATTTGTATACACACTTTTTTTCGAGTGTATGGCTAACCTAGCCCTGTCCATCATTTCTCTCAATTCAAGAAACTTCAAGACATAAGAGGCACATAAAGTCAGTTTTAACAGATGTTGAAAATTGTTTAAACTATCACATTAAAAAGTTATACCTATCAAAATGAGAAATAAAAAAAAACAGCGAATAAAAAAGTCTATAGAGAGTTAATCCCTGAATGAAAAATCTAAAGCTCTAAGCCGATTTTTATTTGCTCAAATTACATAGAGAAAAATTTTAGATATCAAATCTGAAATCAGGCTGAAACACATTCTGTAAAGAAACAGGAAAAATATTCGAGTATTAATTAATATATTTGTCCTTTTAAAAATTTATTTACTCAAACTTACTATCCGACTGCGTCCAACCAATATGTACATTATTTTTAATATTTTCAGCCTCCAACCAAACACGTAAAGGTTCAAAATATTCAGCAATAGCTTTGCCAGTCATCACACGTTCACCGTTAAAAGCCTCCAATGCATCGGGCCAGGGCTTAGAAGAACCCATGGATAACATTTTACTGAAAAAAAAAAAAAATTATTTAAATCAAATAAATAATTATAATAAAATATTTATTAAAAACTTACGCCATAGCTTCACCCGCCGCCAAACTACCATAAATATCACAATTATCCAATGGCAATTCTGGATTGGTAGGATCATATTGACCAGCCTTAATACAGGCTGATTTATAGAATTGGAACTGTATGATGAATGATACCAAATATCTTAAATATTCAACATCTGCTGAGACATGATATTTTGCGGGAGCATCAAAATCTTTTTCAGTACGTACTACTGGTGGTTCAATACCCGAATATTCCTCACGCAATTTCCAGAAGGCACAGTTCCATTCAGATTTATCAACTTGGCCACGGAACAAGGCCCAACGATATTTATCCATAGTGAAGGCAAAGGGTAAGAAAGCAATTTTATCTAATGCCTGAAATTGAAAAGAAGATTTTAAAAAGTTTAGCTTCAAGAAAACCTGAAGAACCAGAATATCCAAAGCGTTTTTGTGTTAATTCCAAAAATTTCTAAAATTTTGATAAGAAAAATCTTTGGAATTTGGAATATATGGTAATATATTGAATATATGAACAAATATGATCAACTTTACCAATATATGATTATATACGTTCATATGCAATACCGTTTTTGTTTTAAATCCTATAAAGTCTTAAAGTAATTCCAACTTACAGTCAAAAACAATTAATTAATACGAGCTTCATCATCGCTCACATAATTCTTTAAGAGACCAACACGTTCCAAATGTTTTGGGGTGGAAACGGACAATGATAAAACATCACCCACAGCTTCATGGAAACCAGGATTAGCACCAGTGCGATAGACATATGGAAGGTGTTGATATTGCAAATAATATTGGATATGACCCAATTCATGATGTACAGTAAAGAATTGTGCTTGGGTAACACGAGTACATTGCTTAATTCGGACATCATCGGTGGCAAAGAAATCCCATGCAGAAGCATGACAAATTAAATCACGGCCATCGGTGGGTTTTTCCAAAATACTCTTATCCCAAAAGTCTCTTTAAAATTAAAGCAAAATTGTTAAACACGAAATTAGTTTAATGTTCCAGTGACGAACTTACTTTGTTACTTTCTTTAAACCTAAGGAGTTGAAGAATTCATCACCCATTTCAAACATTTTCAAATGAGTATAACCTTGTTTAGCCATTTCTTCGGCTACATCTACCAGGGGTTTATCGGGAAAGGGCGCAACAATATCAGCAATATTCGCCCATTTTTGAGCCCACATATTTCCAAGCAAATGCATAGGAATGGGTCCAGTTTCGGAAACAACATCATCACCATAATATTGATTTAAACGATAACGAACATAACCATGAAGTTGGTCATACAAAGGTTTAATATCGTGAAAAATATCCTCCAATTGTTGTTCAAAAGTTGAATCCTCATATTCATCTAACCAGACTTCGGCACCAGAAGTAAAGTCTACAGGAAATGACATAAAATAAATTAAAATTCAGGATTTTAATAGAAATATTTTTAACCTACTATTCAATTGAGCTGACTTGGTATTCAATTCAACATATCTCTCAAATGCTGGACGCGTTGGAGTACCAGCTTTATCATAAAATTCACGCCAGTAGTATTTCAATTCCTCAGGATCACGACTTTTGGTAATATACTCCTCGATTTCAGGTTCTAAAGATAAATCACAATTATCTTTATTTTTGTAATCACATACACGTACTTTAGCAAAATTTGATTGCATAGAAGATATAGTATTTAGTAATTCAGCATAATCTGCAGCAGGTAAAGCCGCATAACCCAATTTCGCTAACTTTTTAAATTGACGTTTCAAGTCTGTAGATTCATATAATTGCCAATTGAATTTTTTAATATCCACCGAAACCTCATTCATATATTTCGCTACTTCAGCCGAAACTTCATTTTTTAAAATTTCTGTAGCATCGGTTATATTGGAATCATATGCCCAGGCGGCCTCTGACTTCCAATTGGCACGTTTGGCTAATTCGATACTAAGATTTTGTAGATATTCACCTGCTATGATTTCCTCTTTAGTAACAGCAGCATTGCAAAGCTAAAGGAAAGGAATAATTAAGATAAGCATGCAATTTAAGATTTTAAACTTACCGCAAAGCCAAGTAAAAGTAAGCCGGACACTAATTTCATTTTTTTGTGGAAAATCAGTTGATTCTATAGGAAATAGGACATAAATTTGTTAAAAGATAAGATTCACATTTTTAACCAATTTAATTAGTCACTAGTGAATCTATGGTTCTTATGTCTACATGTGGTCCCATAAGAACTAACGAGTCACTAGTGAATCTTTGGTCCAATGTCTGCATATGGTCCCATAAGAACTACCTAGTCACTAGTGAATCTATGTTTATAATGTCTACATATGGCGCCATAAGAACTACCTAGTCACTAGTGAATCTTTGGTACCAATGTCTACATATGGTCCCATAAGAAATACCTATTCACTACCTAGTCAATAGTTCTAATGTCACTAGTGATTTTCAATGACACGTACATGTTAAATGTCTATAGCAAATTACATTGCCTGGGGAATATTTGGTTAGTAGTACTGGTGACACAGTCAATAGTGAATCAATACTTTTTCACTATTGACATTTCCTGCAGGGTATTTACTAAGGTAAAACTTTTTTTACTTTCTCAATTTAAATTTTCAAAAATGAACTCTTATACAAATTAACTCTTATACTAAATTAATATTTACGATATTAAAAATTTTGGGCCCATACTGGGCACCAGCATTTACCAATATTTGTTCAGCTTATTTGTATTTGTATTTTTATGCCAAAAACAATAAAAGCAGTTTATTTTGAGATATCAGCAATTTGTAATTCTAATGTAGTACAAAATGATTTATAACTAGTTTAGATTAACTAAGTATATACTCTGATAAGATTTTAAAATTCTATTATTTTCCATTAAAACATTCAGTCTGATTGACTTGGGAATCTATTTAATTTGGCGATCTAAAAATCTAGTAAAATATTAAAGATTTTTAATATTTTACAAAATATGGATTTTAATGCTCATTTTCAAGCGGATACAGGGTCTCGTAAATGGATTTTACCCACAAATTAAGATTATGAAAGATTTTTATTTTTGCTCTTGTGCTTGCCTGCGCAACAGTTCCATCATACTCCAAAAAAATTATTTGTGGTAAAAATTATTAGTTAAATGATCAATTTGATGACTTTGACTTTCCTGAGTTTTTAAAATCTCAATCACTTTAGAAGTTGGCAAATAAATTTAGTTTGTTAGAACGGTTTTAAAAATACCTTTTATTTGATACCCAATTTGATTATTATGAAATTTTCTCACTTGGTGCTTCAATTTCATACGATAGAGGAGAAACAATTTATTTTTAGTTTTTTTTTTAATATTTTTTCTTAAAAAGACAAGAGTCAATTATTATCAAATGAAATTAAGTTAAATGTCAATCATACAAATTTTATTTTACGCTTTTATGTATGTCTGATATTATTGAGGTTTGAATTTCAAAAATTTTTAATTTTTACTTTAAATGTCATCAAAGTGACTCTTAAACTTCGTTCGTTTAACTCGGTAAATTTTTAAATTCAAACATTCATATTTTGCGTTTAATTAAAACAATTAAAAAATGTTGACTACACTCAGAATATTTTTACAATAACTACATAGTAATTTGTAACTGCAACTGTAGTTGTTTTTCTATGTTCAAATGTAAAATGATTATTTCTGACAGTCGTTAAAAAAAATAACTAACCTAAAGTACTGAATTGCAGTAACAGTTATTTTATGCAGTTGTTTCGGCTTTTTAACATCACGCAAGTAAGATTTCGCAAAATATAATAAAACGTAAACAATTTAAGTGAAAAGTAGTTTCCTAACAGTGTAGATTATTAATAAAATATGTTTTTTTATTAATAATTTTTTTAAAAGGCTGGTAGCGTCGTTTTATAGTGATGTGAATTACTTTTCGCTTTTCACTATTTAATTAAACGTACAACCCACTGGTGCTGATTTATTTTTTTTCTAGATTTTAATATATGTATTGTGAATTTTAATAAAATATTTTAACTGCATAGTTAGTTATTTTAACTGCATATACAGTTTATTTCAATAAGTAATTTATACTACATTGAAAGTTGTTTTTAAGCAGTTAAAAATTGCTACAATTTTAGTAATTTTTGTGACAAAGACATTAATCTCCTTTTTAACTACATTTCTAGTCATTTTAACTGTCATTTCTTTAAGACATTTCTACGTTCTTAATTTCCTGATTGTAATTTTAATTAAAATTTTAAATATTTAAATTACAGAATATTCTCGTAAGATATTAATATTTTTCCCGACAATTTACAGAAAAATTTTTAATAAAATCTTTTGACTCTTTTTTATATGCCTTTTTTTATTTTGCCAATACTTTACGATTTTTTTTTACTTCCACTTTTATTGAACAAAATTTTTCCAAAAATTTTTTTTTTGTTAACACTTACAAATCAACCGTTTTTGTGTTCTGATTAACGCACAATAACTGAAATTTTTTAACTTATTGTGGGTGCTTTATATACCAAAAATACTCACAAGGAAGGTAACCCGAGACAAACTCTCAGATTTCCCAACAAATTTGTCTGTTCTGTTTGAAGAACAACTTATTTTTCCTAGGGACACGACATAGTTAATTTTTGCTTAAAGCACCCTCTAGCGGTAATATTATATATTTAAAATTATAAATTTAAAATTATTAATTTTATGTAATTTTATAGACTAATCTTAACTCAAAAATATATAAAATTTTTTATTTTTTTAGATAAACGATTTTAAATTTTTTTTAAAAATTTTGGGGTTTTGAACCATTTTCAGAAATTTTCATATGGCAACCGTGACATAACATTTTAATAAGCGTAGTAGTATTACAATAAAATCTAGCCAAAATAGTGTAGAAATGGTAATGAAATATCATTATTTTTTTCACTACCAGTAATCATATCAGCTTATTCTTCACATTACTTTAATACAAAAAATATTGACTTACTTATAACTAGAAAATTTTCCCATTATTTCAATACGAAAAAAATGCATAGCCCATAAATACTTATCTGGAAATTTTTTGAAAATCTTTTTTTAGAATCAATATTTTTCAACTCTAGGAAGTAATGATATGTTGTCCAAGCAAGTCATTTATGTTTTTATCTATCGAATACAATATTTTGAGATTAGTAATGGTAAACAAATGAGTAGTGGGTATCGAGTATTTGTCTTAGTTTTGGGTACTCGATATTTAAAAGTCACTACTCGACATTTTCAGAGCTGTATTTTTGAGGTCTTCCCTGGAACTTACAATGTAGAAAAATTTAAGTCAAATAATCTATGCAATGCATTAGTAAGGGGCATTCCCTGAGTGTTGGTTCAACGTAAAAAAAATAATAATAACAAGTATTAAAATACAAAGCTGCTAAAAGAAAAAATCAGAGGTAAAAAGTTTAAAGACAAAATTTTAAAAACTATGAAAAACATTGAATAGTTTGTTAAAAAGTCTGAAAATATATTTTTAAAATTTAAAATTTCAATAAAAGTGAAATTTAAAAATAAATGTATAAAAAATTAACTCGAGTTTTAATTTAAATATCGAGTATCGAAAAGTAACTGAATTTACCAGCACTAGTCTACATAGCTCAGATGGTAAAGCGGCTGACTGACAGCCAAAAGCAGTAGGTTCGAATCCCGTGTGGAAACATTTTATTTGATTCAATTTAGTTTTTTTTTTTTTAATTTAGTTCTAAACTCATTATTTTTGTCTTGCTATTACCAAGTATGTACTTATAGAACCACTTATATGCTAATGCTTTTCTACACCCGAAATTCCGAGTTCAAATCTCGGAAAAGCCAAACACAAAAATTTTTTTTTTTAATTTAAAATAAAATATTCAAATGTTTAAATAGCAAATAAGGCAATGAAAATTAGAAGTGATTGTGGTGCAATCAGTAGGACAGAAGACTATTATTCTGAAGGTTTAAAAATTAAAAAAGTTTTTTTTTTAATTTCAATAAAATTTTGTGAAACATAATAATATTTATTTGGAATGTAATATTGGGTTATGCAACGGAATATTAGCTTTCAGGACTACAAATATAATTTAACATTACGATAGTTGTCGTAACCGCCAGAATTAGATTGACAAACAAATTTGGTGGCCACAACTAATACTGTTTTCTGGGTGTTAAGTGATTCTTCACATTTTAAAAAAATCATTACATTGCTTGGAACGCCATCGTGGAAAATCCGGGAGCAGTTTAGACAAAATATAAATGCTAAATTGTTGCCCGAAAAATGTTGTGGCTCATCATGTATGTATAATACATTGGGGGCTGGCGTATTCGTGGTGATTCTAAATAAGGGGTCTTTTAACGCTAACTTCTTTAGTAAAGAAATAAATTAAAGATTGATTTAAAAGTTCATTAAAATCGAATTTTAGTTTGAAAATATTGGTTATACCAAACAAAATTCTTTCGCTCTGATTGCTATAGTTTAAGAATATGTTTTCAAGTTAAAACTCAATATGCCCCATGATTTAATCCCGGTTCACACACTGCAATTTTACTTGTGCAAGTTTTCTTCAATTCTCCTTTGAACTTGCTTTTGTGTTCACACAGGAAAGTTTGTTTCAGCAATTTTCGTTTTGATACTTCGTGTTGACAATTGCGGATGACAAAACAAAACGGAATTGTAGTACGGGCAAGTCTGTACCCCCTTCCATTCTCTTTTCCTCCCTCTTCTATAAACTCAGGATTTGCGCAAGTAAAATTGCCGTGTGTGAACCGGGACTAAGTTTAAGAAATATTATTCGAATTTAAAGATTAATAAAAAAGTATTGGTGATACCAAATTATAGTCTTTTTTGTATATCTGTTTTCTATTTTTTTTTTTTGTGATTCCCAATTATAGCCTTAGGCCAAGTTTTTAGGATGTCAGTTAAACTTTGTTTAGCTAAACCGACAACGAATTTTGTCCACCATTTCCAATTTTACTAACAAACATTTGGGCAGAAAATCTTTTTCTAGTTCAGAATTTAGGTGTTTGCTGAAATAAAGCAAAATAAACAAAATTCCAATAGCAGTATTCCAAGTTACAAACTGCGTTAAACTAAGATTTAAGATAACCTACATCCTATAAATTCGGCATTAGTGACATTCAAGAAAGAAATTGCTATATTTAAAAAAAATTATATGAAACAACATTTTTAATCTCTTCTGTAAACTTATGAAAAAATAAAACTCTATCAGATATAGTCCACCAAAATGTGGTTGCTATTATGGAATTTTTAATATTTTATTTTTTATATCGATATTGTATAAAAATACACCAGATGGGAAAATTCTTCCAAAGAAAAAATTGTATCGACAAATTTATAATGCATTTAAGTAATACAAATAGTTAGCCACTAGCAACAAAGAAGGACTTTAGGTATATTCGAGGGGTGTAACTGTAGTATTTGCAAACGATCAAATAGTTTGGCGCCCAAGCAGGGAAACACAAATATATTGACTTAATCTACAAAAAGAAAAATTGATAAATTCAATTCCGTCAAAAAGTATGAGAATAGCACATCTGCTCTGCGATACGCAATAAATTTAAAAAAATACTAAAATTGATTATAATTTTTTTATATTTTAATACTGTTTCATTTAAAATAACAAAAGTATAAGTGTTTCAATTAAATATAAGTTATAAAAAATGTTACAAGTTCCTTTTCAGAAACTAGAATTATGCTGAAACGCATTCTGTAATGAAAATAAATAAATGTTACTTAAAATTCATATAAACAGTCTTCATACTAAAACTTACTATCCGACTTAGTCCAACCAATATGAACATTATTTTTAATATTTTCAGCCTCCAACCAAACACGTAAAGGTTCAAAATATTCAGCAATAGCTTTGCCAGTCATCACACGTTCACCGTTGAAAGCCTCCAATGCATCGGGCCAGGGCTTAGAAGCACCCATGGATAACATTTTACTGGAAAAAATAATACCAAAATTATTTGTTTTTCACTACCACTTAGGAATTAAAAACCTACCCAAAAACTTCACCCGCTGCCAAACTACCATAAATGTCACAATTATCCAATGGCAATTCTGGATTGGTAGGATCATATTGACCAGCCTTAATACAGGCAGATTTATAGAATTGGAATTGTATGATGAAGGATACCAAATATCTTAAATACTCAACATCTGCTGAGACATGATATTTAGCAGGAGCATCAAAATCTTTTTCAGTACGTACTACTGGTGGTTCAACACCCGAATATTCTTCACGCAATTTCCAGAAAGCACAGTTCCATTCAGATTTATCAACTTGGCCACGGAACAAGGCCCAACGATATTTATCCATAGTAAAGGCAAATGGTAGGAAAACAATTTTATCCAAGCCTGAAATTTGAAAAAAATTGATTTTTAAAAGTGTAAGACGAAATGAACATGCAACGAATATAAAAGTCTTGGAAATTTTAAAATCCCTGAAAATCTTTAAATAATTTGAACTTACTGTCAAAAACAATTGATTAATGCGTGCTTCATCATCACGAACATAATTCTTCAAAAGACCAACACTTTCCAAATGCTTAGGGGTAGAAACGGACAGAGATAAAACATCACCGACAGCTTCATGGAAGCCAGGATTAGCACCAGTACGATAGACAAATGGTTGATGTTGATATTGCAAGAAATATTGGATATGACCCAATTCGTGATGAACAGTAAAGAATTGATCTTGGGTAACACGAGTACATTGCTTAATACGGACATCATCGATCAAATAGAAATCCCAAGCCGAAGCATGACATACCAAATCACGTCCATCGGTGGGTTTCTCCAAGATACTCTTATCCCAGAAGTCTCTGTGGGCAGAAAGCACATGAATAACTAAACGTAAAATTAGTCTTAGAAAAACTTACTGTGGCAATTTCTTTAAGCCCATGGAAGTAAAGAATTCATCACCTTTTTCAAACATTTTCGTAGCAGTATAACCTTGTTTAACCATTTCTTCACTAACATCAACTAAAGGTTTATTAGGGAAGGGCGAAACAATATCAGCAATTTCTGACCATTGTTGAGCCCACATATTACCAAGTAAATGCATGGGAATGGGACCAGTTTCGGAAACAACATCATCACCATAATGTTGACGTAAACGATAACGTACATAACCATGAACTTGATGGTACAAAGGTTTAATATCGTCAAAAATAGCCTCCAATTGTTGTTCAAAAGTATCATCCTCATATTCATCTAACCACATTTCAGCACCAGAAGTATAGTCTTAAATTATTTGAGAAAAAGGAGAAATCAAATTAAAGTTCTGTTGTATTTTTAACAAATATTTTCCTTACTATTTAATTTAGCTGCTTTGGTATTTAATTCTACATATCTTTCGAACGATGAACGCGTGGGTGTACCTGCCTTATCGTAAAATGCACGCCAATAATATTTTAATTCTTCCGGATCACGACTTTTAGTAATATATTCCTCAATTTCTGGATCCAAGGATAAATCACATTTTTCTTTATTCTTATAATCACAAACACGTACTTTGGCAAAATTGGATTCCATGGACGACAAAACTTCCAATAGTTCAGCATAATCCTCTTCCGGTAAAGCGGCATAACCCAATTTGGATAACATTTTAAATTGACGTTTTAAATCTTCCGATTCATATGTACGCCAGTTGAATTTTAATATATCCTTGGAAACTTCCTTCATATATTTAGCTACCTCTGCGGAAATTTCATTCTTTTTGCGTTCATGTTCATCGGTAATATCAGAGGCATATGCCCATGAGGCTTCAGTCTCCCAATTGGTACGTTTAGCAATTTCTAAATTAAGATTTTTTCAAGTAATCGGCCGCAGTGATTTCTTCTTTGACAACAGCAGCATTGCAAAGCTGTAATATAATTTTATAAATATAAATAAGTAAGTATTTAAATAGAGTTGATTACACTTACCGCAAAGCCTGCCAAAAGTAAGGAGAACAATAGTTTCATGTTGTGTGTTCAAAATGCGTTGATTCTAAAAATAAGTAAAAAATAAATTTTTTATGTCATTTGATTTTATAGGGTTCAAAAGTGATGTTTTAACGGGGGCAGAGATTTTTCGTTTCCAAACGAAAATAATGTAGTGTAAACTCAAGTCATAAGTGCCGAACTAAATCCTCCAGAACTAGAGGAAATGAATTAAAAATGTTTTCATGCAACCATTCTTTAATACATGTTTCTTCCACATCAAAAAAGTTCTTCGTAATATGTATTTTGAAAGAAACAAACATCCAAAATTAACAAATGAACGAGGAGAAAATCGAAATGAGGGTCGACCCTTTTAGTGAAAAATTTACTCCTTCTTATGTCTAGAATCATGCCAGCTTTATGTTTTTACTGTTAGTCTGGCATCCAAAGATTATAACTAGGCAGCATGCTAAAATACTGGCCATCAGCTCAAAAACAGAACATGGACCATTTCGGTAGTTAAAGCATTAAAAGTGTTGACAAGACGAATTTCGTAATTAGATAAAGTCGTTGTTTAGTTGCCTTGTGGAATAATGAAATCGCATAACGTTTAGAAAGGTTTGAAGGGCTAATGGTTTCAGATGTAATGGATATAAACATCTACCAACATTTTGATTTATACTCGAAGATTAGGAAATCGCAGTTAGAGTCGACCTTTTTAATGAAGAACTTACTTTTACTATGCCTAGAGTGATATTATCCTCATATTTTTGCTAATAGTCTGGCATCCAAAGATTACCTATGTCTGGTCAACCAAGGCATCAACTCAAAGATAGGACATGGACCATATATAAGTGGTAGCAAGATACTCTTTGCATTGGGGTTTAAATTTCCACTTTTGTGGTATATTGTGACAGACAAAATATTTAGCTCGCCAGAAAGAACGAAAGCGGAAGTGGTCGCGAAAGCTGAAAACGTTTGATGGAATTTTCGCTTTGGCAAAGAAAAACATTTGAGGGGGTAATCTTGTTAAACCCCAACTTGTTTGGTGTACAAAGTAAAATAATCTGAAATATTTTGATCTATCAGAATGTATGGGAGTTCTCTTCAACTTCCAAAAACACTGAAAGTCTTTTTATCCTTCTCGACTTAAAATGTTCTTGGAAAAGTACCAAGAAAAGAATGCAAATATCTGTGAGATATCATTTGGAAAGAGATAAGGTCTACAGATGCATATTATATAAATTGTTTGAAGCTTCGACTTCCAAAGAAGACGAAAAACTGTTATGCCATTGAGGGCTCTGAAAATTCCTTGAAACGAATACTATGGGAAGAATGCAGTTACATTATAAATGGATATATAATTGGATAGAAATTAATTTTATTTTTTTTTAAGAGAAGCTACAGTCAGGAAATTCTTCCTATTAATTAATCTGTTGCTTTCTTTGGAAAGGGGATAGTGGAGAGATGAAAGGTGGTAAAAGATGAAGGGTTTCAAACATGCAATTGCATGAGATAATAAATCTTACAACAATTGTTGCTCGCCACCTGATGTAGAGTTGGCGAATATATTGAAGCTTTTTGTTTCATAGCCCTGATTCAATATTTTACTTTGGTGGAGTTAAGTGCTATGGGAACGACCGATTAATATATAAGTAGAATACACAACTCTATCAAAGTATGAACTTTATTCCTGCAGACTTTTGAGGATGCCCTGGTATTTTTCTCACGGACGCTTCCTCCATTTTGTGTTTGAGGAGTATAGCCTAGGGACATTAATTCCAACATTGAAATCGAGATTATGGCCAAATAATCAGGAAAGCTTTTCTCCATAGCCTGTCTGTGGAAACAGTCAATTATTCCACTGGTGAGTGAATTTGAAACACTAAGTAAGGAAGTGCAACGAAACCGGGAATGAGTGGAATTGGAATACTTAACACAGTAAGTAAAATGAAATAAAGCGAGTATGGAGACATTTATCGAAATTTCTACAATTAAATCAGAAATTCTGTTTCATTAATTCAAAATATGGTAATTCAAATTATTTTATTACAATTGATTTCAAAGCAATGCTGTTGAAATCATCAATTAATGAGTCCACTCAATTAATTAATCCCATGTATGTTCTGCACACAGGCTTATTTCATTTATTTATTAGACGGTCATAAATTTTCCAAAAATCCCAACTACTGATTATCGTTAAAATACAAAACAATTAATTATAAGAAATAGTACTAACGAGTCTTATCAGTTTTATGGAAAAAAAAGTTTCGATGACTTTGAATAAGAAAGTTTAAATTTCTTCAATATCATTGAAATATATTATAGCGACAAATAAGATAATATTTTAAAGTTTTCTGTACATATTTATAGATCAACTCTAATTAAATTGAATTAAATATAATTCAATTGAATTGATATATTTTCTAGTGCAATTAAAATATTAATAGCAAAAAATAAAATTTATAAATAATCATAAATAAACGTAGGCCTGATTATATATACGGTGATTTTCTTTTTATTTGGGCTAACTTTGTTAATAAAAAGTTAATTAAATTTAAACCATACAAAACAAAATCACAATTAAATTTAATTTTACAAAATTGTATACAAAAAGTAAATGAGTATTACCCAAACCGATACTTAAATCAACGGCTATTTAAAGTTAAGGAACAAAGAGAAAAAATAATGACTTTTAACCCATTTTTAATCTAAGCATTTTTAGTAAATTGTATAGTCTAATAGGTCCCCTAGCGTTGGGGCTATAATTTAATAAAATTTAATCATTGACGCTTTATACGCACTTATAGGGTTAATAATTTTGTATATACTAACAAGCCAAATATCTATCAAAAATTGCAACAAAAAAAAATTATTATTGTTTTCCCACTATTTTTTGGGAATTTTTATAATATGTTGGTATGTTTAGACATTTTTTCAAATTGTTATTTGGGGAACGGGAAAATATGGATTTGATCAAAAGTTTTTTCAAAAAGAATAATGAAAAAAATGTTTATTTATAAATAAAGCTATAGGCTCTTAAAAATTGATGTGTCTTTAAAGACACTTTAGTAAAAAATGGGTTAAGGTGAAGAAAACTTGCTAGAAATAGGACAAAAATTTAATTTCAATACCTTAATTGTGGATTATTTCAGAAGCAGTTTTTTGTAAACCCCACAGAGGCGTTAAGCCAGGGACCCCTATATTATACTAAACTGTTTCTCTGCCCAGTGTAGAAACTGTAATAACATGTTATTACTTTTCTCACTACCAGTAATGACACCCGCTTACTCTCTGCATTACTTTAACACAAATTATAAAGAAAACTTGCGCCCCGGTAGGCTAGTTGGTAGCGTGCTGGCTTATCAGTGCGGGGGTCGTGGGTTCGATTCCCACCAAAGGCACTGGTCTGTTTTCGCTACAACGCGCCGAAGCCCATAGTAGCTAGTGCTCGGTTAGGATAATAGTATATAAATTGTAATTATATGATTATTAATTAATAAATGAAGAAAATTTACTAATAACTAGTTAATTTTCCCATTATTTCAATACAAAAAATAATACGTTGCCCATAAGTACTTATTTTTATCATTATTTTAAATATAAAGTAATGATCTAAAAAAATTTTGAAAACCTATTTTAGATTCATTATTTTTTTCACTTCCAGTAAGTACATATATAACTACTTATTTTTGATTTTTTGTAAGCTGGAAAGTAATGACATTTTGTGCAATCAAGTCATTTATGTTTTTTTCTATCAAGTGTAACATATCGAGATAGCTCAGATGGTAGAGCGGTTGAATGACAACCTGGAGGACCGGGTTCGAATCCCGTGTGGGCACATTTTATTAAAAAAAATTTAATTTACTTTTAGACTCATTAATTTTGTCCATACTGCTAGTTTCAAGATTCTGTAAGGTAAAACTATAAGAGTAATGAGATTTGTAAGGACAATTGTAAGTACTTGCCATTAGCAAATATGTACTTATATAACCACTTATATTGTAATGCTTTTCCACACTGGGGTTTTAAATATTCAATAGAAGCTTTAACCAGTGTTTTTCTATATCACGTGCTTAAAATTTTTAATTAATTAATTCTGTTAAAAAGAACAATAAACAAACAAAAAACAAAACACAACAATTGAGCTTTTAAATGACAATGAAATTCTGTATAGAGTTCTAAACTTGGTTAAAGTTTTATTTCTTTTGGTTAAAAGACATTGACTTGCAAATATTTTATTTTTATATGAGACTATTGTTAAACATAAATCAATCGTTTATTGCTGGCAGTGGCATATTTTTAAAAATTATTTTGTTTTCTTTTTTAATTGAATTTTAAAATCTGTGATTTTTAAAATTTAAAGCAAAAAAATATCACCTAAAATATTATATAAATAATATGAATTGCTTTTGAAAATAAAAACTCCCTTTTCTAACAAGGATTTTATCACACTATTAAATTACAGGCAATCTTCCCTAATATTTTTGCCAACACTGTACATCGGTTAAAAATGTTTTACAATTTTTAAAATATTTTTGAATCAGCGAATTTTCGAAATTTTTAATTTCATTTCATTTTAAAAATACACTCTGTTAAGAAGTTTAAGAGCTCAGAACAGCGGTGTTTTTCAGTTGATTTTACATACAAAATTTCACGAGGGTATAAATTTCATCCTTACAAGTAAGCACCGCTGATGGGTTTCCTACGATTGCCATAAAATTTGGATATGTAATAGTGGGGGACAAAATAAATAAGAATTAGTACCTTTTTAGTTGCCCAATTTGACGTTTAGGGGTTAAAATTTGCGGTCAAAAATAAATCAAGTTTCCATTACTTTAATTTTATTCAAACTGCTTTTAAGGAAACAATATATAAATTTGCTATCAATGAAAGGTATTTGGATGACCTTTTCATTGAGGTTTTAAAAACAAGTAAAAAGTTTTAAAACAAAAAAATTCTAGCAAGATTGAAATTAATTCTTACCCCCCCTAAACATGCGATTGTGTAGGTATGTTACTTATCATCAAAATCTGGAGGAACCACCCAACAGAGTTCCCTTGTTACTCCGGTATTTACAAACTTTATCACTAACTCCTTTACACCTTGACCAGGTAGTGGTGTAGGTTAAAAAAAAAAGTTTCTCTACACTGGAACACTTTTTATAAAAAAAAGTTTCTCTAAACTGAAACACTTTTTTATAAAAAAAAAGTTTCTCTAAACTGGAACACTTTTTTATAAAAAAAAAGTTTCTCTAAACTGGAACACTTTTTTATAAAAGTTTCTCTAAACTGGAACACTTTTTTATAAAAAAAAAGTTTCTCTAAACTGGAACACTTTTTTATAAAAAAAAAGTTTCTCTAAACTGGAACACTTTTTTATAAAAAAAAAGTTTCTCTAAACTGGAACACTTTTTTATAAAAAAAAAGTTTCTCTAAACTGTAACACTTTTTTATAAAAAAAATGTTTCTCTAAACTGAAACACTTTTTCACAAAATAAGTTGCTTGAAATCTGAATTTTCATAGAAACAATTGTTTAGTATTTGGAAACTTTTCTATAGAAAAAATTTCTCAAAGTTTGACGAATTTTCTATAGAAAAAGTAGCTTTGAATCTGACGAATTTGCTCTGAATCTGATTCAGTTTCTGAAGAAAAGAATCTGAATACTTTTATACCACAAAATTTGTTTATGGGTAGAAAAATGTCCAAAAATAGAAAGGATGAGCCTACAAAAAAATATTTGCGATTATTTAGTACCCTGCCTCGAGGGCAATTAGCAGGTCAAATTTCTAACAATTGCTGTGAAATTATTCTAGAAAATTTTCAATTACTCTAGAAATTATTAACCTAGTTTGGGATAATTTACCTGGTCTTCAGATTTGATTTTAAGCGTGTTTTAATACTCGTTTCACTACCTTTAATGAATAAATTAACTAGTCCTGATTACCTGAGATTGCTAATCATGGAAATGTCTAAAAGCCCACAATTTTCTGAAGTGGCTTGAAGACTTAAGAAGTCCGAGGTTCACAAAAATCCCTAACTATATTTTTAAATTTACTAATAATAGTTTTGGCAATATTCTCCATAGTTTTAAAATATCACAAAATTACGGTTTTAAATTGATTTAGTTAAAAACGCATTATTTTTTATTAAAATTTCAAGATTATTTTAGCCTAGACAACGACCAATATTTCCCAAAGCACAATTTATAATTTTTAAGATTTCCCGGAAATTTCTTAAAAATTTAAACAAGTTTTTAATCAATCAAATCAGTTAATAAAAATATAATTGCTCTCGTTACCTTTTATTAGATTCGTGGTTTTACTTTTAAACATTTACGATTTTATATTTGGACTTTGTAATTAAATTTATACATATTTTATTTATACTTGAGTTTATCAAGAAATTGTCACTAATTATAAAAAATTAAATTAAAAATGTAATTAGATCAAGAACAAGATAAAATATAAAGAAGATACCTAAAACAAGCCACAAAATTTAAATAAATTAAATTTCAAACAAATTAATTCAACACTTTTTGATTAAACCAAATACTTTTTTCATATTGTTTATAATATTTTTGAATATTTTTCACATTAAATTATTGTTTTAATTAACACTTACAATCAACCGCTTTTGTGATTTTAAAACTACAGGCGATATTTGAAATAAACTGCGCTTATTGATCAACGCACAGAAACTAAAAAGTCTAAACAAATTATGGGTTCTTTATATACCGCTCAATCACAAAAACCTCATAAGTAGAGAATCAAATAAATTACTCTAAATTGAAAATTTTATCTCTGTGTAATATTTTTAAATGCCTATAATAATACCAACTGAGAGTTTTAGGTAGTATATGCTCACATCGATTAAAAATCTTTATAAAAAGTGCCCAGTGTAAAAAAACAATGGCAAGTATTTACAAGTATTTACAATTTTCATTACAATTCTCATTACTTTTATATTTAATAAAAGAACAATTTTTTTTATTGAAATTTTTTTTTTAATAAAATGTGCTCTCACGGGGTTCGTTGTAGTGTAATGGTTAGCGCGTTGGACTGTTACACAGATGGTCCCGGGTTCGATTCCCGGTAACGAAAACATCAATTTAAAAAAAATAATATGTATGAGTTTTCTATAACTTATATGTATCGCAACGCCCACCTTCGGTGTTCCCATAGCACTTAACCCCACCGAAGTAAAATAATGAATCAGGGCTATGAAACAAAAAGCTTCCATAAATTCGCAAACTCTACATCAGGTGGCGAGCAACAACTGTTCTAAGGCTTATTATCTCGCGCAATTGCAGTGCTGCCATGTTTGAAGCCCTTCATCTTTCACCACCTTTCATCTCTCCACTATCCCCTTTCCAAAGAAAGCAACAGATTAATTAATAGGAAGAATTTCATGAGTGTTGCTTCCCTTTAAAAAAAAAAATTATTGCCAAAATATTGTATATATTTGATGTATAGTCTTGTATAGTACGAGTATTAAATATAATGTTAATAATTTTTAAAAATTATAAATTTTTATTAACCTATAGACGAAACTTTATCGCTATTTAGTCCCGGTTCACACACGGCAATTTACTTGCGTAATTCTTGAGTTTATAGAAGAGGGAGGAAAAGAGAATGGAAGGGGGTACAGACTTGCCCGTACTCCAATTCCGTTTTGTTTTGTCATCCTCAATTTTTAACACTGCAGGTTGATATACGAAAATTGCTGAAACAAACTTTTCCTGTGTGAACACAAAAGCAATTTCAAAGGAGAATTGAAGAAAAATTGCGCAAGTAAAATTGCCGTGTGTGAACCGGGACTTTAGCGACCTCAAAAATAAAACTTTTGTTCAACGATTTTTGGTTATTTACAATGTTTATATGTAGTAACACTGATTGGGCCCTGAAGAGTTGAAAATTTCCAACGTCTACAATTTTGAAGATCCTAATAATTACTTATGTTAACTTATAATTTTTTGTATTGAAAAAATGGGTACATTTACTAGTTATTAGTAAGTCCTTAATATTTGTATTAAAGTAATGCAGAGAGTAACCTGGTGTCTTTACTGGTAGTCCAAAAATAATCATATGTCATTACCGTTTCTACACTGGGTATTTAATAAATACAAATTTTCAAACGATCGTTAATACAGAGATGAAAGAGGTTATTGTCATTATCTGCATCTCTTTCCATGTCTTCTACTCTCTCGCTCTCTATTAGTGAGTGCTTTTTCTTGTTCTATTTATTTGACATGTTGTAAATATAACAAGAAATAGATAATTTTTGTATAAAATTATGTATGCCTTACTTTCAGCAGGTAGAAATTTAGTTAAATGTTAATCCTCAGGAATAGTAGTGTAAATTATTAAGGGTAATCACTTCATAATATAGAAAATGTCTAAATTGTTAGATTATATTTAATGACTTGTTGAAAACTAAAATTTTCGAAAGATTTTGGGATCCGAAATATGTTATAAATCTAAAATTCTTTCTTAATTTTTTAGATAAGATACTTTAACTTTGTTACCATCTTTGATATCATTATAAACCCAATACCCTTAGGATTTGAGATACAGTTTATGTCCTCAATTTATTGAACATTAAGTGAATATCCTTATTATCTTGTTTAATCTAAATAAACTCGTATAGCAGAGAGTACACACTAAATAATGCATATTCCTTTCTTTATAATTACTGGTTTATTTGCTGCTCTTTGCGCATGCGTGTGGGCTTGTGTTCATTTCATTTAATATCCCATAATACTTACTCGTATGATAATGAGAAATTAATTATTTTCATATATCTATCTACAAGTTAAAGTAAATAAACTGATTTATGAAGATTAAACTGAGTTTTACGTTTAAAAAAAATCTGGAACGAAAGAGGATTAAATATTTGTATAAATATTAAGTCAATACGAATAAATGGTGCAAATAATAATTGAATAAACACATAAAGAGAAAGTTTTAAGAAGATCAACGATCGTTACTTAGCTGAGATAGCAAACAATTGAATTCAAATGGAAAATTATTTTAATTTTCAATAAATTAGTTAGAAGGGGATTTTTTCTGATTACATTGTAAAGGCATTTGAAATATTTTAATGAAATGTGAGTTTCTAAAGGGAACTAAATCAATTAGTTTAATAGAATATTTCTCAACGTAAGAAAAAAAATCTGTTAGCCTGGCAAGGGAACTCTGTTGGGTGGTTCTTCTAGATTTCGATGAGTTTCAGATATAAGATAGACGAGACAAAAGTTATAATAAATTGTTGAGAAACATACCTGCTCAATGGCATATATAGGGGCTAAAATAAAAATTAGTTTCAAAGTTGTTCGAAACTTTTTTGTTTTAAAACTTTTTACTTTTACAATAATGGAAAGGTCATACAAATACCTACTATTTGATACCAAATTTGTATATTGCTTTTATTTAACCCCTCGAAGTTGTTCGAAACTTCTTTGTTTTAAAACTTTTTACTATTTTTGTACCCTAATGGAAAGGTCATACAAATACCCTTCATATGATATCAAATTTGTATATTGCTTTTTTTTTAACCCTTATTCATTTTGTCCCCTCCATCACATATTCAAGTTTTATGACAATCGGAGGGAACTGTGCTTCCTTTGTGAGTTATTAGAAGTCAAATCTATTGAATTGAGAACCTTTAGAATATTAAACATTTTATTCTACAATGATGGATTTATTTGAAGAAACTTTGGGGGGAAGATAATCTAAACAAATCCTGGATTTATTTGAAGAGCTTTAGTAGAAAGACGATCTAAAAACTTTTGAATAATATCGGGAATTTATTCAGAGAACTTTTGGGAGAAGATAATCTAAAAAGTTTTTTGGAGAATTGTAGATTTATTTGAAGAGGTTTTGGATGAAGATCACCCAAAAACTGTATTACGAATTCGTGGATTTATTTGCATTCATTTTACAGCAAAAGTAGTGCAGAAATATATCATAAAATCGTGGATTTATTCCAAGCGATGTTAGTTAAAGAAAATTCGAGAATGTTGTTAAGCCATCGTGGAGAATTTTTGGATTTAGAAATCAGAAGACTTTGAAACACAATTATGGATTTAATTGGATGGTGCATTTCAAAACCAATCACACTCTCATTAAAATTCGAACGATTTCATCAATATTTTGTTGCAACAACCGAATTGTTATGTGAGTCCATGGATTTTTGTGCAGGGGTTTTAAAAAAAAAAGTTAGCCGGAGAATATTCTAATGCAAACGTGGATTCGATTGCAGTCTTTAAAGAAGAGGAACGGGGAATTTCGTAAAATATTTATTTTGAAGGTTTTAGAAGAATAAATTTAAAGAATGTTGTAAATCAATCATTTAAACATTTGGAGGGGTTTATAAACGAAAATCAATAGACCTTGCAATGCAGAAGGTTTTAGAAGAAGACTATGTGATGATTTTGTAAAATAGTAGCGGATTTATTTTGAAGGTTTTAGAAAAATAAAATAGAAGGATATAAAAAAAAATTATTTATTTCGACGATTTTGGAATAAGAAAGTCGGAGGATTTTGTGAAATAAGTGTGGATTTATTTCAAGAATTTTAAAATCATAAATTCAAAGGACTGCGTAAAACAATTGGGGATTTATTTTGAGTTTTTTGGAAGAAGATTCGAGAATTTTCTAAAACAATCTTGAATTTATTTGGAGGTTTTTGGGAAACAAAAATCGAAGGATTTTGGAAAGCAATCTTGAGTTCATTCGGAGGTTTTTGGAACATGAAAATCAAAGGATTTTGTACAACAATGGGAAATTGCTTTGAGAATGTGAACCAAGAAAATTAGAGAACTTTTGTAAAATTGCCGTAGTCCAATTTGTAGAGTTTAAAAAGATGAAAAATTTGAGTGTTTTATTACACAATAGTGCCGTTTGAAATTTTATTGACGGTTTTTGGAGAAATGATATCGGAAAATTCTTTGATTAAAACGTGGAAAGTTTTGAAATAAGAAACTAGAAGGATTTTGTAAAACAATCGTAAACTTATTTGGAGAGTTTTGGAAAAAGCAAATAAGAGGGTTTTGAGAAAAAAATCGTGAATTTATTTAAGGAGTTCTGAAAGAAGGTAATAGGAAAAATAGGAAAATCGCTGAATTATTTAAAGATATGTGTAAGAAGAAGATCCAAGGATTTTGAAACACAATCGTGGATTTATTAGGAAAAGGAAATTGGAAGGAATTCTAATACAATCGTAAAATAAATTTAAAGATTCTTGGATTTATTTAAAGCATTTTTGTTAAAAAGGTTTGGAGCTGTTAGACATGTTTTTTAAGAAGTAAGTCGGAGAGTTTCTAAATACAGTCGAAAATTTAGGTTAAGGGTTTTTGGAGAACAAAAATAGAAGGAATGCCTAATACAATTGTTGGAATCGGATGATTTTCTAATGCAACGCTGTATTAACCGCGGAGGGCAAAGTTGAAAGATTTACTAATTAAATTGTTGTTTTATGTGGAGGAACAAAATCGTAGGATTTTTTAATGCAACCGTGGATTTATTTGGAGGGTTCCTGGAGGAAGAAAATTCAAATATTTTTTTATTTCAATTATAAGTTTTTTTATAGTACTAAAACCTGATGTCGTTTAATACTGTAGATATTTGAAGCATTTTTGTTAAGAAACTTAAAATTAAAATTGTTTAAGGAAATATTTAAATTTTAAATTTCTTACTTTCATAAAACCAGTTTCAGTTAGTACGATTTAAAAGCACCTGCCACCAAAGAAATTAAACAGATGGTTTACCAAATTATATTTTTATTAAAACCTTTAAGAACTGCATAATGCATTATTTATTCAATTAAGAGATTGTATGTGTAAAATTCATATCAAACTTAAAATAACATTACGACTAAGGCGATAAATTCTTAAAAACAAAATTTAGGTGCTAATAGGAGCCACACAAGAATGAGAAACTTCTAAAAAATCAAAAAGAATAAATAAATAAATAACAAACTTTACTTTTTAATCCTAAAAAACTTACTATCGGTAGCACCCCAACCAATGGGAACTTTCAATTTGCGATTTTCTTCTTTAAGCCATTTACGTAAGGGTTCAAAATATTCCAATAAAGCAGCAGGATCCATTTCCGTATCACCAGTAAATTCTTGTAAAACTTCTTTCCAGTGGCGGCTAGCGCCAGGGGATAAGAAACGGCTAAAATTTTAAGAAGAAGGAAACAGTTAAGAATTATTTTAAAATATCCCATGTGAAAATTGATTCATATATGCGCATACATGATCATATATGGGCTTGTATATGATCATATATGGGTATAGCTGACCAATAGCTGTTCAATATATGACCATATATGTTCGGATCCGAAATTTGAGGGTAAATGAACATATATGGATCATATATGAATATATATGATCATCTATGACCATGTACCCTCAAATTTCAGATCCGAACATATATGGTAATATATGCGCTCATGTATGGCAATATATTGAACCATATATGAAAATATATGTTCAGCCATATATGTACATATGTTCATACCATATATGTACATATACGATGCTATTTTCAGCTGGGATATTTAAAATTTCTTATTTCTTACCCAAATGCCTGACCAGCTGCTGTACTCTTATAAATATCACAATTATCCAAAGTCTTATGAACATCTCCTGCCACATACTGACCCGCCTTGGTGCACATAGTCTTATGGAATTGAAATTGGAATATATGGGCAGCAAAATAACGTAAATATTCTACATCCGCATCAATATGATATTTAGCAGGTGGATCAAAATCTGTATCAGTTCTGGCTACGGGAGGTTCAACTCCAGTATATTCAGATCTCATTTGCCAAAAAGCACAATTCCAAGATGATTCATCAATTTCGTTTCTGAACACCGCATAACGAAATTTATCCATAGTATAAGCAAAAGGCAAGAAAACGATTTTCTTAAGGGCCTGGAAAACAAGAAAACAAAAGATTATGAAATCGTGGATAAATCTTTACAAATCTTACCGTTTTAAATAACTCATTAACTCGACTCTGTTCATCCAATTCTGCCACAGAAGATAAACCAATAGCATGTAAATGTTTGGTGGATGAAACCGACAAAGCTATAACATCTCCAACCGCTTCATGGAATCCAGGATTTGGTGCTCCTCTAAAGGGTGTTGGCTGATTTTCATATTGCAAGTAATATTGTATATGACCCAATTCATGATGTACCACATACAGATAGTGAGTATTAACTTCGGTACACATTTTAATGCGTACATCACTTTCTTGAAATAGATCCCAGGCAGAAGCATGACAAACAATAGTACGATCTTCTGGTTTTTCCAAAACACTTAAATTCCAAAATGTTGCTGGTACGGTACTCATACCCAAGGACTTGAAAAATTCATCACCCAATTCAAACATTTTCTTTATTGTATAATCCTGTTTTATCATTTCGGATGTAACATCCACGAAGGAAATATTGGGATAGGGTTTTAATAGTTCTATAACTTCATCCCATTGTTGAGCCCACATATTACCCAGTAAATGCATGGGTATATTGCCATTTAAGGGGACTATATTGTCACCATAATGCTGCGATAAACGATAACGGACATAGCCATGGATTTCACGATAAAGAGGTAATATGGCTTTGTAAACTTCATCTAAATGTTTTTCAAAATGGGGATCTTCATAGAAGTGGATCCAATAATCAGCATAGGAACGATAGTCTAGCGAAATAGAAAAAAGAAAGAAAAATATCGAAAATTGCTTATGAGTTACAAAAATGTATAAACTTAATAGATTACAATGGAAATGATAGATAACACTCTAATTTTTAAGACAATTTGTAGAGTTATCGGTAATTTTCTATTGAATTTAATCTGTTAACTGTCAATAGAAAAAAAATATATTTTTCTTTGATATTCCATTAATATGTTTACAATTTCATTTAAAAGTTAACGTAGGTTTTGGGAATTTAGTTTTGCATCTTCAAAAATTATTTGAGCAGTTAACCGGTTAAAAAAATATTAAGTTTTTTAGCAATTTAGCAGTGTTATCGATGAAATCTTGAATTTTATAAAAATGCAAATTTAATGAACTAAAGAATATTTTTAGCGATTATAGCAGAATTTTAAATACAAAATTTTTGTGTTATCGATACTTAGTTATAAATAATACTTTTTATTTCAATACATATGTTAAATTTTATCGATTTCATACAATCCTTAGTTAGAATATTCTTCTACCTCAAGTCCAAAATCCAATATGAAATTGTCATATTATATTTTATTTGTCGCTTTTAAAAAAGTTTAATCATTTTTATGATAGACAATACAATTGTTTCATAGGCATCAACCTAATCTTCAGTTGTTGCTCTTCGAAAAGTTTTGATTTTATGATTAGGCTTACCATATCAGCCAGTTTATACACTAAAGCAGTCAAATTCTCATAAAATAGATTTTACCGTTGTATGTAATGTCAAGGTTAGAGTTAAGCCAATTGTCGTTTTCTTTGCAGACAACTGCAAATTAGGGCGATGCATATGAGACAAGTGTATTGTCTATCATGAAAATCATCAAACTTTTTGAACAACAGCAAATAATATATAATATGACAATATCATATTGGATGGATTTTGGACTTGAGGTAGAACAATATTCTAACTAAATATATAAAAATATAGAATGTCCGAAAAAACAGTTTAAGTATTTTTAATACAAAAATTAATAAAAAAATTTGAGATATCATACAATTGTAATAGACAAAATGATTCTTTTCAAATTTATACTTTAAAGAAATTTTTATTTATTTATCGATAACAGTCGAATTTTTATTCGAAAATGCCAAGCTTATCTTTAAAAACAAAATTAAAAGTTATCGATTATATTAAAGTTCTTAAAAATATCGATAACATTAGCTTTAAAATATAAATATCATAGAAAATATTTATAGATGGCAAAAACTTTTTATTAAAAGGAAATAAAATATCGATAACAAATTATTATTACAAACAATATAAAGATAATTGATTTATCGATATTAAGTTATTCAAAATATTTGGTAATAGTGTATTAATAAAAAGCTTTTGTTTATCAAATAAATATTATAAAAAATTGTATAAAAATTTGTTATCGATAACGAATTTTCTTTAAAAAAAATTAGTTATCGATAAACCGATAACTTATATTTACCAAACAAATGCGTAAAAATAGTATATCAATTACAAATACATTTTTTTGTATAAAATAAATAATCGATAACTAATAATCGTTAAAAAAAATTTGTCGATTACAGGTTTTACGAAAAAAATTTTTAAATTAAAATTTATCTATAACAAATTTTTTTTAGCAATATATGTATGTTACACACAGTGAAAAAGTTATCGGTGACTCTAAAAAACTATATTATACATTAATCAAATGCCACTTTTTAGTTTAGAAAAATTGTTAAGAGTTATCGACAGATATTTTAAAAAATCTTAAAAAATCCATCGTCAACTATTTTTTAAGATATGCTAAATTGTCAATTTATTAAAAACAATATTTTAAAACGTTATCGATAACAGATTTTTATTAACTACCGATTAGTAAATAAAATAATTAATTGGTTATCGATATTTTATTTTAATTATCGATTTATTAAAAAAAATATTTTAAATAGTTATCGATAACAAATTTTATTAACTATCGATTAATACTTTGTCGAAAGAAATAAAAATTAATACTTTGTCGAAAGAAACAAATATTGGCGTTTCGCCAGTATTTGTCTTAAAATAATTTCAGTGTCTACAAAAAAACAATGGCAAAGAATTGGCTGATACCACTATGCCAATGTTGGCAAAAAGTGTTTTTCCAGTGCTATACAGTCAGAAAGACTGACCACTGCTAGAGCATTTATTTTATAAAAAAAAATTGATGCTTTGTTTAAAAAACTTTGTAGTCAGAAGGTTGCGAGTTCGATTCCAGTATCAGGCATACATTTTTTTTTGTGATTTTTTCATACTTTTTAAGCTAGCAATTATTATATGTCTCGTTAGCTCAGTGGTAAGAGCTGTCGGCTGCCAATGTGGCGGCCAGGTTTTAAATACCGCCGGTAAAAAAAAAATTATTAATGGCATTTTTTTATTTTTATTTTGGAAAATCTATTTTTAGACCACCTATTTCATGGTACTACCAACATTTTGCCAACGTTAGAAACTTTGTTGTCCCTGTGCTTGTCCGACACTTTTTGAACAAACGGACCTTCTGTCTAATGATGCTATCATTTTGGGGTTGCGAAAGCACCTTTTGCCAGCACTTTTTCTGACTTTGATAAAAAAGTAATCTTCGATTTATCGATAGACATTTCTTATTTCGTTGGTTTTAAAAAAAGTTTCTTAATAAAAATTAAATAAAGGATTTATCGATAACAATTATTTTAAAAATATTTTAAGTCATCGATATTTTAATAACCGTATTTAAAAAAAATTATCGATAACAAAATTTATATAAGAATAACAGCTGTATCTAAAGGAATTATTACCAGTAGCAAATTGTTTTTAATGACAATTGGTTGTAGATTTATTTTAAAATACTTATTTGACAATTTTGTGTTATCGATAACATATTTTCTGTACATAAAAGACCAACTATATATTAAGCGAATTTAATAGAATAGAACGATAGCATGTAAATATATGAAAGTCAACTTTTGTTAAGTTCCATCTCTAGTAATTTGGTTAATTTACAATCGAAACTCATCATAAAAAATAAAATAAATAAATAAATAAATAAATAAGAAATAGAATAGAAATTCGCAAAATGAATCAAACATGGACATCCTTAAGTTTAAAGGAAACTTAAGCTAACTTTTGTAAAAACTTAACAAAAGTTATGGCAATTGTGGTTGAGTAAAACTTTTCTATCAATATCAATTTTCTTTTTTTTTTAAAAAGTGTTTTTTGTTCGATAAAATTTCTTCCCAAAAACTACTTACCATTCAAATTAGCTGCCTTTCCACTTAACTCTACATATTTGGCAAAATTTTGTCTCATTGGCGTACCTGCCTTATCATGCCATTGTTGCCAATAGTGCGCCAATTCCTGTGGATCACGACTATTCGATAAACGTTCCTGGATATGAGGTTCCAAACTCAATGAACAATCTGTAGCATTTGTATATGAGCAAACTTTAGTACTGGCATAATTTGTTTGCATGCTACTTATAGCATTTTGTAATGCAAGGAAATCTTCTGAATTTAATATATCAAAACCGGGATCAGCTAAAATTTTAGCTTGTCTCTGTATGCAGGGATCATCTAAATGATCATAACGTAATTTTCGTATAATTTCTGATAATTTTTTATTTTCCACTGCATTTTGTGCTGATATTGTTATCATATGCAAACGATTGGCCTCTGTAACATTTGTATTGTATTCGTAGGCAGCCAGATATTCAGTTCTCTTACGTTGTCTCAACAATTCATTTTGTCTATCAAAGAATTGTCTAGCTTCGGGATTGTTAGCTGAACAGGTATCAGCTGCCTGTACAACAGCAAAGGTCTATAAACGAAAGAAAATTATTTTTGTAAAAGTGAATTTGTGTTTGAAAAATAGTTACTTACCTTTAAAAATAGAATAGTTATAAACCCCGTCCATATGGTTAGTATTATTTGCATTTTGTTAGTCCAACACACGTCCACCGCGTTTGAAGATCTATTGAGAACTAAATTTTGTGTTTTAGTAAATTTGTTTGCAAATACAATTTCTATTTTAAAACAAATGTTATGGGTTCAGGTTTTGCTTTATCAAGTGGTTTAATAATTCAAACTTGTTATCAGTTGAAAGTTGACCAGACTATGACGAGCAATTACTTTTAAAAGATGCTGTCTAGTGGCATTTTGTATCCACTGTTTAATTTGAGTTATGCATTTTTTTTTATTAATTTTTTTAAATAATACTTAAATGGTAATTTTACTTCGACCTTTTTGTTGTAATTCAATAAATAAATACTTAACCTCGAGCTTGAATATTTATTTATTGAATTAATTAATGCTTTAATACCATTTAACAAATTGTGAATCTTATTTTTGTAATATCTCTTGTTGTGCAATTAAAGTTTAGGTTTTTTTTTAATTATACTATATTATAGTCGTTAGAAATTTTTAAAAACCTACATTATCAACAGTCGGTAGAACAGTTTTGGGGATGTCATAGGCTATTATAATAAGCGCCACCTAGGGCATAATAAATATAACTAACGTTATTGCCAGAATAACAATAGCAGCCCATGGCATAACAATACCTGGTACACTTATTAAAAAAATGTTCTCTCGATTACAAAAACAAACTGTCAAATATTCATATAAAAAGTAATGGGGAAACTTGTGCGTTCAAAATTGTGGAGCATTCTGAGCTGTAGCAAATTTTTTGTTCTCTTTCATTTTTATAGATTTTAATATTTTGCTATATATTTTTTATTTCACATCAAAGTCAAACATGTTTAACTGTAAAGCAGGGCCGTTAAGAAGTTGGATGAATGCAAGATATATTTATATAGGTAGTCTTACTAGAACAACAACTACAACAAACAACTACAAACAATACAAAAACAACAGGGTTTTGACATTTCAAAATACTCAAGATACAGTCTTTGTACTGTCAAAACCATGTAAGAAATGTCAAAACCAGGTAAGAGGAAGATAAACAGCTGGGCTACTAAGACTACCTTATAAATATATCTTGGATGAATGTTAAGCAAGTATATTAATTTCTCTGTCTAAACTCCCTATTATCTACAACGCTGCTTTAAAGAAAATTACTACTACTAAAAAATACAACCCTTGTGAACTTCTTGATCGACTTTACTTAACAAATGTTTTACAGTGATGTCATCTTATAGCTTTTGACACATTGTATAGCGCTTTTCAAAGACCTTTAGCGACATGTTATTTGTTTCAAAACATTAGAAAAAAAAAATAGTATTGTAAACTGATACTTTCGTTAGTGCTTTTTGAGAATTTTTGCAATTGTTTTCTCTTATATTTGCCAGAATAGACAATTCAATACTTCGTTTTAGTGCTAATACCCGAAATATTTTTTACTATCAGTTATAGATTTAGGAATCAAATAATATTAGTACAATTCTGAACATTAATTGAAAAAATTGTGATTTCTTACA
Organism: Delia radicum; assembly: GCA_021234595.1. Lineage (NCBI taxonomy): Eukaryota > Metazoa > Arthropoda > Insecta > Diptera > Anthomyiidae > Delia > Delia radicum. Next base: position 226,256,178 of record CM037854.1, read on the forward strand.
CTTTTGTTGCAAAATAATTACAATTGATAAGCTTATTGTAAAAACTTGATAAGCCACATTTATGGTTTTATAAATTTTCGCTATTTTATGGGCTTCCATTGATTAATATTTTTTTTTGCTTAAACACTTTTTACAAGTTCCTAGATGATAAACGTTCATATTGGTTGCAGTTTTTTAAACTTTAAAAGGTAAAAACAAACTAAAAATAAAATGTGCCTTATCAAATTTGTGCAATAAACACTTCAATTATGCTCTACAATTTTCGTTGCGCTTTTTTACTCTCAAAACATTGGCATCACTGATGTTTATATATACATCATTTATGAAATCTTCCTTTTAAAGTTATTTATACATAGTTTAGTAACGATAAGATGTATATTAATTGCAGTTTACCCTCTTTTTAGAAATTTTCAATCTTCTTTACAACTTTTATATTCAATTTGTTTGCAAAAATTAATTTTTTCTCCAACTTCAAGCAAATGTGTCTTCCAAGATATATTTATAAAGGTAGTCTCAGTAGCTTAGTAGTTTATCTTCCTCTTACCTGATTTTGACATTTCTTACATGGTTTTGACATCTTACTGTACTGTACCCAACAACAAAATGCCTGTTGTTTTTGTATTGTTTGTAGTTGTTTGTTGTAGTTGTTGTTCTAGTGAGATTACCTATATAAATATATCTTGGTGTCTTCTATATTTTGTTTGTTTTCTTTTATGCCGAAAAAATCGAAACCAGACAACGAAGCGTACGACAAATTGTCGGCAGCGGCGGCTAATGATAAAACCATAGGCGGCGGCTGTTAGCCGGCTGTAGCCTAAAATTTGTAAAGGTACCCAAACACTTTGCAATATTATTGCCAGTATTATTGTCATTTTGCCAAACACATTGCAATAAAACATACAATACTTTTGCCCAAAATATATCTCCACTCTTTAGTTCTGTTGCTGAGGGATATAAAAATTGCACAATGTGGCCACTACAAAATATTTTTCACATTTCTTGGTTGCGCAATAATACAAATTATTTTTACATTTCTTGGTTGCGCAATAATAATCAAAACGTTTTTGATTTTTACAAACTTTCAATATGACATACACACTGGCAATATTTTGCACAATAGCAAAAATTGCTCAAAAATATTGCGTGGTGTATGGGTGCCTTAAAAAGCAATTAATTTTATTACATTGCATTATTTTGCAGCAAAGAAATCTTAATTTTTATATTCAGCAGTCTTTTAACCAAATTTCGAAATGTTTTCCTATCAAATGGTTTAATAATTTAATAAAATAAAATTTTATTTTCACTAGCAAAATTTGTTTGCGGTTTATTTGCTTAAACCATCTTTTAAAATTTTTTCAATGAAGTAGGTGGGGTCAAACGGCTTAGCTCATTTATTCGGCTAACATGTTGTAGCTGAAACTAGCCGTATATAACGGCGGCAGCTAACGTGCCCTGAAAAATGTAGGCGGCGACTGTTAGACGACTACTAACCGCTAGGCTTCGTTCTCTAAGCCTAACTATGTTAATATAAATTATCTACTTTAAGGTTATTTTAATTTTCAATGCCTTCCCAGACATTTTTCGTTGTCCCTACAAACAAAATTAAATACTCAAATAATACCCACCAACACATAAAACAAAATGTTGCCTTGTAATAATGAGTATTTTAACATATAAAGTTTATTCGCAAATATGTAAAAACTAGCAACATTTCAACAAGTGCTTAGCCGTTTCTACTTAATTTTGTATAATTTTAGCTAGATATCCAGCATATTACAAAACAATTACTCTGGCAGCACTGTCGCTAACAAAAAAAAACCAACAAATAAGGAAACAAAATTTCCAGTCTGGCAATCCTTTCCATAAACAAAATGACAGCACAAAAGCAAATTGCCAGAAAAAACTACAACGAATTTAGAAAACATAATAAAGAAAACAATAAACTTTAGGAGAATGTAGGAAACAAAGATGAAAAATCCCAATTTGAGGAAAATTTCGTTCAGTACATTTTGACAATTCGTTGTGGAATGTTTTTAAAACGGCTCGCGTGAAATTCTTGATAAAAATTACAATAAAAAGTGCGCGTATAATTGTTGGTGTGCGTTGAATTGTCTTATTTAGCTTGTTTTATTATAATTCGTGCGTTTCGATAATGTTGCAAATATAAATAAACAAAAAAATTATTAAATTGCGGTCACGCGTTTGTAAAAATAAATTAAACACGCATAAAAAAGCTTTGTAATTTTTGCAATTGAATAAAAAAAAAATAAAGTTTATACAAAAAGTCTCTATGAAAAGCATGAAGTAAAAAAAAATTAACAAAAAGAAGAAATTGATGAAATATACAGAAACAACAAAATTCCCAAAAAAAAAAATTATAAAATCGTGCTGTAAATTTTACAAATGTATGTGTTTGTTGTTGTTTTAATGTTTGTTAACTGGCCCCAGCTACTTTGGCCCCAGAAAATGTGACGTAGTTGCAATTTATTGTGGAACTCTTTAATTAATACAAAAATGTAATTATTTTCTCTTAATGTTATTTAAATTAATTTAATTTGTTGCTTTTATATTGGTCATGTTTGATGGTCATTTTTTTTAGAATAATTTTTTTTTTATGCAAATTGTTTCCACTTTATTGACATTCAATTAAATTCCATTAGAAAGACATACAAGTGTCATTCATTGACAATTCACAGTGGTACGGACAACAATTTAATTAATTGTTAAACAAAATGCTATTAATTAAAGTTTAGGGAACATATTTAGTTTACGGTCATAGGAGTGTTGAGGTTTGTGTCGGCGGCCTATATTTTCCGAGTTTTAGTCCTCTAAAGTTTGGATATGTCATTGAATGGATATTTATCATGGATGGTAAGCGATTCGATGAGGGTACGGTTAGAATAACGCTATTTTCTTTCAATTCGGTAACTTTATTTTAGTGGTAACGATCAGTGATGCAAAACGTGGCACAATAGGGCCATTTGTGGCACTTTTGACTGCTTGATGGCCCTGTGGTACTTTCTTATCTATATTGGCCCTTTCAGCTCAAAATTGAACAAACTACTTTAAACCGTTTAGTTCAGACTTTTATGAAATTTGCTTGATTTTTTTTATTCGATGAGAGCATATGCTAGTTCCTTAGAGAATGAAAAACGGGGAGTTGTTTAATTTTTTATAAAAATCGCAATCAAAATCATATATTTGCGTACCAGGAGGACAGGTTTTAAAATTTTTGAATGCAGGACAGGACGATAACATTTTTAAATTTTTTTTTTTTTTTTTTTTTTTTTTTTTTTTGTATTCATTTTATTTTCAGAAATAAATTCATTACAATAGTAGTGCCTCAGCGCCTTATAGGCATTGTTGAGGCGAGTTGGCAAATTCTAATTATACATTATAATTTACAATAAACATATAAATGTTATAACAAAAAAAAAAAGTGAGAAATAATAATATAAATTCATATATAAAAAGAGAAGTAAGTTTTTTTTACTATAGTTTACATTAAAAGTTCTTCTATATGTTGCAAAATATAATCTTTTAATAATTTTTTAAACGTTGAAATTCTATGTTCATCTTTTAAACTCTGAGGCAAGACATTAAACTCACGACTACCCAAAAACTCTATACGTTGCTTAGTTGTTTCCAACCTACACCAAGCTACTCTTAAATTTCCATTACTTCTTGTGTTGATTGTATTTTGAGTCCTTTGAAATTGTATTGTATGATGTCCTATGTTGTGCAAGCATTTATAAACATATAACAACAGTTGATATTTAAAAAGACCATGAATTGGCAAAGTTGTTTGACATTTATCAGCATATAGCGAAACAGAGGGATATGTTATAGGAAGGTTGTATACCACTTTAAGAGCCTTATTTTGTGTACGCTGAAGAGACCTTAGCTCATTAGTTTTTTTAAAGCCAAAAGAAATAGCTAAATAATTTAAATGACTTTGAACAAGAGCATTGTAAATTAAGATTTTTGTATTTTTGTTAAATTTATTTTTAAATTTGTATAAGAAACCAACAGCCTGAGCTGTTTTTATTTTAAGACTTTGCAAGTGTTGATCCCAAGCAAGATTACTCTGGAGAGTTATACCCAAATATTTAATAGATTTGACTTCTATAATCTCTCTACCATCAACAAACACAGAAAAAATATTATTATGACTACTGGGCTTAAACCTTAGTAGCTGTGTTTTATTGGCGTTTAAAACAAGTTTGTTTAATCTAGAAAACTCACATATCAAAGCAGCATCACGCTCCATGTAAGCTTTGGCAACTGTTTCATGTTTGTATGGGTAAAACAAACATATATCGTCAGCATACATAAATAGTTTTCCAGTTAGTCCCAAGTTTTTTAGATCATTCAAGAAAATTGTGAATAATAAAGGTCCAAGGACACTGCCCTGAGGTACTCCATACTCAACTGGACGCAAAGAGCTTTTTTGACTTCCAACCTGAACATATTGTTTCCTATTCATCAGATAGCTCCTCAAGAGTAACAAATCTCTTCCAAAAATGCCATAATATTTTAGTTTTTGTAACAAGATCTCGTGATCTATGATTTTAGTATGCCTTACTATGATTTTTATGATTTTAGTATGCCTTACTAAAATCATAAAAAATTCCAGCCACGCCGCTGTGTCCTTCATCCAAACCTTTACAAATGAAATTAATAACATTTACAACTGCTTTCCTCAGTACCACACCCTTTTCTAAATCCGTATTGAAAGTCATAAAGTAAACTGTTGCCATACATGTATTCCGATATTTGATCATATAAAATCCTTTCAAATACATTGTCAATTATTGGCAACACAGCAATTGGCCTATACATGTCAGTAGTTGAAGCATTTTTCTCCTTAGGAATCGGTATTACTTTATGGATTTTTAGAATATTCGGATATGCACTGTTTCTTATCATATTATTAAAAATGTTTACCATATAAGGGGTTAAATCATTAATACACTTTAAAAGTATTTTGGGTGAAACATTGTCATGGCCGCAGCTTTTACCAGGTGTTAATTTTAAAATTGTACTTTTTATTTCATCGTGTGTGGCGTAATTAAAGGTAAATATAACATTGTTTTGAACTAATGTTCTTAACGAGTTAAAAGTATCTGTTTGAGAGTATTGTATTTGTGATCTTAAGGTTCTTATTGATTCAACAAAATGTTTGTTTAAGACCTCTGCCTGTTGTAATTCATCGACAATTTCATCACCATAAGCATCAGTAATAGAAATAAACTTTTTCGTTGTTCTTCCTAGGGTTTCATTTAAAAATTTCCAACATTTTTTAGGATCATGATTAATTTCAACTAAATTAGTTGTATAGAAATTATTTATCGACTCTTTACATGCCTTTTTAATAACAAAACTTATACCTTTTAATTTTTTCTTAATATCCTCATTTTCAGGTTTTTTCCTCCTCATCTTTAACAGTTTTTTCTTATAAGCAATCAGTTTTTGCAAATTCCCGTTGATCCACGGAGTTATCTCATGATTATGAATTCTCTTTACCCTTTTTTGAATTGTAGAACTTATCACAGCATTTTGAAGGCAAGATATTAAAATAGATGTATCAGTTGACGGATTTCCTGTTTCATATATTGATTGCATTGCAGCTAGAATAATATTGCTTACACTATTGACATCACAAGTTAAACGTGTTTCCTCAGTAAAATCTAAGAATGGAGCTTCGATTCCAATCCGACAAGAAACTATATTGTGGTCTGACAATTTACATTCAACTGATTCAATATACATATTGTCTTTTTATCTTTTTATATTCATCTTTCATCTTTTTATATTTTTCCAAATTTTTAAAAGAAGTGCCGCAATTCATTTTTAATAAAAAAATGTGTTTTTGGAGGCTTTTTAAAAATGTTATGTTATCGCAAGAGCGGAAATAATTTATGAGAATTCATAAAATATGTTAAACTTTATTGTCAGAGCGGTGTGTCTTGCATTTTTAAAAAAGCATTAAAATGACGAACTCTAATTAACAAATTAATATTATTTTTATTTTAGTAAAAATCTAATAATCGAATTTTTTAAAAAATATGTCCCTACAATAGTACCAACCAGCATAACAAATAGTAATTTTTCGACCCTATTTACAAGTTTTTATTATAAATTAACGTTTTTAAAAATTATTTGTATATAAAAACAAAATTTAGTTGATTTTAGTTACAGAATTTATAAAAATTATCAGACTATTTCTTAAATTCAACTTTTTTTGCAAGGAAATCTTTTTCATTACTCATTCGGTTTTAGAATCACAATGCAAATTTGAAGATGTTGGCAATGTCCGTTTTCCAATTGTACTTTTTTAAGATATTTATTTTTCACTTTTCGAACACTTTTTTTTTTAATCGAACTCAAATAAAGTCATCTTTAATCAATTCCATTTACAACGATTGGATCCAAATAAATACATTTGATAAATGTTAATTTATGAATGGGTAAATGAATTAAATGTTGAATCTTAAAGTTTCTAAAAATAGAACTGTTGTGTTGTTGGCGTTGTACTTCTGAGATTATGTATGCAAGAACAAAAACACCGTGTATTGAATAAAACTAGTTTTAATCACAACAAAACTCGACCTGACGATAGATCAATACGCTAAAGCGCTCTGTCTAACGTGTGGTGCAAGTGCATGTGGCATTAGAAATCAGTTTATCTATACCACGTTCAGTAATTGCACAGAAAATTTCATGTAGACGCAATCGAACAAATAAAAATATAACAAATATTACATTATTCAAAAAACAGGGTCACTGACGAAGGTTCAATACCAGAAAATGCGCAGTCTGATTCAGAAAATTTAAAATTTACAATGTAGTTATGATTTTTAGAAAATACACTCATTCTTCTTTACCACGTCTTTCACAATTAAAATTATATAAAATTGCATATTAATTATAGTTTTAATTGCAATTGTGTGAAAAAGACGTTAAAATTCAAACTCAATCTTTAATTTTTATTTACTTTTGGTACTGTTCCGGATCAAATAGTACCAAAAAAAGTACTATAGTACTAACTTTATCATCCCTGTGGCCCTATCAATGGTATTTTGGCCCTTTTAAAGTGTCAATTTGGCCCAAAACAAAAAAACTCAAAATGCATCACTGGTAACGATATTTCTGTTATTACGGTAACGGGATTTTTAACATTAACGGTATGTTACTTATTTCGGTAGCGGCATTTCAGCGGTAACGATATTTTAGTTATTTCGGTATCTTTATTTTAGGAATAGCGGTTTTTTCAATTATTTCGGCAATGGTATTTTAAGGGTGACGTTATTTTAGTTATTCAGTTAATGTCAATGCACGCCGATATTTTTAGCCCCATCATGCCCGTGTTTCAATGACTGGCACGTTTATTATTAAATTTTGGAAAAATATTTATATTTCCAACAATTATATTTTTGTTTAGATATTGTCAGATTATTTCAGTAACGGTATTTGAATTATATCGGTAACGGTATTTTAAGGATAGTGATATTTTAGTTATATTGGTAACTATATTTTACGGATAATGATATTTAAATTATTTCGGTAACGGTATTTTAGGGATAGTCAGTTAAAACGGTTTTAAATCGATAACGGTAGTTTATCGGCAGGAGCGGATCTAGGAAAAGGTTTTGCGGAGGGAACTTAAGTATTTTTAATCTTTTTTACATTTCTGTATTGTAAAATATTATTTTGGGGGGAATTTCATTTTGGTTTTTTTTATCAAGAGTACATTTTAGTTATTTCGGTATCTTTATTTTAGGGACAACGGGTTTTCAGTTATTTCGGTAAAGGTATTTTAAGGGTAACGTTATTTTCATTATTCAGTTAATGTCAATCCACACCGATATTTGTAGCCCCATCATGCCCAAATTCCAATGACTGGCTAGTTTATGATCAAACTTTGGGAAAATATTTCTATCTACAATGATTTTTTTTGTTTAAATCTTGTCAGATTATTGCGGTAACGATATTTTAAGAATAACGATATTTTAATTATTACGGTAACGGTATTTTAGCGATAACGGTATTTGAATTATTTAGGTAACGCTATTTTGAGGATAGTGATATTTTAGTTATATCCGGAACAGTATTTTACTGATAAAGATACTTAAATTAATTCGGTAACGGTATCTAAGGGATAACGATAGTCAGTTAGTTAGTTTAGCGGCAGGCGCGGATCTAGGAAAAGGTTTAGGGTAGGGAACTTAGAGTAATTTTAATTATTTTTTTCATCTTTTTTACATTTTTGTATTGAAAAATATTATTTTGGGGAGGACATTTCCCATTTTCCCTCCCCCTGGAACCGCGCCTGCTTAGCGGTATTGCCTGCCATCCCTGGTTTACGGACAAAGCTCAAAAAAAAAACATCCTGAAATTATAGTTAAAATATGTGAAAAGGTTTAGGATTGGGAACTTAGAGTAATTTTAATTATTTTTTTCATCTTTTTTACATTTTTGTATTGAAAAATATTATTTGGGGGGGGGGGGGGGGACATTTCCCACTATCCCTCCACCTGGAAACGCGCTTGTTTAGAAGTTTTGTCTGCCATCCCTGGTTTATAGTTAACCAGATATGTGAGTTTCGGTTTGTGTCGGCGGCCTTTATTTTCCGAGTTATAGGCCCCTAAAGTTTGGATATGTCATTTAATGGATATTTATTTAAATATGGCCTGCGTTGTCGGAACAAAACAAAATAGGTGTCATTACAATGCTTTTTTAAAAACCCTTAATTTGGTATAAAAAGTATTAACCCATTGCAGCCTCAACTCATGATTTTTTGTTTTTAAGCTGGCACGTTTAAAATAAAATGCAGTTATTTCAAACATTTTAAAATATAAAGTATCCAGACAGCAAAATTTGGATACTTTTTAGACGGTTCCTATTTTATGAATAAAAAATTAATCAAATAGAACACATCGAGGGCCTATATGCAATATCCTCTATCTTAAATTTTTACGAAATGCGTATGTGATAGCAAAATATTCTGTAGAAGCATATTTCTCAACTATGGTATCATTTTCAAATTAGAAGCACATTTTTTGTAATTTTATTTGCATTTTGTCATTTCACTATCTTAAAGAATTAATTTTTGTGAATGAAAAATCCTCTATCTCTTCATAAAATAATACAAAAAATTTTGTTTTCGCATAAACTCCTATTGTTTCTTACTAAATTATGCATGCAGATGACGAATCCGGCCAAATTTCTTAAATTGTGCAGATCGTTTTAAAAATATCTCGAATTATGGGTTTTTAATGAACAAATTAGTTTTTTATAATTACTGTCCTGATATCCGAGATTGCGGAAGGAAATTATTTTCTGTGTTTATAAATATAAAAAAAAACAAGATTCCACACAAAAAAATAAAAAAATATAGGCCAACGTTTATCAAAAAGTATATTAGTATAGTAAAGGGTGGTTAAATTTCAAGGGCCGATGTTGATTTTGAATAAAATACAAACTATTTAGGAAATTCTTGTAATTTTATTTTATTATGATATATTGGTATTACTCAATTATGTATGGAACAAAATATCGGTCAAATGGGCGCCGCGACCACGGCGGCACACCTCCATCCGATGGTCCAAATTTTCGATGACGCTGAGGCATAATGGAGGTTCTATGCCGTTAATGTGCCGAATTATCTCATCTTTTAGCTCTTGAATTGTTGCTGGCTTATCGACGTACACCTTTTCTTTCAAATAACCCCAAAGAAAAAAGTCCAACGGTGTCAAATCACATGATCTTGGCGGCCAATTGACATCGCCATTACGTGAGATAACACGGCCATTGAATTTGTTGCGCAAAAGAGCCATTGTTTCGTTAGCTGTGTGGCAAGTGGCACCGTCCTGCTGAAACCACATATCGTCCACATCCATATCTTCCAATTCGGGCCATAAAAAGTTCGTTATCATCTCACGATAGCGAACACCATTCACAGTAACTGCCTGACCGGCCTCATTTTGGAAAAAATACGGCCCGATGATGCCGCCAGCCCATAAACCGCACCAAACAGTCACTCTTTGTGGGTGCATTGGTTTTTCGACAATCACTCTTGGATTCTCATTCGCCCAAATGCGGCAATTCTGTTTATTGACGAATCCACTGAGGTGAAAATGTGTCTCATCACTGAAGATGATTTTCTTCGAAAATTGATCATCCACTGTTGCCATTTCTTGCCACCATTCTGCCCATTCACGACGTTTGGAATGGTCAAGAAGCTTTAGTTCTTGAGCCAATTGCACCTTGTAAGCGTGTAAATGCAAGTCTTTATGCATAATGTTCATCAACGACGAGCGTGAGAGGTGCAATTGTTGGGCACGACGACGAGTTGAGGTGGACGGCTCTTCAGCCACACTATCGCGAACAGCAGCAATATTTTCTGCAGTACGAGCTGTACGAGCATGCACTGGATTGTACGCACATTTGGACGATCAAATTGACCAAAAAAATCACGAAGTGCACGATATGCATTTTGATTTGAACGCCCATTTTCATAATAAGTCTGGATAACTTTAACACGTTGTTGGATTGTGTATCTCTCCATGGTTCAAATTGAGTAAGTCTGAAATAGAGAAATGTCAAATAAAATTCGGAAAAAAACTTGGCGTTTAGGTGTGGTTCACATTCAACATCGGCCCTTACAATTTAACCACCCTTTATATATACCAAGTATATTAGTATAGTATGGTAGCATTTCAACTAATAACCTTTTTTCAGTAAATTTTGTCAATAAACTTAGGAAAATATGATTTGTACAAAAATATAATGACATTTGACTACAAAAACTTGGTAATTCTACCTCTTTCATTCTATTTCATAAGTATCCCTAGATAGTTAAAAAAATTATCCCTATATTTAGATCAAATATGCTGTTCTTTTTGTAACTTTATTAAAAATTATATATAATATCTTTGTCATAAATTTCGAAAAATGAATCAAAATATTGAAAGAAATCTAGCAAATGTTGAAAACATAAAAACGGTGATATTTCAAAAACTGCATATGAGAAGATTTGGATTCAGCATTCTATTAAAAAGGATATGTTTTAAAGCCTGTTTTTTGGCAGTCGAGTATTGTAATTTTGTATGTTAAACAATTAAAATTTTATTTAATTTTTTCTTGTTAGTGTAAATGGAATTTTAAAAATTAGCATTTTTATCTAAATTTAATTTTAATTAAAGTTTTACATATTATATTTTCTGACTATGTAACAAAAAATCATTTTATAACTTTACGCTCCTGAAGAAGTTTGAATAAAGCAAACGAAACGTAGAGCAAAAACATGATAAATTGATTTTTATTTACAAATAAAACAGATTATTGACCAAAATAGCCCGTAAAGAAACCCCCTTTTAAAATCTAATTTAAATATTAACATTGGTCACAACAACAAAAAAACAGAACTTTTATTGTAATTTTTAAATTTAATTTAATAATTTTCTTGTGATTTTTTGCATTTTAATTGTATGTTTTCAATTTAAGAACTATTTTAGGTTTTGAACTATTTCACTTTTTGTTTGTCCAAAAATAGCAGACAAATGAGTCAAAATTAAAGGACCTATCCCATGACAGGTCAACCAGTGGCAGATCACTGCAATTCAATCATATTTTGTTGTTGTAGTGTCAGTGTTTTCTTTTCCATTTTTTATCTTCTATTTTCTTCTAATATTTTTTATTGTTTTTTAACACACTCAAAAAATATAACTTTGTGGTTAGCCAGCCAATATACACAAGCAACATTAGCTAAGTCGGTAGAACATTTGTCTTGTAAGCACAACAGTAGGTTTTTGTTTTTTTTTTTAAATTTAATTGAACATCTAATTTTAGACACACAATCCAACAAGTCACAAGGTTCCTGAAACTCAACCATATTTTGTTGTTGTAGTGTCAGTCACAAGGTTCCTGAAATGTCTGATCGCTCCAGTTCCTATCATATAAAAGACTGACCAAGGGCAGATTCCTGCCGACTTGGAACTTGTCCTACGTGTAATATACACTCATAGAAACCTGTAAAATTAGCAGAAAAAGCTATTCAAAATTAGTTAAAAATTACGTTGCAAACAAGAACTGCAAAAATAATTTTTTTTCTTAATGTTTGTAAAATATAAACAGCAATAAAAAAACTACAAAATTTTCATTATATTTGCGAAAAATATTAGTTAATTGAAAATAGCAATATACTCTGCTAAAATCAACAAAAAAAATTTTGCAAAATACTTGTAGACAAAAACCAGAAAAATAAACCGTAATATCGGAACAGAATTTTTGCTATATTAACCCAAAATTTTGTGTAATGCAAATAACAGTATATATTGTTAAAATTAACAGATATATGTATTAAAAAATTCTAGACTGCTGATTTAAGAATGGCAAATTTTTACTCAAAACAAAAAAAAAAATCTAAAAAAACTAAAAATTCCACAATTTTGGGGATTTTTTTTCGTCTACTAATAATTAGCAAACTTTTTGCTGATTTTAGCAGTTAACTAAAATTGAGCTCAAATATAACTAACCACGTGGTTGATTACTAAGAAGACAAGAATGGAGCAACATTGATTATTAATAGGTTTTTTGTTAAAGTTCTGCCTATTATATAGGCTCTAGCTTTTCTAAAACTTCGGGTTCTGATGAGATCTTTAGCCAGATCGAAATACTAGTATCAACCTAGCTAATATGTTTGATTTGCTTTATTTTTGTAAATATACGGAGGTTGAAAGCTCGTTATAAATTGAAAATAACATAAAAATAATCTCGATGTATATAAAAACAAAAAACTAATATAACTGTAAAATAACTAAATTTTGTTAGATTTAATAGATTTAGTTTTGCTATTCTTATCTTAATAATGTTTGGCAAAAAAAACAGAAATCTGCTAATCTTAAAAGTTCTTTCTGCAACGGGACTCAAAACAAATTTTTAGTAGTTTTAGCAAAAAATTATACACATTTTTTTCTATTAATTTAGAACCGACTCCTTGCCCATAGGGCAAAGTCAGCCCAGGGCATTCGAGTACTGACATTAGGACCGGGTTTTAGCTCGCCTTTTGAGAAGTTTCTTTCATTTTATAAAGAAATACCAAAGGTAGAGGGTGCACGTAACAAACAAGTTTTCAATTTAGTTTTTGATCAATGGTGATAATCTTTAACTTTGAGCTCATATATTAGTTCTCATTTAGTGAGAAAACTAGTTTATATGAATGTTTGATGTTTTGCATGGTATTGTCACTTCTTTCAAAACATGTTCTGATGATGGAAACCTAGAAAATTCCCGAAATAGATCTTTCAACACATTCCTGAAAGTGGCCAATTAATAAATTTGAAAACAAAAACTCTTTAGATTATTTGTTAGGACAATATCCTAATAAAGAAATATAGAGTATGGCCTCGAACTTGAAAAACTTTCATTTTCATTAAAAATTTATTTAGTTAAACGAAAATTTGAAAATTTAAATAACTTTTTGACAAAACAGGATAAGTCGCTTTACGTCTTTTTTTGGAAAAATTCACAGATCCTTTGTTTCTTAAGCTTTTAGTTTAAAATTTTAATTTCATTCCTTTACCATATAACTTATTTTTCAAAATTTTTTTCTGTTTCTAGGTTTTTATGTAAAAATCGTGGGTGTTTTAAAATATTAGTGTCAAGTGTGTTTTAGAAAATATATGTTTTATTCATTAAATAATCGTTAAATGTGTCGGTTTAATAAATATTTTAATGTGTATACAAATCGTTAAAAAAATCAAACAAATTTCTAAAGAAATATGTTTAATAAGTGTCTATTAAAAAAAATTATTTATCATCAAAGAAATCCATAAAAATAATAAATTAAAGAAATAATCAATACAATTGTATAAAAAATTATTTAACAACATTGTAATTAAATTATATAATAAAGTGTCAAGTGTTTAATTTAATTCCAACAAAACGAAAAAAAAACTCTTTTCAAACATGAATAATTATCAAAATCAAACACCACCACCGGTGTTGAGAAATCATCACCAACATCAGCAACAACACCAACAACAGCTACACCACAATAATCATCATTTCTCAACGACAGCGACACAACAATTGACACCTTCGCATCATTTGCATCCACAACAACAGCATCATTTTACAACACCTGCTGCACCACCTTTACCACCATCTTTAGCAGCAGTTGTAGCTTCAACTACAGCAACACCTCAGCAACCACACCAACCTCTAATCAGCAATTCTTTGGCAATACGTCAAGAAATACAACGTTTTGAAAGTGTTCATCCATCGATATATGCCATCTATGATTTAATCGATTTACTACCCATAACGGATGCTCAAATCGCTCAACAAATCAGAGATCATGTTGTTTGTATTGAAGGTAAGTTTTTCATTTTCAAATCCACAACTCTTAACTTTACTAACTTTAGTGGTTTCTTTTTCATTTCATTACGACTGACTATTTGCTTATCAAATTTCAAACAAAAAAACAAGTTTCATTCAATATTTATTTACTTTTACTCACAATTTTTAATACGAGTATCAAGTGAAAGCTTTAGTTGTTTTTTGTACTATGACTTATGACTTCTTCTTTTTTTCAATATTTTTTTATTTTGAATCTTGTGCAAGTCTTGTGCAAGCTTCTTTTATTTGACGTCGTCTTCCTTTTAATGACCTTGCATTTTTTTAGTTTCTTTCTCTTTTCATTTAAGACCGGAAAAAATTTATTTTTTTGTGTTCACTTCGTTTGCATTTTATCAGAAATATTTATTTTACTATAGGGTAATATGGGGTTAGGTGGGACTAATTTAAGATGCGGCTCTTAAATAATAAGTTGCTTAGAGTGTTTATTTTTATCCTATAGCATGGGGTAAAGTGGAAAATTTTATCTATTGTTTTAAATTTTTTAATAATAAATTCCTTAGGCCCGATTACTGAATGTCTCGTTTGCTTCTAACTGGGACATTAACTAACATTTTTCAATTTAACTGTTTGTTCAATTTTAACTGGACATTCAGTAATCGGGCCGTAAAGTGTTTCTTTTTATCCCATAAGTTAGCATTTGGTAAAGTGGAAAAATTTTAAATGTGGCTAAAAAAAAATTTATAAAAATCTTCTTTTAATTATTTTGAATAATAATAATATCGTTTTTATCTTATCATTGATTTTCAAACTTATTTTTGGAAATACCTCTTTTAGAGTTTAAGAGGGATATGTTCGAAATAAAGGGGGTTTTTTATAGAGGTATAGAACTTTGAAATGGAATAAAGCAAAGATGAATTTTTTAAATTAACATGAAAATTACTTTATTCGAAATATAATATTCTGGCATTATAATTTAAATATGACTTCTGGCATATGGCCACCACGGCAGGCTCGGACGTGGTCTAATCTGGAGGTCCAATTTTCGATGACTTTTTCCAACATTTGTGACCGTATATTGGCAATAACGCGGCGAATGTTGTCCTTCAAATGGTCAATCGTTTCGGGCTTATCGGCCTAGACTAGCGACTTCAAATATCCCCACAGAAAATATTCCAGCGGTGTTAAACCGCACGATCTTGGAGGCCAATTCACGGATCCGAAACGTGAAACTATGCGGTTACCAAACGTTTCCTTGAATAAATCAATTGTGGCACGAGGTGTGTGACATGTTGCGCCGTCTTGTTGAAACCACAGCTCCTACACATCATGGTTGTTCAATTGATAAACAAAAAAGTCAGTAATCATGGCTCTATACCGGTCACCATTGACTGTAACGTTCTGACCAGCATCGTTTTTTAAAGAAGTACGGACCAATGATAACACCAGCTCATAAAGCACACCAAACAGTCAGTTTTTCTGAATGTAACGGTGTCTCAACATACGCTAGAGTATTATCATTACTCCAAACGCGGCAGTTTTGTTTATTGACGTATCCATTTAACCAAAAGTGAGCCTCATCTCTAAACAAAATTCGCAAAATTCGTGAGAGATACGTATTTCGAACAGAACTATGATTTTCAAATAAATTTGCACAGATTAGAAGCGCTGTTCAGGCGTCAGTCTATTCATGTTGAACTGCCAAACCAAACCAAACTAAACATAAATCACTTGACAGCTGACAAAATGGCCGCCAGTTAAAAAAGTGTTGTCAACTAAAATTATATACCTGTATAAAAAACACCCTTTACAAGCTACCAAAACCCAATTAAATTTCTTGTTCAACTGAATTTTATGTTTAAAAACAATTTTTTGCGATAACTACCTAAAATAACTTGGTTTAAAGCCAAATTTTCAACATAGTTCACATTTCTTACTTTACCCTAATGTCATTATAAGCCATGATGATAAAATGGACTGAAAAGTTGCGTTCATGTTTTTTGGTCAACTTTTTTAATTTTCAGTAATACTTTCTCTTAAATATTTACTTCTTTAAGAGTGATGTTGACAGTACACTCCCATCACAAAATATTTGTTGTAGTACTCCAAAAAATGGAAACGATACATTTTTTATTTGCATTCATTGACATTCTAATGCCACGTTCGTCATCGCAAAACAGCATTTATTTTCATTACTTCTGCGTTACTGGTAGCAAGTGTTTAAAACTTTTAATTTAAATCAAGTTTATTGTGACAAATTTAATAATATAAGAACTGGGACATACCAAAAAGAGTTAATTTTTTATAAAATTTCAAACCTTGTTACGTCACCTGGCAAATATTTTACCTAGTAAAATATTGTTATTTAAAATTACATATGTTTTATTGCTTCCTTAGCTAATAAGAGGAAGAATAACGAGCGACGGTATAGAAAAAGGTTAAAAGCAGACCCATTTAGATCTTAAAAAAAATGTCATATCTTCTACTAATAACGCAGGTCAACAAAATTTGAAAACTGTTTTAAAAAATCCGGGTTTTCGAAATATTTGGGACTTCATAACACCTCAAATTAAGCTTAATTCACAAAACTTTCTGTCACCTGAAACTCTATTCTGTTCGGTTTCAGCGAATGTTTTAATAAAATTTCTTCATGGTGTGAAACTTTTAATAATTAAAATCATGTTTTTCATAAAATTTTATAAAAACTTGCACTAACTTTATAAAAAAAAGTTGCAATGGACGAGTAACATTGCTTCTATGCAAAAATGCATTATTTATTATCATTCTCTCAGTGAACCAATTATAACTTGCCCGTTTTTCTCTTTTCAAAATTTGTCATTTCTCACTTTACCCCATTTTCGTGTTTACCCCTTAATCCCATATACTTACATATTTTTTTAAAGTTATTTGCCAGCGTATTTAAAAATACATTCATCCATTACCCATTAACATTTTTGCTCCCTAATACTTTGCTGATAAATCAAATTGTTTTGCTGCACATTCAGTTTACGCGAGTATTACAAAAAAACTTCAAGAAAAACAGACAGCGCCACTAAATATATTTGCTATTTTTTATGATTGTGTTGCTGTTTTTTTTCGCAAAGAGGAAAAAAACAAAATAACATTAAACTTATATTAGTTATATGACTTAAATGAAAGAACTTAAAGAAATTATACTAAATAGTTCTTAAATAGTTGTTACAATTTTCCAAATTGGATGATTACGATCTTAACCAAAGTCTTTTTTAAGAGTTAAGAGTGGTATAGACCCGAATCTATGCTAAACGAAATCTTCTGTTAAATAGAATCGGTTGGGATAAAATCTATTTGTCTCACTAAGTACTTTAAAAAGTATAGGATATGCAAAATGAAAGTCATTGAGCCAGCCATCAAGCCACCTATCTAAAAAAGAACAAAAAAGGCACTTCCGAGTTAAAAACAGTTATTTTGTTCAAGACTTTAAATTATTAAAAACATGAGCTAGTTATAAGGGAATTTTTTATAAATTCTAAACAATTTTAAAAAATATTTATTTTATTTAAACTCTGCACATCCTCTGCTTTCTAGTGTCCCTGGCTCTGCATTTAGTGTTATAACATATGATTTTTGTTTAAATTGTAAGTGCCTCGATGACTTTACTTTTGCACATCCTTTATTTTCTAGTGTCATTGGTTTTACTTTCCGTGCTAGCAACGAAGCTATACCGGCTCGAAACTGTTTTAAATTTTACATTTTTCCTAGATTGGAAAGGAAAAGAATTTTTTTTTTTTGGAAAATGTCTAAATGACGTTGTTCAATACGTTTGCCGACTTATATGCCATAGATACAACGCGGAGCAGCTGCTTTCAATCATAGTTGCTCCTTTTTCAAATGCCATTTTTACCTTAACTCCAAAGAAACTTACCACCCCAGCCATAAACATTCTAGCACCTCAGCCGTCTATTCTTTCCGGCACTTAGCGGCTTAAAATACAATTTTTGAACTAAAATTGCTGTGGTACGGAGAGCCAAAGACCTTAAATGAGTTGTTCTCTTTGCCTTAAATATAAGCGCTCCAAATATCTTTGATAAAACTCCTTGCGTTCGTTGAAGAATATTGAATATCTCATTCATCTTTTCAACATCTCGATTCGCCAATTATTGTTTCTTGATGTCTCCAACGCTTCCACAGCTTCCCTGGATACAGAGACATACCGGTGAAGTGTAGAGCTGATAAACTAGCAAACATCTTACAGATTCCTGCGGAAAGTGAATGTATTTCCCTTGCAACTTGTAAGTTAGTTAACAGGCGCGACTCCAAATGTCGAAAAATCTGGCTGCCAAAACGGGCCACTGTCTCATTGGTACGCATGTACTGAGGTTGAATACTATCACACGATTTCTGGGCTTCAGAAGCTGCAGGAAAGAGGAGAAGATGATCATCGATTACTTTCTCTGCTCGTGTCTGGAACTAGCGGTGCTTAAGTTGCTTTCACTATAATCGACGTACTTTCATGATTTGAGTGATCTATCAGAACTGACATTTCTCTTAGCTTCGAAAATCATTCAAACTTTTGCAACGATAGGGTCTGATTTTTCGTTATCCGTCATCGTATGTCATCACTACGGAGCTTAGAGTCCTAGCTTTAATGTCTTCTGCATGAGCGTACTGTTGTCCCTGCATTGGCTTTTAATACTGTTGATCATGCGGTGTTGTCTCAATATATCAAACTTTGGCTAGCAAAGATACAAATTCCGATACAACGTGATAAAGAGAGACGTGCCACTAGGTAATCCTCCTCTTTGAATATCAGGGGTATAAATGTTGTCTTATTTGAATTTCTATTTTCAGAACCGACAAATTTGTTTACCACTACCGATTGGCTATAAATTCGGTTGTCAATGCGAATCTGTTTTCTCTATCTAGAGTCGTCTTCGAATAGACAATTGTCCAGAGCAAAAAAGGCGAAAGTATGCTTAGTGGTACAAAAAATAAAGCCGTAACATAAAGTCTGTTTCTCAGTGATTTGCGAAATGCTCCTAATCATGCACCTCGGAGTCACCTCTACAAGGACACCAGGTTATTATCATCCAATTTAATTTTGTTGATGACCCGTCAATTGCTCTCTTATACTGGTAAACCAAATATTAATCCATTTTCCAAAAACTATCGTTCGAATTATTTTTTTTTTTGTAAAAAATTTTAATATTTCCATAAATCAAAATAACTATAGTTTTATATGAGATATCTTACTGAAACTTGTATTTGCCCAATCTTATTTTTCGAAGAAGAATAAACCTTGGAAATTGTTTAGATGAGACAAAAGAAAAAAGACAAAGAAACTTACAAATTTTATATTTAGGCACCTTTGGGAAATTTAGGCAAATTCACACCATACCGTTCCTGTTATTTTTTCATTGCAATGTCATAGGAGGAGCAAATTGACTCCTTGGGACATTTCACATACCGAACTATGATAGTTCTGTGACATATTCTAGGACATGTATTTTTGTTAAAGAAAGTTTATTGACCCATCCAAAGGTCTCTTATATGTTACATGTGGTCAATGACAATGCCATTCAAAACGGACAGTACTTTCCATTAAATCGTAAAAAATTCCCATAGAATAACCTTAAAGTACTCTTAAAAAAGACAAATGTTGATAGTCATATTGCCTATGTTTTGGACCTTTCTGGAATTTTAAATATAGATAAAAAAGCTCTTTGTAGAAGTCGTATTAAACCCGAAATAATGATAATATCGAAAAAAGCAAGTATAACAACCTAAACAAATATCGGTATGTGTTTCTTACCGGTTTCTCTGCTTCAGCTACGGTTTTTAATTTATATCAATTCCTGCATTTTAACTGGTTACTCTTTTTAATTTAAATATTTTCGCGGTTACGGTTTCTAGCCGTTGTTGTTTATATCAAGGATTGTAACATAAACAAATATTAGCTACGGTTTTATTGCGGGTATAATTTTGTTCTTTATTTCGGTTAAGTGTTTTTGAAAAATAACGATTACGGTTTTACAGACATGGGCGACGTCAATTACATTTCACAATCATTCATTTGTGAAAAGTTTTTATATATTTTAATAATTGCAGACCTACCCTCGCACTCGTGGGCTTAAACGCTTCGTTGAACAATTTTAAATTTTTTCAGTACCATACATGGGACATAATACCAATATTTGTGTATTTAATTACTGACCAATTACTTTTTTACATATAATTACATGTATTTGGGTGTAATTGAGCAATTGCACTGTAATTAAATAACCAGATGCTTTTACTAATCCCCATGTTTGGTATTTAAAATTTTACAAATTTTCCAAGAAAGCGTTTAAGACCACATGTGTGAGCATAGGTCTGAAATTTATTAATGATATTCAAAAATTTCACAAGTGAATGACTGTGCAATGTAATTGACGTCGCCCATGTCTGCGGTTTTCAACATGAATCGTTAATTTACAGATTTAATAATTTGATTGTACTTTTTTTTGGTTAAATATCTGTTCACGTTTACTGCAATTTTATGTTTGAAATTCATTTAATATTTATTTTTTTTTTTGCTTACTCCAGCCTTTTTTCGGTACCTTGTTCGCCAAAATATAAAATAGAACAAAATTCATTTATTTCTGCAAACACGTACGACCTTTTTCCTACACCTCTAACCCCCATAAAATTGTATGTTTCTACATACAATTTGATGATTGCTTTTTATCAATTCCCCAGTTTTTTTTAACATACATGACCATTACGATGATCATTCAATACCTACAAAAAAATTAAATAAAAAACAACATAGACCATCCAACAAGGTTTCATTTAATCAAGTTTATACACTGAAAGAATTATATTTCAAAGAATACACATTTCATAGAATTTTTTTTCCTAGATTTAATGAAGAAATTCATTATAATTATCTAAGAAATTCATTTAATATTGTGAACTTTTTTCTAAACAATTTTTCATAAAATTTCTTAAAAATAAAAAAGAAATTCTGTCGGCTTCTTAAACTATCTCTTCATAAATTTAATAAAACTTTTTCTAAGTGCTATGAAATTGCTATGAAATTGCTTTAATGACTAAACTTTTTTAATTTTTTCATAAAATTTCATAATTTCATTAATATGTATAGATTTCAACATAAGTTATGAAATGCTTTATGAAATGCAATGATGTCTTTTTCTTATTTTTTATTTTGGACTTGTATAAAATTGCTTCATAAATTACTGGCTTAAATCGAAAAAATGTCAAGACTTTTATGAACATTTTCATTAATTCAATGAATATTTTTAATATTATATAATTTTATGAAACTGTTTCATAAATTCTATTAAGACTTAATTGTAGATTTTCATTAATTTTGAAGATTTTCAGTAATTATAATACAAATCTTAGAAATGTTGAGGTGAAGAGAAGAAGAAGAATAAACATTTTCCTCATTTAATAAACATTGACTTTAATGAAACCTGTTTCATAGATTCTACAATAGTTTTAATGGACGAGTTGCACTGACCATTTTCTTTAAAGCTACCCAGGATTTTTTTTTAGAACAGATCGAAATGTAAGGTGTCACTGCCCCAGAACCAGTTCTATAACTGGTTCTAAAACCGGTTATAAAGCAACCTGCTCTTGTTTGGTGGTAAAGAACCTATTGCAAAAAGGACAAACTCCAAATGAAAAGAAGCAGTTGCAGAACAGAAATTAGGTTGTTCTGCAACCAGTTATTTGGATTTTACTATTTTACTGGGTATGAAGAAATTCATTAATGAAGTAAATATAATTCTCTCAGTGTATGTTAGTAAGGGTTGATTGCGTTGTATGAACTACGATAAGACTGGAGTTGAGTTAGTGGGTTTAAATCTATTGGAAATTATTTGAAACATACGCGTAAAAATTGCATTTTTCTGTTTCAGTTAAAAAGTGTGGGACAAATGGGAGTTTAGGGGGAATTTCTAGTTTTTTCTAGTTTTTCTATCCTTGTGGGTATTGATACTTCGGGTTTTTTTTTAGCTGGGAGTACCTTTTTTTGAACATTGATTGGTTTGTTGCTTCAATGGTCAAATATGCTTTTGAATGGTAATGATGATGATTGTATTGTTGTATATATTGGTTGAATGTTTGTATGTTTTTTTTTTTGCTGACCAGTATCCATAGTGTTAAGTGGTGTTTATTCTAGAATATTTGATTGAGGTTTTATCTAAAATTTTTTGGCAGGTCGATGAGATTTTAAGAATTTTTTTACATCAATTTTTAAATGTTGTTTTTTGTACAAAACTAACAATTTTCTTGTTACCCTTATTTTGTTTGCGTAATTTAAATATATAAAAATCGATATTGTGGATTTTCCTTAAATCCCCCTAAAGCTTTAACGGGTGGTTATAAATTTTCCAACATTCCTTTGAATTTATGTAAGGTTGCTTTCCTCTCGTTAAGGGTGGTTAAAGTTTAATAGCAAAATTATTTGCTTTTACCAATTTGTTGCCAAAAAAAAAAGAAGAAAAAAGACAACTTGCCTCTAATGATGCCCCAAATGTGGAAAATAAGTCTCTAGAGAGTTTTTTAGCACAATAACTAAAATACATGATAATGACAAGTATTTTTCCTCATTCATGCAATGCAAACAATAAATAATTGACAGCTGAGTTCTTAGAAAAATGAAAGAAAATAGTAAATTTGATAAATTTCTTTAATATAAATGATTGATGATTAAGATAAATTTTAAAATTATAACCTTAAAGGATAATTTAAAATAATTTAATTTTAAGAGAAGTGTTTATAAGAAATTTTCTTTGGAACTGTAGTCAAATAACATAACTTATTAGTTGAATATCGTATCTAAACTTAAAGTTTTTAGGTCTGTTAACTTATCTCAAAATAACCAAAGGTTTAAAAGAAAAAAAAACATAGCTTTCAATTAACAAATTTGTATATTCAACTAAAAGCTTCATTAAACCTAAATTTAAGGATGAATTAAAATTTAAGTATCAATTAAAACAGTTTGTAATTAGTTAATTTATTTAGTTTAAACTCATTATGGACCATAGATTACATAGATATTTTACTCTTTGAATTTTGCTATGAGAGCACGTAATTCATAAGAATGTATTGGACATAAGTCCTATAGCTATAAAAAAAATATTTGAATGTGTATGAAAAAAAAATTGTGTTTTTTGTTGAAGGAAAAGTGTTTGATATCTATGTAATCTATATTATAAACAAACTGTTACGTTTGCAACCCAGTTGAAATATAATTTTTTAACTGTATATTTCAACATCTACATCTATGACAAAGGTAAATTAGAAAAATGTTATCCAGAGTTGCCAAATAATTATTAATTTTTGACGCTTTTCGATGTGACCTTTTCCAAAAGTTATTTAAAAATATAAAAAGCCCGAAGTTTTTTATTTTAGATTGTTATTTTGATGAAAAATACGTAAAATTTCTCTCGTAAGAATTAGTTTATCAATTGTATGTGAGTTTTTCAAATCTGACCGATCGGATCATGCATTTTTTAAATGCACAAAGTCGATAAAAAAAGCATAATTTATTACCTTTTTACTCAAAACATAAATAATTACCGGTTTTTATTGAAATACTATAAAAATTATAATTGTCAGTTTTAATAAATGGTAAAAAATAATGATATTTAAAAAAAAAAACGGTTAAATCACAAAAATTATAATTAAAAATTCATATATTTTTCAAATAAGATTTGTCCATAAAATTATACAAAATTATTTTTTTTTAAATATCTTCAAACGGGTAGGATTTTTTCATACTGTTAACTTTGATTGCTAATATTTCCTCTAGAGAGCGTTTACTATAGACATATCCCAAAACAGACCCTCAGATCTTAGTGGCCTTTGGATAAAGTTTTAATTTTAGCACCCCAATCTCATATTTATAGGTTATTAAGTGGAGTCAAAAATTACCACATTTTTATTTTTTCCGATTATTGTTTTCTTTTTTAAAGACTTTATAGACAAATTTGTTATTAAATGAAAGATTTTTGAAGACGCATTCACTATTATATAAAATATGTCTTAAAGCTTTCAAGTAGGTACATATTCTTGTTATTCAGAAAAATGTGTTTAAAACTTTCCTTCATTAAGAAATTGTAGTTGGATTACGCCAAATATTATTTATTTTTATCTAAGGGGAGTCAAAACTTTTTCTTATGTTCGTAATCTTTCCTTTTCTATGCGGCTTTCCCAAAGAGTTTTTTCCGTTATATTTTAAATACATCAATATGGGCATCAAAATTTTTGTTTTCGTGAGTACTTTAATCCTGTGAAAAAATAAATCTTATTTTGGTTTTTTTCAGACATTTTTCCATACAAAAACTTAATTTTCACATTACTTTTTAACAACTAAACGTGAGATTGGCAAGCTAAAAACCATACATGTCTCTTATTTGTTTCACCTCTTTAACATATTCAAAGTTCAATATACGAGTTCGGCTTTTGGTAATATCGCCCATAAAGACCAAACATCAAAAATTCATGTAGCCCAAAAGGCTAGCATATTACCCAAAAACTGAAAAAGGGTAAGAGTTTGTTCAGATACCGTTAAAAGCACGAGGGCGGATTAATAAGTCCTTGACTTTTCGAACTTCCCTCGTAGTTATATGAAATGCAACACTGCTCCCCTCAAGTACCACCAGTTAATAGACTACTGTCAAATGTTGAGCAAGTTCCGTCATTTACTTTGCGTTTAACAGCTGTTCAAAACATACAACCTCGTGGATTTTTTCAAAAATGGAAAAAAGTAAATTTCGTGTGCTCATTAATCATTAAACATTAATTTTTGCGAAAAAAACGTCAATCAAACCAAGGAAAAGCTTGATAAATACTATGGGGACTCTGCACCATCGATTTCAATGGTAAAAAAGTTTTTTACTGACTTTCGTTGTGGTAGCACAAGTACAAATGACGCTGAACGTTTTGGACTGCCAATTGAGGTCAATACACATTGAGGTCTAGTGTCAAATATTTTTCGGCCCGAATCTTTAGGTGTAAAAAGTAATTACATGTACTCACGAGTTCTCCGCCCACTATATATATCCTAAATATCTTTTAATGCCAATTTTAAATTTTAGTAAAATATTAAACTTTACCTTCATAGAAATCAAATTAACTATTCAGCCAGAATTTTGTATCACTTTAAATTAAACATTATAATAAATCACTTTTAATTGCCCTGCAGGAGGAAGAAATTTATGTCTCAAATGAACACCCTCATACCTTTACATAAATCCGTAACTTGGCCTTTTCCTACATGCAATCAGTATAAAACACCCCTGTGGTAATATGTATTTGGTTTTGGATTACAATACACTCAGTGCATGTGTATCTTCGTTAACATCACTTGCAATATTAACACTTCATCTAAAAAAAAAGCTGAAAAACTGCAGAGAAAATACAAGCAAAACAAGCTCCTCCTGACAATAGTACATGATTATCCTTTGCAGTATACACGAAACGTGTACATCGATGGATTATGTTATTTTTGGTTGCATTTTAACATGCAGTTAACTTCCTTTTATCCTTCCGTATTTTCTTTTGTCTTGTGGCAAGAATTATTTGTCTATATATCTGTGAAACTGTCTGTCGGTTCGTCCTTTCGTCTGTGTTCAATTTTTATTTTGTACTCTCATCTCTCTATCATATCTTCTACACTACGTACCTTCATATGTATAAAATTTCATTTATACTTGTTTTATTTTTACATTTAAACTTCACAACACACAATCTCTGTATATCTCTATATAGTGGTGTCATCCTCATCACCATGTCAACAGGATAACAAAACTTGTCCTTGTACATTGTTTCTCTCCCTAAAGTTCAAAATGAAATTGTTGTGATTTTTCGTGGCTGTGTTCAAACGTGTCTGATTTTATATATTTGTAACACTACAAACATTGAAATACTCGTTCCTGGACTCGTATTCATTCTCATACTGCTGCAGTTACATTGCAATTTATATTTGTCAGCAAATCTTTTTTGGATTTTATTTATATTTATTCAAAAGCTGCTGCAGCAACACTAGCAATTTGTTAGAGAGTAATGGTCATTAGCTTTTATATCAAACTCTATATATTTTTTTTTAAAGTAATTTAATGCCAGGACGAGTTTTTGTTTGAGTGGAATGTTGCACAAAAGGGTTGTTGGTGGTTTTTTATTGAATTACAAGATAAATTATGTGATACTCTAATAAATGAAGGATAAGCAGACAAAATAATACAATACCAGGCAATTAATAAAAGGAAAATTGATACTAATTTCTAAAATAAACAAGGACACTGTATACAATCGGGTAAATGTTTAATATGGCAGATTTCAGAAGATTACTAAATAATAAATTTAAAAAAAAAAATATTTTAGGTGTCAAATTTCGTGTCCAATAGAAGATGTTTTTAACAGAGAAAATTTATGTCCAATGGAAAAGGTTTTGAAAGAAAATTTCTTGCTCAGTAGAATCTTTTTAAAATTGCTTGCCTTACCATTGATCTTTTAGTTGTAAAATTGCATGTCCCAACATATGTATTTTATAATCATTTTTTTGTTTAATTAAAGTTATTTTTAAAATGTCAAATTTCATGTCCCATCGTTTGTTTTTGGCATTTGCAGGAGTAAATATTTCAATAGTTAAATTTTAAGCCCAAAAATAAGTCTTTACAGTCAAATTTCTTGTCTAATCTAAAGTCGCGTTTCATATCCAATTGTTTGATGTCAAAGCGTTTGCTCTTTCAAAAGTCAAATTTCAGGTTTAAACATTTAATATGACAGAAATAGTATTAATTAACAGACAATTTTTTTGTTCAAATTTATTGTCTGGTCATTTGTTTTTCAATTTGTCAAATTTCATGTCCAAACATAGATATTTTAAAATAAATTTCATTTCTAAAGGAAGGTATTTTTAAAATGTCAGATTTCATGTCCCATCGTTTCTTTTTGTCATGTACAGGAATAAATTGGTGTTTTAATTAAATTTTATGTTCAAAGATAAGTCTGTTAAATGCCAAATTTCTTTTCTAATCTAAAGCTACATTTCATATCCAATCGTACTTCTCTTTACAGTGAAATTTCATGTTCAATCGATTTCATGTCTTTTAAATAGCAAAATTTCCAGTCAAATTTAATATGCAATCGTTGGTGTTTTGGTTGTCAAATTTCTTGCCCTGTCGAAGATTTTTTACAACATATTTCATGCCTTATTGCAGCTTTTTTAAAGTGTTAAATGTCGTGTCCAATCGTTTGTTTTTGTCATGTCACGAATTAAATCATTAAATATTAAAATTTTATTTCCAAACGCAGCGGTCTTAGCAGTCATATTTTATATTTAGTTAAAGGTTTTCTTACTGTCAAATTTCATATCCAATCGTTGTTCATTTATTTCCAAATTTTTTTGTCTTTTTAATCAAATTTAATGTCTAATTAAAGATTTTTTTAAATCTCAAATTTCATGTTCAATCGTTTGCTTTTGTCATGTCCAAAAGTTATTCTTTTAATAAATAAATTTTATGTTCAAACGTTTTTCCTGTCGTATTAATTGTGGAATTTCATGTCTTTTATTAATATTGAAACTTCATGTTCTATTAATAATCAAAATTCGTTGTTGAAAAATTTCATGCCCCATCGTCGTTTTTTTTAGTTGTGTAGGGCTTTAAATAGCTCAACTTTATTTTAAGTCTTAGGTTTTCTTTAAGTCAAATTTAGTATCAAGAAATATCTTAATTGATGTGCTATCGCAGGTCTAATGATATTCAAAATTGAAATTATTTTTTAAAATCATATATTATGTTCCTTGCATGTTTTTAAAAGCCAAATGTCCTGTCTAATCGTAGGATTTTCAATAGTCAAATATTATGTCCATTCGAAAAACTTTTTACCGACAATTTTCATATCCAATCATAGTCGTTTGTTTTTTAAATTTCATGTTCTATCATTAATCTTTAAATTTAAAAAAATTTATGTCTAGTCGTTGTAATTTTAATTGCCAAATTTAATGTCCAATCTCAGAGAATCTCTAATCTCGCTTTTAAAGCAGTCAAATTGTATGTCCAATAGTCAAATTTAAAATTTTACCACCAATATCACATTTTTTTTTTGACAAATTTTATGTCCAATTGCAGGTCATGTTGTCAAATCGTAGACTTTTCATTTCCAATGGTATGTTTTTTTTAGTAAATTTTTATGTGTAATGTAGGTCACTAAATAGTCAAATAGTAAAAATTCACGCCCGACAGAAGACATTATAATCAAATTTCATGTCTGAAAGAAGTTCCTTTAATAGTAAAATTTCATGTAATTTTTAATAGTGCAATTTTATGTCTGATAGAAGGTTTTTTAATAGTCAAATATCATGTCTCATAGTAAAATTTCTTATCCGATCCAAGTTCTTTTATTAGGTGAATCTCATGTTTCATAGAAAGCCTTATAATAGTCAAATTTCATATTTAATAGAAGAAGTTGTATTTGTAAAATTTCATGTTCGATAGAAGCCCTTTTAATAGTCAAATTTCATATCTGTTAGAAGACTTTTAAATTGTAAAATTTTATGTGTAAGAGAACTTCTTTTAATAGTCAAATTTCATGTCTGATAGATGAGCTTTTAAGAATCAAATTTTATGTCGCATAGAAGGCGTTTTTATAGTCAAATTTCATGTCTGGTAGAAGATATTTTAATTGTCAAATTTCATGTCTTATAGAAGATTTTTTAATTGTCTAATTTCTTATCTGATACAAGGTATTTTTTAAGCAAATTTCATGTCTGATAGAAGTTTTTTTAATTGTCAAATTTCATGTCATGTCACTCAATGTATTTTATTAGTCTAATTCTATTTCTGATAGAATGCCTTTTAATTGTCAAACTTCTTGTTGTATAAAATGCCTTTTAATATTAAATTTTTTTTTCTCCGAAAAAATGACTTTTAATAATCGAAATTTATATATGATACAATCTCTTTTAAAAGTAAAATGTCATGTCTTATGGAAGGCCTTTTAATAGTAAAATTTTATATCCGAAGGAACCCTTCTATAGTCAAATTTTTTAATTGTCAAATTTCATGTCTTACTCTAATTAAAGTTATTTTTTATTAAATTAAATTTAAATTCTCAATTTAACTTTTTAACGATTTTTTTTTTTTGTTTATCAATTTAAACGTAATCATTTCATTTTGAAATAATGCTGCAGTTCTCTATAAAAGAACATAGAAAATCAATCAATCAATTAACGAGAAAATAGTATAAAAATAGTACTTCAAAAACATATACACAATAACATTATAGAATTCATTCACACATCGTTTTGTTATTGACAGGGGCTTCGATAGTTGAAAAGCGTATTTATATTGTAGCAACATGTGTAATAGGGTTATGACTTTCAGAATTTTTTGCAAATATCAAATATCTTAAAAAAATATTAAAAAGCACGATCTTACTTTTTCAATATTGTTAAAAAAGCTCCCGAACCAAACACAATGAAGTTTTGGATTATATTTTTAAAATTTTTTATAAAATTGTAGCATATTATTTAAAATTGCATTGGTTTTTGTTATTTATTTATAATATCATCCACAAAACAAATTTCACGCAATTCCGTAGAGATATAATGACGGCATTATTAAAAAAATATATTTAAAAAAAAGTCTTGGAAGATTTTAGAAATTCAATTTGTTAAAGGTTTTTGTTCCGAATTGAACGATTTTTATTAACAGTGCAATATGATACATAACGTGTTGTCCTGTAATTTATTCGTAAAAATAAAGTCATATCCCTAATGTGTAATTTTCAATAAAATTAGAAACTAAACAAAATAAATACTGAAAAAAGATACAATTAAGAAATGTTCAGTTTGTGTAATTGTTTTGTATTTACATATGGGGAGTAGATGTTTTCTGTTATCTCTAATGTTAAGAGATAAAGTACAATTGTGGCGACAGCACTGCAAACTATAAAAAGTTTTAGAAAATTAATGAAAATATTTTCATTACAGATACAATATTCAAAATTTCAATAAAACTGTCCTTCGAAAATCGAAAGTTTTCTTCAAAATGAGATCGCCCATATATTACATAGATATTTGTCATTTGCTGTCAGAGGAGAATGTATTTTAAAACATGTGTTAGTTGCATAAAGAAGAAGTGTTTGATATCTATGTAATCTCTGAGAACGTCCCGAATATGATCTTAATATCGTTAGTAGACTTGATGTTTTTACTTCTCCCACAAAGTGTTTAAACCAACTTTGTAGTTTATAGCCAGCCGCATCAATTGGAATTTATATTTAATTATTGTTTATAGCGCAATATTTTATAGAGGCGTTTATGACTTTTCCAAGGGATGGAATTTTGCTTTATCGTTTCATGTTTAACAATTGATGGTCATGTTTTATTTTTGGTAAATATTTACAAAAACGTTTATGGTCTTTCAAAATCATATTTCATTCTAAATAAATTGTTTTGCAAAGAAGATTTTAACAGAAGAGTTCAATTTATTGTTCGATATTGATCAATGTCATGTAAAGATTTTTTATATGAAATTTTGTAAAAAAAACCCCAAACACTTTATCATGTGTTATAAAAGTTTATATGACAGATATGTTGTCCATTATAGACTGAAAACATATAAAATCAACCACACGATTTCCTCCACTCCTTCTGATTTTAACCAAACTTGGTATAGAAGATGTACATCATATAATTATAACCTCATCCAACTATAACACAGCTAATCCCAGCGGATTTGGAAATATCGCGTTTCAAAATATGAAAAATATTCGAAAATATTAAAAAAAGTAGCTGTACATAATATTTCATATATATTTAAAGGCTTAAGATACAAGATTCATTGATACATCATTTTAAAGCTACTTAAATTGTTATTTTTCTAGAGCAAACTTGTTATTCACTTCTCCACCGCAAAATGCATTGTTTTCAAAAACCGTTGTTCAAAAAGCTGTATTTAAAAAAACTGTTTTTTTTTAATAAATTTTTAAAAAAATATATGTTAAATATAAATTACTTCCCTATGCCGAACCCAAATCCCTATGTGGAGCTCTTAATGTATCCCGAGTTATGAATAAAAATTTGAAAAACTTTAATCAAAAAGCCAATAACTCAGAAACATGCAGGAGTACCACATAGCGAATTGGTGACGCCATAGAAGAACAATTTATACTTAACACGTATTTTTAAAAATTTTAGAAACACAGTTTTTTGAAATGCAGCGGTTTGAACCACGGATTTTGAAAAAAAATAATTTTATCGTCGATGGTTTTATATGGAATGCTTCAATAATCTTTACAGTGCAGTTTTTAACATTTTTTTCTATCATAGATAAACTTGATTAAAGAACACACATATTGTAAGTTTTTTTCTTAAAAACATATTGATTTTATTTGACATTGATAATAAATGACACTAAATGAATAGATAGACAGAACCATCAATGGATCGTAATGACGTACGAGAACGAAAGTACATGGTTCTATTAATGGTTAAAACAAGGGGATTCTCAATCGGTAGTATAGAGTTATGATTGCTTGGGGGATTTGAGTTTGAAATTGGGCATTAAATTTGGCTTTATGATTAAAACTTAAATTTTACTTGAAATAGTAAAATGTAAGTCTAATCGATAAGATTAAGTCTAATCGGTAAGATGAGACGTGAAATTTGACTTAAAACAGGCTTGCGAGTGGACATAAAATTTGACAACTAACAACCGTACGACTGTTAATTTTTGACCGCTTGAAATTTCGACATAAGATATGATAACTAAAAGACTTAAGATTGGACATAAAATTAAATTTAAAAAAGTTATTCAGTTGAACATAAAATTTGACATAAAAAAGCTTTGGAATTGGACATGAAATTTGACAACATGAGTTATGACAAATAAAAGACTGGACACAAAATCTAATTTAAAAAAGTTATTCGATAAAACATAAAATTTGACATTAAAAAGCTTTTCCATGGACATGAAATTTAACAACATGAGACATGCCAACTAAAAGACATACGATTGGACATACAATCAAATTTAAAAAAGTTATTCGATTGGACATAAAATTTAACACAAAAAGCTTTGGAATTGAACTTGAACTTTAACAAGAATTTATTAGATTGGAAATAAAATTTGATTGGACAAGAAGTTTTACAATTGAAATACTTTCAATGGAAAAAAATTTGACTTAAAAATATTATTCGATCCTACATAAAAATTGAATAAAAAAAAATTTGAATAAGATATTCGTTTGCTAAAAAAAGTTGCCTTACAAATGTTTTTCATTTGGACATGAAATTTGACAAGTGAAATAAATATAATGAAATAAATTGAAAGAGATATGCAATAAAGCAGTAGATTTGACGAACAATTTCGTTTGACTGGGCATAAAATTTGACTTAAGAAAGTTTTGCGATTGGACTAAATATGCCTTAAATTTTTTTTTCGAGTGGACATGAAATTCTTTCAATGGGACCTTAATTTTATAGTTATTAAATTGAATCTAAAACTGTTCTTTCAGATTGTTAATTATAAATAACCTTATGACTGGAGATAAAATTTGACAATTGTGGGAAATAAGATATCAACTAAATGACAATTAAAAGACTAAACATGGAATTTGATAATTAAAAATCCGACGATTAAAAAAAAAAAATAGATTGAAGATGAATTTTGACCAAAAAGATTGGACATGAAATTTGACAGTTAAAAGACGTATGATTAAGCATGAAATTTCACAGCTAAAAAATCTATGATAAGTCATGAAATTTGACAAAAAATCTATGTTAACTCATGAAATTTGACAGCTGAATGTATTTACTAATAACAATAAAAGTTAAAAAAAAAACTTACAAATATTACAGTATTCTCAGAATCACTAATGAAGGTTAATTCCCAGAAACTGCAGTCTGATTCAATTGAAAATTTACAATGTAACTAGTTTTTAGAAATATGCTTATTCTTCTCTACCACGCCTCTCACAAAATAATGACTAAAAAATTGGACATGCAATTTGACAGTTGAGAGAGTTGACAACTAAAAGCTCGATGGCATTAATTTGTTTTTATTATATAAATTTTAACTTAGAAATGCTTTTGGTTAGACATGAACATTAATATGGCATAAAATTTGACATTTCCATTTTGAGAAATATGCGATTTGAGAATTTTTAAAGTTTAAGAAACACTTTTAATTAAAGAGTGGTGAAGGTAAATGAAGAGGAGTTAGACTACAGACCAGTAAAGTACCATGACAGTGTTTAAGGTGTAGATAATGGAAGTTAAACTTCCGGTTATTTTTATAAATTTTGCTATTCTATCTCCTCTATGATTTCTAATCAACAAAGCCTATACGTGTGGAGTTCTTTTTTATTTAGTTTTGGTAATATTCATTGATGATTTTGCAATTTTTTTTTACAATCTTGTACACAGAGAAAAAAATCGTATTTAAATCAATTATTATTTCATATTTAAATTAATATCACATTTTTTAATGACAATTTTGAAATTAAGTATGAAACTTATTAGATTAAATATGAATCTACACTCGAGAAATAGCTTAATCATATCTATGAAATGTTTTATAAATTTTCGTCCAATGTAACGTTTCATTTATGAAACATTTCATAAAAATCAGTTTCATCATATTTATTAAATGTTTCACTATATATATATGAAAGAAATTTTGTATTAATAAGGATTTAATTTTTTTTTTGGTATAGAAAAAAATCATAGAAACCATGACATGGTCATTATAATTCTTGTTGTTTATGAAATGTTTCATAAATATTGATGAAATTGTTACATTGGACGAAAATTAATTAAACTTATTCCGGGCTTTCTCTCAATGTAGTTAAAATAACAATTTTCGTATTTAAATTAATATTTCAATATTATGGATGTAATTTTCGGTTTTTAAAAATAAGTAGAAACATATTTAAACTAAATAGAAAGCAAGCTCTCTTTGATTTCAAAGCTGTTTCTATTTAATTTAATGTTGTTTCAATTTGATTTTCTAATGCTTTTTTTCTGTGTGTATGTACTGAAAATAATAAAAAATCTACCTGTGCTTTGCATTTCAAAGTAGACAATCATCATAAAAAAGTTTTTCTGTTCACTGTATTTCAAACCTGCCTCTATAAGCCCATATGGTTTATATGCAACACCTGACTGATTGTCTAAACGTTTTTTTGTTGTTTTGTTTCTGCTGTTTTCCCTGTTGCTGTTGTTTTGTTTTAAGAGCCACCACCAGTAAAGTGTTTTATTGTCACTTTTTGTCTTTTAATTTTTTTCTTTTTGCTCTTTTTTCCTGAGTTTTCTTTCGTTTTTTTCCAAGTCCATTGTTTGGAATACGTACTAACCGTATGCGTATTAGTTTCAATACCTACGAGGCCTATTGCAATTTCATGCATTATTGATGTCAACGACTTTATGTGTGTATGAACGAGAATTTCGTATGTGCTTAAGTGCATCATTTGGTGAGTGTTTTGGGTGTTAGATTTGTGGGGGCTTTATTTTTTTACAGTTTATTAATTTGTGGGTTTTTAAAGTTTTTTGTTAAGGAAAAAAATTGGCAAGAATAACTATTCTCCAAAGACAATGTTACATAGAAAAAACTGTCACTTTTCTAAAAGAAAATTTTAATTAAACTGCAATATGTATTTGATTCATTATTCTAATAGAGAATTGTATGACGGAGATTTGAATAATAAAATTTCTGGGAGGGGACATGAAATTTAAATAATAAAAGATCTGAGAGTGGACATACAATTTTACTATAAAATTACATTATATTTAACAAAAAATGTCCTATGTTTTGGATAGGAAATTTGACAGGCGATTGGACATGAAATTTGACTATTAAATGACTAACTATTGGATAAGAAATTTGACCCTTGATTGGACATGAACTATGACTATAACATGACATAGCAAACGCATTTAACGGTAAAATGCTCTGATTTGTATTACGATTGGACATGAAATTTGACTTAAAATTCTCTACTCTTAGACAGGAAAAAAATGTTCTGCGATTGGACGTGAAATTTTAAAATAAAATAACCTACAATTGGACAAGATATTTGACTATAAATTTATCTGTGATTAAACATGAAATTTGACTGCAAAATGACCTGCGATAGGACATGAAATTTTACTGTAAAATGATCTAAGATTGGACATGAAATTTGACTACGAAATTAACAGCGTTGGCCATAAAAATTTACTATGAAATGACCTATGATTGGACATAAAATTTGAATATAAAATTACCTACGATTAAAGATGAAATTTTACTAAAGGGTCCGCCAAATAACTTTTTTTTGAACTCCTGAACCAATTGGACTTTGTATGGCGTCATACCAAGGTCTTTATGCAAAATTCGTCTCAATGATGTCTCCGAAATGTTCAGTTGTTGAGAACGACGGTGAATTGATGTTGATGGCGCTTCACGCACACTTTCTGCCACAGCAGCAATATTCTCGGGTGTACGCACTGTTTTTGGCTTTTCACGCTTTGGTTTATCGATGAG
Source organism: Delia radicum (assembly GCA_021234595.1). Classification (NCBI taxonomy): domain Eukaryota; kingdom Metazoa; phylum Arthropoda; class Insecta; order Diptera; family Anthomyiidae; genus Delia; species Delia radicum. The sequence continues at coordinate 226,292,063 of CM037854.1, forward strand.
GATGCCAGTTTCTTTCACTTTTTTCACAAGATAACGAACATACGGAGCTAAGTGTTACCATTTACGAAATAAGCACTAGTTAAAAAAAAAACGTTAGATGGCGGACCCATTTATTAAATGATTTGCGACAGGACCTCGAAATTGACTATAAAAAACCTGCTATAGGACATGAAATCTGACTATAGATTTACCTAGGATTTTACTTACATTTGACTTAAACTTCCCACGATTGGACATGAAATATGACTTTAAAATAACCTACGATTGGACATAGAATTTAATTATAAAATAACCTACGATTTGACACGAAATTTGACTATAAAATTAGCCAGCCAGATAAAGACAAACGCACCACCGTATTTACTTGCAATCAAACATTTTATATTAAAAACATGGGAAACGGAAAAGTTTTTTTAAACAAATGTATATTACCAGCATTTATATTTCCCTCAGGGCGTTTTTTTCAGCGTGTCCAGAAAGTTAAATTTAAAGCACTAAACGAGCCCAAAAAATCAATGTAAAAAATTATCTCAATCTAAAAGGATATCTTATAGTGAGTGATCATTTTGTAGACTCATAAAATACTAACAAATTATTCAAATTTATGAAGAAATATACAGGGTTAGGGTTCTCTTTTGGACAGATCACTTTCTTTTCTGACAAAAATGTCCAATCTTTTTTGCACTTTGCCCTCAAATTTCCTTTTTTGTGTTGATTTCTAAAATAATGTTAACACTCTGAGATGGTATCGTGTTTCTATCTAAAATATTGCCTAATGGTTTTTTCTTTTCTTTAAAAAAGTGTTGTCTTGTTAAAGTGAAACATTTTTAAAATTTAGCCCCATTAAAATGCTTCATTTTTACAATCAGAATATAACATAATTTTATCACACATTGCGTTGTTTGTTTATAAAATAATGTTAACGTCCGGGTTCGAATCTCAGAAAACGGAAAATATTTTTTTATATTTTTTTTATAACAGATTTTTTATTATTTAAAAAATTTCAAGTTAGTTTCATAACATCATTTTTTGATTTGATAATTTTTATTATAATTTTGTTTTTTAACGTTTTTCAAATAAAAAAAAATCAAAGTAAAATATTATAACAAAAACAAAATAAATATAAAAAAATTCTTAAATAAACATAATAGAAAACAAAACAACAAAAATAGTGGTCCAATGATGGGTTCAAACACTACCCCTCGGCTATCAAAGTGGGAATTTTCTCGGAAACAACTTTGCAATGTATACACATGAGATTGATAAAACGAAATCAAAGGTCGTTAAAATTGCATTTTTTGCATTTTCTAAGGCAATATTTTTAGAAAGAAACACGATACCCTCTGAGAGTGTTAAACTTAGTTTTGAAAAGAACACAAAGTGGAAATTTGAGGGCAAAGTGATTTTACCCACTTTGCCCTCAAATTTTTGTCAGAAATGAAAACGCCATTAGAAAAAGGCAAAAAGTGAGTGAAAATTCTCACATTGGTAGCCGACGGGCAGTGTGGTGGCTTTTGATGACAAATAATCGTCGACACGATAGTAAATCATCAAATCTGGCAGCTAGATTAGATCAGAATGCACTATGCACCACGACCAATGTAGGTCTTTTGTGTTGCCTAAAGTTACCTACAGATTCAAGCTACCTATAAAGCCAATTATCCTATTAGGCAAAATGTTCGCGATGTCGGAAGGCGAAATGAAGCGATCACCTAGAAACCTAAGTCTCCTATCACAAAGCTTGGGACACTCGCAGAGAACATGCTCCGAGATCTCAAACACCATCTCACAAAACCTGCACATATCCGTGTCCGATTGACCCTTCCTGTGCAGATGGTATCTGAGATTACAGTGTCCAGTTAAATACGACGCCAGGGACCTCAACCACCCCCCCCCCACCTTTCAAGCGACAAGAGTCGCCTCGACCCCCTACTGGAAAAAGAGATCAATCTCTTAGCCTGGCGCTGACCAGGAGAGTTTTCCCAGTAACCAGTGAATTCAGACTCTCTCCATGCCCTGAGCCTTTCCCTAACATACTCCGCAGGTATTCCACAGAATGGTTCAGGACCAATAAAGGGCCTTCGGGCCCCGCGGTTGGCAAGACAATCTGCCCTCTCGTTGCCCTCATGCCCCTCATGACCAGGAATCCACCCCAAGGTTAGAGAGTTGCCCCTCCCGAGCCTATTGAGAGTCTGAATGAATTCCATGACCAACCCAGACGACACCTTATAAGCCATTAAGGCCCTCAGTGCAGCCTGACTGTCAGAAAGAATGTAGATGCGAGATCTGGCAGCTATAGTCAGAAGTCTAATGATTGGACAAGGAATTTCATTGATTTTACTATTAAAACACCATGATTTTTCTGGACATAGGCCTGTTGCTGTCCAAAAATCTTACTGCCTTTATTTTTATTTTTTTAATTTCAAAGTTTTGTTCCTTTTTTCTTAAAACTTAATTCCCACCATAAATTTGTTTTATACTCTCTACTGTCTGTCAGCTTATTTACATATGATCAGTTTTTAAATAAGATTTAAATTTTATTTTATTATTTAACTGCTTCATATTTATTTGACCGCAAAACTATAACTAATCCTTCACAATATGAATTGTTCCTTAATTTTGTTTGTTTTTTTGTTTTTTATCCTAAAAATTGAAACATTTTCAAAAAAAAAATCCAAAATACTACACCATAACATTTTGTAGCCAAAAAATGTTGACATTTATTTAAAATTATACGTTATATGCTAACAAGATCACCCAAAAAGGTCGCATTTAAACAAATAGTTTGTGGAACAAAAGATAAATTGTTCCCTTAATTTTTTTTATTTAAAGTGTTGCTTTTGAAAAATCAAAAAATCTCAATGACTACTGTTATAAATTCAAGAGATTCCTCTTTTGTGTGTCTTTAGCGAAAGAAGACGGGCTTTTTTTTTGATAATAAATTCATTACATTGACATTTGAAATCATAAAGTATTCAGCACCTTTTTTTAAAAGTCTTTTTAAATAACCAAATTAAACAATAAAACATTTTTTAGTTTTGTATGTTCATTCATTTAATGGAGAAATGGAATTTCTTTTGTGATTTTTTACATCTGATTTGAAATTATTATTTAGCGGTTAAGGTTGCGTTTGAAAAATCACTATTATACAACGTGCTTCCATCATTATTATTATGATTCTAAACAACAACACAAAAACGTATATAAACCCGAGTAAAAATAATATTATACAATCTTATAAATGTTATATTCGTAAAATTTAATATACATAGTAAAGTATGACATCATGTGTATTAACCCTCTAACAGGTAAGGCTGCCTCAGGGTAGCCTTTATAAAATTTACCACAAATGCGTCAAATGAGCATTATATACTTCGAAATTAATATATTCCGATAGATACCTAAATTTGCTAAATATTTTGGGAAGAAATTTTTCCTTTGCCGTTCTAGGTTTGGAAGCCAGAAATCTTCAAAATCAAAATTTCGTAAAATTTCAAAAAATAATTATTTTTAAAAATATATAGTTTTCAAAAATCTACAAAACCAATTTTAATTGACTAAAAACTCTTTATAATAAAATATAAGTAAGATTGAAGCTTTATCTTTAATAATAAGTCCTTACTTTAGTCAAAGGACTCACAGGATTTTATCAGGATTCCTCTAAAGGACATCGTCTTAACTTATAAACTAATACACGGATTTTTATGAAATTTTGCAGAAAGAAGACATTAAGTACTAATAGCAAAGTGCTGAAGTTTGAACAATATAAATTGAAGTTTAAATACTTTTTCGCCTAATTTCGCTTTTTTCAAAAAGCGAAAATCCCGATATCTTCTTAAATAGGAGCAGAAAAAAAAAATGTTTTTTCGAGCGTGGTTATATCTTGGTAAGAGAAATATTTTTTGTCCAAAACTTCTCTTTTATATGCTTTAGTTTTCAAAATGTACCCTGAAGTATATTGGTTCATATCGCCTAAATTAGGCAACGATAAACAATTTTGTTGAAGAACTTATTATTTGTTTTTCGAGTGGAGCACATGGTATGAATTTCGTTGCTAAGTTAGAGGGTTAAGATACAATATTACTTGCCACTGTAATTTTTCGTAAAACGGCATATTTAATTGTATCGTAGCATACATTATTAGAAGTGTAATATATAATTGGATTGGCAGAACTAAATTAATATATGGGATTAAACAAAACAATGTATTGTACCATGTAAAAAAAATAAATTATTTAAAATGTGGAAAAGTGACGTTTTTGTTTTGAAATTCCTACTCAAAATTTTAATATAAACTGGAAAATTTTCATTGATAATATCTATTCAAATTATCTGAAACGATCATTAAAATTTAAAATATTAAACTCCAAAATTTTCAGTTTGACATACAATTTAAACTTAACTGTACGTTCAATATAAATTGGGTTCTTGGAATCTCAATACTTGACTGAATCGTATACATATATATCAAACTTAATGTAATATAATCCATTTATATACAATACGATCTACCATTTTTCGGATCAAATTGTATTTCAATTAGATATAAGGATATATCAAATTTGATACATTTCTTTGTTGCCTCATATTAATTTAATCGGGATATTTGTATCATAATGAAATGAAAAAAGTTCATATGGTGAAAAACTTGTTTTCAAAAAAAGATTGTTTTTTTTAAGAGTTGTATTTGACTCAATTTTGTTTTTTCGTTAAGCAACAGTAGCTAAACTAAAAATTAGGAATAGTGAATAAATTTGAAAATATTTTTCTAAAAGTGTTAAGCTCTGAACTCCAATCAGAAAGAATTTTGAAAAAGATATTTCGCACAAGGATCAAAAGCTAGATTTAAAATGATTTATTGATCATTAATATAGCCAACATTAAAAATTATCAAAAAATAATTTGTTTCCATCGCTTACTCTTTTTAGGCGGATAATGGCTCGATAATGATAGGGAGTGAGATCAGTCAAACTAGTGCACGAATAAATCGATATAACTTTTGATCTAATCAATAAATTTTAATAAATTTAACGGTTTATAAAATGGTATTTTATACAAATTTATATTTTATAACCAGCATTAAAAAATATTTGTTTTTTATTAATATTTTCACTTTTTCAGAAATTCCAGCCATTATGGCTTTTATTGCTTTTTCAGTGACATTTTTGCTGTGAAATTACGATTTAGCTTTTAGAGTTTTAGAATCTTTGGCGATTTGTTTTGTGTTCATCATACTTGTTTTCACCAGAGCCCAAAATCTTTCTATTGGTCTAAGTTCTTTGTAGTTAAATGGATTCGCTTCTCTTGGTACCAAAACCACATTATTCCTTTGGTACCACTCTACCGTTAATTTCTTATAATGACGAGACGCAAGGTCAGCTCTTTAAAAGTAGCTATCTCATGTTCCCGAATAAATTACTAATGCCGTTTTTCAAACACTCTCTTATGTACAAGTCGGTGTTTATAGTTACTGTTGCTTTGTAAAAAGTACACACAGAGAAAATTTTAACTATTTGCCAACTGAAATTTGGTTACTACGACTCAAACTCGATTATTACGAATTTCAGTCGGTTAGTACAATTGAACATCAGTTTTCACAACAAAGTTCATTTAATTCAACTGAATTTTAGTTGCAATACCCAAAATAATCAAAAATCTGATGTAAATATCGTTGTACTAACTGAAGTTATAAGTTGTTACCATTAAAATACACCTTTCAATTCGGTTGGCACTTTATTTCTCTGTGTGTACTCATTTTGCTGCAAGCGCAAATTATTTGCCAAACTAAAAATTTAGTTGTAAACTTTGTTTATTTTTTTTGTCCAAATTTTTTCCTCAACATCTCCTTTTGCATCCGCTATATAAAATTCCTGTCCTGTTCCTGTGGGTTTCGTCATCCATTATACAACAATCATATTTTCTTACAAAATTACGACATAGTTTTTTGGCTCGTTCTTTGGCCTCTTCTTTCTTTCTGAAATTTCGGCTCCGCACTTTTTGCACTTTATATGTTTTTAATCATTCGCTTGTTTTACCTTTTATGGTCAAAAACTCTGAAGTTGGCTTTACAGCTGATTTTCTGTTTGACAGGCTAATTCTTTTCTTCAAATTTCTCACTATTTTCTTAGCATTATTTGTATCAGAAATACCCTTTTTACTATCGGTTCGCGGACTTCTATTAACAATACGAGTGTCATTATAGAAACCGTGTTTCGAAAGACTTTAATTTTTTAGCAATTGCTGTAAAAGTATGATCTGGTATTATTTTTGTAAATTTCAATTATATTTTCTCTTAATTTTTGTTGATTATTAATTTTTTGACGAACTAACAAATCGTTTTGACTGATACTTATTTAGACACAATTTAGGAATATTCTCAAAGCTCACTTAAAAAAATATATCGTTGGAAGTATGTAAAAGAACTTACAAGGTAAAATGCGTGCACAAGTTTGACTGATTTCACTCCTTATATGGCCTACGGATTGCCGCACTATTTTAAACTAGTCAACAAAAATCCGCAGTGAAATGCTGTACACTTTTTCTAAGGTTCTTTTCTCTTAACTAAATCCATACTTTAAGTAAAACAATTTAAAATATTAACTTTTTAAATTTTGGGTCTTTCTTTTTAAACCCTCACCCAGGGGAAAATATTTTGTGAGTCATTTTTTGGATAAGTAAATCAAGAATGGAGCAAAATTGATTATTAATAGGTTTTTTGTTAAAGTTCTGCCTATTATGGAGGCTCTAACTTTTCTAAAACTTCGGGTTCTGATGAGATCTTTAGCCAGATCGAAATACTAGTATCAACCTAGCTAATATGTTTGATTTGCTTTATTTTTGTAAATATACGGAGGTTGAAAGCTCGTTATAAATTGAAAAAAATCTTTTAAATTGCTATAGATATAAATTCCACATAAAATAATTATATCGGAAAATATTCAAACGTGTTTAAAACGCCCGTTAGGTTATTAAAAATTTCCTCTTTCGGATTTACTCTCTTAATACTTGAATTTCCTTAAAAATTTGGATGTTAGGAAATACATGTTAACTTAATAGATAAAAACATAAATTACTTGGTTGTGCAAAATTTCATTACTCTCCAGCTTACAAAAAAATCAAAAATAAGTAGAGATATATGTACGAACTAGAATTGAAAAAAATTAGTCTAAAAAAAGATTTTCAAAAAATGTTGAGATCATTACTTATCTAAATAATGTTTTTCATTGTGGTGTGGCAAAATTTTATTACTGTAATGAAGATTTCATAAATTTAATTACAACGTTTCATAAAAAGAAGTTACCTTATATCTATGAAGATTTTCATAAATCTAATGAATTTTTTGCATTAATGTTACGAAACATTTTCATTAATTTGATGAAAATTTTGATCTATGCTATGAAAACTTTTAATAAGTCCAAAGAAAGATTCATTGACATAATTTTCATAAACCAAAATTTTTTCCTTAGTTAGTCTCTTTACAGGAAGAAGAAGAAGTAAACATTTTTATTGAAAAATTGTTTTCCTATTTTTTCGACCACTTTCTGTAGCAGCATGTTAGCGAAATTTGAGCTCATTTTAGATGTTTGATGTGTTTTTTTATGAAAGAACGGCAGCAGCAGCCAGTCAGCCACACAACATTGAATTCTGATATTTTTTTTGTTATACCGATTTTTTACATTTTTATTTTGAGGAAATCACAATAAAGAACTGGTTTCGGCGTTTTTTTTTTTCGTTTTTTTACTGTGTTAAATATTGTATGTACCTTTCAGAAAATAGGCTGTACTTACAAATGTATTATAAAAATCAAAACAAAAAAAGCAACAAAGTAAACAATAAAAAAATGGTTTTGAAAAGAAATCTTTAAATTTTTTTGTTTAAATATTCTTTTTTTAAAACACAAAACAGTAGCCGTTTTGTAAATGTTTGTTTATGCATTAAAAATTATAACACTAGAAAAAAACAGAACATCCCCAATAAAATAAATTCATAAACTTTTTAGCATAAATAGCAAAAAAATTATAAAATATAAAATTTTTCTCATTTATTTTATATATTTTATAACATAAATTATACATTTTATTATCTCTAATTATTACCCTAATAATGACTATAATAAAAACTGTCATAAATTCATTAAAAACTGACTCAAGTGGTTTTCACTTTTGATTTATTATTCTATGCCGAAATTCCCACCGTTTTATCTTATCTTTAAATAAATTAATTTAAACTAATTTTGTAGTTATTTAAACTGAATAACTATTTTAAGAACTGTAAGCAAATGTCTATAAATAGCTAACATTTATTTATAGCACACAGTTTCCGTGCCATTGCTTTATACTCGCTTATCTTGTGCGTAACGGTATAATGTCAGGATGGCCGAGCGGTCTAAGGCGCCAGACTCAAGTGTATAACTTGCTTTGTTTAACAGAGTTTTCAATATGAGCGTTCTGGTCCTCTCTGAGGGCGTGGGTTCGAATCCCACTTCTGACAAGATTTTTTTTTTTATTTTTTTTTTTAATTTAGAGGAATTTTTTTTATTTTTTAATGCTATAATTATAAAGGGTCCGCCAAATAACTTTTTTTTTTGAAAAAGCTATAAAAAAAAACTACTGAATATTTTCTCAAATTTCTTTTTTTATTTGAAAGTACAATCCTTCCGGTTAATAATGGAAAATAATTTCATTCAAATGGCTGCCTCGGCTGGCCATGCAGTAGCCTATACGATCGGTCCATCTTTTTTTTTTGGCAAAATCGGCATCTTCTGTAAGTCGATCGCAGGCCCACTTAGCGAAGCGAAAACGCATTGGATTGTCAGTTGGCTTCAACTCCTGAACCAATTGGACTTTGTATGGCGTCATACCAAGGTCTTTATCCAAAATTCGTCTCAATGATGTCTCCGAAATGTTCAATTGTTGAGAACGACGGTGAATTGATGTTGATGGCGCTTCACGCACACTTTCTGCAACAGCAGCAATATTCTCGAGTGTACGCACTGTTTTTGGCTTTTCACGCTTTGGTTAATCGATGAGGATGCCAGTTTCTTTCACTTTTTTCACAAGATAACGAACATACGGAGCTGACGGTGCTTCTTTTCTTCCAAAATCCGTACGCAATTTTCGCACACATTCTGCAACATTACCATGATTGTCAAAGTAATGTCGCAATATTTCCCAGCGTTGTTCAAGCGTATACACAACCATATTCGTTCAGCAGAAGGATAAAACTAATTATCTGTCAAATCAGACATGGGCTAAGTGTTACCATTCACGAAATAAGCACTAGTTGAAAAAAAAGTTAGATGGCGGACCCTTTATTAATTAAAACTATAATTTTCAACTATAGTTTGTTTAAGCGTTTTGGTCCTCTCTGAGGACGTGGGTTCGAATCCCACTTCTGACAAGCATTTTTTTAATATAATTTTTTTTTTTTAAATACATACATTTTTTTTTTTTAATAATTTTTACTTAAAGTATAATTTTTACTTACAAATATAATTCTGACTTTAAACTTTTATTTTAGTAATAATTATTTTTTCACTATAAATAAGAATTCAACTACGAATTTTAGTTAACAGTAAAAATTGATTGGGTAATTTGTTTCTTCATTTGCTTATGTCTTAACACATGTCAGGATGGCCGAGCGGTCTAAGGCGCCAGACTCAAGTGTCTAACTTGCTTTGTTTAACAAAGTTTTCAGTATGAGCGTTCTGGTCCTCTCTGAGGGCGTGGGTTCGAATCCCACTTCTGACAAGAATTTTTTTCATAATAAATTAAGAAAACAAAATTATGTAAAAATAAAAATAAAAAAGTTAAAATAAAAATATACAGAAATCTTTAAAAAAAAAAAATATGAAAATCAAAAAAATATTCTAAAAAGTTTTAAAATTTGACAAAAACCATTTTGCTCTTAAAATCAAAAATCGTATGGAAAATGACCACAAGGAAATAAAATAAATTCGTCAATATAAAAAATTTAAATGTAAATTAAAAATTAAAAAATTAAACAATAAAAATTTTCAAAAGTTTATCTATCTCCTCCCGGACGGGGAATTAAACTCTGTCTCTAGCCACTTTTCATACAAAATTAACATCAAAGCTAATTATTAGGGCAAGGAATTTCGTGCAACTCAACAGGAAAATACATGCTTGTGAAAAAATAAACAATATGCACTGAAACATGAAAAATATGCACTTTATAGAACACTTTTTGTAAAAATCAAAGATTAAAAATATAAAAAATATAGAAAAAAAAATTGCAGCTGGCATCAATATTTAGAATTTTTTTTTCGGGAAAAGTCGCATAATAACCAAACAAGTCCGAATATCAGAAAAAGCTCAGACACCCCCTTGATTAAATTAAATAGGAATTACTATATTTTATATACAATATTTTTTGCTTAATACAACTAAAATTCCTTAATAAAACGCCAGATTTAATCTTACTAAAACAAAATTTTTGTAATAACTAAAATACCTTAAAGTTCTTGCCCAGCAAAAAAAAAAAAATACAAAGAAGCGCTTCCGGAAGGCATTATTTAATTACGAAGCGCTTCCAAAGCATATCCAGAAGGCATGATTTTTGTTCGCGATGTCCCACTTGGTATGTCTCTTTTAAGCAGGTGAAAACCGCTTCTTTCATGGTATGCATTCTTTATTGCTTCATTGTAACCATTATTCACTGCTTTAAAGAAGGAATTTTGGGAAGCACTACAGAATGCCTTCCATAATTGCTTTATAGTATGCAAGGCGGTAATTTGTATACTAGTGAATGTGCCTTTAAAACCCATTTGTTTGATACCAAATTTGTCTATAGTTAACTACTTAAAATCGAACGAAATAAAGCAGAAAAACCGGTCCGGGTCGGAATACCTACCTTGTTAGTAAATTTTTTTAACAAATTTTTGTTTTTGTTGTTTTGTTTCCTTTTTTTTGAGAATTTTTTTCTGAAATTTGTTTCCAAAAACTGTTTGTTTCAAACAAAGTCTTCTCGAGCGTTCTGGTCATTTCTGTGGGTGAGGGTTCGAATCTCACTTCTGAAAATAATTTTGTTTTTATTTTATTATTTGAACTTTTATATAACTTTTTTTAAAAGTTTTTTTTTTAATAAACAAACATTTTTTATATTTTTATTTTAAATTTATTTATATTTGTTTTTTAGTTTTATTTTATAAAACTTATTTGGGGCGAGTAACTTTTCTAAAAATAACCAGATTTTAACTTTAACCACAGAAATTTCCAGTAAAATTTTACATTTGTAACTGTGGTTAAGTCCTAAACTTTGGTTAATTAGAGATAAGTTACCAGGTCTAAAAAAACAACTTCTTGCTACAAATGGTTAATGCTAATGCATTTTCATATCTATCAATGCAATCTTCAGACGTCAAATCGTCAAATTGTGTGGACACAGTTGGTTTCAAAAATAGTAAACATCATAAGTTTTATTTTAATTTTTTTTTTGGCTCCATACTTAAGTGTTATAAATTGTTTTGTTCAAAACAAAATATTCTCGAGCGTTCCGGTTCTCTCTGAGGACGTGCGTTCGAATCCCACTACTGGCAAGTTTTTTTTTGTTATTTATTCGAACATCTTAATCTATTTTGAATCTATTTGTTCGCAGTCTTCAAAATACAATTACTTAACACCATGAAGAACAAGAAAAACCTCTACCATTTCATAATTTTTTTTGAACCATTTTGACAGATAATTTGTTTTTAATAGCTTCTGACATTATGTGTTGTATTGTAAATTACTTAACAACTGTTATTTACTATAATAACAATAGTAACACTTTTGTGGCATCATATTAACTGTCATCTTTATCTACAGTAGCACCGTTGAGGTTTTTTTTTTTATCTTGGTAATAATACTTTGGATTATTATATATATTAGAGTTCGTCAGAAAAGCATAAACTTTCAGCTATTGGGATATCATCACTTTTTAAAATCCCAGAAAAAATAGAGCTTACCCAGAAGCAGTTCTGGAAGGCATTATTAAATTACCAAACTCTTCCAAACCAAATCCAGAAGCCATGATTTTTGTTCGCGAAGTCCCACTTGGTATGTCTCTTTTAAGCATGTGAAAAGCGTTTCTTTCATGTGCTATAAGAAGCTGTAAATTCATGCCTTCGTAAGCAATAAAAAGCACTATTATTTATTGACAACATTAATGCTTCATTATATGTTTTCTTTACTGCTTCATTGTATGCATTATTCGCTGCTTCAAAGAAAGCTTTTAATGAAGCACAACAGAATGTCTTCCCTAATTGCTTTATTGTATGCAAGGCGGTTAAGCGCTATTATGGAAGCATAGAAATGTAGTAACTGCTTACCATATAGAGGTTATTTTTTGCTGCAATGTTTTTCATAAATACAAAAATGGCGTCATTATTATTTTTTATATTTTAACTCCTTTCACATGAGCGCGGCTGCCCTTACCTTTCGATTCTACACCAAAAATGATTGAAAAAACTTTTTTTTTCCTGTTTTTAAAGTGCACTTTTAGGAAATAAAGTGGTCGGAAAAAATCAAATTAAAAAAAACTTATAGGGTATTTTTTTATGACACACAATAAAAAAGCTGAGGAAAATGGTTTGCACGATAACCCAGTAAAAAGTTATTAAGTGTTCAAAATGTTGTCTTTACTAAAATACAATATTTAATTGATTGATAAATTTTAACGAACTGCGATTTGCGCAAATTTGTGTACCATTTTTCTCAGTTGGTAATACATTTTTACTGTGTGTGATTAAAAATTTTATTTTCCAAAGTTTTTGAAAAAAGAGTGTTTTCCGTCCATTCTATTGCTGTACTTTAAAAACTGGAAAAAAATTTTTTTTAAAATAATTTTTCGCTTAGAATCGAATGTAGAATAAGGAACCGAATCTAAATCAAAAAACATTTACGACATATTTTTATTAATGCAGAAACCATAAAAAAATGATGATATCCCAAATTCAAATTTTCTTGACGAAGTCTAATATATATTGTACTATTTGTGTGTTTAAGATTTCATAATGGCCATTGCAAAAATCAAGAATCAAGAAAAATATAAAAAATCAGAAACGCACAATACCGACAAACAATCAAAATGAGCAACTACCCAGCAAAAATACACATTACCAAATCATGTATAAAGTAATGGCCAAAAAGGTCCATATATTACTTAAGTCATTAATGTTACGCTAGGACTTGAAACTCAGATCTGGGTTTGTTAGCCAAGAACTCTATACCCTAAGCTATCAACCCATATAATATTTGATTGCTTAAAATATAAATGAATTGTTGTGCTTCTAGTTTTCGTTCATCATGTTGAAAAATATCTACCTTACAAAAAGTCACAAAATAATGTATTTAGAATTAGATTTTAAAAAATTTGTAAATAACTATTTTACGTTTATCAATCATGCCATTATTAGTTAATCATTACTTTTTGTTGTGAAATAATGCAGAAAGTAATGAGTTATCATTACAAGGTATTGCATGAATATATCACATCCATTATTAAAGTGTTGCTGGGTACTGCACTATTTAAGAACGTAACAGACTTTAAACAAAATAACAGTAATGCCAATTTAGTGGTACAGATTTCGATATCTGTTGCCTCTAAAGTCCCAGTGCTATTTAAAACCTTCATGTGTTTTTTTATTGATGTTTGCTCAAATTGTTGTTTTCTTTCAAATTTTGCCTGGAAATATGCGATATGCAGAATTTGTTCTCAGTAAAATTTTGGTAATGCAACCACATTTTTGATTTGTAGTAACATTAATGAAAAGTTTTCACTAATGCAAGGAATTTCATGCAAATGCATGTTTGTCAGTAGCCAAAATCGATTTTGACCAAATACTTTTCCAAATCAAAGAATTTGCAACAAAATGGCATTAATTTGTTGTTGCATATTTCTGCATAATTTGTTACAAAAGCATATGTTTGCATAATTTGCTATAAAAGCATATTTTGTCATTTTTTATTATTTAATATTTTGCATAGTTTCAATTTAATTACATAAAAAATAAACAAAAGAAAACATTTGTAGCCCTAAACATAACATCTAGTTGTCATTTGTTAGAGATTTATTTTGGTTTTCATTTTTAAACCAAAAAGGCTCAAGTAATAAATCGATTTTTAAAAATCCAAAAATTTTACGTGCATATTTTTTTGATTTTTAGTGCATATTTTTGGATTTTAAGGGTCGCTGATTACGAATAAAAAATCTGATTTCAGAAGCATAAATGTTTTGAAAAGTGATCGGATTTTTATCATATATTTTCTCACAAAGTCTTGAGAATCGCTTAATACTAATTCAAAATGGCGGATGCAATATGGCTGATAATTTTTTTTAATTGATCGGCTTCGTTGTAAATATTTTATCGGAAATAAACATCTAACATTTGATATTTGAAATTAAAGATGGTGGATCAAATAATAAGTTTGAAGAAAATCCGATTACCTAAAACAAATTCTTCTGACATACTAGATCTGACATCTTCAATTTCAAAAATTGAATATCAAATTTGTATTTAGCGACGCTCAAAACATTACGATAAATAGTTTTCACTTTTCAAAAATTTGATCCGCAGTTATGAACTATAAATATCTTATTTCAGATTCTTATTTCATATTTGATACAAAAGCAATCACTTTAAAAAAAAATTATCCGCCAAATTGGCTCCTCCATTTTGAGTTTTGAAAATATGATTTTAGATTCGTCTTAGCGACCCAAAAAAATATGTGATACAAATCCGGTAACCTTTAAAAAAAATTATCCGCCATTTTGAATTTTAAAAATTCAATCTCAGATTCATACATAACTACACTGAGACAATTATCTGCATTATATCAATGATTTTTTGCTTTAAATCTATCAAATGTTACTGGAAACCATTGAAACTTTTTGTGCTGTTTTTAATAAAACTTAATGAAACATTTCATTTTATTTATTAAAAATTTTAAATGTCTAATGTTAAAAAAAAGTTTCATTAAAACTATGAAGCCTTTTCATAAAGTTTAAGAAATTTTTCATTTGCATTGTGAAGAAAACTTCATCATTTTAGGTAAAATATTTCATTAACACTAGTCAATGAAATTCTATCTGTGTACCCCCAAAACTTTCCCTTTAATATTAAGCAAAACATTTGTAAAATAGAAATACATTAAATTTAACTTGATGACAGTTGATAGGTTAAACAGTTTCATACAACAACACGGAAATGGCTCACTTTAGCGAGCGGCTTACATTAGCGAACACTCCCTTACTATATCCTTAAAAGCTCCAAATTCATTTAAATTTCATTAAGTCTAATAAACAATTGTAATTTTTAGTCTAATAACAAGTTTATTAAAAATAAACCACGATTGGTGTATTTATAATTTTATTAAACAAAACCGCTAAAAAATAGCGTTTTTTTGTTTTCAATTCATTAGCATTACTGCTATCAAACACCGGCTTATGTTCTATACTATAAGCGGTACTTTTATACTATTTTATTTTTTTTTTAAATATTACCACAACAAATTCATATGTGGATTATATTTCCGCACTTTTACGCTGTTGCCAATTTTCATTTTATTACATTTTTATTAAAAAAAGTTTTTTATTCAAAGTTTTAGGTTTCTTATTGTTTGGCTAGCGTAATCATTAATTTTAATTATTTTTAAATCCAAATATTCATTCATTATTTATTTGCGTGCTGTTTTACAATAGTCATTCAAGTGGAACTTCTACTTAAGCTTATATGCGCCATTAATTTTCCTTAATTGTTATATTCTAGCCAAAACTCATCATTTATATACATTTTTTCCATATGTCAATTAGGGTATTTGCTATTTAGTAGTACAAATAAAAATATTTAACTTAGAACTAAGAAAAAGAATATCATACATTAAACAATAATATGATAAATTACTCAAAAATCTATATTGCGTTGGGATTTGATATACTTAGATTTTAATAAATTGCTTAAAAATTCTGAAAACACAAATCAACCTTTTTTTTTATAAATATAAAAAAATTTGATACAAAAAAACTTTTTTGTTGTGGGATTTGAACCTGCGTTCATATAGATGTTAACAACTTAAAAATAAATCAAAAAAATTTGTCAGAAGTGGGATTCGAACCCACGCCCTCAGAGAGGACCAGAACGCTCGAGAATACTCTGTTTAAACAGAGCAAGATTTACTCTTGAGTCTGGCGCCTTAGACCGCTCGGCCATCCTGACATGTCATAGGTTTGTCATAAATTTGTCGAAAAGTTTTAGCAACGTAAAATTGTTCTGAATATATACAAGTTTGTATTGAAAAGTGTAATGTATTTTTTTTTTGGAAACTAATTTTCTATTTATTAAAGCATTTTTCCAAGTGAAATCATGAGATCTTCTACAAATTCTGTTTAGTTTTATAAAAAGAAAAGTTATGATGTTTTCTAGTCTTTGAAGCTATTTTTAGATCCAACAATTTTTACAAATTTTTTTGGTGAAGTTTTAAAGACGCCTGATGATTAATTTGGTAGACATGAAAATTCTTTAACATTAAAAACACTTAAAAAATTTTATAAATTAAAACTTAAAATTTATGTGCTTATAAAATATTTTAATTACAATACAACATTTTTTAATACTATCTAATTTTTAATACCCTATAAAAAAAGATAAATAAAAATAAAAAGCAATTAATTAATCAAAGTAAAAAAAATCTTGTTAGAAGTGGGATATGAACCCACGCAATGCACTCAGCTCTAGAATACTCTGTTTAACATAACAAGTTTTATACTTGAGTCTGGCGCCTTAATCCGCTCGTTCATCATGACATGTGACACTTAAATGTCATAGGTTTGCGAGAAATTTGTCAAAAAGTTTTTACAAAGTAAAATTGTTCTAAAAACACTGCACTACAAAATTTACCCCTAAAATCTAAAACAAGGTTATCTGGGTACACCATTAAAATTAGCGTGTCCGAAATATTTAGGCTCAATAGTCGGTACTCTTGTTTTATTATCGAGTGGCACAGTGATATCAAAACTAGTTTTTATTGAATAATGTAAATTATTTTTTTTTTTGGAAAATAATGCATTTTTCTAGTGACATCATGGGATCTTCTACAAATTCTGTTATATTTTATAAAAAAAAACAATGATGTTTTATTATCTTTGGGGGCTATTTATAGAACCAACTGTAATAAAACAATTTTTGTTAAAAAATTTTGAAGACGCCTGATGATTACTTTGGTAGACATGCAAATGCTTTATTACTAACCATTAGTTGTTGTATTTTTGGTTTTATTAAAAACGTTATTAATTAAAACTTAAAAAATTAATATAAAAATATATTATTTAAAATATAAAATTTTTTATAAAAAAACGTAAAAAAAAGTTAAAATAAATTTTAAAAAATTATAAAAAAGTTCTTGTCAGAAGTGGGATTCGAACCCACGCCCTCAGAGAGGACCAGAACGCTCTAGAATACTTTGTTTGAACAAAGCAAGTTATAACACTTGAGTCTGGCGCCTTAGACCGCTCGGCCATCCTGACATGTTGTGGCCAACCACACAAATTACTCATTTCGATTGAATGTGGCTGAATAACACAATATAATTCGTAATCTTTTTATTTTATAGAATATGAAAAAATAGATTTTATTATAATTATATTAATAATGACTGTTGTTATTTCAACAGATTACCCGGCAGTAATGCATAATAATTCCTGACATATTATTTTAACAATTTATATGCAAAAATATGTATCTTTTTTCTAGGGGATGTGATTTGAATAAATAATTTTAAAAAAATATTTTATGCATTACTACATTCCAAAACATTTTTTTGTATATACAACAATAAAGAATGGTAGGTATTGGCTTAATATTGATTGAGGTATAAATTAACTATTGATAATGACAAGCGAAGTTTTTTAAAATGCACAGAGAGAAATATTTCTTAAATTCCTACAATTATATAAAGCAGCGAAATGTAAAAAATGTAGTCAAAATTTTAAACATCGCCTAAAATTGAAAAAACATTCGTCAAAATTTAAAATTCTTAAAGCTAAATTTAAAAAAAGATCTCCGAAATTGAAAAAAAATAGCCAGGATTGAAAAAATCCAAAATTGGGTGGAAAAAAGTCTCCAAAAATTGGAAAAAATTTTTAAAAAGTTAAGCAAATCGCTAAAAAAAACGACAAAATATTAAAATTGTTAATATATGAAAAAATTGTCACATTAAAAAATTAAGGAAATCTTTAATGTTTAATAAAAATCCTTAAAAATAAAAAAAAATCGCAAAGATTTACAAAAAAAATCGTCAAAATCGTCAAAATTTAAAAAATTTCAGAAATATTTTTTTTTAAAAAATAACCAAAATCCAAAAAATCTATCAAGTGAAAAAAAGCCAAAAATGTTAAAAAAAATCGTCCTAATAAAAAAAAACCACTAAAATTTAAAAAAATCACTAAAATAAAAATGTTCATAACTAAAAAAAATTTAAGTTTTTGTCAATTTTTAAAATTTTTAATTATGGCAATTTTATATATATATTTTTTTTTTAATTTGGCGAGTTTTTAAATTAAAAAAAAAAACCCTAATATTTTAAAAAAATCGACAAGATCTAAAAAATTTACCATAAAATCACGAAAATAGAATTTACAACATTCGTATCTCGAAAAATTTTTAATTTTTGGGATTTTTCCATTTATGGCGACTTGTTTAAATTTTTGGGAATTTTTTGAATTTTGTGTTTTAATTTTTGGGATTTTTTTTTTAATATTTGGTAATTTTTAAATATTTTGGTTACATTTTTAATTCCAGAGATTTATTTCAATTTTGGCGATTGTTATTCCGTTTTTTTTTAATTTGTCTTTTTTTTTCAAATATCAATAAATTAATCGATTTTTTCAATTTTGGCAATTTTTTATGTACTCGTCAACGAAAATTTGCTTACGACCACGTTTTCCTCTATAACTCCGGAACCAAATGAGTCTCCACCTTAAAATTTTGCCACAAATGTAGAGAGGCCCTAGCTTTTAACATATATTTTTTTCAGAATTTAAAAAAAATTGGATTTTGAGATATGTTTCTAGAACAGGTTCCTGGTAGTCAAAACGTAAGGTTTCACTGTCCCAAAATCAGTTCTATAACTGGTTCTAGAACCGGTTCTAAAGCAACCTGTTCCTATTTGGAGATAAAGAACCCATTGCCAATAGGACAAACTCCATATAAAAAGAATCGGCTGTAGAACAGAAATTAAAACATGTTATAAATACAGTATAAGTTGTTCTGCAACCTGCTATTTGGATTTTACTATTTCACTAGGGATATAAATATCAAAATTTTTGTTTGCTCGAGTACTTTAATACTGCGCACAAAAACTTTAAACTTTGGACATGATTTCATACACAAATTTTGTATTTTTTATATATTGATTTTTTTTTTTTTAAATTAATATTTAAAAGTTTGAAATGAATATTAAAATTTATATTTTCTTTTAATTTTTTCTATATTTTTCATTCATTGTAATTTATATTTTTGCATTTTTTGCCACTACAATATTTTGTTTCTAACTTTTTGACCTATAAAAAACTCATGTAAATCCGTTTTGAACTGGTTTTCTCCTTTTATTACAATTTTTGTTAGCTTCTTTTTTCCATTTTAAAAATCTTTTTATGCTTTATTCGCTGCATCAAATCAGTGGGTTATTTTGCTTTCTTTTTCTATTTTTCCATCATCATTATCATGTATCAAATCATCATCAATCTATCTATTGATGGTGATTATAATAAACTATTCCATACTTTACTATCTTTGTATAAACTTATGTTTATGACTACCATCATGGTAATGACCACTACTAAATGGGAAAAACAGTCACTGACATACGCCCGGCTCTTTACCTGGTATGTGGTGGTGACCGACCGTAAATAAAAAAAAAATTTCACTCAAAAATGGTTGTCAGGTAGTACAGTATAAATTATAATCAGTAGAATTTTTTATTTTTTAACAATATTTACAATTCTTTTTCTAGGGAAAAATTTTTGTTTATAAAAAACAAACTAAATTTTAGTACAATTTTTACGTAGTGCAAAAAATTGCTTTTCTTTAATTACGAAAACAACACAGGTCAACAGCAAAAAAAGGCTTGACTAACCACTATATAGATTTGATGCATCATGGCTGCCTAAGTACAAAAATGGTAAAATTTTTCAATTCTATGGATAATTTTTTTTTTAAAAAATTTTTTTTTAAAATTGACAATATTTTGAGCCATTTCTCCACTTATGTTGTCATAACTCAAAAACAACTAGTCCGATTTTGTCAAATTAAATTTACAAAAATTAAGGTTTACAATATCTTTAAAGAACGTGTACAAATTTTTTTAATGCGATCAATAGTTTCAAAGTTATGAAACAAATTGTTAGCAAAAAAAAAAAAAAAATGCTAAAAAAAAAAAAAATTTGAAAAACAAAAATCTGGAAAAAATCGAAAACTGCAAAAAATATTACTTTTTATTTTTTTGTAGTAAAGCTACATATCATGCGAATTAAACTAGATATGGATCATAAAAATCGATGCATGCTTTACATTTTTATTTACAATTAATTGAAGGTATCGCATATTTACAAGCACTGTAGAAAATTGTACCTACATAATGAAAATGCAGAACATAAAAACTCAGGTGCATTTTACGACACGCATTTTGGCAAAACCCCTTTGGGAAAAACCTCTATGACATTTTTATGATTCTAATAATTAAAAAAAAATAAGTAATAAACAAAAGATTGTTTAATTTTTACGATTGCGGTAGGATAGTAATAAAACGCTCATAAATGTGCGTGTACGCTGAAGTGCTCTTATTTTCCGTTAGCTACCTGTAACGGATAATTTTTTTTTTTTCATAAAAGTCCTTAATGTTTTTTATTATTCTTGGGAATAATAAAAAATTTGCAGCACACACAAACTGTATCCACACAAAGGGTTATCCCAAATTATAGTATCAGTATTTATAAGATCTCCTTGACCCTTTTTATTTCATTCAAGAAGTGTTTGCGATAACGCAAACATCATTTAATACCTACACAAAAATTAGAGTCATACAGCTTAGAAGTTAAAAACAATTTTCAAATATTAATAAAAATGAGCCAGAACATTTTCATGTAAAAACGATCCAGATTTATTTTGTTATGTGTGCGGCCAATATATCACCGGGAAAAAACGGAAGTGGTTCTTAACTTCATTGCAAAAGTCATATCAAGATTGCTATAATATCTATCCGCACAATTAGAACCAGCATTGGACACCGAGTACTATATGCATTCCATGTCGATTGAATTTATCTATGAAGTCTTCTAACGTAAAGTAAGTACAAATTAATAGATTTGGAATATTTTATAATTACAATATTTCTTAATTAAAATTTGAATTCTTCATATTCCTGATTTCAATTTTTTTTTTCATTTTACAGACGACACTTGGAAATTTTGAAGCCTATGCTATGGAGAGAAACAGCGAACCACGCATCCGAGTGTTATTTTTGTTTAAGTACAAAAAGCATATTTGATGGCCCACAAATTCGCAAATTGGTGAACGATACTGAATTTGGCAGTTCAATGTCAGAAATTGAGAAGAATGCATGGGATTCGTTTGTATGGGTTATTCAAAATTTTTTAGGAAATAACAAGGGTGATGATTACGTTGCGCACGTTGAAGAGATGTTAACTCACTTCCAGAATCTTGGATGCAACATGAGCATCAAATTACACTACCTGCACAGTCACTTAGATCGTTTTCCTGAAAATCTAGGAGACTTGAGTGAAGAACAGGGCGAACGATTCCACCAAGATATCCGGACAATGGAGGAACGATACCAGGGTCGCTGGGATGCACACATGATGGCTGATTTTTGCTGGAGTATTCAGAGTAACACTTCGTTATTCAACAATAGTAGAAAATCGACTAAAAGAAAATTTCAGAGTTTGTAGTTTATAATACATATTTATTTATTTATTTTCTTGTTTTATTTATTATAATAAATGTGAATAATAAAATATAAATTTTCTACTATTTAATTTATTTATTTATTTACATTTAAGCTCATCCAACACAAATGTCTTTCCGAAGAATAGAATCAGTATATTCTAGGTAGGGTTTTGCCAAAAAATACACGAATGTTACTATGTAATGCATTTTTGATGTGAAAATTTGTACATAGCATGGGGAAAATGTTTTCAAAATTCAATCAATCGAAAGAAGAACATTAACTACTCAATTTTATGTATATCAGACAAAAAACTAAAATTTGGTGAAAATGAGCGAATTCACTTAATTGTGAATAAATTCGAAAAAAATCAATCGATTTTTATGATCGATATCTCATTTTGTTCCTATTACATGTGGCTTTGCGATAAAGCAATAAATCTGAACGATTTTTGCCGTTTTCGATTTTTTATGATTTTTTTTAACCAAAAAAATTTGCTATTTTCACGTAAAAAAAATATTTTTTCCCTCAATTTTTTATTATAACTCCAAAACTACTGAGCCGATTGAAACGCAATATATTAACGGATTAAAGGCTATGTAAATTTCAGTTTTTCTAAATTTATTTGAATAATATCGGACTAATTTTTTTTTAGTTATCATTAATTATGTGGAGACACGTCTAAAAAAATTTATAATTTTAATTAAAAATTTTTAAAAAAAAACCTCTCCATAGAATTTCAAAATTGAACCATATTTGTACTACTGGGACCACAATACATCAAAATTGTATAGTGGTTTTCAAAGCCCCTAAAATTTTTTCAAAATTGTTGCCTTGTGCAATTACTCTAAAAATAGTTGTTTCTGTCAGTTTGCAAAATTTGTGTAAATTGTGTCTTATGAAACTTTTCTTCATATAATAGACGAACATTTTCTTAAAATTAATGAAAAGCTTCTTACTTTGTATGGAACTAGTTTTTAATGAAACTTCTTCATTAACTAAATTAAACCTTTAATAAAGAAAATTATATATTCATAAAAACTTATGAATTTTTACTAAAAAGTTTCAATGTACTATTTTCAGACGAACTTCATTGTGTATGCACAAATTCATTAATATCGTGTAGAGAATAACTGTAAAATAGTTTCTGCCAGTCAGTTGTTTTTATTTTGTAGTAAAATAATTCTTAGTTATTTTGAAGACATTATCAGTTGTTTTTACTGCATTCGTTAGCTATTTTTTAACTGTTAAATATAACTACATTTTTAGTTTTTTTAAAGCTATAAATATTTGGCGCATTTTTTAAACTCAATATACATTTAATTTAAATATATTTCTCAGTTGTCCTTAACAGTTAAACATAACAGAATTTTTTGTTATTTTTAACCCATTTTACACTGCCGTTGATTTAAAGCAACACCTTCTTTCAAGGCCCGATACTTTTGGATAGGCTTAAGATATAATAACGCAGTAAAATGTATGTGATAATCTGCGGCCTTTACTATACAAATAATTAAAAATAAATTTAAAACTATTGTTCCAGGTTAGGGACGTATCGGATAATTGTTTGAATGAGAAAAAGTTGTTGTGCAGTACGTACTTTTTCTATAAAATAAATAGATCAGATCAAGAACTTTCCGAACTTGTAAAAGCTTTATAAAGCAGAAACTTACTAATTTTTATTTTTTACTGTGTAAAAATATGTCTTTTCTTCCAACAAAAAATTTTTAAATTGCTTCCCCAGTGTTGTCATACTACAATTTTTGAAAAATTGTCTAAAACCACCAATATTTTTAAAAATTCTCAAAATTCTTGAAAAACCGATAGATTAAATTAAAATAAAATAAAAATTATAATTTAAAAAAAAAATCTTAACCCATACAAAGCGTCAAAGATTGAATTTAAATTGCGAATATAGCCGCTAGAGGGCGCAAAAAGTGTACAAATACATCAGAAAAAGCTTATTGGGACACCATTGCAATTTTCTACAAAATTTCGTAAAAAATTCCCACAGAATCTATGAGTGGTATAAAATGGATTAATGAAAATTAATCTTTGTCGGCCTGTTTAACTTTGTTTCTATTGTCATTCACAGTAGTTTCTACCGACAAACTTTTTTGAGTAATTATTTTAAGCCACAGGAAAATTATCATAAATTTTAATAAACTGCATAGAAATGTGTATTTGTTTGATTTATAGTTGAAAATGGAAATCGCCAGACTTTTTTTTTTTTGTAATTTCAATATAACTTCACTTAATTATTGTTTGCTTTTGATGTTATCTCAAATTTTTTTAATTTAATATTTTTTTTCTTTTATTTCAGGTACGTTTAATAATACCAAAAATCAGAGATTAAGATAAGTATTGAATATACAATTTGATTCTGAATTTTATAATTTAAAAGTTTTGGGTAACCGGACGATTCAAATATAAATAAATTTAAATACAAACAATTTTAAACAAATTTCCTTTTAAAGAATTTAGCTGAAAACGTTAAGGTGACATTCAGATAAAATCGATTTTGTTTTTCTTAAATCGAAATTACATGCTGAAAACTGATTTTGAAATACAATTGAACAGTTCATGCGAATAAGGACGAATAGACCACTTTTTCGCAAACACGTTTTTTTGCATAAATGTATTTTATTAGCAGAGCCCTACAATCCTATGCAGAAATTTTGGGGAAACTTTGACTTTTAAGGTTAAAAAAATGACTTTGAAAGTATATTCGTATATTTTTATATTTTTGTTTAAATTGGGAGTGAACTAACGCACAATTTTGATTAAATACAACACAAAAACATACAAAAATTTTACTTTCGGTAGCAATGTGTTAAAAGAACATTACGAGGAACAAACCACACTTTTTATATTGGCAAAAAAATTTACTGTTCTTGAGTTATAAGACTTTAAAGTGTGGAAAGCAAAAAGGGCGAATATCCATCCTTAACAAAATATTATATAAAAATTATTTAGCTGCGAGTTTAAAATTGATATTAGCTTAAATTTGAAATTGTACACAAAAAAAAAAACAATCTTAGCACATACAAACAAATTAACCAGATTTGCGAAAAAAAAATCTTCAGTGTTACCGCGTAATTAAGATCATATAACCACGAATACATGGTCTAAGCATATTTTAACCGTCTTTTGAATTATTTTATTTCGGAAATCAAATCTTTAAACATATTTTATAGTTACTTTCCTTCGATACCCTACTTACAAATATTTGGTAATTACTACTGAATCAAATGGCAGGAATATTAAAAAAAAATTAACAAAAAAATTTTATTTTCCATGTCCTTGCAATCCTTAAAAAGTGTATCCTTGAAGTCCTTAAAGTGTTACAAACAAATACCAACCATAGTTCGTCAAGTTTTGCAAGTCTCATGAAAATGTAGTCAAAATCTGCTGCAAAATAACACATTTTTATTAAAATTTCAATACATTTTTTTTTGGATATTCGCCCTTTTTCCATTTAAGCAAAAATAAAATTGAAGTCCAATTTTTGGCACGTTCTCTTTCGAATACCTTACTAAAATTTTGTATATAGGTAGATGTGACTTAAATCTTTAAGCTAATACCAAAAAGTTGACAAAAATATTATTTTTTAACCGTTTCCTGCGTTTTTATTGTCCCCTGTAAAATTCTACAAATGGTCTATTCGTCTTTATTCGCATGAACTGTTCAATTGTAACTATCGAAATTTATTTACAAATTTGAAATTTTTATTGAATCCTTTAAATTTATGGATTATTATAATCTATAAATAGCCAAGCATTTCAGAAAATGTATAAAAAAAAATTATGCAGCGAACTTTGATAGAACTGGCGACCTTCCGTTTGTCAGGCTATTGCTTTTCCTCAACTAACTCATTATGGACCAACTATTCCGATTTCTACCCAGAACTTATAAACGGCCATATTTTTTTTTAACGGTGTAAAGATAGTTAAGTGTTTTAAAGCCCGTAAAATAATTCATCGTCTTGACTATAGTCATAAATAAAAGTAGTAGAAACTTGCTATCCATACTGGGAGAATTGTCATTCATGATATTAACGAAACAATTTCATAGAATTTTTTTCGTAGATTCAATGAAGTATTTCATTATATACAAGAAAATTTTATTATTATGAAGAAATTTATTATAATTTTTTTTTTTCGTAAAATTTCATAGTTTCATAATAAAAATTCATTCAATTTCATAAATTATCTCCTCCTAAATGTAATGAAAATTTTCTTTAAAGCTATGAAATTATTTCAAAGACTTAATGTTTTATTTTTTATTAGTTTTATAATTTCCTTAATTCTCATACATTCCAAACTTTAGTTTTAAGATTTAATTCTCGAGTGTTCAACATATTTTATGAATTGCTTTACTATTTCAATGTAACCTTTTATTCATTTTGGACTTCTATGAAATGGTTTAAAAAATTATATAAAATCATATAATGGCTTAGTTCCAATGCATTTTTCAAGACATTCATGAAGAGTTTTATTAATTCAATGAACTTCTTAATATTGAAAATTTTATGAAACTGTTTTATAAATTATATAAACGCTTCATTCAGAATTATTCACTATTTTTATGAAGATTTTCATTAATTCCACAAACATTTCATAAACATTGTCTTAAATGAAACCTGTTTCATAGATTATATGAACAGTTTCAATGGACGAGTTCCAGTGACAATTTTTATTAAAGTGGAAATTTTCATTTATCTAATGAAACTTTTCTTCACAAATAGAACGAATGATTTTTTAAAATTAATGAAAAGCTTCATACTTTTTACTAACCTAGTTTTCTAATGAAACTTCTTCATTAAGTTAATAAAATTTTTAATAAATAAAATTATATTTTTCATAAAACTTTATGAAATCTGGCATTAGTTTAATAAAAAGTTAAAATGGAGTTCCAGTGCAACTTCATTGCTTCTATTCAAAAATTCATTAATATCAAGTAGACATTTCTTTCTTTCAACATTAAGCCATCTTGCTTAGTTTCAGAGATATAGCCGAGATTTTAAAATAAAAAATATGAGAAAATAACGCCATTAACAAGAGAGACTGATAGCGGAGATATAAAATAATAATGGTTTGAAAACAAATTTACTAAATTTTAGGTAGAAAAATTAGTTACAATACGAATGAAATTTATTCCTGAGGTAAAATGAGATAACTAATAATATTAGCTAAATAACTGATTTAAACGATAACAACAGAACAAAATTAGCTCAATTGAATTGGAACCTGTTTAGCTGACTTTTGAATCAACTTTTTTTATGAGTGTAACAAAACTTTTATCAATTGTATGACACATTTAACAATAATCCAGAAAATAGTTTCGTTAGATAATAAAATTAAATTTTTTTTTATAAAACTGTCCTCCCGTGAAAAAAGGATAGATCTGATCTAACTAGATATTATCGAATCTGATTATATTTGATTGAATATAATTAGATCTGGTGCAGATCTATATATATATATATGATCAGATATGGCATTTGGAATACACTTTATCCCCAGATATGATTAGATCTAGTACAACAAATATTTTGTACAACAATCTGTATCCGTATCTTGTCAAACGAAACCGACGAAGACTGCAAAATTTTGAGAAGATCCCGGCAGCCATAGCCGAATTTCAGGAAAGTGAAAAACTAATTAAATCTCAAATTAGTCCTCATTTTTGAGATTTAATATGATCTGATGCTTAGATTTGGTAAAACAGTTCTAACTAGATCTGGTCAAATCAGATCCTTCCCAGCACACTTTCTCGTTTTCTAAAAAATTCTGTTTTCTACTTTCAACATGCAGCGACTCACTCACCTGAAAACCATATCTACAACAAAGAAATCAAAACACATAT
Source organism: Delia radicum (assembly GCA_021234595.1). Lineage (NCBI taxonomy): Eukaryota > Metazoa > Arthropoda > Insecta > Diptera > Anthomyiidae > Delia > Delia radicum. Next base: position 226,319,887 of record CM037854.1, read on the forward strand.
TGTATACAAGATTAAGATAATGAAACAATAACCACAAGTGCAAAAATACAAAAAAAGTACCCATTATGACACACCATTCTCATATAAAAATATACTTAAAGCTACCATCATATTTCAGAAACCACAAGAAAAACATGTTTTTATCATATGACCCACAGGAAAAACATATGACAGCTAAATTAACTGTTAAGCTGTCAAGAACAGTAAAACGGAAACAAAATTGTACAAAAAGTATGAGTACGAGAAGGCAAACAGAAAACTAACCTCAAAGGGATGGATACTAAATATTATTAACTAAAACTACTATTAAAACACTTACAAAGTATGTAGTATAAGGATTTTTAATATATGGTTGCATATAACCAGGGCAACCAGAAATATGATCTTAAAAATCCATTTTATATTCATATTCTCTTCACATTGAAAAAATATGACCCAAAAAACACATTTTTCTTTAACCCTCAACCGATACACGATCATCCAGCATACGAGCGAATTGGGATTTTTGATTTTTCCACAAGTTTGAGAATTGGTCTGAAATTATTACTGATATACTAAAACTTCATAAGTGAAAATGTAAGTGACATCGCCCACGTATGTGTTATAAGAATATTTTTAAGACTGAAAGTCACAACTTTTAATACAAAACAAAAATAAAATTCAAATTTTGTTTGTCATGTTGTGGTGATGTCTGTACACGGACTTTAGTTTATTTATTTTTTAAGCAAAATTTCAAATTAATAAAATTTTCTGTGACTCTTGCATCAACAAACACTCCTACGGCCCCTGGGGTCCGCGGACCCCCATTTGTGAACCGCTGCTCTAATAAATCAATGTCAGAATTCGTCAATTCTTCTTAAACGAATAAATGTCTTATCCATTTTCCAATACCACGCACAGTAGAAAACATGATAGAACATATTTTTGGTTGCCCTGCATATTACTAAATCAGGCTTTTAGCTTTTATAGTTTTAATGAAATTTAGAAACTTTGTATCATTTTATGGCATATTTAAGCGTAACCACTAAATCATTTTTTATTAAGTGTAGTGAAAGACAGTAAAATTTCATAGAAATTATTTTGCCGCCTACCTTCTAGGTATAAAATGTTCCAAATTACTATGTTTAATGCAGAGATGGTCATAAAATATTGGCAACATGTTTTAAAAAGTTTCATTTCATATTAGTTTTTTTTTTTTTGGTAGCTACTGTTTTTTTAGATAAGGCCTACACAATACAATTTTATATGGCTAAGAAGGAAATTGTATACCAGAAATTTCCGGTTTTTTTGTTATTTATAAAGTGGTTTTGGTTATTTAGTGGTTTTCTATACAATGATTTTTTTTTTTATAAATTTGTTTATTTTTTCTTCATTATTTTTACAACTTTCGCTAATTGGGTGCTGTAAAACAAGCTTAAGTCTTGTAGTTGTAAAATTTGATTTTTATTAGATTTTTGAAAGCTAGGTAATATATTAAATTTGGCCATTCCATACCATTTCACAATTTTTCTATAAAACACAAAAAATAGCTTTATGTTGGTCCTTCGAACCAGGTTTTGGTATAATATTATTGCAACACTATTTAAGATGCTAATTGATGTTATAATATATTTTGTTTTGCATTTTACAATAATATACCCATGTCAGGCCCATAAGACTTTGCTTTCAATAAAAACAACAGCGATTAGTTAAATAATGGTCCTTCGAACCTTTAACGTTCATGGAGGTTTTCGTAAAGTAACATATTTGTAATTTTTAATTTTCTCTATATTGCTCTAGAACTTTTAAAATATCGGGACTTCAATTTTAATAAAGCCGTAAAACTCTAAATTGACACAAAAAAATTGTATTTATATTGGTTCAGAAATCAGAAATCTATGTTAAAAGCTTTTTACATACAACTTCTATTTTATCCATTAATCATGACATTGGGCCGGTATGAACAAATACGGTCAATAATGATGAAATATCTCAATTTTATGGAAATCGATGTGGGGAGTTTATTTTACGCCCATACATTTCATATATCTCGAGTTATTCAAAGTGCCACTAGAACTAAAAGTTTTAACCTCGGATAATTCATATAGATGTCCGTCTGTCTGTTCAAACGATAAATACTCCGCCAATATAGAAGTGGATTTGCTAGTATTTTTTCTAAATTGTTTGTCGATGTTATAAGCTGTGTGCTATTGAAAATGAGCAAAATCGGTTAACGGGTTCAAAATTATTAGTGAACATGTTAAATCACATCGAAATTTTATATACAAATTTTCACATTCTTTTAATTTATGACGTCATTGTATATGTAATAACATTTAAGAAAACCGTGAAATTTTTCTCAAGTTTTTGTTCGTCAAATTCCGCAATTCTTTTTTTTTTCCCGTCAATGATTTTTATTTATTTCAGTGGATGACGGGTATTCAAAATTCGGCACACCAGACTTTTCTTTTTTTTTGCTTTCACTGTTTTAGTAGGCTGGTAAATAAAACCTCATGTTTCAAAAATATTTTGGGTTATAAGACTTATATACCTTTTACGAGTTGCTTCAAAAGGGTTTTGGTGAAACCAGTCGTACTGGCAAAACTATGACATGAAGTGGTAAAATTTTTCATAAAAGCTGTAAATCGCCTTTCAAAATTAATAAAAAAAAATTTAAGACGTCATATCATATCATAATATCATATCATACATTACTTTACAGGTCACAAGATAGGTTATTTTAGACCTGTCCTATTTTTACATGTAGCGAGACAAGTACTTGAATTTTCCTCTTTTTACGCAGAATATTGACAGAATTACAATAAATAACAGAAAACCGGTCCGACTGGTCACAGGTAGAACATGTACTTTTAGACCGCCCCTATTTTCACCAGTCAAAGGACATGTACTTTCACCGGTCCTATTTTCAATAGTTACGAACAGGTCTTTCAAAACGTTCCTATTTTCACCCATCACGGGTGACCCCACTTTTCTCGCATGGTTTTGAAGTGGTAGAAATCTGTCTCAAATATTTCCTTTATTTAATTAACTATATTCTCCGTTATGTAGCCAATAACATATGATCCTTTGGTTTTTTAATATTAAATGCGAAATATGACATATTATCTTAATTGTTGGATCTCTTTGGAAAGGGGGGGGGGGGGGGGGGATGTGTTTTAACACAACTTGTTTAAATGAATACTAAAACAATCGTAGAAAACACCCTAAAGCAGATGAAAATGATGATGAAGAGGACGATGATGATAATTATATCTGTTGTAATGAAGTTGTTAATGAATTTGATAAAATTAGAAAAGTTATCAAAGTTTTGTTTACTCATCTAAGAAATTCTTAATAAGGCACCATTTTATGTTATATTTTTATGATTTGAAGGATGAGTAATTAAGAAAAAATTACTTAAATCTGTGTTAGAAAAATATAATGCGAAATTTTCTAAATATCTCCATTAATTTTATTATGTAGTAAAATAAAGAAAAAATTGTCATAAAATGGATGTACATTGATAGGAATCCAAAGAGGATAAAGTTTTCTTTTTTTTTTTTAAGGAAATTTATGGATTAGTCATGCACGTTCAAGCATTATATAGTAATGAATTATATTATAAATAATAGAGAATGAAAAACTTGAGTTTTTTTACTTCAAAGAATATTTTAGTTATCTGAGTGAAGTATTTTATAGTCTTTTAATAAGATTTGTAACAATCTAAAAAATGTTTTAAGGTCCGGTATGAAGGTCCAATATTTGCTCCACTTATTTATTATGTGGTATGAAAGAAAGAGTACAAATTTATAAAGATTTGGTAACTCTATAAGAATATATGAAAAAAAAAAATTCTATGAGAAAATATCAAAAAGTTCAAAGCTTTGTTTAAAAAGATGCTTTCGAAGGGAAAATAATAAGTTTTAATTTTGTTTAATTAGAATTTTAGAGTTTCTACTATATTAACTTAGAAATATTTGTAGCGTTTTCATATCATCGTTGATATGAGATTTAGGGTCGTGTGGGTTGAAGTGAGAAACTAATGTTGCTCCAGAAATTGTGAAAGAATATTTGTTTAGCAACTATTAAGTTAGATTCATTCGTACTTTTATTGTCTGTGCTAACAGAATAAAAATGGCTTATATTTTCGAGTGATTCTTCAAAATAACTCGATATCACATTAACTCATACTACCCTATAAATGAGAACTTGGGTTTCCACATGTTTCGTATTTTTATATGATATTTATTTAGCTACTTTGAAGCTAGAGTGGTGTGTCCTCTAAATGTTTGCGTTAACAGAATCAAATTTACTTAATTTTCGAAGGGATTATTGAAATTACTCGATTTTTCACATTGCTCTATGTAGCCATATTAACTAAAACTTGAAACTTTCAGGTTCTTCATTTTATTATGAATTCTTTCAAAACTCTTTAAATGGTAAAATATTTAAGACTTTTCATTGGTTTCGGTGATAGCAGCTGTTATGTAATAAATATAAGGTAAAGTGGGAAACTGATGTGGCTCCAAAAATCAGGAAAGACTATTTATGTAGCTACTTTAAAGCTAAAGTGGCTCCAACTCTAAATGTCTGCGTTAACTGAATACAACTTGTCTAAATTTGCAGAGGATTTTCCGAAATAACTCGGTTTCCCACAAAACCCCATGCTCCCATATAAATAAAAATTAATTTTAGCTGCATGAACAGAATACTATAGATTTTAATTTTCGAAGGGCTTTTAAAAATAAACACTGATTATAATCCATGCATAAAAATACCAATAAATGTCAAAATAACAAAAAAATTTTTGTTGTTTTGATATTATTTTCGTATTTTTAGCATGGATTATTATGAGTGAAGCTATTTCCCACCTTACCCCATACTACCTTATAAATCAAAACTTGGTTTTACTGTTACGTGTTCTTTATTTTAGTATGAATTCATTCAAAACTCTGACATATTTAAGTATTTTATTTGGCATCGACACTGATTTGGCCAAAAATTCGGAGAAAAATATTATAATATTGCTTAAATTTTCATATGCTCCCCCATCAATTTAAATGTGGTTTAGCTGTGTAAACAAAATAGAATTTATTAAAATTTAAAAAGAATTTTTTTCACAATATCCCATACTCCCCTATAATTTAAAATTGAAATAACTGTCACATTAAAAAACATTAAAAAAAGTGTTTTACCAAAAAAAAATTAATATACTCCACTTCCCAGTCCTCCTCCACATACATTAATTCCTTCCAGCTGACATGTCATTAAAAAAGTTTCAAATGCTTAAGAATTTCTAAAATTTTCCTATTTTAATATAAGTTTTAATGTTTTTAAATATGTTTTTTCACAAAAAAAAATACTAACAAAATCTTCTTAACTACCCAAATAAAAACATGTTACAACATACTAAAACATGTTTAGACATGTTAAAAATACATTTTGTTTATAATATATGTATGTGCATGTGCTCAAAATATAAAGTTTTAGTTCAAAACTAAAAAATTTAAAGTTTTTCCTCATACTATATGAGCAAGAAAAAGGATTTTTCTTAAGTGGTTTTAATGTTTTTCCGGCTGAAACAACAATGACAAATTCTTTAACAGAGACAAAAGAATAAATATTTTAACAATTTGATAAAAAAAACTATGTTTAAATACAATCATGTAAAGTTTTTCTATTACTGCTCTTACTGTTTCCTTTTTAAAGGATTTTGCTTAATTTTACTACTCATATAAAATTGTATAAAGCGTTTAGACGAGAACAATAATAAATTATTAAATAAAAAACCTTGTTTAAATTCAATTTGGCGCCTGAGCAGGGACTAAAACTTGAAGTTATCATACAAAATTAATGGCGTCCCAGTGTAGAAACGGTAATGACATGTCATTACTTTTCTCACTACCAGCAATTACACCAGCTCACCCTCTACATTACATTAACACAAATAATATGTACTTACAAATATCTAGTTAATTTTCTCATTAAATCAATACAAAAAATAATGCAGGTACTTTCATTATTTTAAATGTAATGTAATGATCTAACAATTTTTGGCAGATCTTTTTTAGATTCGTTATTTTTTCACTTTTAGTAAGTACATATATAACATCAGATAAACGAAAATCCTTTAGTTTTTTACTTTTTTATTCTAAAAACAAATCTTCTAAATATGCTGTAGTGTAATTACTGTATTCCAAAATTTTTCCCTCAACACTTTATCCTTTTTTCCTGTTTATTTCCCTAACAGTATGAGCTTTTGTAACATGAAACCCTTTCATTTTAGAGTTTATTTAAGCTTTTTTGCTAAATTTATTTCTAAACCATTCAAGCTTGTTGTAATTGTACTTACTATGTTGTTTCTATTACACATTCTTTACGGTTTTCATCATCACCATCATAAGGTTTTTGCAAATTTTACCAGATATTTTAAACAATAGAAAATTTTATTTCCACCTTTAATTGTTTTATAAATGTAACCCAAAGATCAAGTTAATTTGTAAAATTGTTTTATAAGTACTTGAGCAAAAGCTCCCACAAAAAGGAGTTTATATAAATTGTGAGAAATTTTAATTAAATTTTCAAAGTATTTAACAAGTGAACAAAAAAGAAAGAACTAATAGAAAACTACTTGGTTATAAAGTTCTGTGGTAAATTGAAATCAATGAGGGTCCTTTGTTAAACAGAAAAATGCTATATTAACAACTATTGAAGAATTTCAAACAACTTGTTTAACTTAAAGTTAAGGCATTTTAACTACTTTGAATGAGAAGTAATTTTTAATTTGATTAAACATTTAATAGAAAAATTACTGGCTATTTATGTTTTGTATTGTAAAAATGGCGACGAGGGTATAACATTTAAATTTCACCCGATTTTACTCTAATACAGCCGCGGATCCAGGAAATGAGTTTTAATTAACTTTTAAATATTTTTCACATATTTATTGAAAAATTTATTTTGGGAGAGGAAATGTACCATTTTTATAAATTTTTATTTTCGCCAAATAATTAATAATTTTCTAAAAAGCTAGAAGTGGTAGAATATGTGATCTATATCTATTTAATATGATCAGATATACAAGATGTGCTAATATTTAACATACGATACAATAATATATGATGATATATTACGCCATATTAAAAATTTTTCATAAAATAAGTATAAGATATGAACATATATCGTAATATATTGCCACACATATAAGTATATATGATGATATAAAGTTGTATATGAGTATATAAAAACTTTTTTCAGCTGGAGTAGTATTTTTTCATATACAGTCACAAATTTTGTAAAATAAGTACTGACAAAGGCCTTTCAATAAACACTGTCAGATCACATTCCAACGATGTTTCCCATCAGTGTTTGTCTACGGTCGTAAATTTTTCAAAACAAGTACTGGCACAGATTTTTTGAAAACGTTGGCAAATCACTTTTCGCCTATGTTTTGCCAGTTGCTGTGTTTAATAAGCAGTAGTACATTTTGTAAAACAAGTACTGGCAAAGTCCATTTTGAAAACGTTAGCAAATCATTTTTAAGTGATATTTTGAAAGTGGTTGCTTTTCATAAACAGTTGTAAATTTTGTAAAACAAGTACTGGCAAAGATTTTTTGAAATCGTTGGCAAATCCCTTTTCGCCTATGTTTTGCCAGTGGTTGTTTTTCATAAACAGTTGACAATTTTGTAAAACAAGTATTGGCAAAGTACTTTTTGAAAAAGTTTGGCAAATCACTTTTGACTGATATTTTGCTAGTGGTTCTTTTTCATAAACAGTTGTAAATTTTGAAAGCAGGTATAGGCAAAGCACTTGTTGCAAACGTTGGCAAGCGATCTCTTTCCTTGGTATTGCCGTTAACCAACGCTCTGCCAGTGCCTTGTTTTTTTGTACCATCGGAAATTTCTACCTGGGTTATTTTATAGATGTCTTTGTTGACTTTACTTAATACGCATTTTGATCAGTTAGGCAAATTGCCCATCAAATTCCAAGAACTTCGTTGTGAATACCCTTATATAATAATCACTTAACCAGAACCAGAAATAGTTTTTGTTCTATATTTCGAAAAATTTCAAATGTTAAACTCATAAAAAAACTTGTCATCATCAACATTAGTTAAGCTCTAATAAACAATAAGTATTCGTAAATATATTGTTCCATAAAATTCCGATATAGAATATATCTTCATACTTTGAACATGACATACAAAGTTTAAATTTTAAAAAACATCTGTTTAACAAATTAACTCTTAAGATTTTGTTCAATCCCAGCAAAAACACACCTTACCAAATAATGAGTCTAGTAATCTAAGTTCGAAGGTTTGGACGTATTACGCTTTTTATTAAAAATCATATTATTATTTTTTTTTAAAACATGGTCGATCCGGGAATCGATGACGGGACGTCAGATTAACAGGCGGCTGTTCTATACCCTAAGTCAGTGAGGCGTATAACATTTGATAGTTTAAAACATAAATGAATTTTTCTTCTACTTTCTTCTAGATATACCAAAACTAACTTCTTACCCTTTAGCTTACAAAAAGACGAATTATGAGTCTAAAAATAGTTTGCCAGAAAAATGTTGCATCAGTATATTTTGCCAGGAACTAATTAGATGCATTATAAGTTTATTATGGTCAACCCATTATTTCATTTCTTAAAGCAATGCAGAAGGTAATAAGTACTTATTACAAAGTAATGTCATCTGTGTATATGGATGGGATCGTTATTGAGGATTCACATACTCTTGATGTTCTGGGCATGAGAATACAGTGTGATGTCCGTTGGACAGATCACATTATTCAAGTATCGAAAGAAGCTTTCAAGTGTCTTGGTTTTCTAAACCGGTGTAAGAAATACTTCACCCCATCTGATCTACTTACTATATATACCACCTACATCCGGCCGAAGATGGAATATAACTCCCATATATGGGCAGGTGCTTCAAAGTCTATTTTGGGGCTTCTGGATCGTGTGCAACGGAGAGCGTTGATGCTTATCAACGACAGTAGGGTTTCTAACTCTATTGACTCGTTGGAGCATCGTCGGAATGTGGGTTGTGTGACTTTGTTCTATAGATATTACCATGGGAAGTGTTCTACTGAGATAAGCCGACTCATCCCGAGGGACCAGGTATCTGTTCGTATTACCCGCTTGTCAAGTACATCTCATCCGTTTGTTGTCATAACCATGTTTTTGCTGGGATACTTAAAACATATTGTCATATATATTTTATCTTTAAACACTTGTTTTCTGTTCTTTGGAATATAGAATTATTTAATAAAATATTCGAAACATGTCGAAACGATAATTGTCATTAGTAAAGGGTTTAAGTAATAAATTTTATTTTTTTTACAAAATACTATTAAGCAGGAAGCACACACCTCTAAAAAAATGGAAAAATCTATACATATGAAATAGGTAGACCAGACTGACAGACATAGATACTGAAAAGTAGGTGGTGATTTAATGAAAAATTTATGGGATTTTGTTGTATTTTAAATAAACTTTATACCAAAATATTTTGTCTGCTAAATTTTCTTTAAACCACACACACACTTAAAAAGAAAATTGGGGTTGTATATTTTCTGTAAACACTTACTGCAAAAGTTAAACATACTATGTCAGCAAACAAGCTTCAAAATGAATCAGAAGTGGGCTCAAAAAATGTTATTATGAAAGTATGTTAGTATGAAAGTGAGTCATCCAAAAGAGCATTCCTTTCTGATTCAAAATGACTCAGAAACATAAACAAAAAAAATTATGTAGGCTCAAAAATCAACATTTTTGGAAGCCTCTTTTGAATTGTTTACAAAATACAAAGACTTTTCTGAGTCAATTCTTAACCATTTTTTGGACTAAATAATTTTCTGCAAATTTTTGTGTCGTTTATGATTCCTTGGTGGGAAAAGGGGGGTAGTTGAATGCTAGGACCTGTTTCGTAACCGGTGCAAACATCACCGGTCCGAAAGAATCTATACTACGATGGCAATTAAAAAACGATTTGTCGATTTTCGTTTAATGCAAATGGTTCCCAATGGCAGAAATACAGTTTTTTTGAAAAACCTTAACCCGTGCCAAATTTCGGCAGAAAATGGCCCATTTTTGAAAAAAGTATATTATTATTAATACATTTTGCACTGCCGTTGCTTTAATGCAACGCCTACATTTAAATCCTCATAATTTTGGATATAAGAGACTAAAAAGCAAGTGATTATTTGAGGTCTTTTTTTTTTTTTTTTTTTTTTTTTTTATTAAGTCTATGGAAAATTCCTTACAGACTACTATATACATAAATTTTAAATTTTTTACATATTTACAAAAATTGAAAACATACAAGATTATTATTTTTTAATAAATGATTTTATGGAATAAAAGATTAAACTTAAATTATATTTAATTGATTAAACAACAAGATTAGATTCCTTTTAGTGACTTGTATATTTTCGGAAATGTCAATGAAGGCATATAAGTTGTTAAATTCATTGCAAATTTTGCGGAATGGATCAAAATTTGCGTAATTGGACTGAAAGTACTGCAGTTTTAAAGGCTGGTAACACCGTGTTGGTCGAGTTGGAACAACGAACTCAAGTTTGCTAAGAAGATAATCGGAATTCGTAATACCTTTTAATAGATTGATCAGGAAAGATACATTTAACACAATTCTTCTACTTTTGAGCGTAGGAAGTTTTATTAATGCTAAACGCTTTTCATAACGATACAAAGAAATAAAAAAATTAAGAACTTTTATTTAAAGGTTGCCATATAATTAATAAAAAAATACAATTTTTAAAATATTTTTATGAAACTTTTTTAAACAAAATTTAATTTATAGAAAAAATACCGGTGATATGAATGTTATATGCTGATTTGGTTAGGGACGTATGGACAAATTTTTGGAATGAGAAAAATTTTTTATACAGTACTCTAAGAAAAAAAATCTGTAATGTGTACAGAAAGTTTTGCTATTTTAGGGAAAATTTAGCTATTTTGAGCCTTGTGTTACTTTTTTGCTAAATGTAGCAACACATGTCTGCTGAACTGTAGTAAAATGAAATTAGTTGAAAAAATTAGTAGCCGCTACTAAATTATAGTAAGATTTCGGTAAACTGCAACTTAACTGACAACAAAAATTAAAAAAGTAAAACAATTTTGTTTTTCAATCCTTTCTTTAGACTTTTTTAATAAAAGATGAACATTATTTTAAACTTCCATGAACATTTTTTTAAACTGCTTCTTCTTATTTATGAAATATTTAATAACATTTATGATGCATTTCATATAAAGTTATGAAACTTCGTATAATATTTATGAAACATTTCATACATATGAAGAAGCCTGCTTTCAATTTACAATTTTATGAAACAGCTTCATCATATTTATGAAGCTTTTCATAACTACGAGTAAGATGAAGCTTTTTCCCTGAGTGAATGCGGTGACCGGTGAAAATGGCACCGGCCTGAGAGAGCCAACCCTTTGAAAATAGCGCCGGTCCCCATGAAATATCCCGTGACTGGTCAAAATAGAACCATTCTAAAAGTAATGGACCTGCATTTTTTCGTATTGGTCTAGTCTAATATTTTAGAATATGAATGGGCAGGGAAACTATTTTATAGTTTTAATATTTATTAATTGAAAATTTCATTGTCTTTTTGAATGCTATGAAACATATTTTCTTTATACACTTCGGTTCACTTATTTAAAGGCACTAAAAATTCCATATTCAGCAACCTGTATCTTTTGCAATTTTTAACCGATTGCAGAACTATAAAATGAAAATGGAAGCTAGACATCTTGAGATATAAAAAACATCCTGGCAGCAGCAGTTTCTTACCTAAAGATCGTTTCTTGAGCAATTTATCAAAATAAAAATTAAAAAATTTGCTATTTTTTTGGTTCACTTGGATAAAGGCATTTTAATTAAATTTAATGAAGAACGGTTTTTTCTTGTTTTTTAATTAATTTTACTTTATTAAAGAGTTTTTAGTAATGGGTACAACCACCTTTGTTTTTAATAACTTCAAATATACGGGTTTTCATTGACAGATAAAGCGAATTAATGTAATCCAACGAAATTTGATTCCAAGCATCCTTAATGGCCTGAATTAGTGACTCCTTGTCATCGAATTGTCTTCCTCCTTCATAGACTTTACGAGATAACCAACCCCAGACATTTTCAATAATGGTTAGATCAGGAGAATAGGGTGGCCAATCAAGAATATTTACATTCTGGCTTGAAATGAACTCCTTAACTACTCTCGCGTTATGTATAGGAGCATTATCCTGCTGCAATATCCAAGATATGGGACCAAATAGTTCACTGAACTTCGGAAAAGCCGATTCCAATAACGTTTTATAGCTTGCACCAGTCATGTTTGCACTTTGAAATTCAAGATCAATGGTGCCATAGTACGTAATAGAACCCCACACCATATCGCCGCCCTCTCAGCTTTGATGTCGGTTCAAAAATCGGTTTTCTTTCCGCAGATTATGGAAATAATAGTTGTAGCTATCAGGCCCATCTCAATTAAACTTCTTTTCATCCGTAAATATTACGGTTCTCCAGTCATTTACATGACCTCTTTGCTGCACATCCCATACCATGTAGTCTCTTGCGAATTGAAGCCGCTTTTCCTTACGTGGAGCATTAAGTGGCGGCTTTTTTTTAATTTCAGGTATTTTAGATACTCACAGCTCTTTATTACTCTGCGTACTGTTGACTTCCTCGCTTTCACTCCAGCTTGAGCTCTTATTTTTTATAAGGATAAGGCATAATTAGATTCAATTCTTATAATTTTTCTTTTCTCATACGCAGATAAAGACAATGAAACCCTTCCTTTAAATTTTTTTTCATACCTTTCGGGGTCCTTAATGTAATTGTCAACAACTGTTGGGCTTCGTCCAGTTTTTTGAGCTATTGCGCGGTTAAAATAACCTTCAGAACGGTAAACATCGATTTTAATTTTTTCCGATAAATTTAAAATTTTTTTTCTTGCCATTTTGACTTGTAAAATTATTAAGATGCAATAAATTGTAATAAACAAACGCTCCCTACGAAAAATCATCGCTTACTTTAAAAATTATACATAAATAATAAAGTGCCTTTATTCAATGGAATCAAAAAAAATAGCACAGTTTTGGACTTTTTTTAATAAATTGCCCAAAAAAAAGTTGTAAAGGTAAAAAACCACTATTGGCATAATTTTTTTTATATCTTAAGGTGTCTAACTTCCAATTCTATTTTATAGTACTAAAATCAGTTAAAAATTGGAACAGATACAGGATGATGAACACAGATTTTTTAATGCCTTTAAATAAGTGAACCGGAGTGTAAGTTACATTTAATTATAAGACTCACTGTATCTTAAACTACTATTTGATGATATCATAAAATTAATAATCAACAATGTCTGGTACTAGAAATATACAAAAAAACATAAAGAAGTAAAGAAAAATTCTGGAAAATATCAAATTCAAAAAAAGAAGAACTCCAGTGAAATATACCAACATATTTTATACCTGGCGCTAAGATTTTAAACTTTTTTTTGCCAAAAAGTACAAACAGCAAAAAATTCACAGATGGTTATTCTGTAATAAAATATAAAACATTGTTTTTTTTCAACCAATTTTTTTTTCACAAATTTATCTAGAGCCAACAAAAAGTTTTCATAAAAAATAAAAAAAGCTATAAAAATAAATATTACAGGACAACAAAATAAAAGGACATAAAGAAAAAAACTTTAATATATTATTCTCTATTGTTTTGGCATCATGGCCACCCTGTAGAGTAAGTCAGTCAGATTTTTTTTTTTTTGCTATGTAACATGTTGCAACAAGGGTGTTAACATACTCCCTCAATGTTGTTCAGTTGATTGAGGATGTTAAGGTCCTGCTGTATGTGTTAAAGATTCGCAGTTTATGTAGGATTTACATAAATGCAATAATGTCTTTATATAATTTTTTTGGGTCCTTTATTTTCCACTTTTAGTGTGTTTTATCTTTATATGTCCACTAGTTATATGAGATTTTTATATCCTTCTTTTTTTTAAGTAAAAATCCTTGTAACAAGTATTATTTGTTGAGTCATGTTTAAATAGCCAGTTAGTGGTTGATTACGTATTGTTTAACTTTGTGAAAAGAGATGGTGGTGATTTTTGTTACAACATAAATGGTATTTAAATGCTATGGTATAACAATTTTAAATTTCTTGAAAAATTCGTTAACAATTAAAAATATTTTTTCTTTGAAAAAATCTTGAAATTCTTAAAAACTTTCCATACAAGTTTGAAAAACTTTTTCTTTCTAAAAACTGCTTTGAATGTGAGAAAATTTTATTATAAAATTCTGGACATGTATTTCGTAGATTTAGATTAGGGTTGCCATATTTGAAAAGTGAAAAAAAGTACATTGATGAAAAAAAACAGTACTTTTCAAAAAAAAAAAAACAGTACATTTTTGTATTTATTGTTAACATAACTTTTACTTCAATACATCACATATTTACTTAAAATAAAATAATACACCGAACCAAATAGCGTAGGTAAAATCAACAAAAAATTTTTGTAGATCTTTAACGAAATTTTGTCAATTTTTTTTAAAGATTTAACAAACTTTATTCAAATCAACAAAATTTCGTCAAGTTTACATCCTCTAAAGAAGTAAAATTGACTAAATTTCATCAAATTGACTAAATTTCGTCAAATTGGCTAAAATTATTAGTTTGGATGCCAATAATTTTTGCATTGGGCAGTGTCATGAAAAAAAATTGTGTTTACAAACATCCATTGCTTGAAAAGTAAAACCAAACTTATATATGTACAAAGAAACGAAGTGGAATTAATACAGGGATATTCAAAAAATTTATATAAAAAACTATTGTACACACGAAAAAAACATGGTTAAAAAAATATATATTCTTTGTACACGCAAAAAAACTTGTTTATATAAAAATATGTAAAATATACAAAAAAACAGTACAAAAACAGTACAAATCCAAAAAAACAGTACTTTTGCGTACTGTTTTAGGTGTTGTGAATAAAACAGTACATTTTTCAAAAAACAGTACATGTACTGTTTAAAACAGTACGAATGGCAACCCTAATTTAGATTCAGATTCCAAATCATGCAACCTTTTTTGTGATTGATTTCATATGTTATAAATACTATATGTTCGATATACATATATGGTAATCTTTTTTAAAAATTAAAACTACTGCTTTTAAAAAATTGTGGTTTTTAGAATATGAACCTATCAAATTTTATATCTGACATAATGTTGAATTTTTTGTTAGACATAACTGTGAATATATTTCGTTTTATGTCAGATTTAATGTCCGACATATAAAATATTCATTTGGGATAACGCTAGGAAAAGGTTGTACTTAAATTTTAAATGACATATTTTATTTTTGACATAATGTAAAATTTTATATCAGACATAACTGCATCTCTTTTTATGTCAAATTTCATGCCCAACATTTATAATACTGATTAAGAACAAACGCTTTTATAAAAAATATTGAAATTATTGATATAGTAAAATAATCAGGTGAAAGCTCAGAGTTTTCTTAAAAAAATTCTGTATAACCTGAGAAACTGAAAAGTTTTATAACAGACATATAAAAAAAATAATGTGTCAAAAATTAATATGTACTTTATTTAGAAACTATTTTTTTAAATAATGGTATTTATTGCAGAGTGTTTAATTTTATATCCGACATAATGTCAATGTTTTTGTCAAACATGATTGTGAATATTTTGTATTATATCTGACATAAGATTATATCGAATTAATTTTTAAATACGAAATTTTACTGTAGTCCAATTTTATTAAAAAAAAAACACTGATTCGCCTTCATACGAAACGTCAAAATTTTATTTTATTTACATGTTATGTATTACTCTCAAATTTTATTTTAGACATTTGTAACAATTGATTCCTTAGAATTTGAAGTTTTTATTTGCCAAATTACTTAGTATTAATTTTTTACATATTAAATGTAAAATTTCATGTCTTTCAGATTTGATGTCAGACATAATTCAGAATTAATTTTTAATTTTATGTTAAAATTTATTAAAAAAATTTCACAATTTTTTTTGTCCGGCTAGATTTTTTACAGATGAAAAAGCATTCATTTTGGATTTTATGTCAGGCATCCATCGCATTGGATTTACTGACATATTTAAGTTAAAACATTAAAAAACTCTGTTTAGAACCTTTAAAATTTCAGTTATTTTGTATGAAATCTTTTTTTTTTGTTTCTACTAACTAAAATAAATTTCATCAGTTAAACACAATTTAGCAATCTACATCATGAGCTCGTTAATCATTTAACACTCTTCTAGGGACTTATCACAATCAAACTACATATTTTTGTATTCTTTCCATTTGTGGTGTGTGAATGTTTTTGGAAAATTTCTGGAGGCACTAATGGTGGTCATTTTACATGTTTAACATTGACATGTAACAGACATCAGACCAGTTGGTGTTATGTCATTGTTGTTTCCTATAGTACGCCAAATATGTCAGTGACACGTGACACATATCAAAATATATAGAATGATGACACAAAAGCTACTTTTATAAGGTTATATATGTGAACATGACATGAATGTGACCGGTGGAAACATTACTCTCGCACCCTAAAATAACAATTTTTATACATTTATAGCTTTAAGGTATTTGGTTAATTAATCATATTAAAGAGATAACAACTAATTGGTAATATTAAAGACTTATTTATAAAAAAAGGTAGAATTGTGGTAAAAAAAAATATTTTACAGGGACAATTTAAGTAATGAAATTAAACAATATATTATAAAAAGATGAAAATAAAGACAAATAGCCCAAAAAATTGTTTTACAATCAGTATCCAATAAGTATCATACTAGATCTAGTTACAATAGAACCGATTTTAGGATTTCCTCTTGAAAACCCAGTTCTACTTGGTAGCAAAAGAACCGATTGCCATGGGAATAATACCAAACAAAAATCATTGGTTTTAGACATAGATAACATAGATCTACTTTCAGAGCACGTAACTCTTGATAATGGGTTGGATATACGAAATAAATTTGTTTGTTGTTAAATCAAGAAGAGTTTGAGAGTCTATGATTTTAGAACCAACAGTATATCGGGTTATAAAGGAAAAGAAATTGTTTTACAATCGGTTATTTGAAACAGAATTTAACTGGGAGTTGGACACAGAAAAAACTAAAATCAAGCTTCAACAAAAATATTTGTTAATTCAATTAAAAGTTTAATTGAAATCGGTTCTATTAAGGAAATTATAGTATCAATTAAAATAATTTGTAAATATTTAATTGATTTTATTTGCAGTTTGGATTTTAATCATATTCTTAAAAATTGTATTGAATATTGTTTTTAATTTGAAAAACATTTTAAGTATAAAAAAAAAACTTTTAAAAAGGATCATCAAAATTGAAATAACCGGCAAAAAATTATAATACGTTAATATTTGCATAAATCGCCTAAATTTTAATAATCGAAACATTGTAAAACATCAATATTAATGAAATCACTAAAACTAGAAAAAACGTCATTATTAAATAAAAATCTCGAAAACATTTTTAATTTTTGTGAAAGGCGTGGTAGAGAAAAATGAGTGTATTTTCTAAAAATCATAACTACATTGTAAATTTTCAATTTTCTGAATCAGACTGCGCAGTTTCTGGTATTGAACCTTCGTCAGTGACCCTGTTTTTTTGAATAATGTAATATTTGTTGTGTTTTTATTTGTTCGATTGCGTCTATATGAAATTTTTCTGTGCAATCACTGACCGTGGTATAGATAAACCGATTTCTAATGTCACATGCACTCGCACTACACGTTAGACAGAGCGCTTTAGCGCACTGAGCTATCTTCAGGTCGAGTTTTGTTGTGGTTAAAACTAGTTTATTCAATACACGGTGTTTTTGTTCTTACATACATAATCCAACAACACAACAGTTCTATTTTTAGAAACTTACCTCACTCTAATGTCCACTGTTTTCCCATATGTAAGTGATGCCATATCTGTGATATATTCTTTGTATATTCGATAGATGGCGCTTCCGTAGTTAGGGAAGAATTGCCAGAGAGCAAAGTTTGAATTTTGTTTGAGTGTTTTAATTTTGTAATTTTTTTTTGTAATTTCGTCGATTTTAATTTTGGTAATTGTGGCGATTTTTTGAATTTTAGGTTATTTTTTTTTATTATTTTATAGATTTTTTTATTTTAATTTTGAAGCTGTTTTGTGGATTTTTTTCATTTTGACTTATTTTGTTTTCAAATGTTGGTTTTTTTTTTCAAATATTTATTTTGTTGATTTTTGTATAATTTGGTGATTTTTTTTTTCTAATTTTGGACTTTTTTCACTTTGTTGTTATTATTGCGCACCAAATATATTTTCAATTAAACATTTAAT
The DNA here is from genome assembly GCA_021234595.1 of Delia radicum. Taxonomy (NCBI): domain Eukaryota; kingdom Metazoa; phylum Arthropoda; class Insecta; order Diptera; family Anthomyiidae; genus Delia; species Delia radicum. The sequence continues at coordinate 226,338,290 of CM037854.1, forward strand.
ATATATTATTAAACTTTTAATTGAAAGTTAGTTTGAAATCAAACAAAAGTTTAATTTAAATTTTATTGAAAAATTTTTTTCTGTGTAGATTTTCTGCGAAATATGTTAAATTTTAATTTTTTTTTCTGCAAAAATTTATTTAAATTTATAATAACATAGCACATAATAACATATAATTTCCAAACCATTAATCATTAACAATATAAAAAAAGTCATACAAATATGACTAAAATTTTTCAATTTTTATTATTCCACATATAAATAGACGCCATAACCAAAAAATAACCATAATTTAAAAGTCTTTTAAAAAACAATTGCCGAAACATAAAAATTTAAACGAAAAAAAGATACAGTAATAAATGTGACACCCTACAAATTTTATGGCTTCTCCCATATTGAAAAAAAATAAAATGTTATAGTTATAAAAAATATACTTTCTAAAAAAAAAGAATTGGATATTTTATAGAGTTATAAAAAAAAAACAAATGAGACTCTATGTGTTTGTATATCCTGTTAGAAAATAATACCAACATAACCATAAAATTAAAAAAAAAAAAATATCCTAAATAAATGGTTTTTCCCTTCAATAACCAGAACTATAGTCTCTCATACCTAAACACTTGCTTTTAACTGTCAATGTCACAATAATGACATTATACTGGCTGGATCGAATACAATGTTTTCATGCTCACATACTGCCCTTTATACTATGAAGATATGCCAACACAAGTGTCATATGTCAAATGTTTTAAACTTACTATAAAAAAAATACAGATACAATTAGGGTAATTTTAGTTTGTTATATTGAGTCAGTAAATAAACAAAATACAACTCTGATTTTACAAATAATATAAAATATGTTTAACACGAGATTTTACAATATATTGGTGTATCCAAACATTTCTTAAGCTTCTATTTATCATATTGTGACGTTCTTTCATGATGAACAGTTAATTTATATTTATGTCAACCATAAAATTTGACAGCCATATATTTTCATATTGAAAATCAATAATTTTTAAATGTCGCAAAAAAATTTTATTTATATACAACATGAAAATTGACAATTATAAATTGTATGTCAGACATATAATATTACGGGTGTGATATATATGTCGGACATACCCAACAAAAATTGTTCTGCCAAAGTATCATTATAATTGAGCATTTTCATTGATGAATTCAACATTGCCTTGTCATATGAAGGAAGCATACAACTTTCTAGGAATATTTTATGCTTAAATAGCTTCCAAATAAGTGGTTTAGGCTGAATTTAACATTGCCTTGTCATAGGAGGGAAGCAACTTTCTAGGAATATTTTATGCCTAAATAACTTCCAAATAAGTGGTTTAGGCTGAAAAACTATCAAAGAAACATATTTGAAATGCTAACTTTATAGATGAAAATGCCAAATTTGATGAAAAAAAAATTTTCCTGATTAAAATTGAACGTTATAAAATGATCTTCTTTAATTATCTCTATGATAAAATTGAAAATCGCGAACAAGAAATTAACTAAATTTTTATATATGTCTGACATACAATTCGCCAATAATGCATTTTATGCTTGATATAAAAATTTCACATTATCGGACATAAAATTTAACCGTAAAGAATTTTTTTATATATGTTAGGAATATTTAATTTTTTGAATGTTCATTTATATCCGTATTAGGTAAATTCATCTTAGAAATTAAATGTTTTTAAGTGGCACATTAAATTTATTACTAAGTTATTTTTATAGGTTATAAAAATTAAGGTGAAATGTAAAATTTTGAAAAAAAAAATCATTTCTAACAGATGTATGTCTGACAAAATATTTGACAGTAATGCGTTGTTTGTCATAAATATTAAATAGGATAGGTGCACACAGAGAAATAAAGTGCCAACTCAATTGAAAACTGTATTTTAGTGGTAACGACCAAGAAATTTGGTTGGTACAACCGTATTAAAACTTGGTTACTGAATACTTTAGGTGTTGCAACTAAATTTCAATTGTGTTAGCCGCATTTTGTTGTTAAACCAATATTTAGTTGTAGAAACCGATTTTTCTTGCAGTAACCGAATTCGAGTCGTAGTAATAAGAATTCTGTTGGCAAACGGCAAGATTTTTCTCTGTGTGTGGGTCACACAAACAGAGATGTATTTTTATGTTAGGACATTTGTTTCAAATTCTGACAAAATTTCACTTTCTATTTTTATATCCTATTCTATGTTCTAAACTGTGACTACCCTTTTTGTAGTGTCTAAAAATATCTAGTAGCATGTGTTTTTGAAAAAATGTCTCATGATATCATTTTCAATACAACTTACTCCTTCTATTATTATACAAATATGTATTCTTTCCTCTATTCAGTCAAGTGTGCAATTATTAAATATAAAATTATTATGTCTTTTTTTTGGAATTATTTCTCTTCGTGTTATTGTTTTTATTTTATGACATGTTTTGACTGTATTTAATTTATGGCATCACATTAAAATACTGAAACTCGTTTGTTTTGGGTGCTTTACAATGAGGTTCCACTGCCTGATATATGGAAGTAGGAGTGGGTTATGGGAGATGGATTGTGATAAACAATGTGATTACAAGTGTAAATAAAGATTATAAATATACTTGTGTGAAAATGTTTGTATAAAAGATAAAAATTAAAAAGATTTCAGAGAAATTTTCTTAAAACCTGATGATGCATCAAATTAATTGCTAATAAAAATTATTTAATTTCATGTAATTATTTCGTTATCTAAGGTGACAATTTTGAAACTGAAAATTTTTAGCTATTAATGAGTGGACATGAAATTTCACAACTAATGTCTGGACAAAAAGTTTGATATTTGAAAACCCTGAGATAGAAGAAAAAAATGTAATACTAAATAACTTTTAAATTTTAAGTTTGATATTTAGAAAACCTGCAATTGTACAACAAACTGTCATCATTCTGTTAAATTTTAAAAAGTTACCTTGTAAAATTATAAACTTTTCGCTGCTTAATATTTTCCAAAACATGATTTTAATTTACAATATTTTTTCTGTTTTTCAAAATCCATAATTTATGAAGACCTCATTTTCCGGTTTTTTATAAAAAAAGAATACCAGTTACAAAAAATATAAGTCTGTCTCTGAAATATGCAAAATTGTTTTTATATTTGTTGGCCCCAAAAACGTATGGGTCTTTTTATGGAGTCTACTTGTCATATGATATGCAGTGGTTATAAACAATCAATATATATATTTTTTTTATATAAGCAAAAAAAAAAAATCAAAATTTTTTTGGTAGCTAAAATACGTGACTTTGCCAAAAAAAATAACCTATACTGCAAAAGGTACTATTCCGACAGTCTTTAGCCTTTAGGGAAATTCTACTAACGGTGGTCTTGCAGCAATACTCCATGTATACCTTAAGTTTTTTCTTGCATAAACATTAAGTTTATTGAACTGAATTTATATGCTTTAGCCATATCACGTGACTCAATTATATTTGAATTTGAAACACATTAATATATTTTTGAAATTGAAAATTTTCTTGTGGAAAAACTATTAGGAACAATTTATATTCTATTTATAAGTTTTTTATTTCTCAAAAAAAAAAAAAAAAATGCGAATAAATTTGTTTGCTTTTAATATTTTCTACAATTTTTTGCAATTTTATTTTTCACTAAAGTCATTAAACACATTCTAGACAGTCATTCAAGAAAACTGTTTATGTCCGTCATATATTCATGAAGTATTTTGTGGAATTGCATTAACCCTTTAAAAAGCCAGAGTTAATGTAAATGAACAGGAAATTTTTGTACTTCAAGACATAAAATTGGACATGACATTTGACAACATTAAGATACTTACGGTAAGACATGAACTTTAACTACTAAACTACGAATGCCTGGCCATAAAATTTGACAATTAATAAACTTATGTCTGGAGAAAAAGATTGATTTTTATTAAACATGCGATTGAATATAAAACTTTACTACTTTTAACATTTAAGTTTGATATTAATAAAGCCTGCAATTTAACATACTTAACTGAACATAAAATTAACCTAGATTAAGATCTACGAATTAACATTAGCATTACTAAAAGTTCTTAATCTGGAGATGAAAATTGACAACTAAAATAGCTACGCCTGGTAAAAAAGTTTGCCACCTGGAAAACGTGCCTTTGAACATAAACATAACATAGAATATTTAAATTCTAAAAGACTCAGGTTAGACATGAAATTCGATTATTAAAAAGGAATTTTAAAGACAATACACATGTCTCTTATTAATCTATTAATCATTTGAAACTCATATTTAGAGAAAAGAGCAAAGGAAAAATAAAGTTTGAGTAAATTATCTGAAATTCAAAAATGTAATGAGGGGAAAAACTAATAACCTCAAATAGTTCAATTATTTTAAGTGGAATAAAGTTCTCCTAAGTGGACATGAAATTTGACTACGAACAAGAAAATGTTTTCAAGTTGTTAGTTAAAAAGAACGGGATAAAGCCTAGGAGAAAAAATCATCTAAAATTTGACAGAACAGATAAAAATTACGTACTCGTAGTTTCTTATATCGACCAAGTCATATAATTTAGGGTTAAAACTAGCGGTAAATAAATTGAGCGCAAAAAATAACAAAAAACTGGACATAGAATTTGACATAGAACTTGACAACAAACTCATGTGGATCTCCGATTGTGCTGAAATTTGGAAATGGTATAAGAGTCAAATCTTTCGAACTCATGTTTTTTACTCCGGTTGCTCTAATATTTGAAGCAACACAACTTACAGATAAAAAGCTCTGGACAAGTGGGAACTTCGATTCCGCTAAATTTAAATATCTGATAAGTGATACTAAACTTACTAAGCAGAATTTTTCTCTACGTACCAAATTTATAATTTGGAGGTAAAAATAGTTCAGAGTTCATACTTAGAGAATAAAAAGGCGTAAAAGAAAGGTAGAAAAAATACCATTAACTGGACATCAAATTTGATTCCTTGGTATTATAGTAGCGGGCTCGTAATTTTTATTATCCTGTTATCAATGTATATTGTGGTAAAATTTTTTTTTATCCCTGATATTAGACATAAAATTTGACATTTATAATATGGTTAAAGTGGAGAAAGCTTGTCAACGTTCATGCTTTATGTGTTAACTAAAATGTAGAACACTTTCGTGCCCAAACGTAATTAATTTAGACACGAAATTTGACATAAATTAGATGAATAAGCAGTTGAATATTTCTGCTGTCAAATTTCATGTCCAACATCAGATTTTAACTTAAATGTATAAAATTATAACCATACGCTTTAATATGATGTCAAGTTTCATGGCAAGCCCTAAATGTATACCATAAAAAAGTTTAAATATGTTAAGGGTTAATAAATTATTTACAAAGTTTTTTTTAGTCTTGTTTCAACAACAATGTGTGTTGCAAGTGCGTAAAAATAGAATTTAACAGACGGACAAGACAGACATACAAAGATATTTTGAACACTTCGTGACGCATGAATTAAAAGAAGAAAGAGTAAAGAATCTATTCATGTTTTGCTGTGTATCATAAATGTGCTAGTGACATTTAACAGATTGCGAATTTTTTATAGTTTTAGAGCACACACATTTTAAATTAATTAGATTATTCGACACGAGAGGAAATAAATTAAATTAATGGTCGAATAATTCGATACATTCTGACAAGATTGAAAAATTCTTTAAATTTAAACTAAAACTTTAAATAGATGTAAGAATTTTTATGAATCTGTTCAAAAATGGAAATTTTTATAAGGTAGTATAGGGTAAAGTAAATGGTGAACTGGTTCCAAAGAAGTATTCACGAATAATTTGTTTAGCTCTTTTAAAGAATATTTTTGTAGAGTTGTTCACATTTTAAATTTCTGCCTGGACAAAATATAATTATTTTGTCTTTTAATGGATTTTATGCGTGAAGTGGGAAGTGTTGGGGGTGAAGTGGAAAATGTTAAAAATCTTACTAAACACGATATAAATGGTTAGTTTAAATATATTTTATGCCTATTAATAACTTAAATCAGAGCAAAACATAAAAAAAAATTAGAAATATTTGGAAAATTAAATAAGTAAAAAAAAAATGTATTGTTTTTAATTTTTTTTTAATGTATTTGTTATTCTCAAGCTGAAATGTGATAGCGCATTTTCAAAACATGCTGTATCATGATTAAATTATGATTTTTCAGATTACCCTTTACCCTATCACACCCTATAATTCCTTAATATCAAACATTAGTATGGAAACTTTACAAATATTTAAAATTCTAAATTTAACAGTTCATCTTATGTTATTATTTTGTCATTTAATAAGTTTTTTGCTTGATTTTAGCAGTTGTAGGGTAAAGTGAGAAATATATGGGTTGGAGTGGGAAAAGGTAAAAATCTGACTAAAAAGTAAATAAAATACTAGCTTAGACATAGTTTATGCTTATTATCAACTTAAAACCGATGAATACATACAAAAATATCAATCAAAATAGTTTGTAGTTTAAATTAACTGAAAATGTAATTTAAAATAATTAATAAATCACTTGAAATCCGGTTTACTTACTTTTCATTTAAATCAAATGTTTTTTGTTATTTATTTTTAAATATCGTTAAAATAACTAAAAAAATTCATAAGAAAAAATCAATATTATGTTAAAAATAAGTGGTCAAATGTTAACTACATATCAGTAAAAATAAATATTCGAGTCATTTATTTGAAATTATTTCAGTTTTTTTTTTTTGTTTTTGGTTTGTTTTTGGTTTGTTTTTTTTCTAGAAAATGTGGACAAATGTAGTGTGTTTGTAAAGCTGTTGTATTTGTGGAAACATTTTCAATTTCTTGTATTTTGAATTGAAATAATTTTGTATATAAACAAACCACTTTAATAAAAATACAGACTGAATTTTAGGAATATTTTTTCTTGAAATAAGAATATAAATTTATAATAACTGTAACGGAAACAAATAAACTACAAAATTCCGTTTTTGTGCTTAAATTTGTATGAAAGTTAAAATAAATGAAAATAATAAATAAAACTAAAAAAATTTGGAGGATTTTAAAAGTTTAATAAAAATGTATATTAATTAAATACATTTTCTTAATGTATTCATCATTTCCAAAATATGCAGACTCATAAAAAATTTATTATTTCCCAAATTACCCCCTTACCTTACTTACCCTATATTCCCCTACTACACTGCGTTGCAAAACTATAATTACACATTAATTTCACTAAATTTCGTAAGTTAAAAAAAGTAGAAGAGTTGAAATGTAAAACCAATGGCAAATTAATTGTAGAACTTTTTCTGGGACAGTGAACCATTACATTTTGACTCCCAGGAACCTATTCTAGAACTGGTTCCATGTAAGCGATGATAAAATAAGCTATTCTAGAACAGGTTGAAAGGAATAACAAAATCAATTAGTGCTTCATAACTACATATAAATACACTTAATATATCTTTACAAAAATTTAAGAAAAATATTTTAATGTAGCATTAATAATACGTGAGGCCTCCTTTTTTTTAATCAACTCAAAAATTCTACCATATTTATTTGAAGTTCGCTATAGATCTTCGCGAAAAACGTGAAAAACGCTTTCATATTGACGGTTTTCTGCGTAAACTCGACGGGTTCATACTTCCCAAATATTCTCAATGGGAGTTTTAATCGTCTGACGACTTACATGTAATGCGGCATTGTCTTGTCATAAGCACTTGGATTATTTGCAAAATTTGTGACAACCACATGTGAACGCCTTATTTTTCTAGCAATTTCCGGAAAACTTATGCCACTTTTTAAATAGTCTAAAATTTTAGCTTTTTCTAAATCACTTAGATATGAGCCACGCAGCATTTAATTGCAAATTGATTAAAATTGCATACACAGAAAAAATTATCAACCTAAAATATCTAATTAAAGTTTTGATTTGAATTTAATTTGTTTCTAAACAAATATTTAATTGAATCAATTAATATTTTAGTTGACTTTTAAATAAATAAATACATATTTTATTTTAGACGCAATTATCATATTATTTTTTCATACACTGTATGCATAAAAAGAAAATTTTCAGTATAAAATACCAAATACCTTTGAAGTTTACAAACAAAACAAGCACACACACATACAGACTCAGCATTGCAAAAAACACACATACCAACGTATAGATCACACACTTTTTTTGTGTGTATCATATTTTTTTTTTTTAGAAGTTATTTATAACTTTTTTTCCTTCTTAATTTTAATAAAAGGTTTAATTAATAGTATCATTGCCGTGATCGGTGCAAAATCAATTAAAATATTAATTGATTCAATAAATTTTTCTAATTGAAACCCGTTTTTAGTTTTTTCTGTGTAATAAACAAAAATAATTCTTTAATTTTTCTTTATTTAATATTCTTCTTTGTTTACCGTCATATATAATTATAATTATAAAAAACTAACAAAATATAAATACACAATTTTTCTCTTAAATCAATTAAGTAATCTCTTAAATTTTAAACAATAAGAGATCAGTTATCACACTCTTAAAAACAGTTAAAAGTTTTAAAAAAATGTTTATAATATTACAAAAAATAGCAAAAATCATTTGTCATTATAGTTATGCAACGCAGTGTATCAAACGTTAGTATAGAAAATTTGCAAAAATGATAAACTTCATAGCTTATTATCTACACATAAAAAATCTTAATTACATTTCTGTTCTTAAAAAAACCCTCCCCTTATTAACTTTTTTAATAACCTTTAGCCTTCTTCCCTTTAACGAAACCCTTTAATTCCAACAAATATAAAAAACGACTTCTAGACAACTTAAAACCAAAAATAACTAATAAAAAACTATTGTCTTAATGTCAACAACACTTAAAATATATTTGTTATTTCATTTATATTTTCTTCATTTCAAGTTTCCCCCTTTTTCCCTAAAAAAAAACCAAACAAAACTTATTATTTACTTAGTTTCTTAGTGGTTGATTTTTGTTTGATCCTTGTAGCTCAAAAATAAAAATAATTCCACCAAAAATATTTTTATATATTTGTCGTTCTCTGCGTGCCATCATCATGATTATCAGTAAAAACGAGTATGTTAGGAAACGGAAACTAAAACAATAAATACTTAAGTTAATGAATAACGAGTAGAAGTTTTATTTTTTTATAGTTTTCTTCAAGTTGAATAAACAAAGTTATGTAGATGTCTTAAGACAATCTTTGTAGTTTTATGTTTCAAATGTCTATGTTTGTTTTACTCTTATGTTGTATGTGTTTGTAAGGTTTCGTTTTTTTTTTTGTTTTTTTTTTTGAGTTCACATAAGGATAGTTAGTGGTAGAGAGTTTTGCGGTAAAAGTTTTTTAGTTGTGCAGCAGAGATTATCGTCTTAAGAAGTAAATGAAGTCGTTTTTAAGTTCTGAAGATGATAACATAATATAAGTTTTCTTAATAAAGGATAATACAGAGTAAAAAGATTTAGCAAGAGCCATAGTTTTTAGTGTAAAGGGATACTATATTAAATTATAACACCTAAAAGGAGGCAACAAATTTTACATTTTTTAATGCGCCTATAAGTGTGCTTTAGTTTTTGAAAATTTTCACATTTTTATTTAAAAAAACAAATTTGTACACAATATTAACCTGTTTTCTCTTTCTTTTCAGGTAAATTTTTATTCAAAATATCCTGTAGTCAAGTAAGTTTTTATTATCTAATCCAATTTGGAATTACACTTTATTTTTGTTTAATTGGATTTTGCAATAAATAAACTCGAATAATTAGGGGAAGAGGGGCTATCTTAAAAAAGCTTTCAGAATATAAGAATTTTCATGAAATTTGTTAAAATACTAACCCTTGAAATTTTTAAAATTAAAAAAATTTAAATTCAACTTGAAAAAATTTTTCTCTTTTGCTAATTTTTATTCGTTATATTAATACCATTTTATCGATATATTATATTAATACCCGAATCGATTAACAACCGAGTTTGAATGATTTAAGTGTCATAAAAATAATTTTATTTACATTTCCATAGAAAAGATGATGGTAAATATATTCAAAAATATTTACCTGTACACTCATAGACATAAATCTGTTAAAAAAGCAGAAAAAGCGACTAAAAATTAGTTTAAAATAACGTAGCAGAAAATATTGATAAAATTAACAGATTTCTTTTGCTAAACATTAATAAAAATAAGAACAACAAAACCAAAACTGTTAACATTACAAAATTCTAGCTATATTGGACTTGAATTTTAGTTAATTGAAAATAGCCATTTACTCTGCCAAAATTAGCAAAAAGTTTTACTTAATATTTGTAGACTAAAAAGAGCAAACAAAAACTGTAATATCAACAACACTTTTGCTATATTTATTTTAAATTTAGTAGAATGCCAATAACAGTATATTGTGCTAAAAGCATCAGAATTTCTTGCTAAAAAATTGTAGATTGCTAATTTCAGAAGGGTAGATTTTTATTCGCCTTTAAAAAAAATTAAAATTTCACATTTTTTTTATTGATTTTTTGTTGTCTACTAATATTTAGCTAATCTTTTTGCTGATCTTTACAGATTAATTTGTTACTTTCAACTGACTAAAATTTATCTCAAATATGATTTAATATTTGTCGATTCAACAGCTTTTTTGTTGTTTTTGCTATTATTGTCTTACTAATATTTAGCAAAAAACTCTGCTCATTTTAACTGATTTTTCTGTAACATAATTTTTGACTACTTTTTCATTAGTTTTGTCAAAAAAAAATGTTTTTTTCTATTAGTGTAGAAAATATTTTATTTCTTTTCAAAATTTTAAATTTTTATTATTTAAAACTTTTTGTTAAAATAATTGAAATACCCTCAACTTAAGGTAATTTCTCTCTTTTTGGTAAATTTTTATTTCGTAGAATTAAAAAAAAAAAACAAAGAAATAATGTGAAAATACTGTTGCAAAATAATATTTACCGAAAATACTTGTACGTACATTTAAAGTTTACGAAAACTTACATTAAAAAAAACTGCTAATTTGCATTAGTTTTCAAAACTTCAAAAAAATTTTTTTCTTATGCACTTTGCAATTTATTGTAGGATTATTTATGTTTTGGGTTATTTTTAAACGTTATTCAACTTTGATTAAATAAGATATTTTAGTATTCATAACTCTGTTTAATTGGAAAACATTTTTATGTATGATCTAAATTAGAAAATACATAAAAATTACATTGAATTTGTTAAAAAAATAAATTGCTACAAAACATTTGTATTTATTTTAATTATTTTAAAAAAATTAGACTTAAAAAGAAAAGTAGTTCAAGAAATAATTGCTAACAAAAATTATAATATTTTTATTTGTCTAGTAGAAATATTAAAATTTACTTGTTTTTTTTTTCTTGCCTAGAAGTATGCATAATATTTATTTAAAATGATTATCAATACAGTAGGCTTAAATTTAGAACCCAAGAATTTGCCTTGAAGTACAAATATCTCAAACAGAGTAGATTTTTTATTAATTTAAAAAGTATTTCCTTAGAGGAATGCTTTTATTTATATTAAAAAAATTTGCCTTACAGTATGCTTCATTTATTTATTTTTTCATACTCCTAAAATTATATAATGTAATTTCTGTTGTTACCATCACCACCTAACTCTAAAATTTTATTTTTAAGTACAACATTCAAAATCGTTTCTTAATATTGTTCATCATATGGTTAGCAGTAACAAGACTCCTAACTCTAGAGGTTTTAGTATAAAGGAAATCTTAAGGCAAAAGCAGATTTTTAAGATTCTTATTCTGGCTTGTAAAGATTTATTTTTATTTAACATTTTATATACACAATACATTATATGTAGCATATAAACATGTGTTGGATAATGTCTTTTGAGGATTTTTACAATGGAAGATGCTGGAAAAAAATTCCATGTATATAAAACTGCGGTAGTTTGTGAAATGCAGTTGAATAATAATTTGATTTTTTTATGATAAAAGCCTTAAAACCTTAAGGATATATACACAAAATTATGTTATGCAGTGTAAGTATATGAATAAGTTTAAGGCTGAGAAAAGTCTATCAAAACATTATTATCTTTCCGGAAGAATAAACATTATATTATGTTTTCAAACCTTGAAAGCAAATTTTAAGTAAATTTAAAATTTGTTTTTTTGAAATATGTTAAATTTTTATATTTTGTAACTTTATTGCTTTATTATGCCAAATAACATTTTTTTTTTTATTTAATATATATTGCAGTATTTTGTTTTCTGTTTTGTCTTTTATTTATATTTCAGCCATAAATAATTCTTTAACCATACCCCTCCTCTACCAGGAATTGACCATATACACCTTTTTTATGTTTTACATTTTGTGTTTTTTTTTTCTCGTTTCAATATATCGATTGTCACTGTTGTACTGCTACATTTTAAAGGAGGTAAAAATTTACAACTGAATCTGAAAAACTCTGGTAAAACATTACCTGTATGCAATATCCTAAAGGATTTGCAACACATAGTATATGTTTTAAAGTCATTCAATTTCCGTATGTTAAATTATTGTCATCTAGGGGATTTTCTCATAGTCTAACCAACAGAAAAGCTACAACTTGATTGAATACAATAAAGTGCTGCTAAAACATTTTAGAATAATAAATTTTAATAGCAATTTATTGGATTTTTAAAGTAACGAAAGTTTTGTCATTTTTACAATGTAATAATTTATTGGGTTTTTCTAAAGAGGAAGGTTGTTATTTATCGGTAATTAAAATATTTGCTGCATACTTTAGAGAGTTGTCACACACTCACATCTAAAGTTTAAAAATTAAAGCATATTTTTAGGAGGCTTTTTAAAAATTTATTTTATAATTTAATTTTAGTCCATTTTATACCACTCATCCATCCCTTGGGAATTTTTTGATGAAATTTTGTTGAAAGATGTAATAGTGTCTCAATACGCATTTTCTGAAGTTTTTGTACACTTATTGCGCTCTCTATCTGTGGCATTCGCAGTTTAATATAAAATTTTCACGGGTTAAGATTGTTTTTTTAAATTATACACTCAAAGGAAAAGCTTTTTCATATCTATGACTTGTTTAATCGATTTTCGTTCAATGTAACATTTCATAGTATTTATGAAACATTTCATAAACAATGTTATCAATTTCATAAATTTATGAAATGTTTCACTACATACATAAAGGATATTTTGTATTAGTAAGGATTTCACTATTTTTTTTATTAAAAAGGTGCCATAAAAGCATGTCAAAAATAGCATTTTTTAATTAAATATATGGCAATCCTGGAACAATAGTTTTTAATTTTTTGTATTTATTTGTGTAGTCTTTTCACTGCGTTGTTATATCTTATATCCCAAAATTAACAGTCCTTAAAAGTGGGTGTTGCTTTAAAGCAACTGCAGTCCAAAATGGGTTAATAATAAAATGTATCCTAAACTTTATATTTTACAATACGAAGCGTTATTTATAAGGAAAATCAAAATTATGTAACTATCAGAGAAGACATATGATTTTTTTTGCCATTTTTCCCACTCATATTTGCTATTTTCCATAATTTTTGGGCTTAAAACAAATTTTTCTTAAGATTTTTTTGCTTTAAACTGATTTTTTCAGACATTGTTCGCTTTAAATGCTTTTTTCCTAAAATTTTTTAATTTTTCTTTCTTGCTTTTTTTTGACCTTTTTTTGCCTTTTTTTTAGTTTTGCTATTTTTGCCTCTTTTACATTATTTTTTTGCCATAAACACCTCGAATTTTGCTATTTTTTGCTATTTCTCTGGTAATTATATATATTATATTTATATAATTTCAAGCCCTTTAAACAAGAAACTTTTAATATTTACCATAATTTTCGAGCGAATTTGCAGTATATTTACAAGTTTGATATAATTTTTATTAAAAATAAAAATTATGTTTTTTTTCGACCTTTAATTGTGCAATGAAAATGAAAATTATTTAAGTTCGAGGCCATACTCTATATTTCTTTATTAGGATATTATCCTAACAAATAATCTATAGAGTTTTTTGTTTTCAAATTTATTATTTGATCCTTTCAGGAATGTGTTGATAGATCTATTTCGGGAATTTTCTAGGTTCCCATCATCAGAACACGTGAAAGCGGTAACAATCCCATGCCAAACATCAAACATTCATATAAACTAGTTTATATTTTAAAATTATGATTATAATAAAATATTTAAAATATTTTATAAAAATTCTTAAGTTGTTGGTTAAAATGAAGTATTAAATATTTAGGGTGTTTTTTTTGTAAGTTTAATAATGTTTTTTCATTAGTTCTTACATAATAGTGATTTTTCAAGCAAACTTTTAACATTTTTTTTCGGTTAGTAAAATTTCCCTTTTTAGGGATATATTTCTTTAAGAATTTATTTTAAGATTTAGGGCATCGTTTAATTAAAAACTATTTTTACATATACTTTAAACGTAATTTAAAATATTTAAACATTTTTATTATAAACAAATTTATTTTATAAACATTTTTAAATCGACTTCAAAAAGAAGTTAATTTTGTTATTGAGTTAAGGACTTCTTTCAAGTTTATTTTTGCTTACTTCATTGGCTTTTAGGTGGCAGTGATTCTTAAAGCAACATTTTGCAAATTGGTTCTGCTCTGAAAAATTATTGTTTTTAGTGAAGGACTTCGTTGAATAAAAAAAATATTTTTTTGGCTTAAACATTTTAGAATAATAAATTTTAATATCAATTTATTTGGTTTCTAAAGTAGAGATTTGATCGTGAGCAGAAATTTGCGAGATTGCTACTTAAGCCTAATTTTACTTACCTGAACGAGTGTGAGTATAAAAAATTCTTCGTGAGGGTGTGTGTATGTCAAAGTTTTGCGTGAGGGAGTGTGCGAAAGTAGAATTTTAGCGAACATTTTTTTTTGCTTTTAACCCATTCCTGCCTATTGGGTATTTAAATACCCAAAAAATTTATAGCTAAAGCCAGGTAAGAGTTGCATCAAATTGATTTTTACAGGTAGGTGGAGAAAGGATGAAAATACTTTAGGAAAATGTTGGTGTAAAATTGGGGGTTGGTAATTATCTGATCAATTGTCTGCAAATTTACATATTCTGAAAAATTGAAAGAAAGAATTGAAATTGCCTCTGAAAAATTGGAGAAGCGACACATCGGAAAACTTTTTTGTTGGTTAATAGTGTTAAGTATTCTTTAAAGTGCAAAAAATTTGTAGTTGGGTAGGACTACTCACTTGGGCTACAGGGATGATTTCATGACATGACCATTAAAATACGTATTTTACAGTTTTATGAAGTACCCTTGCTTAAAATATCGATTATTTTCAAGTAAAAATGAAAAGTTTTACATGAAAGAGCATAACAAAATAATTTAATTAAATAACCACAGAGGAATTTTTTTATATCAGTGGTTAATTCATAAGTCTCAAGTATGGGAAATCGAAAAGAAAATTATATCAAATAACTTCCAAAACCTTAAGTAAAGAATGTGTAAAATTTCATCGATATTGGACAATGGAATCGGGTGTCAGGCATTAAATATTTTATTTAATCCTTTAGCCGATTTAATGCTTTAAGGGTTTTTACATACAAAATAAATTACAAAATTATGTTATATTCAGAGCAATTTTGCGTTAAACATTCACAATTTACATTAATTTTTGTATTTTATTTTTCCCCGGTGAGATTTTATTTTGTGAATTTGAGTGATTCACGCTCCTAAAATCGAATTTACCAATTCATATTTCTAGCTTCAATTATTATTAAATAAATATTTTAGCCTATTTTAAGGTTTAATATGTAACTCAATTTCACATTTTTTTTTAATTTCCTATTGCCCACTTTTAAGCTTTCATTTAATATTAAAATCATAGTCTACCCTAAAGAGCAAACAAATTTATACTATTGCATTTACAAAGAATTACAATATTCATTACCAGTTTCAATTTACCACATTTTGTTTCGCTAAATTAAATTTACAATTTATATTAATACGCTTAAGTCCCATTGCAAAAAAAAATCCTATTAAAAATTTTGTATATTTATAAAATAAAATTAATATTTACCTGTACATTTTACCAATTCAATTTGTAATTTACAACTCTTTTATTTTTACTCAACTCTATCTATTGCCTTTCCTCTATGTATATGTTCAATGGACTTCAATTATATTAATTGCACAGCTTTTAACCTTCCTCCCAAAAAAAATATTTATATATAAACATTAATATATTTCAAAAAAAAAACAAGGTTTTATTTTGAAAAAATTATTACAGATACAAAAAAAAAATACAATATTATGGTTAGAAATATCCTTTCATATTTATGTTTTTCAACAGACTCTTTGTTTGGTAACAAAAAAATATATGTGTAGTTTTTTCCATCCTGTCAGTAGCTAAAAACCCATAAAAATATAGTTTTTTGTTTAATTTTTTTTTATATATTTTTTTAAATAAAAATGTATATTTTTTGTGGCTTTCAAATAGTTTACTACATGTAAATTTGCTAAAAAGGTTATAAAAGAAACATATAAAATGACTAAACTATTAAGAGGGGGCAGCTGTCTGTCTTTGAATAGAATATTTATATTTATTTTTAGAATTTTCTTATAGAAACATGGATAAAAATCTTTATTTTGCGTTATGAATTTTTGGAATTTTATGCAAGTTTATTTATTTTGTATGATATTTACAAACTAGTGATTTTAGTTAAATATATTTAATATATTAAAGATTTTAGAAATTTAATGTAATACAAAATTTAGTTTTTTATTGTTCTTTTATTTTACTTCTAAAAAGTGACTTATGGTATAAAGTAAAGTAATTTTTATACGTTTTTGTAAGTTTTCTGCTTTGTTTTTTTCGCAAAAATGATTTTGCAATAAAGAATTCCCAAATTACCTCAACTTGAGAAAATTTCCCTTTTTAGGGAAATTTTAATTTATGAAGGTATGTTGAAATTTTAGACTTCCTTTGTTTAATAAAATCGTTTAATATAATATTTAGGCATAGACAATTCAACAAAGATCACGTTATATGTATTAAAAAATATGTTGATTTAAAAATTTTTATATTTTAATATTATCACTAAAAAATAATAAATTTTTGTTGTAGTTAAATTTTTGTAACACATTTTAATGTTTTTTAGTTCAAATTTGTTAAAATGTTTACAACGCCTTTGAAACCTTTAAAATTACCTTAACTTGAGAAAATTTTTGTTAATTTTTAGGTTTTTCATTTCATTTATTAAAAAATGTTATGTTTTATAGTTTATAATTGTTAAAATCTTTACTACTTCTTTGAAATTTTATTAATTACTTTAACTTGAGAAATTTTCTTTTGTAGGATTTGTGAGATTTTTTTCGTGAAAATCGATGTAAGAATATATTTATATTATAATATTTATTTTAAAATAAAATGATTTATTTTAGCCTTCGGAATATTAAAAAAGTAAAACTGGTTTTACCTTCAATAAACACTATAATTTTTGAAAATTTGTTGCTTGTTAATTAATCTGAGCGTGTTACTCGTGATTTTGTGTAGTTTTAGCTTAATTTTTGTTAAATATTTGCCTTTACTTTGCGAGTTACTGCAATTTCAGTAAATTTCCCTTTGAAGGGAAATTTGTATTATCTAAGATTTTTGAATATTTTTAATAGAATTTTATTTAAGAGGTCTGGTGTATCATGTGTATCTCTTTTAAATTGTTTTAACTTTGAATTTAAAAACAAGTCGGTTTATTCTAGCATTCAGAATATTAACAAAAAATATATTTTTCTTTGCAAACAACCTAAGGATGTTATTCATGATTTCGTTTAGTTGTAACTTAATTTTTGTTAACATTGTTACATTCGTGGCAGAGAAAACAGACCTTTTTTTAAAAATTCATAACTCAGTTAAAAACAAACATTTTTCCAAAATAGAGAATTGAACAAATTACAAGAACAAAAATTCAAAAAACTATATTTTTCACTCCAACATGGTTTTATAGAGCTCCAAACTGGCGGCAGAGAAAAAAACGGGGCCTCGTGGTTGCAGCGCTGGGAGTCGCAAAAATTGTCCGATCTGGAAAAAAATGACTTTTTTAAATCTTAACAAAATTGGTTATCGTATGACACGAGCTTTTTTTTAAATTTTTTTCAATTTTTGGTGATGTTCCAAATTTAAAAGTGTGTTTTTTCGAAAAAAAAAAATATTAACTTTATAAATTCATATAAAATCGATAAAAATTTAAAAAGAAGGTCGTGTCATACGATAGCGAATCAAGTTTAAAAAAATACAAAAAAAAAAAAATATCGTCAAAAAATGAACCCGCTAGTGCCGCAACAAAGAAATAAAGGTTACCTTCAATCTGCCATGCCTGCTTCGTACTTGTGTTATCTTGTGTTGTGCTGTTTCTTACAGTTTTTTGCAATCGTTTAGCAATTCGGGCTTCTTTTGAAGCTTCATATGCCAAAAGTCCACCAAGAGTCAGGTAGCAAGTAAAACAGGTATATACCAGCTGCCGTACGTAGGTAGCGCGAAAATTAAAAATGCGCTCTCATTAATCCGGCTGTAACTTTTGAACCCATAGAATTTTTTCCATGAATTTTTTTTATTAGAATCTTAAGAATATTTACTAAAATAATTTTCTTATTTTTCTTCGATCTTTTTAAATAAATTTTTGTCTTTTGTTTTATTGAGCTAAAGATCCTTTATTTTATAATTATAATTATTTATTTCCAATATTTCGTCTTCGCTTTGGAAGACTTCTTCAGGGAAAATTTTTTTATAATTAAAAAACTTAAAAATAATAATTACAAAAAAGGCGGGAAAAAAAATATTTTCTAATGTCAAATTAGAAAATATTTTATTATTTCCATTTAGTCAATAGGAAATAATAAAATTATTATAATTCTCATTTAGATTTTAAGAAACTATTAATTTAAAATTGTTTGCTATGTTATAATATTTCAATTATTTATACTTTGTTTTCTGGGTTAATTTTTTAATTTGACATTAGAAAATATTTTATTTCCCGCCTTTTTTGTAATTATTATTTTTAAGTTTTTTAATTATAAAAAAATTTTCCCTGAAGAAGTCTTCCAAAGCGAAGACGAAATATTGGAAATAAATAATTATAATTATAAAATAAAGGATCTTTAGCTCAATAAAACAAAAGACAAAAATTTACTAAAATATAAAATTGTAAAAAAAGTCGATTTCAAAAAACGGCCAATGTCATGTCCCTCCTTAAATATTTGCCTTTAATTTGGGAATTACTGCAATATGTTTATCCATATGCTGCCTTTATATTAGAAATTATCTCAATATGAAAAAATTTCTCATTAAAGTGAAATTTTTACTATCTCATATTTTTGAATTTTTTAAATTTAATTTTTTTTAAGAGTTCTGCTATATTATTTGTACTAATTTATTTTCTAAGCAAAATTCAAAAAAATTACATATCGACACATTATTAATAAAATGCTTTTATAAAAAAATATTTTTATTATTAAACAAAAATATCGAAAATGTATAATAAACACATTTGGGAAGGTTTTGCTTAAATTTTCATAATTAATTGTCATTAATGTTTAAAAAATTACCCCAACTTTTGAAAAATTTCCCTTTAAAGGAAATTTTTATTTGTTTAAGATTTTTAACTTTTATAAAATCTTTAATAGGACATTAAAATTTTCGAAATTACCTCATAAAATTTCTCTTTTTTAGGAAATTTTAATTTGCTTAACATTTTGTTTTTTTTTTTAAAGATTTGTTCTTCTGCTCTAACAGGCTTTATTTAAAACTATTCACATTATATTTTTACACTAAACTATTATTTATTTTTAATAACTAATTTTAGTGAGCAAAATTATTAAAACTAAAATACAACTTTATCTTTTTGCATATTATCTACAAATCTGTCCACTGTGGTTTCTACAACCTTACCACTATGTTTGGCCATTTTCCAAAAATATACCGCAACATCAGCTAAGAAATTTTTCATTAAATCCTTAATTCCATTCTCCTCTAAAATCTTTTGATAGTCATCATCTGCCAAACCGGTTTCTTTTTCTTCGTTCAATAACAAGGTGGCTTTATCGATCTGTGAAATTTAGGAAAACAGTTTTAATGGATTTTTAATTTAATTTAAAAATGTACTTACCTTTCTTAATGAATCCCAGTATAGTTGATCCTTTCTCTCTAAATCTTTTTCTTGTTCAGCTAACTCCAATTTTTCCACAAATGTTTCTATATCCTTATAACGTTGTGTTTCTGGGTTTAGTGAGGTTTTAACTTTATTAAAAAATCCTATTTGATTTTTGAATATATTGTTAAGAAATTCTTCGGTTTCCGTGCGCACCTGACGTTCAAACTCTTCTTTTGTTTCTTCTGATACTATGGAGGGAGAATTTAAAACGCGCGCTAATGAAATCTTTAAGAAAAATTGAAAATTTATATTAATTTTAAATTTGTTTGTTAAATAAAATTCATATTAAATAAATTTTGAATTTTTTTTTATTTTTTATTTCCTTTTTTTTTGACTTTAAACACTCACTTGTAGTACACAAATTATTAAAAATAATCCCATAAAGTTTTTGCAACTCATTTTATATATTTTTGTATTTTAAAATATTTTTGAAATATTGAAAATTTTGTCTATTTTAAAAAAGTTTATAAATTTATGTATTTTATATTTTTAAGTCCTTTTTACTTTTTTTTTAGTTCAATTTATGTTTTTTTTCTTTAAAATCCTTCTTCTTTGAGCTCTATTTGACGACTAATCTTTTAAATCCCTCTCAGTTTTCTTTATAGATTCGAATCAAATCATTGTTTTTCTCCCATAATTGTTTAATGTCTTTATTTTCTCCCTCGTTATCACTTGAAGGTCAATTTGATTTATTTTGGTATATATTAATACCGCGTTTAGATGACATCTTAAATGTAGTGTCCGACCGAGCTCACTTTTAATATTTTCAATATTCGGCCGTAGCCGAAGCCGAACTTTTAAATTTGAATAAAACATGAAATTCGGTTAATTTTGACAATGAAATTTGTTTAAAGTACAACAAAAAATTTTAAACACGAATAAATCTCAAAAAAGCTAACTTACAAATTTCTTTCAAAAATAAGAAATAATGAGTTCAATTAGTTTAACGTTGTCTTTTGAAAAAACTGGGAATGCTTGGACTTTGAATAAAATATATAACGAATATATAACGAATTTAACACAATTATTGTGTTTGTACTCAAAATTAAAGATTTTATTCTGGAAATGAATTCAATTTCTTCAACTACACGGAAATCCGCCAAGCTCGGCCAAAATTTGGCTGAACATCACTTTTTGGCAGAACTCCGAAGCCGAATACTCGGTCGGACTACACTACTTAGATGGATGTCATTCATAATTGCGAAATAGTTTATTTGTGTTAAAACCGAATTTCTGAATTGAGAATTGTTTTTTTTTTATTAAAAATATAACTAATTAAATTTTCCCTTAAATCCGAAATTTTTTACATATAGAGTAATTCTAAAAGTTTGGGTGTTGCAGCAAATAAAAAGCAAAGTTTAACAAAAACTGTTTTTAAGCTAAACGAATACCTAAATGAATTTAACAAATACAAAATCTTTAAAATATTAAAAAAATTGTCAGCATTATAATAAACTTATAAATTTTTGATTTCTGTAGGGAATTTGGATGTTAGTTAATGTATATTTTAACTCCAGAAGTGTTTCTAAATCGAATAAAAAACTTTTTATTTCAAAATCTTCAAAAATAAAAATTTCCCTAAAATGGGATATTTTCTCAAGTTGGGGTAATTCTAAAAATGTTGATGTTATAAGAGAGAATAAACGAAATTGAAACCAAACACTTCCTAAAAAGTATTTAATAACAAAAATTGTGTGCTAATTTTCCGAAAATTTCTTTTTCAAATTCTATGCCTTCAATAAACATCAAGATTCGGAGCTTTGTTAATTAATGTATTTTAGTTGTGATAGGAAATTGTTTATGTATCGAAAAAATTGTTTTTTATTTTAGAATCTTTAAAAATAAAATTTCCCTAATGCGGGTAAATTTCTTAAATTGAGATAAATTATAAAATGTTGATAGTATATGAAAAGTAAAGCTGAAAAGTTCGCTAAAAATTGCTAAAAAACTATACAAACACACAAATTGACTAAATATACGAGTTCTTTTCTTAATAAATTTATGTTTCCTTTCAATACACCGTTTTAGGAAAATTTAGAGTATTATTGAATTTATAACAGTTTGTTTTTGGAGTTAAAACTCTAATTCAGGGGTGCCCAAGGCCTATGCGCTTGGTGCTCATTTGTTTTTGTAAAAACACTTAGCTATAGGCTGTGTGTTTTAATACACATATAGAGCGCATAGCACTAGCAATACGAAATACACAAACAACTTTGTCTTATTAGTTTTTTTGTCGTTCTTCAGTGTATACACGCAAGCGCAAAGCAACAACACTTTCGTATGCTTTGCTGGTAAACATTGAAATATTTTTTTCTTTGTATGTATTTGTTTTTACAACAAAAAATATTGAATAAAAATTAGTTTTTCTTTAAATGTATTGGTGTTTGCTCTTCCATAAGGAACTTTTGGGCACTCCTGCTCTAATTGTATCGAAAAACCTAAATTTCAAAAAATTTCCATAAAAAGGGAAATTTTTCAAGTGAAGATAATTTAACAAATTTTTCTCTAAGTAAATTTTTTACCGCTTCTAACCATAAATTACCTAAAAACTATATCAAAAAATATATCTATAGAAAAACAACACTTTTTATTTTTATAATAATGTTTTTCGTGACATGCGGCCAGGTCAGCAAGGCTCGAAAATGTGGCTCAAAATTGGACATCCAGAATGCGCCTGGTCAAGAATAGCCGCGGTGGCCATATGCCCGAAATCATTTTCAAATGTTAGCTCCATGTTCTTTCGAATGAACAATTTTTTTTAATTAAAATTAAATTTTTTTGTTTTTTTACAATTTTATGTTCTATAGGGCTTAAAAAACAACTTTTATAATCAAGAAGTATTTTTTGTTTTATTATAAATTGTTAAGAATACAAAAGTGTTTATAAGTCGTATATTTAAGATTCGCTTCAAAAATCTTAAGGAAATCAAATTTCCCTTAAAAGGGTAATGTTCTCAAGTTGAAGTAATATAAAAAATGTTGATACCATTTTAAAGATATTACAGATTAAAATGTATCTCACCGAAAATATGTCTTAAAAAGTATAAAAAATTTCATGCTAGTTTGCAAATTAAAATCTGGTTCATTTAGTTCCAATCTAAACACTTTATTCCCGTAGTAAAAGTGAAAAAAATTTACTTTGTTCAATTGATAATATTTCTTTTTAGTTTTTTACTCTCTATAATTAAACTAAATTGTTTTTATTTGTAAAAAATTATTCTTCTAAAAAAATCATTCTTTCATCATTTTAAACTAATCTCTCCCCCATAATTTATGAGTTGTTTTATTTGTTTTTAATTTCTTTTTATGGCCTGATGCTTTTAAATACTATTTTTTTTATAAGCACGCGTTTTGTTTAAGATATTATCCTAAATATTTGTTCACCTTTTAAACTTATTTATACATTTTTTATTATTATTTTTTCATTTTATAAATGGGAATTTTAGCACATGTTGTGGAAGCTCTATTTAATGTATTTCATCTTAACATGGAATTTTATTTCAAAGCTAATAATTTATTAGCATAAGATGTTTTAAACATTACTTTTTTAATCGTTCTTCTTAGTGAAAACATATTTAATGCATTATAAACACTTAAAAGAATTTTTTTTATATTATTGCCGAAGAGGATTTTAAGGATTAACTTTTTTAAATTTAATGTTGAAAAAAGACAATTTAGTACTTAGAAGTTAAACAGTTTTATAAATTATTCTAAATTGATTATAAAATATGGCATATACCAAAATTATATTACACTTTGAACCTTACCCTGTGAGGTGTATGTGATTGGATTAAAATATGTGTGATTTAAAAGTTTTTTAATTTGCTTGCAATGTTTGTTGGTTTTTATGCCTATATTAACATTTTTAGTGTAAGTTTAACAAATATCTTTACCATGACTTCAAAATTTTTAAAATTACCCCAACTTGAGAAAATTTAACTTTTTTTGGGAAATTTATATTTATTAAGATTTTAAAATTTTTTTTCCAAACAATTTACTTTTTAATTGAAACATGTTTTCAATTAAAAATTTCATAGACTTTGTATTATTTATCATTAATCGCTTATTAAAAACTATTCCTATTTTTTTTAGTATTTATTGTAGGGTTTTTTGCTTTAATTTATGTTTTCTAGTTCAGATTTTTAAAAAGCTTTGCTATAACATCAAAATTTTAAAAATTACCTCAATTAGAGAAAATTTCCCTTTTTAGGGAAATATTTATTAATTAAGATTTTTGGAAAGTTTTTTTAAAATTCGATTTTAAAATACTTTTTGATTAGTATCTAACTTAAATCTTAATTGAAACGACCTTAAAAGTTTAAAAATTTTTGCAACTTATTCCAACTCTTAAACATTAAATTTCCCAAAAACTTTCAACAGTTTTTAGCTTTCAGAACTAATTTACTATTCTTAATATCACCTCTCATAAGCATGACACTTAAAATTAACATTACCGCAACACAACATACTCGTAATGTTAGTAAAATTGTAAAACATTTATTATGGATTAAACAAAGAACGAGCCTATTTACACAAACCCAATACCACTAATAATGTAAACCGTTAGACAGACTAATATCCCTCCTAACGCGTTCTCAGTACATTTCAAAAAAGTTGTGCTATGCAAAATGGTTTTTCCCCTAAGAGGCCAAACGTGAACAAACGCCTAAATGTATATTTTTAAATACTATTAAAAGGCTTAAATGTCCATATGTCGAGTATGTGGGTAAACTTGCACTATCTCTGTGTGGCGGATTTCAATAAGTACACAACACACAACTTTGTTAAAGAATAATCAAAAAATCCGCTAGACAAATAACAAGCAGCAGATACAAACCTTCGACATTAAAAACTTATGTAACCGCTAGTCAGTTGTGGCATTATTTAATGACACTTTTACCAAAAAATCATGTAAATGTTTTAAAATAAACTACATGAAAAGCAACAGGAGCGGTTTGAAGAGGCTACCAGATTATTTTAAATCAATTGTTGATTGGTGTGAGTCTAAATATTAGTTATTATGCAACTAAAATCTAAGTTTTTTTGTAGGTAATTTTGAACTAAAATGTGGCCTAAAATATAAGTTCATTTTGAACTAAAAAGTGGGCTAAAATATTAGTTAATTTTTAACTTAAATTTGGCTATAATAATAATTTATGGTGAACTGAATATTGCTAGTTCAATTTGAACTTGTACCTTTTAGAAGTTCTATAATAGTAGTTAGTTTTGAACCAAAATTAGATTCTATTGCAGTAAATTTTTAACAAAAATGTGTTAATTTTAAACTAAAATGCGGGCTATAATAATGATGATATTGAACGAAAATATAAGCTAAATTGTTAGTTCAAATGGAACTAAATTGCATTCGCTAATAGTAGTTTATTTTGAACCAAAATGTGAACTAAAAAAGTAGTTAGTTTTGAACCAAACTTTGATTTCTACAGTAATTTATTTTATCTCTAATCTTAGTTCTCTAACCTCCAGCATGTGAAATTCCTATCTTAGTTAATTTAATATTAAATCTTAATTGTAGTTCTTTTGTAAGTAACAAAACTCTGAACTCAAATCTTAGTTCATTAAGTTCCAAAATGTGAGTTCTACTTTTAGTTTATTTAGTACCAACATCCAATCAAGAAGGATATATTTTTTGAGGAATAGCCAAAATCAAAAGAAGCAAGCAATTTACACGATAATTTGCAGGAGTGAGTGCAAAACCAGAATAAATATATCATTCTTGGTTTGGTTGCTGGTTTTTAACTTACACCGGAAAATAATGTGAAAATTGCTTTTTTGGTTTGGTTTCTGGTTGCAATTTTTGAGTTTGGCTAACTATAATTGCAATCCAGTTGGTACAAAAATTTTAGCACTAACCGCTATTATATATCAGTAAGTAAGTTTTAATCGTCATCCATGTATTACTGAAATTTTATCTGAAGTGAAATCTATTCGCAGTTCATTTAGTACTTAATACTTAATATTTAAAAATACTAAAAGTCGGTACTTTTAGAACTAAAATTTAAAACTTACGGTAAACATTCTGATTTTTGGTGTTATATAAAGAAATTTTAATATTTGTCAGTACTACGCATAGGTCCTTTAGTGAGGCTAGAGACATATACTTTATTAACTGTCCCTTTTTTTAAAGTGTACTAAAAACGGCCCTGTTTGTGTTCCCTATTGTGGTTACGTTTTGCAATACAGAAAACATATAAAATACTTTTACTTGAAGTTCTTTTCCAACAAAAAAAAAAAAAGGAAAAGGTTGTCTTCATATTAAAATTTCATTTGGTTTTTAAACAACATGGTGAATTTGCAGTTAAACTATACGGCAAATAATGGTTAACAGCATTATAATCGTATACATACCAAAATGCCAAAGAGGAAATACAAAAATGCCAGTAGGGTTTTATGTGATAATCACAAAATCCGTTTATTTTGTATCCAACAAATACGATGAATATACTTTTTAATACTAAATACATGTACGAAAGAGTGATAGAGACGATTCAATATGCCAAATAAGTATGCAATGCAATTTTGAGTGGTGATTATATTACATTGCATATGCACAAGGGGACTCATGGCTATTTGTAAGTAGTATGCCTGTACGATGATGACAATGATGATGGGCAAACATTTTGTAACTAGCAGTTTGCATAATCTCTTTTTTTGTGCAATGTGTATGTTTGTAGAGTATGTATAATTTAATGATGTCAGTTTGCATACTTTTAGGGGTCAGGTTTAAAACGAACAAATTTAATTGCTTAGTTAAATATTAATGTGTAAATTATAAATGAAATTGATACTTTATTGATCTTTGGAAAAGTTGCAAACAAATTTAATTTTGGTATTTAAACTAACTGATTTAAAAGATTTGGAAATTATGGAATATTTTTGTGGAGAATAATTAACAAGCAATTATTTTAAAATAAGCATTTTAAATATTTAAAAAAAAAACTTTATTACTATTTAAAAAATTACTGCCTACTTTTAGGATTATGTAAAAACTATAGTCTATTTATAGGCTTATAAATTACATCAGTCGACAAAACAAACTTTTTTCTTAGGTTTTTGTTTTAATGCAGAAATTCTGGTTGTAGACACCTAAATATCCATTCTTAGCTTTTAAAGTTTGCTTTTGCTATTTTTTTTTTGTTGGAGATTTTACGATCAGCAAAAAAGCTAACTTTGTTGGAAAAAAATATTTTCCTTTTATTACACGCAGAAAAAAACAGTTACAAAAATAGTGTAACAGTTTTGTGGGAATTATACAACTACATAAAATTAACGACATATTTGTCAAAATGCTTAGGCAAATGTTCGAAGTGCTATATATGTGATTAAGTCGAAGTTTTTTGTATAATATTGCCACGTTTTCCAGGTTCAATAAACTATTTATTTTTGTAAACAAAAAGTACTCCATTATATTGCAAATAATATTTTTTATTAAAATTAATAATTTATTTAACAACAAACTCATATAAATCTAAAGACGCAATTAACCATAATGACCAACGTCATGAGAAGTTTCCAAATTCTGCGTCGTAATAAATCCAACAAATTGTGCCTGAAAAATAAAACAATACAATTAGAATTAATGTTTTTGTATTTATAGATAAGATATTACTTACTTTCTTTATAATTTTTCGTTTTTCACCGCCAATTTTACATTATTTTTATATAATTTAAACTGCATCAAAAATAAATTTAATGTATGTTCGATATAGCCATTTATAATAAATATTGCCACATTGATATGTGTATGTCAAACTAAATTCTAAGTGTTTTTTGTAATTTATCTTTTTTTTTATACGAAAAAATATGCTTGTAGCTTATTTTATTTTCTAAATTTCATCAATATAAATTTAACATAGCATGTTTTGTATTAATGATCATTAGTTTCAATTCAACATAGCATAAACTTGAATAAATAACCAAAAAAAAGAAGCTTGTGTAATTTAACAAAAATGCAGTTTATCATATTATCCAAGCATTTTCGCCTTTATATTGCCATCAGTTTAACACTAAGGAAATTTTGCAAGAAAATCCTTTTATAGAAACACACCAGTTTTTTCTGCCAAAATTTGACATTTAGAAGTCAGACCCAAAAATCGTGTCGACCGGTGTTATAAGCAAATTTAAGGAGTCATTTTTAATAAGTAATAAAACCAATTATTATTTTATATATCCCTTTAGATATTATAATTACTGCATATTCTTAGGGTCAATTAAAAATTATTGCCTATTTATAGGCTTATAATTAATAAGAAAATTAAAGCATACTTTTGGAAGTAATTTTTAATAAGTTTAAAACCCATATATTATCAATATTTTAAATTATAACTTTTCTTTTTCTTTCCAGGTAAATTTTGTTTAATTTAAATTTCTCCTTTAAAGTAAGTTTTTTCTTAAATGTTATTACTCCATTTAGTTATTTTACATTTTAAATAATTTAAATATCTGCACTCATAGAAATAAACCTGTAAAAATAGCAAAAAAAGCTACTAAAAATTTGTTAAAAATGAGCTTGCAGAAAACACAGCCAAAATTAACAGATTTTTTTTTTTACCAAATATTAGTAATATAAGAATATAATAAATCTGTTAAATTAACAAATATTTAGTTATATTTGTTTTAAATTTTAGTTAATTGAAAGTAACAAAATAATGTGCTAAAATCAGCAAAAACATTTACTAAATATAAGTATGCAAAAAAAATCATTAAAAACTTTAAAATTTTTAAAGTTTTTTTTAAGTTTATTTTTAATGCGAAAAAGTCTGCCGTTATCAAATCAGCAATCTACAATTTTTTAGCAAAATTTTTTGTTGATGTTGGTAAAATAAACTGTTATTTGCATTCTACTTAATTTGAGGTATATATAGCAACAATTTTGTTAATATTACAGTCTTTGTATGCTATTTTGAGTTCACAAATATTTAGTAAAAGTTTTTGCTAATTTTACAGAGTAAAATACTATTTTCAATTAACTAAAATTCACATCGAATGTAAATAAAATTTTGTAAATTTAACAGATTTATTTTTGCTGTTCTTATTTTAAAAAAAATTGCTAAATTTAGCCTTTTTTTGCAAGTTTGTTTTTAAAAAAATTGAAGTAGCTTTTACTACTATTTTTCTATAAGTGTGTCCACCATTGTCATCAAAAACAAAAATTGTCCTGCCCCTCCTCTCTTAAAAACAAAAAACCGCTTGTTACATATTTTGAACAAAAAAACACAATTGTGAAAATTCATTTAACAAATTACCCTCAGACACACACATAACCAGCACAAAACATAGTCAGTCGTCCAAGCCTTTTTACATTTCAATAAATATCAATTGTCTAAAACCACTACTATATATGTGAAAAACATTCTCGTCGTCATTTTTCCTCATCCTACTCAAACTTTCTCTCATTGTTTTTCCCAAGTTACCATAGGGAACAAATTATATTTTATAATATTTTTTTTTGTTTTATGTTTTATATGTGTTGACCAACTATTTAACCAAACCATTCGTTTGTTCTTTGTTTGTTTAAACACAAACCAATTCATATATTTTCCCATTTAGTTCATGTATATTTTCATGTTTTAAGTCTGTCCTTTTTTGTGTGTTAAGTTTATGAGTTACTCATCAGCAGTATCATCATCGACAACAAATAGAATAACCTTCATATTTACAAAAGTGTTTTACACAATATTTTATGGTCTCTTTGGGTAACACAACCAGCGTCCAGTCCAAAATTTTTAGTCGTTAGCTGGCCTTTCCTTCCTTCCTATACCACCCCATTTTGAACAAAACAACAATCATGCTTATTATTTGGTAAATTTACACTTTGTTTCATTGTTTGCAACCGCATCATAGAACTGAATACACTTAAAGTCACTTGAATAAGAAAACAATATATCACATTTGTTTTAACCATCTGAACTAAAAATTAGTTCAATTAGTTCAAGAATTGAGTTCTTATAGTAGTACTATAGTGGTACTAAAATTTAATCTAGCTATTCTGTTATTGTTGTTCATTTGGTACTAAAAGGGACTTCTTATTGTTGTTCATTTCTACCAAAATTTTCATTATAATTGAGTTCTGCTCTAATATTATTTAATTTTCTTAAATAACTTCATTGAGTCAGAAAATATTTTAACTGTTTTTAGTTTAATTGAACTTACAACTTTGAAATAAAACTAGTTCGTTTATTTATTAACTACCAACATCTTAATTACAATTGAAGTTCTCTAATTACAAAATTTGTGCTCTAATATTAGTTCGTTTTGTAGTAAATTCTAGCTTTAAATTAGAACATTTAGTCAGAAACAATTTTTATTAATATTCAATCATTCGGTACCAAACATGAGTTTTTATTGAAGTTTATTAGTACACTGATAATAATCTATGCATAAAAATACCAATAAATGTCAAAATAACAAAATCTTTCGTAAAATAAACCAATATTTGTTCATTTTACGAAAGTTTTTGTTGTTTTGACATTATTTTCGTAATATAAGCATGGATTATTATGAGTGTAGTTTACTAAATACCAAACTTTAAGTTCCAATCTTAGTTCATTTAATACTGTTTTATCGTAGTTCCTTAATAAAGTTTATTTTGTACGGAAGTCTAAGCTCTCATCGTATCTTATTTAGTTTAAAACTAAATAATATTTTACTAAAATGATATATTAAATGGCTTGCTGAATTAAAACCAAAATCTAACCTCAAATTTCGGTTCATTTAGTACCTAAATGTAAGGTATAAACGTTATAAATGTTGTACTAAAATTTGATTTTTATTCGTAGTTCATAAGTACTTAGTTCCACTAACTGTGGCTTAGTTTAATTTCATTTAGTTCCATAATCACTGCTTTATGCATATATAGCACCAAAATATGAGCTTAAGTTTGTGTTAATTAAGTATATAAATATTAGCTACAATTCTAGTTTTTGTAGAGACACAAGCTGTACTTAATTACTTTTCAAAAATTTAGATTTAAATTTAGTTTAATTAGATTTGAGCTATAATAGTATTTATTTTTTACGAAAATCTTAGCTCTAATATAAGTTCGTTTAGTACTACGTAGTTCGTTTGGTAAACTTACGCTCTGGCCATAAATAATATTTTTCTAAAATAAGACATTCAATTGTTTGCTGAATTAAATTTGAGCTATAAACGTAATAATTTTTGTAATAAAAACTGGTCTTTGCTCGTTAGTTCTTAATTATGAGCTCTACTCGTAATTAATTTTTTTTTATTAGATAGATATTTGTTGTTTATTTAGTACCAAACTTTAAGCTTCAATTATTTAAAAATATGAGCTCTACAAATTTAATACTAATTTTTATGCTGTAACTTTAAAAATATTGTACTTAAATTTGATATTGTTGTTTATTTAGTACTAAAATCTGATCTCGAAATTTAGTTAATTATTACTTAAATTAGAGCTGTTATATTTACCCATGTCATCTTTCATCATAGTTCGCTTAGTTCTAAGATTTGAACTCTAATCAGAGTTAATTTAGTACTGAAATATAAGCAGTAATCTTTCAATTTTGTACTAAAATTAGCGCTTATTTTTTTTGTTAATTTTTACTTAAATTTAAGCTCTATTTATATTGAAATTATATATCTGACCGACTAAATTTTGTTATTGAATCGTTGTTGATTTAGTACTTAAATCTAATCTAGAATTTATTCTAATCTAGAACTTAATTGTGATCTGTAATCGTAATAAATACTGTACTAAAATGAGATTTTAATCCTAGTGCACTTAGTACAAAAGTCTAAAATTATCGTAGTTAATTAGGTACTCTGGTCTGAATTGTAAACGAAATCAATTTTGTACTAAAGCTAAACATTTAATCTTAATTCATGTAGTACTTAAATCTAAAATCTAAAATCTAAAACCTCAAATCTTGGTTTATTTATTATAAGAATATCAGCATAAGAATATCATCCCTGCTTGTAGTTTATTTTGTACCAAAATATTGGCTCTATTTATAGTTTATCTACTACTAAAATGTAAGCTCTATGTATAATTCATTTGATAGCAAATGTGGGCTCTAAGAATGGTTCATGTGTACCAACACCTAAGCTCCAATCGTTGTAAATTTGGCACCAGATTGTGAGTTCTAATTATAGTTTAGTAAAAAAATGTCAGTTCTAATAAAAGTTAATTAGTGCCCAAAATCGTTTAGTACCAAATTGTAAGCTTCAATCTAAGGTCAAACTCAATTCTTAAACTCAATACTTAACGTAGAGGTTTAGCTGTAGTTTATTTAGTAATTGTAGTTTTGTGCAAGCACATAATTTAGTTCTCCTGAATTAAACTATTATCTTAAACAGTTTTTATATATTTTTCTTAAAATTGATCCTTTGGTGCCCCAGCTGGTTACATCTTTATACAATTTTAAACTTTATCACAATATTTTGTAGTGTAAATTTCATATTTTGTCATTGTATTGATATTTAGTTTAGCCAAATAATGTACTATTCTATTTATTCTTGTTGCTATTGTTTGGTAAAGTTTAGAGTTTGTAGATTTCAAACAGTGTTAGTTAAATTTTACATAAAGTCTCCAGCTACACGTGAACACAGCTTCCCCCACTTCCTACAATTTTTATCATTTTGTCAGTGTTTTTATATAATTTTCTACATGATCTTCCGTTTCCGTTTAAAATATGCTGTGTACATACAGCCAGAGTTTTAGTCGGTTTCTGGCTATTTAAAGTTTCCATTACTGTTTGTTTGCATAGAGCCTGTTCTTTCATCTTTCTCTCCCACACCAGCTCTTTAGTCATCTAAATGTGTAAATATTTATGGGTAACTGTTTAGTACAATTTTTTATATAAAGGTTTTTCCACAATGTTTTTTGTTATTTTATATTTTATTTCTACTTAGTTGTGGCCATTCATGGATATTTTCCAAACCAATGTCGTCTGCTGTATAGAGTAGGTTGTTTCGTATATTTGTCATGTAAAAATTGTTGTATGGCGCCACCAAGTATTTTGTATTTTTTCATTTGTTATGCATTCATTCAATATTCATTGTTTTCTAATAGGATTGTTGTTATGTTAGATGAGTGGTTGGTTAGAATAGAAAAGTGGAAAATATTTTTATTCTTTTTATTTTTGCATTTAATTTGTGTTTTGTGAGGCTAGATCCTCAAAGTATGCTTTCGCATTGGTAGTATTAAATTATTTAAAAAAAATTTTTGTTGCTGCCTTAAAGTATGCAATATTTCTTGTATTTTTATTAAGCCTAAAAGTAGGCTTTATTTAGTTTATGTAATATAAGGCTTTAGGAAGTGGGCAATATATAAAAATAATTGTATTTAAAAAAGATTTATATCTTAGTTTATTTTTCCACCAGTACTAAAATATAGCCAGTAATTGTAGTTCAAAATCTAAGAACTAATGAAAGTACATTTAGTACTAAAATTTACGCACTGAGTTCATTTAGCATGAAAATCTCGATACTGATCATATTTAATTTAGTACTCAAAATATAGGCAGTATTTTAAGTTAATTTTGTACTAAAATCTTTGCGCTAATCGTAGTTTAGTTAGTACCTAAATCTATGCACTTATTGTGGTTCAATTTTTACTACAATCTAGCCTCTAATCATAGTTCAATAAATACAAAAATATGGGCAGAAATCAAAGTTCATTTAGTACCAAAATCTAGCCGCTATTTATATTTTATTTAGTATTAAGATCTAGACTTTAATCGGAATTTGTTTAGTACCAAATTCTTGGTACTATTGATTTATAACCAATATTTCATTAATTACCAAAATCTAGGCACTAATCGTAGGTCATTGAGTACTAACTCCATGCTCTAATTAAAGTTTATTTTGTAACAAAATCTCCGCTAAAATCTTTTGGCTCCGATATTGAATGCGAAAATCTGATTCTAAATAATCGTTGCTTATTCAGTACCAAAATCTCTGCTCAGATCGTAAATCATTTTGTACTTAAATCGTAGGTCCGATCGTATTTCATTGATTCCAAATAATACTTAATATTTGATACTAATATTTAAGTATTATGCTTTCGAAAAGCCAAACTATTTCCCGTAAATATTCATTACAGTTAAATAACTTTTTTGAAAGAAATTTTTTCCTGCAGAAAAGTTATAAGATTCACGAGACCTACTTCAAATAAAATATTCGATGAACATTAAGATTCTTAGAAAGTATAATTGAAATATTACTTTTTCTTAAAAAGTCCTGAAATACTTTTTTTATTTTAAAAATTGTGCTCATTTAATAAAATCTGAAAGAAATTCCGTTTTAATTTTGAAAGCCTTTTAAGATTTTGAAGAAGTTTTCTTTAGAATTTTTATACGATTTCATAAAAATTTACGATTAGGCGACAAATTTTTTAAACATTTGCAATTTGAACCCAACAATTTTTAAGACTTACATACATATATCTTAAAAATATACGATTGGGTGGCAAAAATATATAACTCAAATTTTAACTCTAAAAATATTTAAGTTTCAGACAACAATTGTTCAATTTGTAATTAGTTTTTTAAAAATACATAATTGGACGGCAAAAATGTTTAAACTTCTTGCAAATTTCTTAAAAATTCTTTATTGGGCACAACAGATTGTCCAGCTTTGTGCAAATTTCTTAAAAATCAAATTTTTGGTTTAAAAAATTGTTAAGCTTCCTGCAAATTTATCAAAAATCCGTTATTGGGCGCCAAAAATTGTTAAGCTTCTTGCAAATTTCTTAAAAATCCACGATTGGGTACCAACAATTGTGAAGCTTCTTGCAAATTTCAAGTTTCATGGAAATTTCTTTAACATCCCTGATTACGAGCCCAAAATTGTTAAGCTACTTTCATATTTCTTTGGAACCCATAAGTGTTCGCCAAAAATTGATAAGTTTCTTGCAAATTTCTGTAATATACACGATTAGGAGCCAAAAATTGTTAAGCTGTTTGCAATTTTGCTAAAAATCCAAGAGTGGGCACCAAAAATTGTTTATATTCTTGTACATTTTCTAAAAATTCACAATTTCTGAAAATTTTCTAAAAATCCACGACTGGACCCCAAAAATAGATAAGCTATTTACATATTCTAAAAAATTTGCAATAGGGCGCCAAGCATAGTTAAATTTTTGACAGGAGTCGTAAAAATCAATGATTGGGCACTTGCCGCCAAAATTGTTAAGCTTTTGATAGACTATCTACAAATTTACAATGGAACACCAAAATTATTAAGTATAAGACAGATTTCTTAAAAGTCAAAGATCGGATGTCAAAAAGGTTAAGCTTCTTATATATACGTATTTTAAAAATCCAATTTAAGCTGCTGACATATTTCTTAAAATTCAAGACTAGGCGACAAAAAATGTTAAACTTTTTACGGAATTATTATATTGAGTTTCATAAATTGGTTAGCTTTCCACAGAAAAAAGAAAAGCACATTACTTAAGATTGTTATAACATTCTACGATTTGGCGCCAAAAACATTAAGCTATCCTTTAAAAAAATCTAACATTTGTAAAGACTTAACTTATACCGTTGAATTTACCTAAGCATATTTTTTTGTCAAATCCTGAAATCATTCTTTAGTTTTTTGTAAGAAACGCATTTAAATAATAAGGGTATAACCGTTTTATATAATTTCCTTTTAGTTCTTTGAACAAACAAATCATGTCCTTCCGTTAACTTATCTTTTTTAATCTAGAAGTTCGTTACATTTCCCATAGAAATATGCTAAATAAGATATCTAGTTAAATATTTACACTTCCTTCGAAACTCTATTTAGTATTTTTCTAGTCTTCTTTAGCATTTATAATTCATTTCCAATTAATTTAACATTATCATAAATATTAATTTTTTAAATCGCGTGCTTTACTGAAATGAAAGGCAACTGCCAACACCTTATATCAACATTTAGTAGAGCATATCTTAAGGAGGTAATCAAAAGTATTTTGCTATATTTTTATTTATTTCCAACTAAGCGCAAGTGTTGTATGTATAAAAAATTGTTTAACATTATAACCCTTTTTTTATTTCTCTTTCACTTTTTATAAATATGTATATTTATGCCTTACCCCTCTTAACAATATTAAGGTTATGTTCTTCCATAATGAAAACCACTTCATAGCATACATTAAGGCTTTCAGTATGTTTTTGTTATATTCTCATTTCACTCTACTTGATTTTTTTATTATTCATATTTACAAGTACTTTACTCCATAACGCGAGGTATTGAAATCGTTCATGTATGTTTTTCTGAAGTTGTTAAAGAAATTTATTATTTCTTAAGAACAATATGTTGTTCACTTTTTTCTTTTATTTCGGGGCTTATACAAAAAACAAATGAAACCGACTTGACAGTCTTTTGTTTTAAATTTGATACAAAAAGTATGGCATATAGTGAGGAGTTTTTCTGTTTGATTTTTATTTGAGACATCTGAAAAATATGTTGCATATTAAAAAAAAAAGAATTGTTGTGTTTATAAGAAAATTAATTAAAACATTCCTAGAGAAAGGGTTTTTTTATTTTTTAAATAAATGGTTAAAAGATGATGTTTTAAAGACTATGATTTTAATAATATGTCTACCATATTTTAAGGCGGTTTAAATAACAACAACATAAAAAGTTTGCATTAACGAAAAATTGTTTAATGAAACTTTAAAGAATACCCAGTCAGAAAAAGACAAACGGACCACCGATGGTAAGGCACTTTAACTAAAAGCTGGTACAAGTGATGGCAAAAAGTACTTTCGCAATCCAATATGATAACATCAAAGGGTCCATATGTTCAAAAAGTGGTTGGTTTTACCAACGTTGGCAAAAAGTTGGTAAAACCATAAAATAGTTCGCCTAAAAATAGATTTTCCAAAAAAAAATTGCAAAAAAGTTCATTTATAATTTTTTTGGTCCTGCCGAGATTCGAACCCTGCCCGCCACATTGGCAGCCGACAGCTCTATCCACTAAGCTAACAAGACATAATAATTGATACCTTAAAGCGTAAGTGAATGTTAACTGCTGGCTAACCAATGGCTGATCAAATATACTAGCACTGGCATAAGGTTTGAAGGAAACAGCTTGTCAACGTTGGGAAAACAAAAAAAAATTGGTCTTTAAAGATCCTTTCCAGACACAAAAAAATTAATTTTATGTATAAAAAATATTAAAAAGTATAAAAAAGAACACCAAAAATGTATGCCTGTGACGAGTATCGAACTCGAAACCTTCTGACTACAAACTTTTTTAAACAAAGTTTCTTCATTTTTATAAAATAAATGCTCTATCAGTGGTTAGACTTTTGTACCGTTGGTAATTTTTAAGTGGATGGCACTGGGAAAACACTTTTTGTCAACGTTTGCATAGTGGTCTCAGCCAATTCTTTGCCAGGGTTTTTTTTGTAGACCACTGAAATTATTGTAAAACAAATACTGGAAAAACGCTTCTTTGAAACACTTGTAAAACGTCTTAAACAAGTGATCTGCCTGTATTTTAATAACAATTTCTCCGTTAGCCAGTAGTATGCCATTACTTGATTTGTTATACCACTGACACTTTCTGATTGAGTAATTTAAGGAACAATTGCAATTTAGTGCATACTTTTAGGCTACTAAAATTGTTAAGCTTCGAGCTAATTTTTAATTAATCCTCGATAGGGGCCCAAAAATGATTAAGCTCCTTGAAAATTTCTTAAAAATCCACGATTAGGTGCAAAAAATTCCAAAAATTACTTAAAAATGCACGATTTGGCACTAAAAATTGTTTTGCTTCTAGCAAATTTCTTAAAATTCCACGCTTGGGTGCTAAAACTTTTTAAGCGTCTTGGAAATTTCTTAGAAATGCACTATTGTTGTTGTTCCTGCATATTTCTTAAGAATCCACTTTGGTCGTCAAAATGAGTTAAGCTTCCTGCTAATTTCTTGAAAAAAGCGCCAAAAATTGTTTAATTGGCAAGAAATTTCCTAAAAATCCAAATTTCTTAAAAAATACTAATATTACTAAAACAAAAATACTATTAAGTGCCTAAAAATTCGTAAGCATCGCTCAAATGTCTTAAGAACTCAAAATTGGATGCCAAAAACGTACAATCTTCTTGCAAATTTTTTAAAAATCTAAGATTGCAAGCCAAAAATAGTTAAAATATTGACAGATTTCTAATAATTTCCAATAAGACTTTTATCTGATTAAAAACAACTCAAATTTTCTATTGCATATTCCTAGTCGTTATAACTACGAATTTGTACTGCATGATTTTAGACTTTTAATTACAAAAAAAAAAAAAAAATATGTTTTAAAGTTCTTTAAATACAGAATACAAAGTTCCTAAAACTTGATGATTGGGTGCCATAAAACGTGTGTTTTTGTTTGTACTTTCAGGTTTTTTTTTAAATTGTATTTCAAATTCTTGAAAAACCTTTCTCTTTCACTTAACTGAAGAAAATAGCTCAAATTTTTTAATGCCTATTTCTTGGCTTTAAAACTACACTACTTTCTGGCTTTTTATTACCTTTTAAACCTTAAATTTTTTTTTTAATTCTGTAAAAAAGTTTCTTCTCTTACCACTCTTTGTGGGATTTTCTCATACCTTATTTTTAATAACCCCTGTCATTTCCACAACATGTATGTAATTAACATTTTTGCCATTGAAGAACTTTACAAAACACTCTGTAAATAATCATGGTGTTTTAACAAACAGCAATCTGATAACACTCATTGCTCTTTCATATACATTTACACACAAAAAAATCCTCTTACACAGCAGGCTTTACCGCAAGTATATTCATATAAAAAATTCACAAAAACATCCTGCTACTCCTCCTCCTCCTCCTCACCACCAATCATCCTTTTTGTGTGTGTGTGTCGTTGATATGCTTATATATAAATGTGTCTGTCTGTATACACCACTCGACGATTAAATGACATAATTGACTGTATGTCCTTAAGTATAAAACTGCCTCAAACATTATGATTTTATTATGTGAGTTTTTCCTATAGAATATATAGTCTTTTGTTTTTTTTCTCTCTTTTTTCTGAACTCAAAGTAAGATAATACAATATGTCATCAAAATCTTGACAAAAAAAAGACAATAAAATACAACTTTTCAACACAGAAAAAAACTTATAATTTTATTCTGCAGCAAGAACTTTATTTCAACACCCCCTATTTCAATTTATATTTAACTTTTTGTTTTCAACAATCTAAAATTTACTTTTTTTGTTAAATTTGTGTGTTTTTAATGGTATTTAATTTTGTTTTCAAAATTTGATGTGTTTTCACTCAACCAGCAAATCAAATATGTAAATTTAGACTTGTTTTTCCTTTTTTTATTTGGCAGCCTAACAATATGCTTTGATTTAACAAAGGTTTGTTATTTCAAACAATAACTTGTGTTTTAATTAGTGCCATTAACCCAAAATGTGGTAGAGGTTTTTGAAATTAAAAGCAAACATTTTCTATGGTTTTGTTTTTCCCTAATAGTAGACAATATTTTGTTTGTTGCCTGATAGTAGGCAATAAATGTTTAATTGTTTGACTGTAAATTACATTATATTGTATACTTTTGTGAGTTTATTATTTAATATTTTTTGTTAGCACTTGACCTGAATTAATATAAAAAGAAATATTTATTCCAGAAGGAAAAATGAAAGTTTAAGATATGATAGGATAGGATATAAATATTATAGGGTGATATTCATAAAAAATGTTTTGTTCTAATACTAAAATTTCGACTTACTACTGAAAGGGTTTTAATGTTTTTTTTACAAAATGGCATTAAAACTGGTAGAGGTTTAATTTTTAAGAAATTCACAGTACGGCGCCAAAATGTAAATTAAAAAACTAAATCAAAAATGGCAGTTGCTATTAAAATAATAGCCAAAATTAGAGAAAAGTCGTTAAATTGATAAAGTAAAGAAAAATAAAGAAATCGACAACATGCTGGAATTAAAAAAAATCCTTATGATGAAAAAAAAAAAAAAATAGAAACAACAGAATTTAAAAATTAAAGAGATACCTTCAATTTAAAAAAATTCGATTTAAAAATATGGAGTTGAAAAATTCGATAAAAATTATCACAAACCGTAAAAAAAGCTAAAATCCGGTTAAAATAATCTCGTCACTAGAACAAGAAATTTCATGCAAATCCCTGTTTTTAGTCAAATCAAAAAAAAAAAATCGATGTTACTTTTCCGAATCAAAGAATTTGCAACAAAATAGCATCGATTTGTTGCTGCATATATCTGTTTAAATGCATATTTTTGCATATTTATCTATAAATGAATATTTTATAGCATATTTAAGTATTTTTTGTTGCATATTTTCAATGTAGATGCATATTTTTGAATATTTTAAAAAATTAAAATTAAACAAGAGAAACTAGGGAAACATTTGGTGCAAGCTCTACTTTTGGTAGATATAGAGGTAGAGCTTGCACATAACGAGCAAGTTTTCAATTTATTTTTGATCAATGGTGATAATCTTTAACTTCGAGCTCATATATTAGTTCTCATTTAGTGGGATAACTTGGTTCTATGAATGTTTGAGGTTTGCATGGGATTGTCACTTCTTTCAAAACGTGTTCTGATGATTGGAACCTAGAAAATTCCCGAAATATATCTATCAAAACATTCCTGAAAGTGGTCAGTTAATAAATTTGAAAATGTATAGAGTATGGCCTCGAACTTGAATAATTTTCATTTTCATTGCACAATTAAAGGTCGCAAAACCATAATTTTTATTTTTAATAATAATTATATCAAACTTATAATAAGGCGTCAACCAATTGAAAAAAAATTGCACTGCCATTGAATTGTAATAATTTTGATTGTTTACAAGTAATTACAATTTAATTCTTAAGTTCATTGAAAATGTCCAACTATAATATCAGTTTCTATATTGTAAAACTATAACAGAGGCATGTTTCAATTTTAACAAAGACACTTTATAAGTAGCAAAGACACATTGTTACGCCTAACATAATTTTTTTCAAAATATTTAAATCTATATCGAAATATTATGAAGAAACATTTAAATTTCTGTATTTTTTTACCTTTTTCATTTCTTAAATTTACCTAAACTTTTATTTAAAGATTTAATTTTAAATTTATAAATTGTTTAATCTGCCCCTAAAAGTATACATTATTTTGAACGCATTATCTTCTATCAAAATTAAAGAGTTTTGTTTTGTATTATGTATATTATTCAATACCAATTTATATATGACCATAAAAGACAATTAAATAAATTAAATTCCATTAAAAGATTAAGCACTTAAAAATTGCAACACAAAAAACAGACAATTTTGTTGTGTTATCAACTAATAAAGTGATTCAAAATCTTAAATATGTACGGTACTACGACAGAGAAATTTATAACTACTATGTACGAGTAATAATAATAGTAAAGCCCACATTTAATTATGAAAATTGCTTCAATTAAAATTTGTCTACAATTTATAGAAAGTACTCGTACGTATGACTACTACTCCTACTACTATCATCATCATTTAATACAACATACTACAGTTGTTTTAACTGAATGTATCATTAAAAAAAATATGACTAATGAATAATGAATAATTGTACAAAAAACAAATGCATACTAGAAGATGACCCAGCAAACATTTGGTTTAAATGAAGCAACGGTTGGCCACTGTTATCAATCGGGTAACAGGACAATACTCTGAAGATTGTTAATCTCACGTTCTGCCAATATATAACCGACAGCCGCCAATGCTTTGCCAGTACTGTGTCGATTGTATTTTTCTGCCTATGCAGTTATTTGATTAAAGCTTGTCAGAAAGTAATTCCATTTGCTGCTCAATGTGATTCTTAATGAAAACAAGCTTCTTTCACAACATAAATGACGCCCAATATTGGAAAATCCATAGCTTAATCTACAGCCACTAGATTTTCTTATGATTAGTTGTCCTTAAGGGAAAATAATTTTATTCAAGCTTATGGGAAGGGATAAAATGAGGCATTTTCTTTCGAATTTCCTCATTTGAAATTTTCTTGCGATAATAAAGGTAAACAACCTTTAATTTAAATTTAAATTTATTTCATTATAATAAAATTGTTTTTTTTTTTACTTGTTGCCGATTTTCTAAAAATGTTTGCTGGGTCGTTGTATGTACAAAAAAAATCATAGAATTGTATAAAATTTATGCAACATGATATGTTGAAAATATCAAACAAAACATTGTTTGTTTGATTTTCCTAAAACAAACAACATGCAATGGGAAATACATACTAATGTAGTGATTTTGAAAATTGTTTTAAAAGTTGGTGTGTATTTTTGCCTTTACGAAAGAGTTGAATTTATTAGCTGAATTATATTTTTTATGTCATAATCATTTTCAGGGATGTATTAAAATTATTATTAAAAGCACTTTTAGTACAAATCTATGATAAGCCATCTCTGGCAACTTTACACCATTTCCAATAGAGAAAACTGTGAAAGAAAACTAAAATTATTCTAAACTAATATATTTTAAAGGTATTCCCAACAGTGCAACATTGCTCAAATAAAGATAAATCGGCTTAGAGAATCAACAAATTTTTGTCTTGCTTTAAATTCCTTTTAAATCTTTTCAATAAACTCCGCGTAATTCGAGGTCACAATTCGAGAGATCTCACAATTCGAAAGTAAAGCACAATCTTACATCGAAATCGCGTTAAACAATTACCAGACTACATTAAAATTATTTTTTAAACAACAAAACCATTTTTGGAAGCTTTCCCGAAATGCACGTAATTTGACACTTTTAAATCTTAATTAGAAAGTTGGAAACTATCTTACCTCGAAATCGCGTTAAGCAGTTACCAGACTAACTAAAACTTACTTTTTATATGAAAAGTTTTCAGTTTATATTAAATAACTTTTCATTGATCCTTGGAAACAGTTTACTTTAATATTTAAGTGTGTTTGTAGTTAGTAATTATGAAAATGACATTCACTTTTGTAAATGTTTTTTATTTATTTTTTTATTTTACGGCAAAAGGGTTTGTCTGTCTGTCTTTTCTGTTTAGATTGTCTGCAGTTTAATAAAACAAATTAAAATGTCATATTAAATGATAACAACGGAGAATTTATACAAGATATGGCCGGGGTTAAATGTATTAAATAAATTAACATAAATTATATACAAACTTAAAAAAAAAAAACAGATACTATACTATACAAGTGTAGAACTGTGAACTTAATCCCTATGCTGCCTTTAGGCAGTGTCTGCTTTTGAAGTTAAATGTTTATTTCTAAATTTACAGTTTAAGGATCAAATAATGATTTAAAGTTAATTTTTCGGTAATTAAAGAAAATATTCAGTTTTCAAACGAAATGTTTACTATACTCCGGGTTCTTGTTTATGGTTCAAAAAGTTCGTTTTTAGGACAAAAAGACTCCGGACATTTGTCCCATATCATTAACTCGAAAAGTAGAACTTCTGA
This sequence comes from Delia radicum, assembly GCA_021234595.1. Lineage (NCBI taxonomy): Eukaryota > Metazoa > Arthropoda > Insecta > Diptera > Anthomyiidae > Delia > Delia radicum. Next base: position 226,381,891 of record CM037854.1, read on the forward strand.
TCAAACTGGTGGCTATTTTTTGAAGTTAAAAATTTCAAAAACTAATTTTAGTTGTCCACACCTCTGGTTTTTTAAGATGTATTAATTTTATTTAAAAAGAAAAAATATTGTTTTTTTTTTAAAAAATTTTCAAAGATTCGTGTCAAAAGAAGTCTTTTTTGAATTCTTATTATCAATTCTTGCATTAATTTCAAAAATGGTTTCAATGATTTCAATAGGAATTGAATAAATAAAATCGCTAAAGGGTTTTGCAAAAGTTGGTTCGAATTTCTTTTTTATGTCGTCTTGGAGTTGGGATAGTTTTGACCATTTTTTCAATATGTTTTAAGCTTTTTTCAAAAAGCTTTCCTTAAGATTTTCAAATTTTAAAACATAAAATGTTGCCAAGTTATTTAAAGACATTGGCATTTTTGACATTTTCTAGAAAAGCTTTTTCTAAAAAGAAATTGCCAAGCTTTTGCAAAGCATTTATTATTTCTAATAAAACCTATTTTTTCAATAGATTTTTTAAAATTTTTCAAAAAAATATTTCTTTGAACATTTTTTCTTTGTCCCAAAAAGTTTTTTATATTTTTTTTTAAATCACTGTGGTATATTATGGTATATTTTTGATACAAGCTTAGTTAATGTTTAAGGTTTTTTCTAGAAGATTTAGCTTTTTTAATTGGCATTTTCAAAAATATGGCAAGAAAATTCTTTTTTAACGCATAGTATTTTGCCACAGAAGCTTTTCTATATTTTTTGAAATCACTGTGTTAAATTATTGCATATTTTTTACAAAATCTACAATATTTTAATTTTTTTTTGCAACAAAAGGTTTTTATTAATGTTTTTAAATCAGTGTGTTATATTATGATCTATTTTTGACAAAAGCTTTTTTAATGTTATAGGTCTTTTTAAAACCTTCTCTAGAATCGTTAAATTTGACAAATGTTTCAATGCTTCTGGCGTAACAAAAACGGGTTAAATTTTTTCAAATATTGTCTTCTAAAATTTCCAAATCAAAAACTTTTTTGTTCACAAAAGTTTTCTTATTTTTTTTTTTTAACTGCTGTATCACATTATGGTATATTTTTGATAAAAATTTGTTTAATATTTTAAAATCTTTTTCCAAAAAAGATTTCCTAATTTCTTCGAATTTAACAATAAAGAACGTTGCCAAAATTTTGTAAGCTTTTGGCGTTTTTAAAAAATTTTTTTTTTTGAACGCATTTTTTTTCAGAATAGTTTTTACATTTTTCTGAACTTACATTATAGTGTATTTTTGACAAAAGCTTTTTTTGAGTTTTTTCAAAACGATGAAAATTTTCAAACTCAGCATTAAAAAAAATGTTGCCAAAAGCTTAATTTTGTAAAGTTTTATTTTGGATAAAATCTTTTTCGAAAATTTGTTAAAAATACGTTTTTTGAAGCATTTTTTTTTAAAGCTTAAAGTTTTTTCTTACAATCACTGTCGTAAACGTTGGTCTATTTTTGAAAAAAAAATTGTGTATTGTAAGAATTTGTTTCAAAATCTTTTTCTAAAATCTGTAGCAAATAATTTTTAATACGGAAACTACAACATTAGAGCTATCTTATAGACAGATATGTAGTCTTCATCATAAACCCGTTTTTTTGTTCATATTTCTGCATGGACTATATAAAGTTTTATTTATGGATCAAATAATACTCGTCTAGGGCAAAAAGACAACATTCCAAGTTCTCTCCATTATCACTTTTTTAACCTTCAATATTGTCTTTACAAATATTGCGATTTACATCGGCCTATTGTGTTTTTTCATATTTTCGCAATTCGTAGCAATTTGTAAAGTAGAACTCCAAGCCTAACTAATGAGCCCACTCTTGGAACTAGGACCTGGCTAGAAATTGTAATGCCTTTATGTTCAAGAACTCAAAAAAGTGAAATTCATTGCCTATTGACTTCAAAGTGGAAAAAACTTACTTTCGGATTTTATTTTCTCGTTAATGAAAATAAATTAAAATCACAAGTCGAAAATCAATTTCGATTTGCCAAAAGCTTTTCAAAAGTATATTTTATATCTATCCATTGAGAACTGGAAAGAGCTTAACTTTCCGGTCCTGAATCGAAAGTTTTTTACTACCTTTTATTTTCCACCATTTGATTCCAAGGTTATCATGAATATGTAAACGTTTAAATAAACTTCTAAAATATACATTTTATAAAATTTTCAATGCAAAGCCTTTAAATTCTCAGTTGTTATTTTGTAAGTAGAACACCTTGTTCCTGTTTTTCTTTCGAACATCACATTTTACAACTGTATATTACATGACATAACAATATCTTAACACAAACTTATGATGATGATACCTCAATTTAATAAGGACATCCTCTTTTTGAAATGTCCTTCAAACTACATAGTACAAGTTCCCTTGCCAAAAAATAAAATATACTTACAGTATAAAAAAAAAATCATGCTGGTATTTTCATGTCATCATAAAAAAGCTCAGATGTTTTTTAGAAATACTATCTACAAAAGAGACGGTATTTTAAATTTATTAGTGAAAAGGAAACAAGGGGAAATTAAGTTAGTAAAATGAACCTATTTTTTTTGTGAATATAATAGTTAAATAAAAATAATTAAAGATATATAACTTGGCTTATCTTAATATGGTTCGAAGTACCATTAAATGATTAATTACAGTTCGAAGGACCACTTTTATGCGACATGAAAAATCAGTTATTTTGAATTTAAGTAAACAAATTATTACAACTGAATCGTTTGACCACAAAAAAACATACTAAACTTTAATTATACCATGCAAAAAGTTCGTCTTCTACAAAATTCCTTGTCAGTTTTTTTTAGAATAAGTACTTTATTTTTGGTACATATTATTTGACATGGCATGCCCTTATTTTAAGTAGGTACTATTTTTTTTTATAAACAATAAACTAGTTTTTATTTTTGTTTCGTATTTTTTTCTTTTTTGTGTTAGAAATTTGTACATGTTTTGTATTCAAGTAATTTAATATATCACTTCCCCGAAAGAGGATAATGAAACCATAAGACAAGCTGTTGCTTTTGTTCCTCGTAGTAGTTTAGTATTTTCTATAATATCTTGTCTTTTTTGTATGTAAATGTTTAAGTGAATGTGATAAAAAAAGGATAATCACTTGCTTACATGGCAAATTTTACAAATTTGGAGCACAAAAAAACCAACAAAACCATAATACATCATAAAAAAGCTTTAAAGCAGGCCAAGGATTTTTAAAGAAAAAAATATGCGTCCATGTGAAGAAAAAGGAATGTGAAAATATAAAGAAATCGATAATATATTGTGAAATAAAATAACGGTATTTTGTTTTTGCAAAAGAATTAAAAAAATATCAAATTTCAAAATAAATTTTCAAGGAATGGGGAAACTATTTATGGAAATTGCGGTTTGCTATTGAGATTTTAATTAACATTTTAAAAAGTATTTTTGAAGTTAAGAATTTTAAAGCAGATGAGGTTTTTTACACTAATTTACAACTGAGATGAGCTTCAATCAAAATTAAAATTTATTTCGAATAATCTTAACTTTTTTCCCTTAAAAGAGTGATAAAGAAGTCAGAAAGCTAAAATGATTTAAAAGCTCATTGTCTGATTTTGGAAAAATTCGTTCTAGTTTCCGTAATTCTTTAAAATATTGCATATTTTAGGGATAAAATATTGCCTACTTTTTTAAAAAATGATTGCATGTTTTTGGAAATTGAATAAAATATTGTGCATTTATGAAGATTTAAATTAACACATTTTTGGGAATTTTCAATTAAATATGGCATATTTTGTTATTTTAATTAATGATTGCACATTTTTAAGGTTTAAGAATTGGAAATATTTTTGCAGCTCTTAAAAATTTTACATAGTTTTTGCATTCAAATAAAATATTGCATATTTTTGGGGGTTTCATAAAAGTATTTATGCTTTTGCGATTTAAAAAAAAATATTGCATAATTTTTGGAGTCTACTTTGCATTATTTTTATTTTAAGAATTTCAATTGTAATTAAAAAAAAACTTTGCATATTTTTGTGAGTTCTGTTGAGATTTTAACAAAATATTGGATCATTTTTATAATTTCAATAAATATTACATTTTTAAACAATTTCAGTTAAATGTTGCATATTTTTTGGTATTTAAATAAATATTGCATATTTTTGGGGCTGGAAAAATTTTAAAGTTATGGATTTCAATAATATATTGCATATTTTTGGAACTCAATAAAATATGGGTATATTTGGTCTTTGAATGATATATTTTATACAGTTTTCTTTGTTTTTTGTTTTTATATACATCGAGATTTTTTTTTTTTTTTTTGCAATTTATAATTTATAACGAGCTTTCAACCTCCTTACAGCAAAAGAAAGCAAATTAAATATATTAGCTAGGTTGATACATGGATTTCGATCTGGCTACGATCTCATCAGAAGCCGAATATTTAGAAAAGTTAAAGCCTCCGGAATATTAAGAGCTTTAGCAAAAAAACTATTAATCATGAATTTTGATCCATACTTGTCTTTTATGTTTTTGTAATTTTTGAGAAGAATATTTTCAGGCTATTAAAACTTTGCATATTTTTTAAATTGCCCTAATAATGCATATATTTGGGATTTAAATAAAGTAATGCATGTATTTAAAGTATACACAAATTTCAACAAATCATATTTTTAAAAAGATCCTCGATTAAGATTTTAAATCTATACTTAAAAAAAACACTTTTAAATTTTACAAATAAGCCCTAAAATAGCTCGATTTTCTTTCATAATTGATGCTAAAGACGTGATGACATGATTGAGTGTAGATTGACGAATTGAATATAAATCATGAGCTATAAAATTCGAAAAAAAAACTGTTGCCTATTATTAGGTGTTTAATTAAAATCAAACTTATTGTTTAATATCTAAATATTTGTCCTCTGACTAATAAAAAAAACATTAAAATTATTTGCTTTTATTCCTGTTTCCTGTTAATATTTACGATTATTGCCTCACGAAACTTCTAACAAAGAACTTCAATATTTAAAGATAATTTTACGACTATATTCTTTGTAAAAATCTCTATAAACTTATTATTTTTATTGGAAGCCATAAACACAAAAAGCCTCATTTAATTTTGTTTATTAAGATATGAAAGTATAAAAGGAAAAACTTTATCTTTTTCATAAAATCAGAATCAGTTAAATACCTGGTGGTTTTGTAAAACAACCCTCTTTAAAAAAGAAAAACTTTTACATTATTTTGTCACTCTTACTTGGAACTGCTGCTCATAGATTACATAGATCTCAAACTCTTTGACATAAGCTGTCAGAGTGCCTAACTCACACAATTGTATTGGCCATACATCATATACCTATATAAAACATATTTGAAAGTGTATGAAAAAATGTGTTTATTATTAAAAGAAGAATAAGAGTTTGTGATCTATGTCATCTATGCTGCTGCAGACGACTAAAACAGAAACTAGAAAAAAAGTTTTTTTGTATTTGCCTGTAGCTAAATAACGAGAAAATTACTGTTGAAAAACAAACTTTTTCTGTCATAGCATAAAAAAATTTTCGTAGGAGTTATTAGGGTTTGTTTTTCTTTTACTATATGAAAGCAAGAGTTATTTTTTTCATATAAAGTTAAGAGTTTATCGTTTCAGGTAGATCTGATGATAAAAAATGTATACACAGAGTTATTAAACATGAAAAAGATAAACATCTAGAAGTTAGGGTAGTTATTTATTTTATAAGCAGCAAAGTTTGCTAAAAAAAAAAAAAATTATAAAAGCGAAAAATTTGATTAAAAGTTGTTTTTTGTTTATAGTATTTCTTCAAATGTATTTATAATGCAATGGTTATACAAGAAAATACTCAAAGTATGCTACATTTTTTTTTCTTTCGAAAAGACACAATTTGTTTAGTAAAGACACTTTTTTAAATGAACTCGATTTTCCAAATCCATTCTTAGCTGGGTAAACATTAAGTACATTTATAGTAACTAAAATCCCAAAATGTTTACTACAAATTGTGAAAAATAGTTTGTTCTACGCTGGTCCCTATCTGGATTTTATTCTCGATTTGCATTAGCCAGTTAGCTTTATATGTATTAGCTTTATATGTATAATCTAAGTAAGTTCAAACACTTCAAACCGGCTCCAAAATGTGTCACGTGATTTGCTTTTAAACAACCTTACTTTACAAATTTCCCCTCCAGCTCAAAACAAGAATAGTTTACCGATTCAGTTTAAACTTTTATAGTTGTTAAATACTTTTGTAGATTTAATTTTTTGTCTTATGACTGAGTATTGAGAATCAATTAAACTTAATTACCATATAATTGTCATGTATTACACTTGATAGATAACGAGCGATCAGTTTATTTGTAACAGCAGCTAAATGTAAATTTTTCAAACTGTCGTATATTGTAAAGTGCATTCAAGGGGAATGACTGGCAACTAGTTACACAAAGAATTAATAGAAATCAAGTAAACTGTGCTACAACAATTTGAAATACCCTACAAAAAAATTTTTTTTTTAAGAATTGAAATTTATTAAAATTTGAAAAGAATATTTCATGTTTTTATTGAAATACACTCAAAAAAAATAAGTTAGTAGAAAAATTAGTAAAACATCTTGTAAATCAGGTATACTATTTTTCAGCAAATTTTTTGCAAAAATTATGTTTTAAACTAAAATTTTAGTTATACCTTTTCAGCACTTAACTGTTTTGAACTAATGTCTTACTAATATTTTACTAATGTTTTACTAATTTATTTTGCTAAAAAAATTTTGTTGATTAGCACATCAATAGTATGAACCACAATGAATTATATGTCGCGGAATGTCACGATGTAGTAGTGACGAGTAAAATTATACTAAAAAGTACAACTCTAGTAAGACATATAAAAAAATCTACCATGGAAAATTTTTGTATCTGCTTTTCATACATAAAACAATATTGTGGATTGAAACAACTTAAAATTTTCGATGGAACTGGCGTGTGAAAGTAATTGTCTATTAATTAAATAAAAGACAAAATAAAATATTTCAATTTAATAAAGATTAAATGTGTATTTTTTAACTAAATGTTTATATATATTAAAAATCTTGTGTGGTCAAATTGCAAACAAATATGCAACAAGTAGACAGACTAAAGCGAAAGACAAACCAATACATCTTTGGTAAATTTTTCTGTTTCCTTTTTCTTATTGCATAAAAAGGGTTGTATATGTTATATTTTGTTATTTTTCGTTTTGTTTCTATAATTCTCTGCGGCATTTGCGTTCCTTTAAAATATATCATCATTTAGACAATAATTGATGTAAGTAGTTCAAAGATAATTTCGTTTATGATATATATTATTATTTCTTTTGTTTTTAGATATTGCATTAATTAATTTGGGAGTATGAACATTTTTATATTTTGAAACATATTGTAAATTATTTTAAACAGAATCACAAAAATATGTTTTATGATTTTCAGCAAATAAATTAACTAAAGTATAATTTTTCTACAAAGTTTTCGAGTTTTTTTCAGTCTACTAATATTCAGCAAAAATTTTATTAATTTTTATCAATGGCTTTTTAATTTCTAATCTACTAAGTGTTAGCAAAACTTTCGCTGAATCTACTAATTTTGTTGCTGAGAATCAGCTAGCTGATTTTTGGGCTTTTTAGAAAATATTGCATATGTTTTAAGTTGATTGAAATATTGCATATTTTTGAGATTACCAAATAGTATTGATTTTTTTAGAATTAAAATGAAATATTGTACATTCTAAGGACTGCAAAATAATATTTAAAATTTTTAAGATTTCAGTAAAACAATGCACATTTTTGGTATTTAAAGAAAACATTGCATATTTTTTTAATTAAAATATTATATTACATATTTTAAGGATTGCAATGTTTTTTAATATTGCACGATTTTTGCATTGCAACTAAATATTGCATAGTTTTTTGATAGAAACAAAACATTGCATATATTTTTAGAATTGTATTAAAGTTTTGCGTATTTTTGTGATTGCAATATAATAAAATATTTTTTAGATTTCTACAAAATGTTGCATAATATTGAGATTTAATTTTTGTAATTGCATTTTTGGGATTGCAATATAATATTGCATATTTTAGGGATTTTGAGAATTTATTAAATTTTTTCGGGATTTCAGGAAAATAATGCATATTTTGAGGAATAAAAATAAACTTTTGCATATTCGTGATATTTCAAAAAAACGTTGCATATTTTTGGGATTTGAATGAAACAATTTTTGTTGTTGTTTAGTTTTAAGATGAAGGCAATTAATTAATTGATTAAAATGTTTCCCTAAAATAAAAATAAAATTTTATTTGTATTGACAAACTTAACATTCCTCTCTTTTATCGCTTAGGGTACAATTACATGATGTTATTTATGTAGATTACAAAATAAAAAAAAATAACTACTTAAATAATTTGCATTCTGCAAAAAAAAACTACAATAATATTGTTATGTAATAAATAATCATTAAAAAATTATAGCAATTTTTTTTCTACAAAACAGTTTTTTTTTTTATTAAAACTTAATAAAAATATTCCCATGAATTTATTAAAACTCAAATATTTTATTATACGTGTTTTTTTAACCCGTTATTTATCAACTACCAACTAAGTAGAAAAAACCGCAAATTGTTGTTTAATATTTATATGAAAAGCTACAAAAAATATTAATAATAAAAAATTCTTTATAATTAAACTGAAAATATGTTAAAACATGACATGTTAACAAACAATTGCATATTAAAATATCAACTCTTCTACATTATACCACAATATATGACAGTTTATTGTATAAACAATTGTTTGTATGTACAACTGCAATTATTTTAAAAAAAAATTTTTTTCGCTGCACCATTTTAAAATTATTTGTAATATTTGTAACAGATTTTTTTATTATTATATAGATGCTGCAACTTAAATATGCATAATACTAGAAAACATACGACAGAGATGATGAAATTTATAAAGATGATGATAGTTGTAAATATTAGGGAGGGAATTTGATTTGAAAGTTATGATTTATGAAGCAAATAAATTATCAATTAAAGAAAAATCAGCAAAACTTTACGAAATTAGGAATTCGAACACGAGTTTGTATACAAAAAGTTATGCTAAAGAAAAATCAAAATTTTTTGCGAATGAGTAATATGGAATTTTAATAAAAATATTTATCATTCGCAGCTTAATAATGCTACTAAAGAAGAGTAAGCGAACCGCAATTTTTCAATAAAATACACTACATTTAAACAAATATTTGTATGGAATTTTTAAAAAAATTTTAACAATACGTATCTAAATAATGTTACTTAAGACGAAGAAAGAAAGTGCCCTCAAATAATTCTAATATGTCTAAAATTAAAATTTAATCAATTTGTTAATACAATTGCTTTAAAAATTACTAAAAACATGTAACATTTTTTGTTGCAATGGTTTTTGAACATGTTTCAAGATTGATATTGGTCGGTTTCTTAAAAAAATTATCACCCTATTGTGCTGCTATAATATAATACTACATTGTGATTTTTATCCCCTTGCTTTGTTTTTTTATATTATGAATAAAAAATCGACCGCTAACAACAGCTGGTAAAAAAAAATCTATGACAAAAGTTCTATAGTAGTATATGATAGTTTTTCATATTTAGTTTTTTTGTTGTATGTTTGAAAAGACATCTAGATGGCATAGAAAATAAACAATAATGAAATGCAAAACAATATGAAAATAGCGAAACAAATGTTTATATTAAAGAATGTTTTCATTTTCCTTTCACACAAAATTTTCAGTTTTTATAAAGACAACAAAGTCAGAAAAAATGTCAAAATTTCAAAAAATTACCAAATTTGAAAAAATCGCCATTATTAAAAAAAAATCGATTAAAGTTAAGACATTGCTAATAAAATATCGCCAAAATTTGAAAAAACCCCAAAATTGAAAAAAAGTGCTAGAGTTAAAACCAATACGCAAAATTTAAAAACAAACTCAAGATATCAATAAATAAACGCCAAAAAGAAAAATACAATAATAATTTTTTTTATATACGGACGTTTTAAATTTTATTTGGGCGATTTCTTTCAATTTTAGCGTTTTTTTAGTTTTGACGATTTCTTTCCATATTTGAGATTTTTTTTTATTTAGTCAATTTTTAAAAATTTTGGCAATTTTTTCTAATTTGCACAATTTTCCCATAATTTTTTTTGTCAATTTATGAGCAATTTTAACGATTTTTTAAATTATATCGTCAGGGTTGCCATATGGAAATTTAAAAAAATGGTTTTTGGCCACGATATTTTTCGAAAAAATTTAAAAATCAATTAACTAAAAAATAAAAATAATTCTTCATACATATATTTTTGAAAAATGATTTGGCACAAAATTATCAAAATTAAAATTTAAAAATAAACAATTGGTTTTATTTTTTAAAAATTAAAAGTTAAACATTTCAACATTAAAATTTTTAAAAGTGTCAATTTTGGTTTCCTCTTGATGTCGCTTTAAGGCAACAAGAAATTACAAAAATTTCTTAATAAAGCATGGTTTAATATATCTGCAAAGTTTGTTTGAAAAATGTCAAGCGGATCTATGACGTGCCATTGATGAGTAACATTACAAATCGCAGGATTGGTTAAACCAGGACCTATTGTAAAACGGTTTTTTCACTTCTTCGTTTTTTAAGTTTTGTATTTACGGGCAGCACTGCACTATAATTTGTTGTTGGAGTGTGTTTTCTGCTTTGCTTTTTTTTCGTCGTTTTGTTGTTCGTTTGTATTAAAACATCAGCACATAAAAGATTACTTGCTCGTTTGCCAGCAACCACGCTCAAGCAGAATTAGCTTTGTAAGCAGGGGGTTGTGGGATCGAGCCTCGCCGGCAGCAATTCATAAAAGATGTAATTCATCATGTTTTTTTTTTAAATTAATTTAAAAATCTATTTTTAGATATATCACCTAACACGCACCAGTAGCCCGAAATGTGCAAATACCTCACTTACAATGACAACGCCATGTCAAACTGATATGTCCCTTTCATATAAAAAGTCCGATCCCGGACATGCCACCGCCACCTTGGGACATATCCTGCTTGTCGTCCGGGACATGTCCCTTTGACCGTAGGGGAGATACTATTAAACTATTTTTAAGATTTCATTCCTTTAATCTTCTGCTTGTTTAGATTTTTGCATTTTAAGTTTAGAGCTATGTATGTACTTGTTTGCAATTGTGCAAAAATCATTTTTTTTATATGATGTTCATTTTGAAAGCCAATGTTCAAAACATGTACAAAAAACTAGATCATATTTTTCAAAGTTTATTCTATATTACAATGTTTTTTTCATCTGCTTGTAGTTAAAAAGTTCATTGTTCTTTTAGCGGACTTTAAAAATAATCGATTTATATTTTGTTTATGAATTTGTTTTTTTTTTTCGTTAAATATTTAAACGTTTTTTATTATCTCTTACTTTCTGATATATGACCTCATTTAAAAAAATCTATTTTATTTTCATCAACATCAACCATATAAAATACAACCACAGACGTGTGTTCCACATTAATCATGGCGCTTTTTTATGTTTTTTGTTAATAATTTTCTTCATTGTTTATTACTTGACATTTTTGACATTTGTAACATAATGTAGAGATGTTTTGTTGTGTTTTTTGCTAAAAAAAAAACATTTATAATTATTATGTTGACTTAAACTAATTTTGAAAGTTTTGAAAGATAAAAACACTGAGAGAAAAAACTTTTTCGTATTTATAATAAGCTTTGTCGATTTTTGTTAACTGAAATAATTAATCAAGCTTATTAAATGTTTAATAAAATGTTTAAAAAAAAAATCTCATTGAGTTTGTGATTTAACATAACAAATATCTCTAGAAATTCTAATAACAAAGTCCCCTGAAGATTTCCTTAGGCAGGAATGAAATCCGGATAGGGACACGCCTACATCAGATTGCTTTTCACAATTTGTTAAATAAGTTTTGGGACTTTAGCACATTTAATTACTATAAAAAACCGTTAAAGCTTTTTGTAAATATAAAAGACTGCTCCATTGATCGGAATTTGTCAGAAATTTCCTACCCTGATAAGATGTAAGAATAATTGAAAATAACAAAAACTTTCTTAAAATAAACGAAAAGTTGTTAATTTCGTATTTTTAATTAAACATTTTATAATAATTTACGAAATGCTTTATAAATTCGATAAAACTTTCTGTAAATATGATACTAAATTTGACGTAAAATTGGAAACGTTTTCTTAGGCTCTGTGCAATAACTCCCAGGTGAAAAAAGTCCCAAAAAAAAGTGAAATAAGTCCCAAAAATGTTTCATACAAATTTTGAAGCAATTTCAAATGAAATAATACCCAGTTCTTTTGCAGTTATTTCATTTTTTTAGAAGTTATTACATTTTTGTTATTAGGTGTTATTTCATAATGCAGTAATTCCGAAATGAAATAAGTTCTAACAGAACTTAGCGTGGGACTTATTTCATTTTATTTTCTTGTTCCGTGTTATTTTATTTGCTGAGGGAGTTATTTAATTTTTAGTAGGAGTTATTTCATTTTCAAAAATTCACTATTTTTTAATATTCTTAATATTCTAAACGGTTCATATAACAGGAGCTTTCAAACTATTTTGATGATTTTCTTAAATTAATCTAACTTAATATGTTCTTTAACAAATTTTGAAGGCGTAACGTTATATTCCCCAAAGTCATATTGCCCACGAAAAAAAACGACATAGCGCCCAAAAAAATTATATGTAAATTGTTGTTGTAAAAATTTTCTCGTTTTTGGGCAATACGACATTTTTGGACGAAATAACATTTTTTGTTGGGCGCTATGACGGTTTTTTGTTTGGCCAAAAAAAATTTGGGCGCTATGACGGTAAAAAAAGAAGTTATTGTCCAAAATCATAATTTTTTTTATAAATGTCATAAGACCTTAAATGTCAAGGCTGATTCATGAAATCAAACAAAAGAGTTTTAAGGAAACTTAAAAAAATTGCTCCAATGTTATTTTTTTGTGTCGCACGCAGAAAAACTTTATTTCGCGTATCCGCCTGCCGCGTTCTACGGAGGAAAAAAACCCTAAGTGCGACCGAAGGCCGCCACACAGAAAAACTTGTTTTTACAAATCCAATGCCGAATCCATTGAAATCTTATTTAAAAGACAATAAGTAATATAATTTGACCAGTCATAGCTTTGTCATTTAAACAGCTAATTGATCGTTTTTTATCTTAAATAAAAAAGTAGAGCATTGGCCTTCTGTTTATTTAACGTTTAGACACTAATATATACATAAAATGTTTAATAAAATAGACTTTTAAAAAAATAATCATTAAAAACAATAAATCTTGGTGTGGGGTAGTATTTTGGGACATAAAAAGTTATGGCAGGTCAAATAAATGTTACTTGATGTCTTAAAAATATAAGATTTCAACGGATTCGACATCTGATTTAAAAAAAAGTTCTTCTGGGTGGACCCTTCGGCCGCTCTTAAGGGTTTTTTACCTCCGTAGAACGCGGCAGGCGGCTTCGCGAAATAAAGTTTTTTCTGTGTGCGACACAAAAGACATTATGTCTTATTACATTTTATGATTTTGGGCAATAACTTCTTTTTTTACCGTCATAGCGCCCAAAAAAAAAAAAGTTTTTTCAAAATAAAATGCCATAGCATCCAAAAAAATGTTTTGGATTTTCTGTCATTGATTTGGTCGTTATTACATATTAACATCCACAATTTTAAGGGATATGCGGACATTTGGGCAATATGTCATTTTGGTTTTTGGGCAATACGACTTTGGGGAATATAACGGTACGCCCTTACTTCATTTGTGTTGCATGGACTATTTTTGGGAGTTATTTAATTTTTATTCTTTGGAAATTATTTCATGATGAAATAACAACCAAAATCTAGGATTTGTTTTATTTTTGTTTTGGAAATTATTTCAGTTTTTTAGAATTTATTTCACTTTTTCTAGACGGGACTTATTTAATTTTTTTAGAATTTATTTCATTGGGAGCTTTTGCACTGGGACTTTTTAGCACCTGGGACTTATTGCATACCCTCATAGAACTTCATGCAAAATACAAATAAAAAAATCAAAATAACAAAAACGTTCGTCAAATAAACGAAAATTTTGTGTTTTAAAAAAGTTTCGTCGTTTCTACATTAATTTAGTGCTTTTTATTTTTCAGTGTTAATAATAAAACATCTTAAACTTTTTATACTTTATATATTTTATTGTTAAATTTATGTTTTTGTGAAAAAGCTTACTTTTCAATGATTTTTATTTTTTTTTTTTTTTAATATTTTATTATCTTGTTTTAAAAATATTTTCATATGTTCATCTCCTGTCAAATTTTATGTTCATCATTTACTTAGCATTTTAATGTTTTATTTTTATTATTATTATTATAATTATTTATTTTTATATTTGTTAAGTGTTTAGTTTCTTGTGTTTCTATAAGTTGACATAAGAGGCTTTCATTTTGAGTATTTCTACTTTTTTTCAAAATACTTTTATAGTCATTACTTGTAGTTTTTAGTTCCATTGTAAACGTACGTTGACACCTTGTTAATAATAAAAGATTATAAGAAAAGAAAAAAAAACATGATAATGTTAAAAATACATGCCTACTCATTTGTTAAATATGGCAAGATTTCAAAAAAAAAAATATAATGTGTCAAAATCTAGAACGTTTTCTGTACTAAAAATATTCTAAAATTTGAAAATATAATGTAAGAAAAATATTTTAAGAATCCGAAATTTTTGTAAATTACTTAAAAATGTATAGTTTTATTGATAAAAAATCTCAAAACTCCGTCCATGTTTCTTTCGAAACAAATCTAGTATTTTGTTATATTTCAAAAGGTCTAGTTCATTTAGGTGTGCTTAATGAAAGAATATTTTCCACCTGCTAAGTTTTCTTTCCTCAGATTCCTCCAAATCAGAATTTTTTTTTTAAATTTAAATTACATCTTTAGAACATTTTTTCTCTAAATACATACATGTTTAATATGTTTTATTTTTTCTATTTTATAAGAAACAACCTCAAACTAGAAAATTTCCTCAGATCCCTCCAAATCAGATTTTTTTTTAATTTAAATTGCATCTTTAGAACATTTTTTCTCTAAGCGCAAACGTGTTACTTAAAAATAAAAAGCTGTGATGACATAAATCTTGTTCCATTCCTGCTTTAAATGTAAACAAAACAGCTAAAATTGTAAAAATATCATTTTTGAAAAATTTTACCTTTTTTAAATTGAAAGTTTCCTTTCTTTTATCATATTTTAATATTTTTTTTATTTCCTTCATCCCTCAGTGCATTAGGGTATATATCAATTTGTCATTCTGATTGTAAATCATCGAAAAATATTTTAGTATGCGGTCCTAAAATATTTTTTTATATTTTTGATCAGCATCATAGTAATATCTCTGTAATATGTATGTTGATACGCGAAATACTCCGCCAATATAAAAGCTGGGTCGCCAGTTTTTGGCAAAATTCTTTGTTGATATAATGAGTAGTCCGCTATTGAAAATTAGCAAATTCGTTTGACGGCTTCAGAAGCTATGAGTGAAAATGTATTTATATAAATTGTGACGTCAATGTAAAAATAATAACAATTTTCAATAAAAACAACGCTGAAAAATAAGTCGATTGAAAAAAAGCTAAATACTTTTTTTCGCAAATGTTTATTCGCCATTTTTTTTTTTTAAATATTCTTTCCCCTTCACGAATTTTTCTTTTTTCGCGAATTTTTATTTTCCTTGATTTTTTTTTTTTCAATTGGTATGAATTAATTCACTTATTTAAACAAAGCTGTTTTTAAACAAAGATGTTTTTTAGAATTTTTCTTTAAGCTTTTTCCTCAAATTTTTTCCTTTAATTTATTTTTTTTTTCAAATTCTTTTTTGTTTTGAAATTGTTTCTAAAAGATTTGTTTTCTTCTCAATGCATGGATGACACACAATTTCGACTTTAACCCTCTAACGCCTGACGATGACATTTGTCATCGTTTATAAAATTGAACCCAAATGCTTCGAATGAGTGTTTTATACTTAGAAATTGATATAGTTCGATATAAAAGTGAATTAGCTAAAAGTTTTGCGAATAAACTGTTCGTATTCAGTGCACTGTTAAAACGCGAGAAAGCTTTAAAGTTCAAATTTTGTAAAAATTCAAAAAATAATTATTTTTTAATTAACTGAGATTTCCAACAACTAAAACACTTATTTAAGTTGATTTAAAACTCTTGAAAATTAAGTATAAGTAATATTGAAGTATTACCCTTAATAATCAGTCCTTATTTTTCTTCAAGGACGAACTGGATTTTATCAGGATATCTCTAAAGGACATTGTCTTAACTTATAAAGTAATGGACGGATCGTTTTGAAATTTGGTATAGAGAAGACAATCAGTAATAGTAGCAAAAGTCTAAAGTTTGAACAAAAAATATTGAAGTTAAGATACTTTTTCGCCCTATTTCGCATTTTGCAAAAAGCGAAAATCGCCATATCTTCTTAAAAAGAAGCACAAAAAAGTTTATTTTTGGATTGTGGTTATGTCTTGGTAAGAGCAATAATTTTTGGTACAAACTTTTGTTTTACTTGCATTAGTTTTCGATATCAATTTTAAATTATTTTTGCTCATATCGCCGAAAGTAGTCAGCGAAAACATTATTTTAAGAGAAATTATTATTTTTTTTGCGAGACGAATACCTGGTATGATGGTATGAATTTCATTGCAAAACAAAATTCGGGCATTAGAGGGTTAATGCTTATACTTGCTAAAACGAGATTTAGATATATTGAGTTTTCAATTACACTAAAAATTCAGACCTGGTTCTGAATTTAATTTTTGTTTTTAATTTCTTCACATTATCCATAAAAAATATATTATATCGTTCATTTTGTATATCTTTTTTTAATTTCAAAATGGTACCAGGCCCAAAAGTTTGCATATGTATCGAAATTTATATGCTGAAAATTTGAGTGCGTTAAAAAAATGTACACATCTAGCGGAAGCGAATTTATGTTTTAAATATATTTGAGTGTACATTTTTGTTTATGTCTCATTTATTGATAAATGTTTATGCCCGTGACCAGTTGAAATTTGCAGCAATATGCAGCAAAATTCAAAAATTTAATAAAATAAAAATAATAAAAATAAAAAAATATAAAAAAATATTCCAAAATATTCCAAAATGTATAAAAAAATAAAAAATATTCCAAAATGTATAAAAAAAAAATATTTCAAAATTTATAAAAAAAATAAAAAATATTTCAAAATTTATAAAAAAATAAAAAATATTCCAAAATGTATAAAAAAAATAAAAAATATTCCAAAATGTATAAAAAAATAAAAAATATTCCAAAATGTATAAAAAAATAAAAAATATTCTAAAAGAACATAAAAAATAATAAAAAAATAAAAAATATTTCAAAATTTATAAAAAAATAAAAAATATTCCAAAATGTATAAAAAAATAAAAAATATTCCAAAATGTATAAAAAAAATAAAAAATATTCCAAAATGTATAAAAAAATAAAAAATATTCCAAAATGTATAAAAAAAATAAAAAATATTCCAAAATGTATAAAAAAATAAAAAATATTCCAAAATGTATAAAAAAAAATATAAAAAATAATACAAAAAAAAATAATAAAAAAAATATTCCAAAATGTATAAAAAAAAATAAAAAATAATAATAAAAAAAAAATAAAAAAAAATAATAAAAAAAATAATAAAAAAAAATAATAAAAAAAATAATAAAAAAAATAATAAAAAAAAATAATAAAAAAAATAAAACAAATTATAAAAATAATGCAATACAAAACACATTCAAAAAAAAAACTTAAAAAAAAATCATGTCACCAGTAGGATTCAAACCCATGCTCTTGACAAATCTTATTGATTTTTAAAAATTCTATAAATAGTATATTTGTAAAAAAAAAATGTTTGTCAGAAGTGGGATTCGAACCCACGCCCTCAGAGAGGACCAGAACGCTCATAGAACTCTTATGAAAGAGCAAGTTATAACACTTGAGTCTGGCGCCTTAGACCGCTCGGCCATCCTGACTTATAAACGTGGCAAGACTAAAACTGCACACAAAACACTAATAACACGAATATAACTGAAAGCAAAAACGAAAAAAACACTCTCAGTTGTGTGTATTTTTAGCAAATATATGATAAATTTGTATAACTTGTGTAATACACAATGTGTATATTTCTAAATATAACTTTGTTTGAATAAAATCTTTTTTTTTTGTTTGTGGTTATTTAAAAATAAAAAAAGAAACGTATTTTTTCTAATGCGTTTTTAATTCTGTAGCTTTAAATTTATTGACACAAATATTTATTTAATTGTATGTAGAAATACTTTGATACTTGAGTAAGACGTAGTAATAAATAAAAATATTATCTTAATGATTTTAAAATGACTTTTAAACCGCAATATAAAATAACAGCTTGAAATTGTGATCTAGATTGTTTTGAGTTTTTATTGTTTAGACATTGGATTTGTTATTTACAAATTGCAAATTTGTTTTCAGATTTTTTTTTTGTTAAATCACGATTTTGTAATTTTTTTGGCTTTAAGTTATTTACACTTTTTTGAAAATGTGATGTTTATATTGCTAAAAATTGTTAAAATAAATAATCTAACAAACCGAGTAAACAAATTTTATATAGTCTTATCTTTTTGGATAAAATTAGATCTAAATTAATCCCATGCGATATTTTGGGATCTATCAGGATCTTAAATTAAATATCCCTTTATTTTTGAGATCAATTTTAATCCAATTTAATCCATTAATATATTTGTGAGATCTAATCAGATGTTACTGGAGACCCCAATTTAGAGATAAACTGATATAAGTATAATTATCGATCCATATCAAATGAGATCTGATTTTGAATTTGAGATATAACTTTTTTTTTTATCGGGAAAAACTAGATTTATTTATCGATAGTCTATTGTTCAAGTGATAGTAAACTTTGCTTTATAATGTTAAATTATAGACAATATAATTACATGGTTAAATTCTTTTAAAAATTTAACAACTTTTTGTAATTTTGTTAATCTAGCGGTCTGTTGCTTTAACTTATTTTAAATTACTATCTTGTTCAAATGGTGGGAATTAGTATTTTTTAAATTCCAATTATTTCTTTTTTTACAACATTTCCTTTTTTACATTAAAACTTCAAAACATTTAATTTATTATTTAGTTTATCTTTATTATTATTTATTTTTGCTTAATTTATGGCCACAAAAAGTCACGTAATAACTTTTTTTCAGTCAAACATTAAATTTAATTTGAATGTATTTTTAGTTATAAGATTTTGTAATCCGTAAATAATTCATAGCTAATGTTGTTTAATGAAGTTTTTTTTTACGGTTGATATATGATGCCATAAAAAAAATATGTGTGCTAATTTATGTACAATTGTATTATATAAAATAATGCAAAATTTAACAGAAAAAAATGTAGTCTAAACATTGCAGACAAGGCCACAATCCATACAATAAACAGAGTAAATGAGAAAAACTAATTAAAAAAATACTGTTTAATTGCATTTATTTCATTTACAAAGTCTCAACAAATTAAATCTGTTAAATTACGAATTATTTGTAAGAATGAGTCATCACAGGTCAGGATGGCCGGGCGGTCTAAGGCGCCAGACTCAAGTGTTATAACTTGCTCTTTCACCAGAGTTCTATGAGCGTTCTGGTCCTCTCTGAGGGCGTGGGTTCGAATCCCACTTCTGACAAGAACTTTTTTTTATTAAATTAATATTTATTTTAAATATTTTTTTGAAAAAATTTTTTTTTCAATGAATTTAGCTAATTTTACTTAAAACATTTGTTAAACATTTTCAAAATAATTTTAATATACGCTTATACTTTTACTGTGTTTAAACATGTCAGGATGGCCGAGCGGTCTAAGGCGCCAGACTCAAGTGTTATAACTTGCTCTTTCACAAGAGTATCAGGAGCGTTCTGGTCCTCTCTGAGGGCGTGGGTTCGAATCCCACTTCTGACAAAGATTTTTATTACAACTTTATTTTATTTTTATATTATTTTATAATTTAATTTTATTTCTTTTGTAATTTTAGCGATTGTTTTTAATTCTTATATATTTTTAGTTAAATTTTGAGGACTTTTATCTTAATTTTTAGCGATTTTTTCCATATTTTTTTATTTTATGGTGTTTTCTTTTCTGGAGAAAAGTTTTGCATTTTAAAGTGTAAACATTTTACACATTTCACATTTTTACAAACAGAATAGAACACAATTTTATCACATATTGCTTTCTTTAAACATGCGTGTTTATACAATATTGTTATGGCAGTCCCGGTTCGAATCTCAGCCAACATGAAAGAATTTTTTTTAATAACTATTTTTTTTTTAATTATTTTTTAAGTTAGCTTAATTTTTTTTATAATTTTGTTTTTTTTTTAACAAATTTTAGGTCACAAATTATTAAATACTTGCAAACAGAAAAAATAGAATATTATAACATAAAACACAATGAATAAAACTCCTAAATTATAATAAAAAAAAGTGGTTCAATGACGGTTTGAACCTAGGACCTTATGCATCAGAAACCAGCACACTACCCTTCGGCTACCAAGGTGAGAGTTTTCTCGCAAACAACTTTATAATATATACACATGAGATTGATAAATCGAAAAAACAGGGCAAAAACAACCCTGTACATAATTTGAGGGCGCTAAAATTGCACTTTTTGCCTTTTTTATGGCAACATTTTTAGAAAGAAACACGGCACCCTCTCAGGGTGTTCACATTATTTTAGAAAAGAACACAAAAAAGGAAATTTGAGGGCAAAGCACAACAAAAATGTGAAATTTTTGTCAGAATGTGACATTTTTGTCAGCCATTAGGTTTGTTCCATTTTTTTTTAATTTTAACCAAATTTTTTTAAAAATTTTGGGTGTTTTTTAAATATAGGGTCCGCCAAATAACTTTTTTTTTTTGAAAATGCTATAAAAAAAAAAACTACTGAATATTTTCTCAAATTTCTTTTTTATTTGAAAGTACAATCCTTCCGGTTAATAATGGAAAATAATTTCATTCAAATGGCTGCCTCGGCTGGCCATGCAGTATGAGCTTCATCTGAAAAGATGATTTTTTTTTGGCAAAATCGGCATCGAAAAAAAACGTTACATGGCGGACCCTTTATTTGTATTTTTTTTTAATTTTGGCGTTGGTTTTTCAATTTTAGCTTTTTTTTATTTTTTCTAAATTTTTGCGATTTTTTGCAATTTTATATTAATAATATGTACTAAAAGTTAGTTTAATGTTAAAAACAATTGAAACTTAAACAACAAATTATTTTAATTGATACTACAATTTCATTAGTATGACCGAATACAATTAAACTTGTAATTAACAAATTTTTTATTTGAAACTCGATTTTAGATTTTTCTGTGTACATTCTCCTTAAAACTTTTACATCTTAACCCATTTTGTACCATTGGTCGAGATCTCGACCACAAACTTTTGCTCTTTTTCATTAAATAATTAAAAATATTTGGTAATGGGTTTTATTATTTTTTTTTTTTAATTTATAAATAAGTTTCATGTATTGGCTTTCCGACCTGAATTTTTTTACCTCCCCCCGCCCCTTTTATAGTTCCCCCTGGGGGGACACAAAAATATACTAAAAATAGCATATTTTTAAACTACTTACAAAAAAAAAAAATAAATAAAAGGGTTAATGATTTAAATAGCCAACCGTTCAAATAAGATTTAATGTATACAAACTATTTTGTACTATTACTCTAGCTTATCGCCAGACAGCCTTGAACATGGCTGGTCGAGATCTCGACCGTTGGGATAATTAGTGCACTCAATTTATTTTTAATACTTATTTATAAGTACTATTTTTTTTGAGAAATAATTAAAAAATGTGTATATTTTTCAATAAAAGTTATTTATATTTTTTGGAGTCAATTATTGGGTTTCTAATGTGAAATACAGTGGAACACGATTATAACGAACTCGTAGGGCTCGCTATAAACGGGGTAAACACATATTGTAGTACATGCGTTGGGACAAAAAAAAATGGTTCGTTATAAAAAAAGATCGTTATAACTGGTGTTCGCTATAACCGTGTTCTACTCTACCATACATTATAGCTGCAAGATGTTTATAAGGGGAAAACCAATTCGCTTCGGATACAAATATTGGTGTTTGTGTTCCTCAAAAGGGTATCTGTTTCAATTCCTACCATATGCTGGAGCATCGGATACATATGATAAACAACTTGGCCTTGGCGCTAACGTGGTTATGAAACTAATGTCGACTTGTGAGTATCCTAGGCAACATACTGTTCATTTCGATAACTTTTTCACCGTTGCCTTCTAAAAGAAAAAGTTTTTGTGCAACTGGCACAATCCGCGCAAACAGACTGGTGGGTGCAGGCCTAAAAACAAAATTATCTCCACATGATACTGATTACGCCTTCGACCAAGAACATAAGATTTCATTGGTTCGATGGAGAGACAATGCAGAGGTCACTTTGGCTACGAACTATGACCAAATGGAGCCGATGAGAAACGTAATGCGATACGATAGAAAACAGAAAAAAAAACGGATCGCTGTACCCCAAGCCAACCTTATTGCTAATTACAATAGGGGCGGAGTTGACTTGCATGATAATGCTATCGCAAATTATCGAATTGGAATCAGAGGCAAAAAGTGGTGGTGGCCACTTTGGGTTACCAGCTTGGACAGCGCCACTGTCAACGCATGGCAATTGCATTGCATGATTGCTGAACAAAAAAAGGAGATGCCCATGAGTCAAATTGATTTTAAAAACTTCATAACAAAATCTCTGTTGTTATCCGCTGAACCGGAAACAAACACCGAATCAACTTCGTCTGATGAAGAAAATGGAAGTGACGACGACTTCAGAGACCCACCAACATTGCCCATTTAATGTGGGTAATTGCTTCAAGGAATACCACAAAGATTTAAAATAATTTTTTTTTAAATAAAAATAATAACTAAATTCATCGATCTTTTTATTTATATGTAGCATTACTAACCATTTAGTTTATTATATTTCATCATAACTTTTCATATCAGAGAGAAAATTTATTGCTCTAATTATCCCAGCGGTCGAGATCTCGACCAGTCGTTTTCTCAGGTAATACTAGGTAAAAAAAAAAAAATTTCCAAGAATCATTTTTGGCCTATTTCCAACTTGCCATGAAAATTTCATTAAGGAATAAAATCATTTATGTAGCTTGGTACAAGATGGGTTAAGTTAATTTTTAATCAATTATTTCTTATCTCAAATAATTTTTCTTATCTTAAATCTGAATCATCATTTTACAGTCATTGACTTTTATTGAATATTCATACATTTCTTTATTAAAATAATTTATTAATTTTATTATTTTAAAGCTTACTTTGCATTTTTAATTAAGTTACCAAACACGCAAATGACGAGTTATTTAAACTCACATAATAACAGCAAAAACACAGTTTATTAACCTAATAAACTTATTTTTTTTTTAGAAATAATTTAAAGAATGAAATGAGACAGAAAAAACAGGTAATAAACGGCTAATAAATGGCTTAAATAAAAATGTTTTCCTTATAAGGAACTACAGTGCGTATGATTGATATTAATTCATAACTACTTTTACTAAATTCTTAATAACTTTCGTATGTATTGAGATATTTTAAAAATTTTAGTACTAAATGAAAGCTAAGAGTTAAAGCTTTCAAAATTTAACAGAAGTGGTTTTAGTTACAACCACTACCATTGTAGGGTATTCGCAAAAAATATCATTAGGTCATATTTAGAAAACAAAGTGACAAAGTGTTAACATAAACAAAAATTTACTACCAAAAAAAGTCTAAAATTGAAATAAATGGTTATAAAAATAACTTAACACTAAACAACAACAAAATACCTACAACAAAAACAAACTTAAACATGTTTTTCGTTTATTGTATTATATTGTCAAGCATTACCAAATAAAGTAAGTGGCAGCTAACAACACTAACATAATAATAAAAAAAGTCGAAAAAGCCACTTTTGATAAATGACTCTTTATTGTATTTGCTAAATGTTTTTGTAAGTAAGTAAAAATATTTTTGCGTTGAGTGATGTCGGTATTTGTGTGCTTAACTTAAGTAAATTTACTATAAGTAAAAGTTTTTTTTATTTATTTTATTAACTTGGTAATTTTATACTAACGAAATTCCAACAAATGTATATAAACCATATATAAAATAGCATATAAAAAAAATTCACATATCAAACAAAATAGTTGTTTAACCAGCATGTGTTTGTTTCCATTAATTTCTATATGAATTAAATAATTGTCAATGAACTTGACTTTCTAGCTTTGAAATGTTGGTTTTGCCCCTCCCCCATACATAAGAAATATTGAAATTTATTCAATATTTATTAGCTATAACAATTTAAAATAATCAATGAATTTATTTTTTTGTGTTGTCTAAATAAAGATTTGAAATGCAACACTAAAATAGAAATAAAGCACGTCTACGGCTTTACTTATTATGGAAATGATAACAATTTATTTGTTTGAAAACTTACTTGTAATGTTTAACAATTAATTGCATTTTAAATTTATCATTAAGGTCAAGAAAATGTTGGAAAAAAAAATTTTTTTTTTTTGGAACCATAAAACACTAGTAATTAAAATTACATTAAGAGCACAACCAAATCTAAAACCAGAAAAAATAAAAAAATCTGCAGTATATAAATAAAATTACACACAAAAGAGCTTAAAACAGTATAAAAATACCAAATATTTTCCGTTAAGTAACAAAAAACAAAATTTTTCGAAAGAAATTTTCTTATTTAAATTTATGTTAGGAAATTTTTTCTTTCAAACCCTAAAAGCTTTAAAAATGTTAAGTTTTCTTTAATCTTCTTTTATTTAATTCTTCTTAGCTTAATCGAGCTTAAGATCATTTATTTATTAATTATTTATTTCCAATATTTCGTCTCCACATTGGGTGACTTCTTCGGGGAACAATTATTATTAATAAAGAAATGATCTTAAGCTCGATTAAACTAAGAAGACGTAAACGCTTTCTTTTATTATTTCATACTCTTAAGTCTTAGCTTTCCGCAGAATTTTAAAAATCGCCATAAATACCCTTAATTTTTAGACAGTTTTTAAAAATAGAATTGGTTTTATAGGGCCTATAAAAAATCTTTTTACTTTTTAGACATTTTAAAGTGAGGTTATGCGATTTTAAATTTTAGTGGTATTGTTTTAAAGACATACATTTCCTTTCGTTAACAAATAAATTTCCTTTCGTTCATAAGTTCATCGTTTTATTTTATATTTTGATAGTCTAAAGTCTTAGCTTTCCGCAGAATTTTACAATTTGAATTTAGCTAAAAAAAATCTTGAAGCTATGTAGCGCTGCCAACCCAATTTATTAAAAAATCGTCAATTTTAGTGGAAAATATCGTCAAAATCGTCATTTTGAGAATGAGAAATCGTCATTCCAAAAACCCCTAATATTTCAATAAAAAAAGGGGAAAGTTTACTTAAAACTTGGTTTTGTTTACATTATTTGTAATTATTTAACAATTTCGATGCCCTTTATGTTTAGCTCCTTCACAAACGCCTACAAGTCTTAAGAACACATCTCCCTATACTCATTATACGGAATAGAATTTTAAAATTACCGATCTATTTTAAAATCTTAAAAATTTCATGACGAAATATTAATTTTTATATATTTTTTTTTCGATATTTGGTTTCACAAAATTTATGCATACAAAAAAAAAAAAAAAAATATATTCAATAAAAAAAGGTGGAAAATCAATTTTTCTATCAGTGATTTTGCAGCTAACATTACTTAAATTATTAAAAAATTTACATTTTTGGATTTTCTTCCTAAGATATATAAAAAGCGCTTTGGTATTCTTTACTTTTTAAATAATATTAGAATATATGATGAAAATTATATATAGTTGATCTTTAAATTGGTAAATGAATATTTGTTGCTTGATTTGATATCATTTTATTACATTTCTTAAGATGTTTTAAATGAAAAGAGGATGGATAAAATTTTGTCAGTAAATTATTAGAAAAAAATTCTAAAACTCGACAAACATTGCAAATTTTAAAAATCGTCAATTTCCATTTGTAAAATCGTCATTTTGCCATATTTCACTTCAAAAATCGTCAAAATGGAGACAAATCGTCAAAGTTGGCAGCGCTGAAGCTATATATAAATTGATAAAAATACTTTTTTATTAATATTACTCATACGCACCGTAGAACTAAATATAAAATATGGAATATCTTTCTTATTTCCGAAACGATGTGCAGCAAATTTTATTACAACAAATAAACACTATTTTTGCTATTTAAAAAATATAATTTAATTTAAATTGTTTATAAAAACACTCAATTTTTATTCGTTTTAAAGTGGGGTTATAATATTTTGATAGTTTGTGGTATTGTTCTAAATACAAACATTTTGAATATATTTTATTTTTTCTATTTTAAAAGAAACAACCTCAGACTAGAAAATTTCCTTTTAAGAACGTTTTCGTCATTTCGAAAATAAAAATCGCTTCAAAGCTGTTTTCGTACAGAGAAAAAATTATTGCTAGTAAAAATGTCAATTAAACTTTTGTTTGACTTCAAACTCAATTTTAATTAAAAATTAAATAATATCTATTAAATTTTTATTTGGAAGTGAATTTAGTTCACACAAACTTTGAAGTTTTTAAAACTTATAATGGCAAAAAATTTCAAAAAAAAAAATCTACAAAATACACATTTTGTTTCGCATCAGCTGATTCAATTCACTTCAAATAGTTCGTGTCGCACAGCTCAATTTAGGGTAAAGAGCTGTTGAACTAGAAGAGCGAACTAGTTCATTGAAAGGAGCTGAACTGTAAAGAGCGATCTATAGAAAGACCTAAAATGGCCAAGCCTAAATAAATCTATTAGACTAAAAAAAAATCGCCTAAATTAAAAAAAAAATTAAAAATTTTGCAATCTTAGTGGTTTTTTTTGTAAGCGAATTTTTATGTGTTGAGAAAGAAACAGTACATTTTTGAAATTTTAGCGATTTTTTTCAATTTTTTCAATTTTTTTAATTGTGTATTTTTCGAATTTCATCGATTTTTTTTTAATTTTGTCGATTTATTCCAAAGTTTTTAAAAATTTTGACGATTTAAATTGCAACTATATACATGAAATGGTTACGAATTATTTTAGTTGATTCTACAATTTCATTAATATGCCCGAATTCCATTAAACGTTTATTAAATTCTATTAAACTTTTAATTGAATTAATAAGTATCTTAATTAAAACTTGATTTTAGTTTTTTTTTTGTGTATAAATTTCATCAATTTTAATTTGATTTATTTAATATTAATTGTTATTTTATTCGTAAATGATGAAATTTTTCTCGAAATATAACGAAGTAATTAAAATTGTTATATTTAGAACCACAGTGCGTATAACCTTTAAAGTTTAATAAAAATTAATAAAATTTTGAAAATTTTCATCAGAATTTAACGGAGTAATTTAAATTTTGTATCAGGAACTACGGTGCGTATGATTGATATTAATTATAGAGTGCTTTTACCATTTTGGCTATAACTTTAGTTACGGTCAATAGATTTAAATTATATTGATTTGAAATGAAAGCTTGTGCCTTAAGCTAACATAACCAGTGTTGCCACCAACAAAATCGCAAATTACACATGGATCGTGCCAAAATTACACATGAAATCACAAATTACATATGCTTTCTTTTTGAAACAAAATAACGTTTTTTTTTTCGTTTGAATTTTCAAAAAAGCCTTTTTTTGTTTAATTTTTAAAAAACTTAACGATTTTTTTATTTCATATACCATTTTATAAAGTAATTTAAGCTTTAAAATAAACAAATTAAATATTGAGATTAAATTTATATTGAAATTAAAATCCGTTTTCGAGATATTTAAAGTTTCCAATTTTTGTTTGTTATGTTTTGAGTAGGCTCAAAATTTGGTCCGCCATTTTTATGAACTCCTTCTTTCGTAAATAAATCGATGAAATGGTATCAGATGACAGTTTATTTCTTAAATCTGTTTTACAATTGTATAAATTGCTAAATATTCGTTCTGTTGCAGCGTTTGAAAAGGGTAAAATAAGAATATAGTTAATAACTATTTGCAAAGTAGGAAATAATCTCCCAAGGAATTTGTTTTTTTTAACACCTTTTCCCAATATTCTTCCAGATCCATATTACTATTAAGTTCAAATTTGTTAAAATCTAAAAGTGCATGCTGTCGCCATTCATTATCAAGTTGTTGCAAATTAATATTGATGGAAGGAAATCTTTTTTTTAACAAATACAATGATTGAGGTTGAAAAGATTGTGCAATTTTTGGATCAACTATATCCACAATGGTGTAACTATAATCACTAAAATCAAATCTTGTTTTTATTTGCCGAATTGTCTCTATATAAAACTCCCGACAATCTTGAAGTATAATTGCTTTTTCAGAATTAGAGCATGTCGTCAAAGATTCATGAGCACCAACACCAATATATATATCATTAACGTTTATATATATATTTTTATCTGAATGGTTGATTTACCATAAGGATTGGGATTTTAAAATATCCACTTTTATGTAATTTGAATAAAAAGTTTGCATTATTTGCTTTATTTATTTCATTTTATACAATACTAACTTTTCTGATTGAAAAAGAATATTAAATGAAGTTAAAATTTCTAAGGCATACGATAAAAATTCGAAATAAATTTTGATTTTTTCATCATATAATGCCTGCAACATCGGTTCAGTAGTCTTGGGGGGATCTTCAAAAACGTCTAGTCTTACAAAACTTCTTAAAGACTCATATTGCTCTAAAACACGATTAACACATAAATGTAATGAAAGCCATCTTGTAATGGCAGGGGATAATATTTTATGAACTCCAGTCCGTTATTCTTCTTAATTCTTCTTTTGTAATGCTAACAAGTGTGCAAAAGAATTTTTATTAGTTAAAATGAAAAATGTTTTGTGATAGAAAGAGACGTACATACTTTTTTTAACCAAGTGTTGGAAACTGTTTTAAACAACAAAGTAATATATAAAAATAGTGCTCAAAAACGTAAAAATTTTAAATTACACATGAATTACACATGCAGCCAATTACACATGGGCTACACATGAAACGAAAAATTACACATGATATGTGTAATTACACATGAAGTGGCAACACTGAACATAACCGAAAAAACGACGACAATTATAGTTTTTCAAAGTCGATAAAAGCTCAAAAGACTTGAAGTAAAAAAAAATTATAATCTTTTTTATGGAGGATTGATTTTAATTTATATTAAAAAAAAAACATTATTAAATTTTTAATTCATTTATGGTATAACAATGACGTCAGTGTATTAATTATTGTACAAACTGCGTTGCGAATTTAATTAAAACAAAAACAACTCATCATTTACACCCACATTGTATCAAAATTATATTCTAGTTACAAAAAGCAACAAAAAAAAAACGAACATGATTGTGTTTATAATTTCTTTATTGCGATATTTTTTTTTTTTTTAATTGTATAATATAGTTTTATATTTCTAAAGTTAACTTTCTATGCCTAAAGGTCATTATTATTTTCACGTTTTATCTCAACATCTTTATCGTTTGTACGTTTTGTATTATGAACTATGGCAGCATATTTCCTTTGTCATCATTATTTCAAGTATTATTACATTTATCTATTCTTGTCATTATTTGTAGCATAGTGTTTCCGGTTTTATATAAACAATACAAAAGGAAACGGTTTTCATATTTTTTGTTTCTTGTTTTTCTCTGCTTGTCCTTTTTTGTCTTTAAGCCTTATAATGATACAAAAGTGACAATAAAAATTATTTTTATATGCTACGACAATTTATACCAGTAAAGACCTTTTTGCTATTATATATTTTTCTACAAATACTCTTAACCTCAGACATTTATAAGATCTTTATTTCTTTTTTTTTTTTTGTTCAAAGTATGTATAGAGTTGTACTAATGAATAGGTTTTTATATTTCTATTAAATACTTCTTTTATAACTTATTTTTTTTTCAAGAAAATTTTCAAGAATTATTAATAATTTTTTTTTTTTGTGCTACCAAGATT
Organism: Delia radicum; assembly: GCA_021234595.1. NCBI lineage: Eukaryota > Metazoa > Arthropoda > Insecta > Diptera > Anthomyiidae > Delia > Delia radicum. The sequence goes on from CM037854.1 coordinate 226,412,091, forward strand.
TATACTTCATATATTGTCTTGCTGGTTTTATGTTTAGAATTATTTTATGTTTCTTTGGCTTCAGGTTTTTTTTTTCTCTTAGATTTCATTTGAAGTAGTGTCATTTATTTCACAAATGCTATATTCTATTTTATTATATAATATTTCTTATTGAAAATGTGTTTTAAGTTTTTCTTATAGTTAGAGTTTATGAAACATATGTATGTTTAATACACACTCATATGTTATAACTTCAAAAGGATATAATATTTCATAAAGAATGAACATAATCTTTTTTGCTTTAATATTATAGAAAGAAAAGTATAAAAGACATTAAATCAATGTAGTGTATGTTCATGGAAAGCTTAATGTTTCTATGGTTAATGTTGCTAAGAAATTAAGTTTTATTATTGAGGAACGTTAAACTTACAATTATGAATGCTGTATTTATCATTTTTATAGCAAAAATTTATGCTTTTTATGATTTATTTTTAAGCTTATAAACACAGCTTTTATTAAGATTTAAAATTTAAGAAATTGGTTTAAATTTCTAAATATATCCTCTAATTAATATTACTCATACGTAACGCAGTGTAAAATTCAAAAATCCTTCCTATCTTCGTTATTTTTCTTGTGATTTCTTCAAAATTTTACAATTTTCTTTAATATCCAGCAAAACTTTGGTAATGGGTGCGATAAAGTAATGCATTACCTTGTAATGTGTACTCCTTACCTGTAACATTATTTTCCAACAAAAAGTTATGAGTTACCGGTAATTGAACACTCATGGATTACCTTGTAATGATACCTAATTACATTATACATAAAATAATGACTTACCGATCATCAATTACATAATGCATGAATTAAAAACGTAAAGCAATTATTAATATATATTTTTGAAAATCTGTTTATAGACACATTACTTTGTGATTTTTTGTAAGCATGAGGGCAAGGTGTATATTTTTGATATCACGAACGAAAACACGAAGCACAACAATTCATTTACATTTTAAGCAATAAAATATTATATGTATCGATAGCTCAGTTGGCAGAGTTCTCGCCTAACTAATTGTTAAATACCAGAGACCCCACCCTGCGGGGAATGGACCAGTCACTGGTATGGTCACGTGACTAGAACTTTGTGTGTATGAACCTGTCATAGTTTCGGTTCTGTTATTTGAAAGTGACCGGTACTTTTAACATGGGCATGTCATAGGAGGTGACAATTGTCACCTGTGGAGCACTGTGTGACGTGGCGAATAACTTGACCAAGGTATCCTACCACCGTACCGACTGAAATGAATATGCTACGGGACAAGTTAGATGTAGGTAGTGGTAAAGTATGACCATTTTAGGATTTATGTGATATGCAACAGAACCAGTGGAAAAAAATTTATCACGTGACTGGTGTAGGTGTACGTATCGTAGAACTAGAGAACATTATTTGAAGGAAAACTAGTCACATATTAAGCGCAATGTGTTTTGTGATAGGGGTAGTTTGACTGGAATAGTTTTGTGACGTACCACTGCACTGGTCTAAGGGCTATATGTCTCCGGGCTTTCGAAAAATAATTAGCAATTAACCTTTCACTTTTTATTCAGCGTGTGTCATATTATATACGGGTTGCGAAATAGCCCATCCCGAACCAGTCACTGCACTTATCCAATATCGCTACTTTTGGCGAGAAATCGCAATATCTGGCAACCCTGGTCACTGTCTAAACAGTTCCGTATTCAGTTCTTTTAAACCAGTGGAGTGTTACGTCTTCGTCTTACTGTCACAAAGTCGGTACAGATAAAATTCCTTCTGTGTTATGTCCGCTTTGTAGCAGTCAAGGGAGTTCATCCTTTGGCACTAATTGCCATGTTTTCATCCACTGCTTATGGTTTTGAACCAGTTCAATGACCACTAGCAACTTCAACTGCAACGATCCTAGGTTCTTCAGTACATTTTGATATTATGTTACTTTTTCTCCAGTTACATGATATAACTGGTACCAACCGGTGAATGTTTTGTCACCATAACTATAGTCATGTGATTGGACATTTCACCCAAATTAACACTTTTTGGTGCACCACAACTTTGGTTTCACCAGTTTCGTGACGTGCTCCCCAATCATATATCACAGAATTACCACGTTGGATCAATCCCAACATGACCACGTTAATTATTAAAAAAAAAAAAAATATCTGCAAAATAAATTTGTATGCATTTTTTTTTATGAAAATCTATTTATAGACACATTACTTTTTCCCCCCTGTAACCATATAAGTAACCAGTTACTTTTCCCCCCACAAGGTAATGAGTCCACCCATTACTTTTAGGCTCATCGCCTGTAAAATTCTTCAGTGAAGTAACGTGTAAAGTAAGGCATGGAGCCCTATGGCGATACATTACTTTACCCATGATTTGGTAATGCTGGTTAGTTTCTTAGAAATTTTTCCTGTAAAATCAAAATTCAGATTTGTTGGCATTTCTTTATAGAAAAACGTGATAGTTTTTTATATGAAGAACATTTTTAAACTTAAAAACGATTTGTTTTGTAGTAGAATTATTTTGCGAGATAGGGAATTTTGTCAAGGGAATGATTTGAAAAAAATTCTAAATTCTGAAAAAAATTTAATTTTGAATTGTCAGGATTAAAATGTTACTATTGCAAATATAAACCACTAATTGTTAATAAATGTAAGAGAAGATGAAAAAAAACTTATGGGGGTCTTGTGTATGATCTCAAACCTAGCAATTCAAAATGAAATGCAATTTTAAAATATGAACGATCCATACAATATTCTGAAAAAAATTTAATTTAATCACTTTTGATAAACAAATTTGGATTTATTAGCATTTCTCTGTAGAAAATTTTCAAAAATACAATTTTCTATATAGAAAAACTCTTAAACTTAAAATTTCGTTACTATCGAACACTTTTTAGTAAAAATGACGGTATTTAAAAAAATTTTACAAGAAAAAACTCTTGAATTTTAAAATACTTCTCATGGAAAATAAAAATTGGAAAAAAATGTTAAAACTTAAAAAAATCGTTAAAATGGAAAAAAAATCGCGTAAATGGAAAAAAATCGCAAAAGTAAAAAAAAATCCAAAAATGAAAAAAATTCTCAAAATTTAAAAAAATCGCCAAAACTTACAAAAAAAATCCCAAAAAATTGTTGAAATTAAAAAACAAACTGCAAAAATTAAAAATGTTTTTGAGGTATGAACGTTTTCAATTGAAGGGCTTCTTGGAAAAACTTGATAAGCCACATTTCAATTTATTTTTGATTTCTATTCTTATGTCAAAAACCTTATTAAGTATGCTTTTTAAACCCTTTTATATATTGTCCATACCCCCTTTTTTCAACCTTTTAATATGTTTCTTGTCATGTTGTTGAGGGTATTTTCTTCTAATAATCCAATTATGTTACTTATATTGTATATACTATTGTGTTGACATGGTAGGTATTGTTATGACATCTTATATAGTTTTTTTTTCTTTCTTTCAAATTATCTTAAAACTGTCATTCCCACTTTCTTCTTTCCAGCAAGAAAACTTTATGACATTGACAGTAAGTAACATATACAACTGGTGACAATGAAAATAAATCGTTTGTATAGAGTATTTATAGTTTTTTTTTTAAACTTGTAGTTTTGTTTCTTGTAATAAATTGTTAAGACCATAGAAACCCAAAAAATATAAAGTTTTAACATAAGTTTAATAGGAAACCTTTCAATTGTATCGGATACTGTAGCCTACGTTAAGGCATCATAAGTAGAAAACAAAAAAAGTTTTAAAAAGTTATTTTGCTAAGTTTTTTTATTGTATAGTTCTTAAGTGTTTTGTAAATTGAAAATAAGTTATTTTGACAGAATAATTTAATATTTGTTATATCCTTTTTGTTTCTTTGCAGGTATGTTGGATAAAGGTTTATTGTAAAAAATACCAAAAACTATTTGTAAGTAATAAGTATAGTCTTCTTTTGGGAGATATTAAGGAAATTCAAATGAAAAATAAATTTTCCAAATCAATAAATTTTATACATTTAAAGATATTGCTTTAAGGAAATTGTGGTAAATGTTAATGACTTGTATTCATAAAAAATCTGTAGCCTGCATTTAGACTTTATGGGAAATTTTATATTGAACAAATTATCCTCTGTAATATTTGAATTTTATTTGCATAATCCAATTGTAAATTTATATTTTGGAAGCTTTTAAAATTATTAATTGCTTACTTCTGGCAATTGTTTACTCAAAAATGTTTGCCTATCATAAGGCTGAATGTGTAAGCAAATTAATAGTATACTTGTTAGTTTAATGTTCATTTCATATTCACTTGAATTCACACAAACTGTTTTAAATGCAAGAGATGTTTTTCTGAATTTATATATTTCTCACAATTTTAAACTTCATTAAAAGTTCATTTAAAAATAAATGTAGCGTACTTTTATGCATTTCCAATTTAGTTATGAAATGAAAAATAAATTTTCTAAATCAGTAAAAATATTTAGAGAAATTGCTTAAAGCAAATTGTGGCAAATGTAAATGACTTATAAAGCCTATATTAAGGCTTTCCAGTAAATTTTGTATTGAATAAATTATCCTCTGTAATATTTGAATTGTATTTGTATAATCCAATTGTAAATTTCTATTTTTGAAAGATTTTTAAATTATTAATTGATTATTTCTAGTAATTGTTTATACACTTAAAGTATTGCCTATCATAAGGCTGAATATTTAAGCAAATTAATAGTCTACTTGTTAGTTCAATGTTCATTGCATACTCACTTGAATTCACACAAACTGTTTTAAATGCAAGACTTGTTTTCCGAATTTTAACTTCATTAAAAGTTCATTCGAAAATAAATGTATCATACTTTTAGGCATACTACATATATAAATTAAATATATTTTTACAACTGTTTATTCCATAATTTTGAATTAGTTATTAAATCAAAAATAAAATTTTCCAAATCGATAAATTTTATACATTTAGTTAAATTGCTTAAAACAAATTGTGATAAATGTAAATGACTAGTTTACACACAAAATCTTTAGTCTATATTTAGGCTTTTCAGTAAATTTGATAGTAAACAAAATAACCTCTGTAATATTTGAATTTTATTTGCAAAATTCTATTTTATATATGCAGTTCTATATTTGAAGCTTTTTAAAGTATTAATTTCTTACTTCTGGTAATTGTTTATACACTAAAAGTATTGCCTATAATATGGCTGAGTAGCAAATTAAAAGTCATTGCATATTCTCTTGAATTCACACAAACTGTTTTAAATGCAAGACAAGTTTTTCAGAATTTATACATTTCTCGCAATTTTAAACTACATTAAAAGTTAATTTGAAAATAAATGTAGCATACTTTAGGGCATAAAACGCTACTCTTTTACACAACTGTCCATGGTATATCTTTGATTTATTTTTGTTAGTTATTCTTTCAGAAAAATGTTTAAGAATTAAACTAAGGGAATTTATCGTATGAAATTTGCATAACTGCATCTTAATTGCATACTTATATTATATTAATATGCAAGTTAATAACAACTGTATTATTAATACTATTTCCCTTATAATAATGGGACTATAATTTATTGTTAATTTAAATGTGCCCTACATTTAGGTTGTAAAAAAATGTTGCATAAATGCAATAGCATCCTTTTTTTATTAGAAATGAAATAGAAACTGAAAAATTGCTTGTAAAGAAATTTCTTGTCTCTTAGAATTAAATTTTTTACACTCATAATAATCTATGCACACACATATGAAATTATTGTCCAAATAGCAAAAATTTTCTAAAATGAATACATTTTCGTATATACTCGTATAGCAAAAGTTTTTGTAATTTATTTCGTATTGTTATGCATGGATTATTATCAGTGTATCGAAATAATTCAACATCTTTAATTTAATAAAAAAAATTAAATTTTCCTCTGAAAAATTTTGGCTACTAATATCATTTTACTACGGTTCAGCAGACATGTGTTGCTTAATTTAGCAAAAAATACCACAAGGCTCAAAATAATAAAATTTCCTGTAATAAAAGCAAAATTTTCAGTAGCCATTACAGATTTTTTTTCTTAGTGTAGCAGACTTTTTTAATTAATAAATAACATTGCATGGTTTTTTGTTTAACAAAAATGAAATTATCTTGAAATTTAATAATCTTGCTCACGCCATAATTTATGATAAATAATCGAAGAATAAACTTTTGGTTTTAAATTTTTAGAAATCTGTTTGGAAAAAATTTTGTTAGAAATATTAAGATTTTTAAAATGTGTAAAAAAAATCTATAAAACTAAGACTTTACACTATTTTTTACCCACGTGCCTTTAAAGACATTCCTGCTTTTAAAAGTCTATATTTTTAGATATAAATGCGATATAATCACTCAATCAACAGCGAGTGATAGTTTAAGGTTTTTGCTAAAAATATAATATGAAAAAAAATGTAAATTCCAGGGTTGCCATGTTATGATTTTAAAAGAATAGTTATTTACATTTTTAAACTATATTTTTTTTAAGAAATATTAATAAATATTATGCTTTGGGGAGTTTTTAAGAAAATATATGCTGCCTACCTGCAGTTTTGCTAAATTTTTTATAAAAAAAAGTAGTAACTTTAGGAAATTTATTAGAAAACAATACAAGTTGCCTACCTTTAACAGCCAACTTAGATTTTCACTAAAATGATGCTCTGTTATTTTAAAACTTTGTATACTTTCAGACATTTCCAAACTTTGTATGAAGTGTATGTTGAAGAAAATATATTATATATGTGGTATTTTATGTTACCTACTTTCAGGAGTAAACTTTAATTGATAAAGCCATGTTTCTTATACTAAAAAATGCCCCAAAATTATGTTTCAAAAAGAAAATTTAGGTTTTTAATATTGTAAAAAATTCTCTGAGATCGAAGACTTTAAGTTGATATTTTTTTTTAATATCTGAAGCTGTAGTTTTGCTTTTTTTTTAATAAAAAGCTGTAAATTTTTGGAAACTGATTTGTTGATTACTTTTAGGGGGTCACTTCTTTTTATTGAAATAATGCGTTAATTGCGTTAATGTTGCATAATTTTAGCGTTTTCGAAAACTCATAACAGTTGCCTATTTTCGTTTATCTGTAGTCTACTTTTAAGAGTTGTTATAAAAATATATGTTGCCTACATTTAGGAATTTTTAATGTTTTAATAAAATGTTACTTATTTCTTAGAAATGTAACCGAAATTTAAGCTTTTTGTAAAATTATAACAATATAACAAAATACATTTTCAATCCTTATTAAATATCTAAAATTTTCATTAACTCCTCTCTAATCTCTTCTACAATCTTTATCTGAATTATAATAAGTTAATTTCTACCTACATGCATACAACCAGCATCTACTGAAATTCTAAAACCAAAACCATTTAGATAATAATATATGTATGAAACTATGTTTACAAATTCCTATAGACTTAAAATTGCATGCAATAAAATAGCAGTACTTATTACTGAATATTGATTGGAAGGTACTGCTATTTTATTGCACGCAACTGTAAAACATTAAAAACTTCAATATTACCATTATAAGTTTTGGATGATAATAAAACAAACAAACCATCATTAAACACTCTCTTTGCTTGTATGGCAACACCAATCTGCCAAACACTTTTATCGCCCCCTACCTCTCCCTTAAAACAAATTTGCCTCGATTATTCTATTGAAAACAATTTTAGACAACAAGCAACAATTGTTGTACGTTGGCAAATTCAAAAGATTTTTGTATTGATTATAGCTCCATCATTGACATGGATGGCTTGTATGAAAACATGTTAAAGCACGTAAATGTTATTGACTATTACTACGTTATTTACTTCGAAAAACCATATAAATTTAAATTTGCAATGGTGGTAATGGGTTGGTGTAAGTATTTATAATCTATACAATATAATAGAGGGGTTTCTTTTGTGTGAAAAAGTTTTGTAATATTGATAGATTTATACCATTTTTTGGGCAGATTTGGCAGGATATATTGATGGTTTTTGTTAAATATTCTATTGTATATAAAATATAAATGAATAGGTTATAGACATTGAGATTTTTTAATATACATATGATAGATAACGAATGTTTTACAAAGAATTTAAAATGATTTTGGTGGATTAAATATGGCAAATAATGAAATACATCTTTAAAGTTATACATACATTTTTTTTTTAAATTTAAAGGGAAATGTATTTATTATTTAACTTTTAAAGTACATATTTTAAAAACTGATTTTCAAAGATGTATTACTTGAAATTTGTATATATAACCATAATCATTAAAAGCTTAAAATCGTAGCTTTCAAATAATTCTTTAAGTTTTTATATCGCTTGAAATACTGCACAGTTATAAAGAAACGTGCATTATATTAATATTAATCATACGCACTGTGGTACCTTAAAAGTGAAATTTCAATTTAAAGCTTTTAACAGGAGTTTTTTTTGAAGATTTTTTATTAAATTGTTTTTTAAATTAGCATGTGATCTTCTATAAGTTATGCAAATTTTGAAATTTTTTAATGAAAACTAAAAAAACTATAACTTAAATAAAATTATTATTTGTAATAAAAATGAAAATTATTGAATTTCGAGGCCATTCTCTATATTTCTGTATTAGGATATTGTCCTAACAAATAATCTATAGAGTTTTTGTTTTTTGTTTTGAAAAAAAAAAATACTTTTTATTTTTAAAAATTATATCAAGCTTTTTTAAATTTCATTGCATTGCTTTATTTTGTAAAATTTGTATGTATAAACATAAAGTAATTTTTATATTATATAAAAGCATGAAGTCTTAGCTTTCAAATAATGTTTTAAGTTTTCAAATCGCTTCAAAAACAACAGAGTAATAACGAAAATTGTCACAATACATCATAATTAATAATACTCATACGTAGTGTGGTACCTAAAAAGTTAAATCTTTAATTAAACTTACAAAGAGGGTTTTTTTCAGACTTTTTCTTAAAAAAATTGTTAAAACTGGCATGACGTCTTCTAAAAGTAATACAAAATTTCGAATTTTTTTAAAATAAACTTAAAATGTTTGAGTACAATTTTAAATTAAAATTTTAAATTTTGTTTTATTGCAATATATATTTTTGTTATAGTTTTCAAACAACGTTTTTATTTTTCATATCGCTTGAAGAATATCTATGTTATAAAGAAATATACTATATGTATTTGATATAATTTAATAAGGTCGAAAAAACATAATTTTAATTTTTTAATAAAATTTATATCAAACATGTAAAAAAGACAAAGTACAGTCTTAGTTTACTTCCCCTTCACATCTTGTTTTTTAAATAAAACAAAACAAGTGTACAAATAAAAAGGAGAATAAAAACAAAAAGCGTGTATTGCATATCTACCAAAGGTAGAGCTTGCACATAACGAACAAGTTTCCAATTTATATTTGAGCAATTTTGATAATCTTTAACTTCGGGCCATGTATTAATTCTCATTTGGTGGGATAACTAGGTTATATGAATGTTTGATGTTTGCATTGAACTGTCACTTCTTTTAAAACGTGTTCTGTTGATGGGAACCTAGAAAATTCCCGATATATACCTATCAACAAATTCCTGAGAGTGGTCAATTAATAAATTTGAAAACATAAACTCTATAGGTTATTGGTTAGGACTATATCCTAATAAAAATATAGAGTATGGAGGACCTTGAATAATTTTCATTTTATATTTTTAATTTTTATGTTGATAGCAAAATATGAAAATGAATAATTTTCATTTTATATTTTTAATTCTTATGTTGATAGCAAAATATTTCATCTGCTAGAAATTAGTTCATCGAAATCTTTGACCGATCGAACGTTAAACTTTTCAAATACACAAAGTCTGATATATTCCAAAATTTATTCCGTTTTATTTTAAAACATAAATAATGGATAGTTTTTGTTAAAATACTACTAAACTTATAAAAATTATAGCATCAGGGTTGCCATATGTCAATTTTAAAAACATGATCTTCCAAAATATTTACAAAATCAGTTAACTAAAAAGAAATTGGTTTTTCATATATTTTTGAATAAAGATTTCCTCACAAAATTTACAAAAAATTTAATTTTTGAAATATCCTCAACCGTCTAGCATTTGTAAGCTGTTAAAGTTTCAACTTTGGTTGCCAATAGTTCCACTAGAGCAAAGCAAAAAAAAATCAAAATATTCTTTATGAAGCAAGGTTCTATATATCTGGAAAGTTTGGTTGAAAAATTTCCTGCGAATTTACTGAGTGCCATTAATAAGTTAATTTCATTCATACGTCTTAGTATTCCCTAAACCCTAAAATCGTTGTATTTTTAATTATGTTTAAACTACAGTCAATTAATTTTCTCCAATAATTTTCTCAAGTGTTATTAAATGGCCTCTTGTATATAAATACTTTACATAATTGCAATTTATAGGTAACAAATTTCAATTAATCTGATAAAGTCATTAAATAATTGAACAGTAACTTCTATAGACACTTGGTCTCAAGAAAAATGTTTGTTTAATTTTCATAAGATGCTGTTCATTTTAATTGAAATTTGTTTTAGAGTAACCACACATAATCTAATGAAAATTTATAATAAATGGTAATATTTTCTAAGCACTTCAAGGTGCAATAAATATAGGGAAATAATATATATAAATATAAATAAAGAGAAACTTGAGATATTTACTTAAATTGTAAGCCATATCGTGGGTTTGAAAATGGAAATTACAAATTTTTCGAAGTTTTCTTAGAAAGAATTTTGAAAATTTTACGAAATTTGAAATCTAACTAAATTCTTTTTCAATATTTCTGTTGGTGTTGTAAAAATATATAAATTTCTTGTAACCCAATAATAGTTTCTAACGAAAAAGTTCTCAAAATACACCATTAAACTGAAAAGAAATTTTCGTAGAATCAAGAATTTGTACAAATATGAAGGTTCATTCTACGAATTTCATGTTTGCCAACGTTTTAAGCTCATTTCTTACAAGAAGAAAAATATGAATTTAGATATCATTTTAAACTTTAAAGTGTTTGCTTTTAAAATCCTCTTTAATATTTGAAAAAAAGAGTGCTAAAGGTAAAATTAATGGTCATTCTATAATATTAACTTCGAATTAATAACACTCATACGCCATGGTATGAAAAAAATTATATTATAGCGTCTGTTAAAAAATATTTTGTGTACCACAAACAAAATGCTCGGAAAGATGTAAATTAATCTACGTAAAACTAAGCAACACCGCTTGCATGTTCGCAATGAATTTAGAATCGTCTAGAATGTTTTAGGATTGTATTTTTAAAATGACATTTGTGACATTTTTAATCGTAAAAAGGTCCCACCTTTCATTTGATACCCATATTGGCATCCTAAAATACGAGGGCGGATCAATAAGTCCGTGACTTTTCGAACTTCCCTCGCAGTTATATGAAATGCAACACTGCTCCAATCAAGTACCACCTGTTAATAGACTACTGTCAAATTTTGAGTAAGTTCCGTCATTTACTTTGCGTTTAACAGCTGTTCAAACATACAACCCCGTGGATAATTTCAAAATGGAAAAAAAGTGAATTTCGAGTGCTCATTAAATATTATATTTTGCAAAACCAGGGAAAGCTTGGTAAATACTATGGGGACTCTGCAAAATCGATTTCAATGTTAAAAAATTGGTTTACTGACTTTCGTTGTGGTCGCACAAATACAAATGACGCTGAACGTTCTGGACGGCCAATTGAGGTCAATTCACCCGAAAATGTCGAAAAAATCCACGATATGATGTTGGCCGATCGAAGAGTAAAATTTAAGGTAAGTTTTTCGGCCAATAAGGTGATGGCAATAGTTTTTTTGGGATGCTGGCGGGATAATCCACATCGATTATCTTCAAAAGGAAAAAACAATAAACGGCGAATATTATGCCAACTTATTGGACCGATTTAACTAGGATTAAAAAAAAAACTACCCCATACGGCCAAGAAAAAAGTTCTTTTTCATCAAGATAATGCACGGGTGCACACGTGTGCAGTCTTAATGGCAAAATTCCATGAATTGGGCTACGAATTAGTACCTCATGCGCCATATTTTCCGGATTTCCTATCTCCAAACCTAAAGAAATGGCTCTGTCGAAAGGGATTTAGCTCCAACGATGAAATTATTGATCAAAGAAATGCCTATTTTATGGACCTCGAAAAATCCTATTTTTTGGAAGGGATACAAAAATTGGAGAAACGTTGCACTTAGTGTATTGAGCTAAGAGGGGATTTTGTTTAAGAATAATTTTTTTGCAAAAAAAAACTGTGATTCATTTAAAAAGTCACGTACTTATTGATACACCCTCGTAAGTACAAGTATTTTAATATTTTTTTCAAATATTGGAATTTTAAAGTCCTTTTAAAAGGAATCTTGACGTGATGGCGAAAAACTGAAATCGCATTTTAACTATATGTGGTCTCTAGTTTCTCGTACATATTGATTTTTCCATGTGTAAAAAAAATTGAAATTTGTTGCAGGGTGTTATACATAAAAAAGTTTTATTAAAATTATATTACACTGAGAAAATTCTATACATGATGTTAAATTTCACTGAAACTCGTCCATTGAAACTATCTATTAAATAAATGCAGTTTTTCATAAAATTTAATGAAGAATTTCATTTTATTTACTAAAAATTTCATACTAATAATGAAAAAGTTTCATTATAGATAGTTTTATTAAAACTATGAAGCTTTTTCGTAAAGTTTAAAAAAAATTTTCATTCACATTATAAGGAAAACTTCATCAGTTTAATGAAAAAACTGCATTAATACTCGTTAAAGATATTCTCTGTGTGTATAAATAGTTTCCACTGATAAAATAAAAAAATAAAAAATTGTGTTATATAAAACGGTCATGAAAACATTATCAAAATTGTTTTTCTTAAAACATAAAACTTAAGCGTCCCCAATTTTTTTTACTTATTACAAAATATTTATCTTTTGTTTTCTTCAAATTTTCTAATTTCATATTTACTACAATTTTCAAACAATTTTTTACAAAACTCAATCTGTTGAATTATATATCATTTTAAATCTTAAAATATCAGTTTTTTTAAAATGTTTAATTTTTCCAGCAATCTGCAATAGAAGCTAAATTATCTGCTTGAATTCACTTGTTACTTCATAATTAATATCACTCATACGCAATAGGTAGAAAAATCTTAAATTTTTTTTACTTTTTACTTTTTAAAGAATTCTTTTGTAATATGTTAATGGATTATTTAACTTGATAATGTTATTTTAATATATTTATACTGTCATCTGTTTAAAATCCAAAAATGTGATAAAATAAAGAAATCAGCAAGTTAAAAAGAATGCTTTTTAAGCAGTGGGTGTTGCAAAAGTTATACAATAAATTAAAAAACTGGCATATTAATTTACCAACTTTATACGTCATTATTAAAACCATTAAAACGTCATATGGAACAACATAATTGTTAAGAAAACTCTATTTAAATTTCAGTTAAAAAATGTAAGTGAAAAGATAAAGCTTGTTGAAATATGCTAATTTTTGTTGTGATGCAATTTTAATGAGATTTATTTGAATTTTTTTTTTTAATGAAGTTTGCTTTAATTTGATTTTCTTTTAATTACAATCTTTATAGAGTGGCAATGAATTTCATGTTGTATGCTTTTTACATTTTCTTTTTTATAAAAGTTGACAAATGATTTTGTTTTTATTAATGAATTAGTCTAGATCTTGAATCAAAGATACAAACCCCAATTAATTGTGTACAAAATTAATTGCTTTCCTTTTTTTTTACAGTGGTAGTCTTTTTTTAGGATTTTTGTAATTTTCCCCATTATTGATTTTTTTTCTGATTCACCCAAAAAATTTGTATTATAATTGGTCTACCCCACCAATCTTTACTTTTATTTATGTTGACTATTGCTATTTATTCTTGCTACTCTAGAGACTTTAATAAATACAAAATTAAATTGAATTGCTGATTAGCGTTAATATTTCGAAGTAAATACTAAAGAAATAGCAGCAACAACAACAACAAAAAGTTTTTCTGTTCGAGAAATGAAACAGGAAATTAGTGTAGGCAGGATATTGATATAAAAGAAACCCAATAACGGGCATAATGAATATAAAAGGAAGGAAGAAAAGTAAAAGTATATAAATACATGCAGAGAAAAAAGCATCATGTTATGATTGCAATGCCTGACAAACATAATATGATCGTAGCAATCATATTATGATTCTAAATGTCAGCCAGAATCATATATGTGATAATTAGGATCATAATATTATAATTTCGTGTCCGCAATCAAGTTCAATCATATTTTTTCTCTGCGTGTATAAATGCTGTAGAAATATAAAATATAAACTGAACTATTTAAAAGATTAAAGACTTAATATTTTAATATTAAGTAGAAAATGTAACAATTTTCCAGTCAAAAAAGTTAACATTTTTTAACGATTACTGACATTTTTTATTATTCTTATGATTTATATTAACCCATTCTTTACGTGATACTACTGCATGTTTCTGAGTTTTCGATCGGCTTTATAGTTAAGTTTTTTCACATTTTCATTCATAACTCCACATAGGGATTTGGAAATCACAATTTATGTTTAACATATATTTTTTTTTTTTAAATTTTAAGAGGACAGTTTTTTGTAACACACTTTTTTGAACCGCGGTTTTTTGAAAACAATGCATTTTGCAGCGGATAAGTCAATAATTTGTGTGCTATAAAATGGGGTATCAATGACTCTCGTAGCTTAAGCCTTAAAAAAGATATGGAATATTATGAACGACTACTTTTTCAAAATTTCAACGCGGTATTTTAAGATCCGCTGGGATTGGCTGTCCTACATTTGGACGAGGTTATATTTATATGATGTACATCTTCTACACCAAGTTTGGTTGAAATCAGAAGGGGTGAAGGAAATCGAGTGATTGAGTTTCTATGTTTTTAGTCGTATTTTGTACAGACATATTTTATAAGTTTCAAAATTACAAAATTATTAGAAAGGTGATTAATAAGCTGAAAATATATTGTGCAAATTAGAACATGGGGGTAAATATGGATAATTTCAAAATTATGGTTTTTCGAAAGGGCGGAAGATTGGGAAAAGACGAAAAGTGATAGTATTAACACGATCAAATACAACTTACATCAGAAGTTTGCTATATTCACACAGAAAAATAAAGTGTCAACATAATTGAAAAGTGTATTTTTGTGGACACAACAAATTAATTTGGCTAGTAAAACCATATTCAAATGTGAACACAGAATATTTTTTGTGTTGCAATTAAAATTCAGTTGTGATGACTCGTATTTTTTTTTTTTTTTTTTTTAAAGAGAAGCAACACTCAGGAAATTCTTCCTATTAATTAATGTGTTGTTTTCTTTGGAAAGGGGATAGTAGAGAGATGAAAGTTGGCGAAAGATGAAGGGCTTCAAACATGGCAACACTGCAATTGCGCGACATGATAAGTCTTAGAACAGTTGTTGCTCGCCACCTGATGTAGAGTTGGCGAATTTATTGAAGCTTTTTGTTTCATAGCCCCGATTCATTATTTTACTTCGGTGGGGTTAAGTGCTATGGGAACACCGAAGGTGGGCGCAGTGATACATATAAGTGATAGAAAACTCATACATATTATTTTTCTAAATTGATGTTGTTGTCACCGGGAATCGAACCCGGGACCATCTGTGTAACAGTCCAACGCACTAACCATTACACCACAACGCCCACAATTGCTAAATTTTTCTCTGTGTGTAGGAGTTATACTTACACCAATAATGTCGTTTACGAAAAATGCAGAAAAAGTGCGTCTAAGAACAGTATAAACTCAACATGCCATATCTACCTTAACAAGCCAAATGTGTCGCTTCTCTCAAAGTGGAACATTTTTCAAACTGTGTGTAGAGAAATCAAGCCTATGGGGCTCAAATCTGCGGAGTTACGTCTTTCGAAATTCTAGATAAGTTGCAAAGATATTTTTTTAAGAGAAAATTTTTTAACTGCCAGACTATAGTCCCAATTATGCTTTGGATTTGGAAACAGGAGCTGAAGATAGGCATTTCTATACATTAAGTCTTCTTCTGAAATATATTGTAAAAGTTTTGTACAATTTTGATATAGAGAGGCATCCACATAGGCTCTCAAAACTAATACTGCAGAAAAATGTCTTCTGGGCAGAGAAAATAAATATAAAAAAACCTAATTGACATTTTTTTATGATTAAAAATTCTCATACACCTCCTAGACGTATGATTAATATTAATTTTTTATTTATTTCACAATAATCCTATTAACTTTTTACTTGTTCAATTCTTTATCAACATTGAAATAAATATACGCTCTTTAGTCTTCAGATATCTAAAGATAAGAACAATTACTTTCGTTTCTACAATTTAAAATAATTTTAATCCTTTTTAAAGGTTTAGTTTGTTGCATTTTTTTCATAATTCTATTTTCTTATTACCAACAACATTATTTTCTATTCTTTTTTATGTTGGCAAAATAGATTATGTCCCTTTTTTTAAGACTTAACATTAAAATGATTTATTTTTTTAATTTTATCAGCATATTTTTTAAGCATATTTTATTGTAGACACCCAGACGTTCAAAAAAAAAAAAATATGTTAAACAAAACGTACAAAAAATCTACAATATTTATGGTGGAGTTTTAGAAAGTAAGCAAATTTTAAGACGTAAAAATTATGAGATTTTATTAAGTAGCACAAAATTTAAATTGAAAAAGATTACAGAAAATTAAATAGAAGTTGTAACAGTTAAATAGCATTTTTCGAAAAATGTATCGCTAATAAAAGTTGTGATAACAAATTTGGTAAGAGTTATTAATTTTTTGCATAATTTTATTTTTGTGACATCAATTTGAAAGTATTTTCTATGTGTTTTACATAATACATTGTTGCCGACGCAGTTAATATGTAGTATTTTTATAGGTATTTTTTGTATAATTTATTTAACACCCTCTATACACACAGAGAAAAATGTAGGTGTTTGCCAACTAAAATTCGGTTACTTCGACTCAGATTTATTATTACGAATTTTAGTAGGTTGGAACAACTCAACATTAGCTTTCACAACAAAGTTTGGTTATTTCAACTGAATTTTATTTGCAACATCCATAATATTCAGAACCTAATGTAAATATCGTTGTACTAACTGAATTTATAAGTTATTACTATTAAAATACACTTTTCTATTCGGTTTGCACTTTATTTCTCTGTGTGTATTAATATATATAGATATTTTTTAATTATTGAACTTGTTGACTTTTTTATTACATTTTATGACTTTTATCATATGACAATATCAGAGCAATATCAAATTTAAATCACTACAATATATAGTTAAATAAACCAATAAAATATATTAAAAAATTCAATGAAATTTATATAATAATATAGAATACATATTTTTCCTATAGGAGGCGTATGAGTGTTATTAATTAAGAAGTAAATTTATAAAGTGTCGCATAACTTTTGTTCTGTACGAAATATTTGAATAATAAAACCCGTTTAAGAAGTTAGACACTTTAAGCTTACAATATTATTGAGTTATTGAAAACAAATTATATTTGAATTTGTCATTTTTAAGCATTGAACTGGAAATTTCGATATTTTATCTTTATATTTAAATCAAATTTTCATTAAAAACTTAAAGAAAAGCATAAAAATTCACTAATTTTTTTTTAACAATTTCCTTTTTCAAACAATGTCTTATCCATTGCCATGAATTTTTATGAAAACCTTTTTTTTCTGAAAAAGTAATTGAGAACTTTACTTAAAATATTTTTTGTTTGTATATTTTGCTGCTCCTTTCTTTACAATTGTTACAGAAAAAAATTGGTATTCCGTTTTTATTTTTTTTTTGCAATACAAAGAAAAGTAAGAAAATCAGTCTAGAAAAATAATACAAAATGAAGTGATTTTATTTCAACTTCAGTTTAAAGTAGAAAAAAAAAGTTTAATCAAGTGTAATATCATTAAATTTGCAAAAATAATATAGCAAATGAATGAAAAGAAGCAGCAGTAGAAGAAGTTTTAATCAAAAGATTACAAAATAAATATAAGAGTTAAAAAAAAAAAATAGCAGTATTGTATTTAATATTTAACACTTATTTACCCCCTTGTCTCTGATTTTTGCATCATTCTTATGATGAATTTCATATCAAAACCGATGTGCATTGAACCCGACCCTCTCAGATTTTAATGAAATTTTGCATACAGCAACATTTTACCTATACAAAGACAACCTCTTTTTTAGAAATTGCATTTTTGAAAATATGTGGGCGTGGCAAGGTATCGAAGTTTTTGAAAAATTGCAATAATATGTACTTTCAAGCTGTGATTACTACGGAGTGGCTGAACCGATTTCAAAGATCTTGGTACCATTAGAAAGTTATTTAAATCAGCTTTCGAAAACATACACTGTAAATTTTTTATTGCACTGAAAATTTTTTTTGGCAAAAATTAAACTTTAAACTAGGAAAACACTACAATGGCCAAGTGTTTTTTTTCCAAAAAAAAATTTTTTTTAGAAAGGTCTCTTTAATATATACAAGGTGGCGCAAAAATAACCTTCCGATGTTTTTTGGCTGTAATTTAAAAAAAAATGAAAAACTTTGATTCTTCTTGTGGATTATTTTTATTTTGTATTTTAATTTTTTTAACATCAAGTCGAGAATATGATGTCATATAAATGGCCACCGCCACAGTTGATTGTCATTTGAGCCCTTTTTATGGCATTTTCCATCACCTTGGCCAAAACTTCCGGCGATAGGTCATCACATTCTTGACGGATATTGTCTTTAAGAGCTGCAAGAGTCTGAGGCTTGTTGACATAAACCCGCGACTTCAAAAAGCCCCACAAAAAGAAGTCTGGAGCGGTCAAATCAGGCGATCTTGCTGGCCAGTGCAAATCGCCAAAAAGGGAGATTAGGCGCCCGGGAAATGCATCCTTCAGCATATCGGTTGTGGCACGTGCAGTGTGTGCCGTTGCACCGTCCTGTTGGAACCACATGTTTTCCAATCCCAATTCATCAAGTTGCGGCAAAAAGAACTCGTTGATCATTGCTCTGTAGCGCTCACCATTCACAGTAACCGTTTGGCCCGCGACGTCTTCGAAGAAAAAAGGTCCGATGACTCCTCCAGCGAAAACAGCACACCATACAGTGACTTTGAGCGGGTGTAATGGCTCTTCGTGGGTTACACGCGGATTTTCAGTGCCCCAGAAGCGTACATTTTGCTTATTTACGTACCCGCTAAGATGGAAATGGGCCTCATCACTCATGATTATTTTTGATGAAAAATCATCTTCCTCTTGGTGGTGATTAAGGATGGCTTGAGCGTATGTTACACGCGATTGGCGGTCAGCAGCTAACAGCTGATGCACCGTCAGGACTTTGTACGGAAACATCTTATAATCTTGTACCAAAATTCGCTGTAAAGACCGTCGACTGATACCCATTTGCGTGGCAAGTCGTCTGGTCGATGTCGACGGCGCTTCCATGACATCCTCGGCTACAGCAGCAATATTCTCTGCAGAACGGCTACTCCGGTGTCTGCCACGCCTGGCAGCATCTCGTGTTGTGCCAGTCTCTTCGAGGCGAGCGGTTAAACGTCGCAGTGTTTCACCAGTAGGCGTTGGACGGCCAGGAAATCTGCGACGAAATTCACGTTGTCACCGACCGACTATTGGTCAAATAAATAGTCACCAATATTCCGCGTTCTGGAGCAGTGTAGCGTAACATTGTTTATTAATGTGTATTTCGCATGTGTTTACTACACAAATGTCAAAACAGAACTGACATTAGCGGCCAATCGCAAAATTTATAGCATTTTCTGATAGGAGGATTACTTTTGCGCCACCTTGTATAACATATCTAAAAACTAAAATTGCGTATTTTTCTTTTTTTAAATTTTTTTAAGTAAATGCATCTCTTGTTAACTTCCTTATATTTTGATATCATTGTGTGACAAAAAAGAATAAAGTAGTTATACTTTGAAAGTTATACAGATTTTTTTGTAATTCTAATAGATTAGAACAAGAATCGTATTATCAAATTTTTCAGACAACCCCAAAATATGGACTTAACCTTGGTAAATGTTTTTTTTATTTTTAGTGTAATTTTCAGTATAATAGAAAATTTTTACAGTGTATGTTTTCGAAAGCTGACTTATATACCTTTCAAATAACACCAAGATCTTTGAAATCGGTTGAGCCATTCCGTAGTAATCGCTGCTTATAAGTACATATTACCGTAATTTTTCAAATATTTCGATACCTTGCCACGCCCACAATTTTTCGAAAATGCAATTTTTAAAAAAATGAGGTTGTGTTTGTATAGGTAAAATGTAGCTGTATGCAAATTTTAATCAAAGTCTGAGAGGGTCGGGTTCAAAATTTGCCTTTTTTATAGGTTTTGATATGAAATTCATCTTATGAGAAATTTGCAGTGTCTTGTAACTTTGTAGCTGCTGCTTGTTTTAAGTAATCAAAAAAGAGTTAATGTTATATTTTTTATTGAAAGTTAAACATAAGATGTTTAACTTGTTTTAACATGTCTTTTAAGAACACATTAAGAATTTGTAAGAGAGAATATAAAATTGTGTGAGCCCATAAAGTGTACGAGAAAAATTTTAAAATTTGGAAAGAGTTGGAAAATTATATTAGACATAAGAATTGTTTTTATAACAAGAAATTCATGTAATAACAAATTAATAACAAATTCATGTCAGTTATTCTTAAGTAAACAAGACGAAACATGTGAAGTATGAAAAACAATTTTAAGGAAAATATTTAAAATTTCGTTTAATGTTAATGCTTTTAAACTTGTCGTGTTGAATATGTGTTAAAAAATGTTTTTAATTTCTTAAATGAAATTAAAGAAATATGTATAAAATTAATAACATCTATGTGACAAATAACACAAGACAAGAACTATTTTATGCAGGATTTAAAATTATATTTAAAAAAAAATTAAATAGACTTTAGTTTAGATATCAGTTCAATCTCAATAGTAGATTCGAAATTAATTGTAGATATATTTTAGGTGCTAATTTAATTTTAATTTGACACCATTTCCAATTCAAATTCCTTCGAATATTTAAGTTAAACTAATGAATTTTACGAGTTTTCAGTTTGCTAAATAATAGATTAAGGGCATTTCTTGAAAGAATTGCTACTATAAATTATATATTATTTTAAAGCTTTGGTATGCTTAGGTTAATAAATTTAGTTTTTTTTTTAATTAATTTTAGACTCATTATTTTGGTCAATACTAGTAAGCATATAGGAAGCACATATTTTTGGATTTTTCGTTAGGTGTTTAGTAATGCTATGTTATTATTTTGCGCGACATCCTAATATGAAGGTAATGAGATTTGTAATGCCAATTATAAGTACTTGCCACTACCAAATATGTATTTATATAACCCCTTTTCCACGCTGGTGTGTAGCGATTTATTTCAATTTTGTTTTTTTTTTCAAGTTTAGCGATTTTTTAATTATAGCGTTTTTTTTTCAATATTAGAGATTTTTTAATTTTGTTGATTTTTTTATTATGATATTAGGATATTTTAACTGTGCATGCCCCTGGGCTGAAGTGGTTGGTTGGAATCTGAGGTACATGCCAACGCGAGCTAGCTGACATCACCACAGCAGTGCCGCTGGGGCCACATTACAGTATTTTTCAATTTTGGTTTTTTATAAATTTTGTTTTTTTTTTTTAATTGTTGGCCAGTTTTTTAAATTTTAGCGATATTTTCAAATTTTGGGTTTAAAAACTGTAAATTTTGTGTACTCCAAATTCATTTTTAATTAAACATTTAATAGATACACTGATAATAATCCATGCGTAAAATTACGAAAAAATGTCAAAATAACCAATTTTTTTGTAAAATAAACGAAAATTTGCACATTTTACGAAATTTTTTGTAGTTTTGACAATAATTTTGTATTTTTATGCATGGATTATTATGAGTGTATTGAATACGACAAATGAAACAAAGACGAGATAAAACTAATTTTAGTAAATACGAGGGCGGATCAATAAATCCGTTAATTTTTGAATGAAACGCAGTTTTTTTTGCAAAAAGAAAAAATTAATTTTTCAACATAATCTCCTTTTAGCTCAATACACTTAGTGCAACGTTTCTCCAATTTTTGTATTCCTTCGAAAAAATAGGATTTTTCGATGTCCATGTAATACACACAGAGAAATAAAGTGCCAACCGAATTAAAAAGTGTATATTAATGGTAACAACTTATAAATTCAGTTAATACAACGATATTTACATTCGATTTCTCAATATTTTGTGTGTTGCAACTAAAACTCAGTTGACTTAACCGAATTTTGTTGCGAAAACTAATGTTAAGTAGTGCCAACCGTCTTAAATTCGTAATAACCGAATTTGAGTCCTAGTAACCGAATTTCAGTTGGCAAATAGCTAAATTTTTCTCTGTGTGTAGGCATTTCTTGGCCATATGGGGTCGTTTTTTTTTTAAATCCTCGTTAAATCGGTCCAATAAGTTGGCATAATACTCGCCGTTTATTGTTTTTCCCTTATGAAGGTAGTCGATGTGGATTATCCCGCGGGCATCCCAAAAAAATTGCCATCACCTTATTGGCCACTATTACGTTTATGGTCAATTGAGGACAAACGCGGCACCCATCTTGCAGACAGCTTTCTTAAACCCAACTGATTACTTAAAATCTAAACCACACTGCCATATGAAATGCTTATGGCATCAACAATCTCACGTACTTTTACTCTTCGATCGGCCAACGCCATATCGTTATTTTTTCGACATTTTCCGGTGTATTGACCTCAATTGGCCGTCCAGAACGTTCAGCGTCATTTGTACTTGTGCGACCACAACGAAAGTCAGTAAACCCCTTTTTTTACCATTGAAAACGATTGTGCAGAGTCCCCATAGTATTTATCAAGTTTTTCCTTGGTTTGATTGACGGTTTTTTTTTGCAACAAATAATGTTTAATGTTCACTCGAAATTCACTTTAATGTTCAGTCGAAATTCACTTTTTGCATTTCATATAACTACTAGGGAAGTTCGAAAAGTCACGGACATATTTTCCTGAATTTATCGTTAAGAATTTGAGAAAACAAAAAACTAAAATTAGTGATCTTTAATAAAAATTAATAGAATATGTTTAAATTTAGGTACTTTTATCTGAAAGATAAAATAATAAATTGACAATCTTAAAAACATAGTCTGATATTCTGACCAAACCGATATTATTAAACTTTTAAATGAAAGTGAGTTAGAAATCAATCAAAAGATCATTTTAAATTGAGTCGAAGGCCATAGTTGCTAGCACTCTCATTAGCTTATATTATATAGTGTCATTTATTGTATTACTATATCATATTAATAAAAATAAATAATAAAATTCTGTTGAAATATTTGTTTCTGTGAAAATATGCTCAGCCATTTGCATGTTTTTTTTTAATAACTTTATGAGTTTAATTCTGGCTTAGCCTTAACACCGTTTTAAGACTTAAACCACCATTAATCTTAGCTATATTTTAAGACCTTATCATGTTTTAAATGGAGCACAGTTTGAAGTCTTTATTTTTTCTTTATCATACGTTTATTTTAATTCTCAAGCCGGGCTTAATCATGCCCTCATTTTAAGTCAAAAATCTAAAAAAAAATATTTAAACTTAACATCTTACAAAAAAAAAAAACAAAACCTTTAATTTGTAGCATCCACCTTTTACATATTGAATTATTGTGAAAAATAAGCAAACATTTAATAATTAATATCAATAATACGCCCTGTGGTATGCAACGTTTCATTAATTTTCAATCTCTGCCTTTTTAAATATATGTTTTCTTTATAATGTTAAACGAAACTTTATAAAGGAAAAATCTCATATACTAACACATTGACAACAACATAAAAAAGTTTTTGAAAAATTACACCTTTGTTGAATTATGCTTACAGGCATAAACATGTACGTTCATATCAGTGGCGGATCTAAACCAAGTTTTTTTGGGCGGGGTTTTTTTGAAAGTTTTCGCAAAAATTAAAATTTTAAAGAAGGACAATAACATTTAACAATCCGAAAACATTATCATTAGAGAGTTTTAATGAATATTTTTTTTGGATTTTTGCATCTTTTAAAAGGGGAATATGTACGAGTATAAAATCTTTCGGATTTTATCCCAAAAAGAGATTCTGAAAAATAAAATTATTTATTATTTCTTGTGTTATAATTTTACAAAACCAGTTAAATCAGTACTCAAGAGTTCAAGGCTACTCAACAAAATTATTCAGGACTCAAACTATTTGATTGAGAGTCATTTTGATGACCTTATATAAAAAAAATTAAAAGTTTTCAGGGCGTAAAATAAAAATTTAAAATAACTTTCATTTGATATTCACTTTCGCTATCGTACATTTTACATAGTTATTGCTCAAATTTCATGTGAAATAGGTAAAGAAAACTTAATTTTGAGAACATCAATTAATAATTTTTACACCAAATATTTTTTCCTGGGCTGAAACTCTTGAGTAGTGATTTATCCAGTTTTGTAAAATCAAAGCACAAGAGCGAAAAATTTAAAAATGTTATAATTCATAAAAAAAAAATAATTTTAGCTACCCCATACCCCCCGTAAACAATCCGAAAAAAATTCTTAAATATATTTTTGTTCATAAGTACGGTAAATTTTTTTTGTCATCTGCCATTAAATGCCACTAATATCAATTTTCCAATTACACAGCAAAAACAGACATTACCAGGTAATTAAGCGTGTGAGTAGCGCGCAAAGGAATTCACTAGGTACCAGGCTATTTAATCGCTTGATTACTTTTGTTCGCGATGACGCAAAATTAATGGGTGGTCATTACCCTCTTGATTACAAAAAAAATTAGAATAATGAGTTACCTGATTGTTTACTCATAGTGAAAGAATAAGTAATTACTTTTATATTAGGCATAAGTGGTTACTCACAGAATAAGTGTTTTTCAGAAATCTTGAAAAAAAAATTAAAATAATTTTTTTTTTATTTATTATTATTTATAATCATATAATTAGAAATAATATCCTGTTACTCTAAGCTACTATGGCTTTCGGCTTGTTGTAGTGTTGTAGTGATAACTGAGCAATGCCTCTGGTGGGAATCGAACCCACAACCCGCACTGATAAGCTAGTACGCTACCAACTAACTTTAGCTTGGTAAATTAACTTGTAATAATTTAAAAAACAAATTAATACAAGATAAGAATCTAAACTATGAAATCGATACTTATGTAAAAATTAGCAATAATTCATTATTTTGCAATTACATGTAAGTACTTATATAACCCATTATCAGTAAGTCAATATTTTGTAATTTAAAGTAATGTAATAGGTAATGTCCTATCTTTAATTGGTAATCTACACGGCAATGACCTGTCATTACCATGGCTTTGCTGAGTATTTTGTAAAACTTAATTTTTTTTGGATCCTTGCCATATTAAGCGATTTTTGCAAATTTTTCAAATTTTGCAATTTAAATTTTGACAAAAATTATAGGGCAGCAAAAAAAATTTAATGGGCAAACCTATTTATTTTAACCATGATTCAAAATATGAAACCCTGTTATTTTTAAGGGGGGATATATCTTGGATCCGCGCCTGGTTGATACTAACATATCACTACTACTGAAGCACAGTGGTTCCAAACACAAAAAACATGGTAATAAATATAGATCTTTTAAACTACTGGTCCAATCGGGAAATGGTGTTCCCAAAAATTGAAAAGCGGGAGCTAACCTTTAAGGAAAATGTTTCTGTGGTCACCCTGTTTTAACACAGGGTGTGCTACAGGGTGTCAAAGTTGACCATCTCGAGTATGAAAGAGCTTTAAAGGGGTATAACTTCTATAACCATGCATCGATTTTAGTGTTTTTTGGACTTTTTTAAATCTAGGTTACGAGACAAAGCAAAAACATGCTTCATGTACCATAGTAACTCTTACAGTTAAAAAAATATTTCACTTTGAATTTCAAAATCTTCATTTTTCGCCTTGACTTTTTTAATAGTTTTGCCAATAGATTATTCATTTTTCAAAGAAAATGCTCAAAATTTTTTCAAGTCATTCTAATGACCTTTCTTAAACTCCTAAAGAAAACTTTTTTGAATTATCTTAAGCCGTTTCGCAGTGATACTATTTTAAACTCAAAAATTAAAAGTGTGTTCTGAAAAATGGGGTTTTTTGGTCAGATAAGGGGTAACTTCACACACCTTTATATATATTTTGCTGATATTTTTTGGATTAGTTTTTTACATAGTTTGATAGAGTAGACTTCAAAAATGCTTAATGGTATAGTTTAAAGCATTTTTGGATATGCACCCTACGTCCAGCATTGGTCGAAAATGATGAATTTTTGAACGGAATTCTATGTTTATGACCGTGATAAAAAAAAGTCACGCCACTTAGACACGATTTGAAATTTTTATACTGTAAAGAGATTTATTCTAATGAGTTTGCCACTTCATTTGCCGCCGCCCGCTCAAAAACGTAGCCTGGAGAGCAAATTTTGTGGAAAAAGTCATTTTTTCAAAAGCCTTTTTTTGATTTATAAAAAAAGCGTACTTATATTATCAATTTCAGCAAGATTTTATTTTATTTTTAATAAAACGTAAATAATTGTCCTACATTCCAAAAATCTTTTCGATATTGCTTATGGTTATTTTTACATAAAACATCAAAGTTCAATGTAGTATATCTAACTATAATTAATTGTACATTTATTGGCTTTTGCTTTCGGTAATGTTAAAAAATTTAAATAATTTCAGAAATTTTTTTACATATTATTAAATTAGACTTAGTTATCAATTCAACGATGCATAAATCGTTTATCTAGTGTAATAAATGAATTCAAACTATTGCGCTTAAATCAGGCATTTCAGGTCAAATTGCAGTATTTAACAAATTTATATATTCAGGTATACAGAGCGTGTTGCATTATATTTCTCTAAAAGGGTTACGGGTTTTTTTATTTTTTTAATACTATTTCAAAAACCTAATAAGATATAAATGCAGGTAGAAAATGCGTTTTATGATGTAACATTTGCATAATATATTGTTCTAATTTTCCATATAAAACAGGTAAATAACTACCATATATTCATTTATTTGAAAGACAAAATAATGTTTTTTTTTTGTTCTAAAGATAAGGTTTTATTAAATTTAACTGGTACAGTAGTAATTGTGCTAAAAATATGAATATATTCCTAAGGACTACACATTTTCTACAAAGTAGTCTGAAGTATCAAAAGTTAAAAGGTCGTTTATATGCATAGATTCAGAATCTTCCTTTTCAATGTCTATGCTTATTTTTGGTAACCATTTTGTTCTTATGGAGTAAAGTACTGGATCCGATGATATTAATAAAAATTCCATCAAATCGGAATTTTGAGCTATTCTGGAGCACTTACGTGTGTTAAAAAGCCTAAAATGTTTGACGTCTCTATTTCTGGCCTCCTGGGCTTCTTCAGTCAGTTCGCCTAAAGGCAACATACTGTTTTCTATTATTTCTTTGGCATGAGCTAATACTTTATGTACTGTTGGTGTCATTGGCCTCCAAGAGTACATGGTGAGTATAATGTCTTTTGTTTCATTGGCAAAGAGTTTAAATTTAGCCACATTAATAGGTTTTTTACTGTTAATGACTGCTAATATAACTTTAAAACGTTTTAGTAGGTTTTTATCGAGACCCGTAATTGAGGAGGTAGTTTCTGGATCTTCGAAAAAACGCCTTGCTGTATTTCCGTCATTGGAACTTCCAAACCCCTGAAGGGGCGTATCAATGATTAATCCAAGTCTTAATTTAAATTCATCTTGAATTCTTTTCTTCTCTTCTTTTCTCATGTTGTGTAGATCAGTGTTTTTGTTTACGGAAAGGCTTAGGTTTCCTGGAATAAGGCGGTATTTGAGATCGTATGCGAGGTGTAAACAATATTCCATAAATCTTATTCTGGCATGAAGTGGCGATATCCCAAACCTCAGAGCGTTTTCGTTCATAGAAATTGTATCACTATCTTCATGAAACTGTGAACTTAATTTTCCACATATATTACATTTCCAAGTAGATGTTGTGTCTGTAATTGCATTTGCAACTTTTCCATCAATCATTGTAAGTTGTGGTTGAAATGAAACTTTAATAACTTGTCCAGATATTTCCACGTAAAGTGGAGACAAGCTCGAAATTTCCCTTTCTATTGAATCTACTAAACTTTGTGTTGAAATCATGTCTTCTTTTACATATTCAAATCGTATTGGACGACATAAAAATTTAGATCCAGGGGTTAAATTCGTCCATATATCATTTGCAGACGAGGTTGAAGGTAATTTATTATACAACCGCATTCTTAACGGCACAAAAGAAGCCATAAAAATTGATGAAAAACTTTTTTCTTTGCTGCTTCCAGATGGTTGTTTGTATTCGGAAAACCCAGATGTGCCATCACAGCCCCATTTGAACATTAACACGACATCAGATTGCTTGCATCTTTCAATATCTTTGCTGCTAAATGTGGACATAATTCTAGAAACAGTATTGTCAATTAACTGTGATAGTTCAACTTTTGCGCCTTCAATAGAGGCATGCACTGGGGATGTTATTGGTTTTAAAATATTTTCTTTTGTTTCTTTTATTGCTTTACTGCTAGGAAAAATATCATATCCTTTTTCAATGAGAGCTTTTCTTAAAATACCATATTATTTCTCGTTAACCCCAAATTTAGAAAAAGAGCTAATGCATCTTCACTGGTAAAGGAAGTTGATGATTTTGGTGTTGGAATACTTTGTATCATGCGCTTCAAACGCTTAGGAGACGCAGTTGGTAGGACGTCGACAATTTTCCCTGTTTCTTTAGGCTGTATACGTGTCAAAGCTGCTTTAAAAGAATCCTTTATTTCATTAGCGGAGTGTGTGTTAATCATTTCTTCCTGTTTTACCTTCTTAGTCCTAATCTGGACCTCTTCATAATCTTTTTTAGGGCGGCCCCTTTTTTTCTGTTCAATAACTACTGACATCTCCTTATTAAGCCAATCTTGACTCTTCTTCATAAATTTTTGTATAGAATAATCGGAATCTTTAATCCTTTTTTCATAAATTTTCAATTTCATCTGGCTTTATATTTAAGCCATACGAGTAGACAATGGTATCAATCAGTTTTCCTATTTTTTCCGATCGTATATCAGTATTGGCAAGAGTATCCCAAATTACTTTACAAAGGGAGCTATATTTTATTGTAACCTCCATGACTGCTTAACTCAAATAACCTCCTTTTAAAATTACTACGCTTATATATTACAAATATTTGTTTTTTTATAAACAAAAAATCGAGCAGGTACTGGATTTGTAAAAACAAAAAACTGAAATAGGTAAAATAAAAAAAAACGCATTATATTAGCCCATTAAAACAATATGTTATGCAAATGTTACATCATAAAACGCATTTTCTACCTGCATTTATATCTTATTAGGTTTTTGAAATAGTATTAAAAAAATAAAAAAACCCGTAACCCTTTTAGAGAAATATAATGCAACACGCTCTGTATACCTGAATATATAAATTTGTTAAATACTGCAATTTGACCTGAAATGCCTGATTTAAGCGCAATAGTTTGAATTCATTTATTACACTAGATAAACGATTTATGCATCGTTGAATTGATAACTAAGTCTAATTTAATAATATGTAAAAAAATTTCTGAAATTATTTAAATTTTTAACATTACCGAAAGCAAAAGCCAATAAATGTACAATTAATTATAGTTAGATATACTACATTGAACTTTGATGTTTTATGTAAAAATAACCATAAGCAATATCGAAAAGATTTTTGGAATGTAGGACAATTATTTACGTTTTATTAAAAATAAAATAAAATCTTGCTGAAATTGATAATATAAGTACGCTTTTTTTATAAATCAAAAAAAGGCTTTTGAAAAAATGACTTTTTCCACAAAATTTGCTCTCCAGGCTACGTTTTTGAGCGGGCGGCGGCAAATGAAGTGGCAAACTCATTAGAATAAATCTCTTTACAGTATAAAAATTTCAAATCGTGTCTAAGTGGCGTGACTTTTTTTTATCACGGTCATAAACATAGAATTCCGTTCAAAAATTCATCATTTTCGACCAATGCTGGACGTAGGGTGCATATCCAAAAATGCTTTAAACTATACCATTAAGCATTTTTGAAGTCTACTCTATCAAACTATGTAAAAAACTAATCCAAAAATATCAGCAAAATATATATAAAGGTGTGTGAAGTTACCCCTTATCTGACCAAAAAACCCCATTTTTCAGAACACACTTTTAATTTTTGAGTTTAAAATAGTATCACTGCGAAACGGCTTAAGATAATTCAAAAAAGTTTTCTTTAGGAGTTTAAGAAAGGTCATTAGAATGACTTGAAAAAATTTTGAGCATTTTCTTTGAAAAATGAATAATCTATTGGCAAAACTATTAAAAAAGTCAAGGCGAAAAATGAAGATTTTGAAATTCAAAGTGAAATATTTTTTTAACTGTAAGAGTTACTATGGTACATGAAGCATGTTTTTGCTTTGTCTCGTAACCTAGATTTAAAAAAGTCCAAAAAACACTAAAATCGATGCATGGTTATAGAAGTTATACCCCTTTAAAGCTCTTTCATACTCGAGATGGTCAACTTTGACACCCTGTAGCACACCCTGTGTTAAAACAGGGTGACCACAGAAACATTTTCCTTAAAGGTTAGCTCCCGCTTTTCAATTTTTGGGAACACCATTTCCCGATTGGACCAGTAGTTTAAAAGATCTATATTTATTACCATGTTTTTTGTGTTTGGAACCACTGTGTGAAGGTACAAAACCAATGAAATGGTTTGTATTGTGGCAGGAATATACATGGTGGCATGACACATCTTTGTTTTTTTTCAACTCAATGTTTGTCTTTGTTTGTTGGTTTTTAATGGCAAATGGTGCTATATATAAAGTTTTTTATGTTTTTTTGATGTTAAATTAACTATTCACAATAAAACATACAAAATGAGCAAAATTATGTAAAATAAAGAAAATTTTATATAGACAGATTACATAAATTTAAGAAAATTACATAAACTTATAGATAATTTATTATTCTAAAATGTTATGGCTATTTAACCGTACGATGCATACCCAACTTTTTCTACAGAACACACACCCGGGATACGTTTGTACCTACTAGCTTATTTTGGCTTTTTCTAATGTTTAAATGGTCCAATTTCATTATTTCCAATTTCATTATTGATTCAAGAGATATAGGCAAAAAGGTCACGGTCATGGGATAGCCAAATGTTGTGTGTGTTTATGTAGGTGTCGACTTTGGAAGCTCGTAGCTCCTGAACCACTGATCATAATTGGATCAAATAACCTTTAAAAGATTAGAAATTACTTATATTTCCTAGATCCGAAATCTATGCCCAAAGTTAAGCCGTTCCTGAGTTACAGCACTGCAAAGTTGCAAGTAGATAAATGTGTACCGGGTGCGTGTTCTAGGGTTAAAGTAGCAGCAATAATTTGTTCGATAATGTATTTGTCATATTATGTTATATGGTGGCGTATGATTGATATTAATCAAAAATTTTATAATTTGCTTAATATCTCAGAAAGCTTAATATAAAAGGCTTAAAATTGTAGAACTGTTTAATATACAAAACATTTATGGAATTAACTTTAACTTTGTTTCTAATTTAATTTCCTGAACTTTTATTTAACATTTTTTTTATTATTTATTTTATTGTATTTTTTCCTTCAAATCCTATTATTTTCTTTATTCCTTGGCCAACATCTTCATCTATTTTTTTATTTTTACCACTTAGGCTCTTTAGCCAATTTAGCACGTTTTTGCTATTTCTAGTATATAGTCCAATAACGTTGAATGAAACACCTTTCAAATCAAATTGATTGAATAACTTTGTACTTTATATATATTTGCTGCTGCCTTTATAGTTCCTTTTATATAAATTTATGCATTAAATTGGGTTTATAGATGAGTTTGAGTTTAAAGTTTTTATTGGCCATTTTTTGTGTGCTTTAGTTAACATTTTCAGCCATGAATTTTAATTTTATATGAAGTTTTTATTTTAACAACTTAATACCAATTCAATTAAGGTGTATCCATGCGAGTGAGTGTTTTTAATTTGTATGAATATTTAAATTTTTTTTGGGAATATTTTTAAAACTGGAAAAGGTATCGGAATAGATGTAATACTGGTTTTACACTTTAATAAATTTTTATTTAAATTTACTGCCATAACTTAATGCCCATAAAATTACTAAATTTAAATATCTGGGAATTTTGTGCTAACATACTGCACGTGTGCAAATTTCATATTTATGTGCTTAACAAAACACAAATAAATAAGAATAGATACTTTTATATGCCCAGAAACACTTTAATATTGTTTTTATCTACGATTTGGTTTAAAACCACGTTTTGAGACGAAAAAAAAACACCACACAATTTTTTGCACATTTTAATTATAAAATATTAATTTATAATTGATTTGTAATTTTGCAAACCATTTAAATATTTCGCCCAGTTTTTCAAATGATGAGGACTACACTCAGGGAACTTCTGCTTTAAAAATATGTAGTTGATTGGGTTGTAAAACAGTTTCTTTGTTTTTAATGTAAATGTCAGCCATTTGTAGAACAAATTTAATATTTTACAAACCTTGTAGTTCATTTGAAAAAACAAACCACATCAAATGTCTGTTTTACGATTTTACATTAATTTTTTACAGTTGTTTTTTTTTTTATTTAAAAAAGTAAATGTTTGTTTATTTTTAACTAACATATGTGGTTAATTTTTACTACAATTGTTAGTAATTTTTAGAACAGTAAAAACAAATGACAAATGTTAGTTGAATTTAATGAATTGTTAGTCGTACTTTCTTTAAGTGAAATTTCATTTGTTTTTGACTACATTTACTGTCGTCTTTACCTACATAATAAGTGTAGGTTTGAATGGAATTCTTGAATCGTATTACATTGTCCTTTTGACCGTCTTTAATAAACTATAGGAAATTGAGAAAAAAGGTAATCATAATTATAATCAACATTTTTTTCTCAAAATAACGTTACACATACTTACTATAAACTTATAATTTACAGCTTTAAATCTGATGAAGAAAATATAGTTGTATTCATATAATTCAGTGCAATTGGGCTATATTTGTTAGGCCTTTTATTAACATTTGAGTCCAAAATACTAAAGGACGTAACTACACTTTTTAGTTTTTTTCACGAGAGATAAAAAAAGTTTTTAATAAAAATCTACATAAATCTTAAAATTAAAATTTTGGAATTATGCTTAAGATACAAAGACGAATTTGATTCTGAGAAAAAAAAATCATGGAAAAATAGTAGTTTTTAAGTAATGTAGTTACGGCCTTTTGTACTTGATTTTTCTGAAAGCAAAAGGCCGTAACTCCAATACAAAAATTTATGCAAAAAATAAAACAAAAGTTTAAGATAAAAATTACTGATTTTCGGCAGTAATGAAAAAGTTTTTAGTCATATAAGTTGACTTTATCTATATGTTGTAAGTATTTTTTTATACAAAACGCATTTTAACTATTTAAAAACTGTCGACTGCTGTTAAATGATTAAAATAATTTATTTATTTCCTGAAAATAAAATAAAATAAAATTTTTTTAAACAAAAAAAAAAACAATATAAATGATTACATAAATGTCAAAAACGGCACTACTCGACTTTTTGGCCTTAATCTTGGCTTAACGACAGTAGGCCTATTTAAAGGCTTAATACAGGCTAGATCGCACCATTTTTTGTCACAGTCCAGACTTTCTAATCCAGGGCCAGTCGCGGCACCATTTTTATTCTCAATCCAGACTTTATCATAGTAGCACTTTGAATTCAAATTCAGGCTCAATCGCAGGTCTTAATCCAGGCTCAATCGTGGCACCATTTTTGATCCAATCCAGCCTCAATAGCAGGTATTAATCCAACTCCACCTTGCCAGCATTTTTTTTTTTTTTTTATCTTGAACCAACACTCAGGGGATGCCCCTACTAATGCATTGCATTGTGTTGATATCAGGAAAATAGGTTATGGGGAGGAGGAAAAAGGGAGTAGTGTTTGTGGACATTTGACTTGAATTTTTCTAAATTGTAATTTGCAGGGAAGACTTCCGCAGGGAGACAATTCCACATGCAGCTAGTGCGACTGAAAAACGAGTTTTCTCTGTAATGCGTTGTGCGATTTGTCGGGCTATAGACAACAAACGGATGAGATCTACTTGACAAGCGGGTAGTACGAACAGAGACCCGGTCCCTCGGGATGAGTCGGCTTATCTCAGCAGAACACTTCCCATGGTAATATCTATAGAACAAGTCACACAACCCACATTCCGACGATGCTCCAACGAGTCAATAGAGTTCGAAACCCTACTGTCGTTGATAAGCATCAACGCTCTCCGTTGCACACGATCCAGTCCAAATCGGGTCACACTTTTAAATCTTAAGTTAGGCTCAATCAAAGCAATATTTTTATTTCCAATCCTTTACAAAATATTTGGATTTTGCTCAATTATGAAACCATTTTAGGCCTTAGACTTAAACTTTATTGCAGTCTCAATCGTTAGTAAAGGGTGATTTTTTAAGAGCATTCAGATTGAAACACATACAATTTAGAGTAATGTATGAAATTTTTATGTGAGTCGATAGAACGATCTATATAATGTTTAAAGATGATTTCAGCTACGCCTCAAATGGTTCATACGCTGGGTTCAATTTTGGCAATAATCCTCCGGTATCTCACTAATAAATTCTTCAATATTGGTCTTCAGTGCGTCAACCGTTGCGTGTTTGTCCCTATATACATAAGCTTTAGCCCGACAAAAATTAGTCTAAAGTCGTTAAATCGCACGATCTAGGCGGCCAAATGACCGGCCCCAAACGTGAAATAAACTGTTCACCGAACACGCCTCTCAATTGGGCCATTGTTTCGCGTGCTGTGTGGCATGTGGCACCGTCTTGGTGAAAGTACATGTCACCAAAGTCTAGCTCTTCCATTTTGGGCAAAAAAAAAATTTGTAATCAGCTCACGGTAACGCTCGCCATTCACAGTAATGTTCCTGTCTTCGTCGTCCAATGATGCCACCAGCCCAAACAGTGCATTTTTTGGGTTGCATTGGCAGTTCTCGCAATGCTTCTGGCTGCTCTTCACATCAAATACTGCAATTTTGCTTGTTTACGTATCCATTCAACCAGAAATGAGCTTCGTCGCTGAACACAATTTGCACAATTTGCATTTTCTTAACAGAACATGAATTTTGATAATAAAATTCAATAATCTAAAAGCGTTGTTTGTTTGTAAGTCGATTCATAATTAAATTATAGACCAAACTGAACATGTTTAACAGTAACATGTTACACGAAAACAGCTGAGCTGCCAAAAACAGTGTTGCCAAAAAGAAAGTTGCTAAAAAATCACCCTTTATTTGTACTGCACAATACTGGTTTAATCTAAAGACCACTGTTAAATGCCAAAAACATCTCAAAATTTGTTATGAAATTTTTAAAGATTTTTTTTTTTTTTAGTTTACTCAAATTCTTCAAAGTGACGAAAAAATTTTGAATTAAAGAAATTTTCTTTAAAATTGGAGAAACAGATTTTGAATTTCATATCGAAATATATTTCTTTTGATCACCAAATACTTATAAATTTTTAGGGTGTTTCTAATCTGTTCCAAAAAAAAGATATGTTTATTTAAGAAAATTGTTTATATTATCCTGTTTCCTCTTCCATTTACAAAGTCACCTCCTTTTTTTCATCTGCTTATTTCTAAGAATGTTCAAGTGCTCTCACCATTCTAGCTTTAACTTAACTACATATACACGTCTAAAACTAACAAATCATCCTACTACTACAACTACAATACTGCCGAAGTAAAACAAACTATTGCTAACTTAAGTGATGTTAGAGAGGAAAAGAAAAAAGAAAATAAACGTATATGTTGTCCTTAAAAACAAATATATGTAGACCATAAATTATGAAAATGTTCAAAATAAAATTGTTTAATATTTTTTTGTGTGTGTATTTGTCGCTACTAAATTTTTTCTTATGGCAAATAAAAATTGTAAAAGGAAACTCTCTTAAAATTTATTGTAAATATAATATACTTGACTTTCAGACTTGTTTAAGAAAAAAATTTAGTTTTTCTATACTAAAATATAAGAAATATTGGCTAGATGAAGTACTAAGAAGAAGAATAAACACTTAAATATAAAATGTTATAGTTCAAGTTTTGTTTAATGTTACGATATTTAAAGGAATTGAAAAAGTTAAATTTTTATAAATGAGGGCGTATGATTACTATTAATTATATTAGATGAAAAGAGATTTTTTGAAAGTAAGCGGGAAGTTAAAAAGGTATTTGATTGATTTTTTAAGATTTTTAAACTCAGTAGATTGGTTTATACTATTTATGAATACTTTATGAAATATTTCCCAATGTACTAATTTATGAACTTTTTCATAACATTTATGAGCAGTTCATGAAAAATACTGGGAAAGTTTGTGTCTCGTAAATTATGACAAGGTTCTTAAAATATATATAGAAACATTAAATATTTATGAAAAAGTACTTAAAAAATTTGCCAATGTACAAAATCCTAATATTTAAGAAAACTTGCAAAAATTGCAATAATACTGGGAATTTTATGTACCTTTTCATAAATGCTAGGGAAACTAGCAAAACTTCATAAATAGTAAGTAAATTTCATAAATAGTATAAACCTTTAAAAATATGAACTTTTTCATAAAAAATTATGAATTTTATTTTTTTGTGTGTGAGGTTTTTTAAATTTTATGTACTCCCTATTTCGTAAAATCAAGTTTAGTTTTTATTTTTGACTCATAAGAAATGTACCCTAAATGCAATTCTCCGATTTTTATGAAATTTATGGTGTTTTCTTTTCTGGAAAAAAGTGTTGCCTTCTTAATGTGCAACGTTTTTAAAATTTTGCCCTCGCCCCATTAAAATGAAGCATTTTTACAATCAGAATAGAACACAATTTCATCACATATTACATTTATTTAAACAAATATGTTTTTTAGTGTTGTTAAAGTTCGGGTTCGAGTCCCAGCAAACTTTAAAAAATTTAATGTTTTTTTTAATAATTAATTTTTGTTTTTTTAATTATTTAAAAAATTTGGATTTAGCTCCATACATTTTTTTCAATTAAATTTTTTTTTTATAATTTTGTTTGTAAGCGAATTTCAGATAAAAAAAATTATTAAATACTTACAAAAAGAAAAAATTAAAAAAATAGCAATAACAAATTAAAAAAAATCGTAAATTAAATTTAACAAAAAAAAATATATAAAATAGCAATAACAAATTAAAAAAAATCGTAAATTAAATTTAACAAAAAAAAAAAAATATAAAAAAATGTGAACTCGGGATCTTCTGTATCAGAAGCCAGCACACTACCACTCTGCTACCAAGGTGAGAGTTTTCGCGCCAAAAACTTTGCAATATATACACATGAGATTGATAAGCCAAAAAAACAAGGCAACATCCAACCCTGTAAATTTTTTGAGGGCAGAAAATGTTACATTTTTTGCCTTTTATAAGGCAACACTTTTAGAAACAAACACGGTACCCTCTTAGAGTGTTCACCTCATTTTAGAAAAGAACACGAATAAGGAAATTTAAGGCAAAGTGCAAAAAAAATGTGACATTTTTGTCAGAAAAGAAAACGCTATTAGATAAATAAAATAAGTAATAGCAAAAAATCAATTAATAAATATCATATCTCGGCAGGTCTTTGGTAATTTGTTTTGGTATTTGGGCAGTCTTCATTACTGCCTAAACTTTTTACAAATACAAATTAAACTTTGGAAAATAAAATCAATTTTTTCCGATTAACTTATAAAACATATTTGTTGTATTAAAAATATGTTTTAATGTTATTTCTGTTGTCACGAACAGACAAAATAGCGCAACGTGTCCGACAAATTAGGACTAATGTATATAAATTAATCTATATATATAAAACAGGATGTGTGTATGTATGTAACGTATGGACTCCAAAACGGCTGGGCCGATTTTGATGAAATTTTCAGGGAATCTTCAGAATATTCAGGCGGGTGACACTGTGAACTCCAATTTTCATATTGTACCACCAATGACATATACAAATATTTATTTCTTTTTGCTTTTTTTATTTTATTTTATTTTTTTTGAAAGCCGTTGTCATGTTTTTCAAAACAAGATATCAAACTCTTAAATCGGTTATGTAGTTCCGAAGACATTTACAAAAAACCTATGTTAAAATTTACAAAATACCTATGTTAAACTTCAAGCTGTGTTACACGAACACAACAGCCTCATCCGTCTATTCAAAACAGCCCTAGACCAGATGACTATAGATGATTATACGGTTGTGATAAGAGCTGACAAGACACCGGCTGGTGAGCATGAGCGGCGCTTCAATGCACCGGTGATAGGTGACGTCGCAGTTGTTATGGCTATTCATTTTATATACTTCAGCAAATAAAGGCGATAGAAGGACAAAGAGGCGTTGGGCTTCCCATGAAATTACAAATTTTAAAATGATTTACTAATGTGAATTTATTTTTTTAATTATTTATTTCCGTAAGAATTAATTACAATTAAAATTTGAAGGCAAAACAACGTATGCCGGGTCAGCTAGTAAATAATAAATTACCAGTTTTAAAGTAAATTACCAGTTTTTGCCAACAGTAAGAACTTTATTCACAGTTTTAACAAACCTAATTGATTTCATAAAAATATAACAAATGAATGTTTAACTTTTAAATTTTAAATAATTAAAACCAAAAGTTTATTTTTCGATCTTTTATCATAACTCATGATGTGAGCAAGATTATTCAAGTTCAAGATAATTTGTTTTTTCTTAAACAAAAAACAAACAACTGTGCAATGTTTATTTATTAATTTAAAAAGTTCTTCATCCGCTAATTTAAAGCAGACTTTATTTACTGACAGTTCAACAAATGATCTTGAACTTGAATAATCTTGCTCACATCATAATTTATAATAAATAAATTTAAAAAAATTTTGAAAAATTAATTTTTTTTATAATGTTTACTAAAGTGGACCCTTGATATGTTTTCTTCGCTTTTTTTGATTTTTTAAAAAGTTTTAGTATTTTTATAAATGGTTGGCCTATAAGCTGATGTATTTGAATTTGGAATATTCCACTTAATTTCTTTTTTAAAGCCATAAAACAGATGTAGAGAACATTCTCTTACATATTGAGGTTCAATTCTGTACGTGACAAAATAAATATAATATTTATAAAAAAAATTCAAGCAAGTTTCGAATTTGAGCAAATATTTAATTGGTTTAATTAATTTTTAATTGACAGCTTTTAAAATTTTCAGCAAACCGATTTAATTGAAAAAAGTAAGGAAATATTTTTTTTTCTATGAAATAGCAAATGGGCATATAACTTCGATCAATTAGAATTGACATATAACAATTTGAAAAAATATCTAAAAATGCAAAAAAATTTAAAAAAAATCTTAAAAATGGTACGAAAAAATGGCACGAAAAAATAATCAAAACCTGTTTGCAATTTTTTTATATGAATGTAACTTGTTAACACAAAAAAAAATATTAAAAAAAAATTTTATTAATAATGCCACAGCTAAGGGCGCAATTAGACAATCAAATTTACTGAAAATGCTTACTTAGAAACCAACCCATCTTCCTATTAAATATGCTTGGCAAAAAATGGGTTAATGATCGCAATAATATTTATAAATATTAACAACAAAAAATCATTAAATAAAGTTTTAAGTAGTGTTTTTAATAGTTCAAAAATCGATCAATTACAGACCTTCTTAAGGTTAGGTTAGGTTAGGTTAGGAAGGGTAATGTGCCCAAGGGCACATCTCCACTCGGAGACCAATACGGTCCATTGTGAATCCCTTCAGTGAGAAACAGTAAGAAAGAATAGAAATAGACAGCAAGATAGATTGAAAGATAGATATAAAGAAAGATAGATATATACTCCCCAGAACCAGCTCCTATCGTCCCCTTGCTAGAAACAGCCGTCCTATTTCCCTGACAAATCTCAGCAAATCTACTGGTTTGCATCCAGCGACACACCCAAGTTCGTCTTGAAATCTATCTCCTAGCCGTTTCTGTCTGAGACCCTGCAACCTAGGACAGTGCCACATTATATGCTCAACCCAGTTCCTCAACGTCCTCGCACAACCTGCAAAAATCCGGTATGTCCCTGTCCCATCTGCTTGTGATAGCCCTGACAGAACAATGACCGGTCAGGAACACCGTAAGGATCCTGAGACCCTCCCTGTCCAGTCCCAAAGGAACCTTGGTTGCCCCTGCGTCCAATGCGGGCCATAACGCCCTAGACACCCTGCAATCCATTCTGTCCCTCCATGACTGGTTAACGGTTTCGCGGAATCCCTTCCGTATAACCTCAAAGTAGTAACATAGGGGGGCTTTACTCCCCCGTCCCTTACCGCCAAGTCCAGATTCGAACCATCCCTCGCAAGTTCGTCCGCCAACTCATTGCCATCCACCTTGCAGTGTCCGGGTACCCAACACAGCCTCACTGTGAATGCCTCCATGAGCTCCCTCAGAGCACACCTACATCGTGCGAGCAGGCGCGAGCGCACCGTGTAGTTTGTCAGTGCTCTGAGCGCTGCCTGACTATCGACATAAATTGTCACCCTAGATCCCCCAACGATGTGACCCAGTATCACTTCCGTCGCCCTCCAGATCGCTAGGATCTCAGCTTGGAAGACACAGCACTCATCTGTGAGTCTGTATGACCTTTTCACGTCAGTGTCAGCAATATAAACACCGGCACCCGTGCCCGTGTCCATTTTGGACCCGTCCATGAATACTGCC
Source organism: Delia radicum (assembly GCA_021234595.1). Taxonomy (NCBI): domain Eukaryota; kingdom Metazoa; phylum Arthropoda; class Insecta; order Diptera; family Anthomyiidae; genus Delia; species Delia radicum. The sequence continues at coordinate 226,453,056 of CM037854.1, forward strand.
CACCCCTCGAACAGCACCTTGGATCCACGCCAGACTTCCCTGATCGGGAATTCCACCGGAGGTGTTCCACCGACGTCTAAGGTCAAGATCATATGATCCGATATTCACTCGAGAATACTACCCTGATCAAGCAGTCCTACTTCGTACAGTATTTTTGTGTGCTCATCCCTTCTAGGTCTTACCAGCGCAGACTCGTAGAGCCTAAATAAGTTCCTAGCAGCCACACTCCTCACATAATGCAGAGATGCAGTATGATATCCAACGCTGCCAGTGGAGTGCTTCTCCTCGCACCTGTAATACCAAGAGATGCACTCCTTTGGGCCTTGTTGAGCATCTTCCTACAGCTATCCACTCTCAATGCATCCCACCAGACAGTACATCCATAAGTGAGAATAGGTCTAACTACCGACGTGTAAATCCAGTTTACCATATCCGGTCTTAGTCCCCAATTCTTACCGATGGAGTTTCTGCATGTGTAGTAGACATTGAGTCCCCTTTTCATCCTTTCCTGAGTATTTCTCTTCCAAGACAATTTGCTGTCTAGGAAGCAACCCAAATACTTAGCACCGTCCGATATAGTCAACCCGACGCCATCTAACACTGGCCTCCTAAACTCCTTTTTATACTTCCTAGTAAAAAGCAATAGTTCAGTCTTGTTAGGGTTTACACCCAGTCCCCTATCTTCTTAATATCATAAACATTTTACTTTTTTCCACTGTAGGCGTATGATTAATATTAATTCATACATTACTAAACATTTCGGTAAACATCTCAAAAATAAGTTCAGCGATTTAAAATAATTATTATAATTCTGACAGCTAAAAGATAGTTTTACTTAAACTCTAAAATGGCTTTAGTTTAAACTTTACATCAAATTTAAGCATTTTCTTTTGAAATATTTTATTTTTCAAGCATATCAACACCTTGTTAATCCACGAAATTGTCCAATAATTATGATTAAAAACATTTGGCCTTGTTACAAAATCTACTTAACTACCATAAATTTTAATGTTAAAACAGTCAGAGTTCGCAAACAATTGTAAGGATGATTTTTGAATTCTCTTCATATTTCTTTTTGCAATGATTTTATTTTATATTTTTTTTTTTGCGTTATAAATATTCATTTTATATATTTTCCTGTTACATAAATACCGTAGCTACAATTGTTGTAAAGCTTTGTGTGTGTCTTTTTTTTTTGTTGTTGTTGATTCTCCTGCTTATATCCTTGAAGTAGACAGTTTTAAGCGCCGGAAATCTGTCTGACTCATATACAAACATTTCTAGCAAAGTAATATGCCTTATCCTATGCTTTGCTAAAAAAAACTAAAAACTATGAAGAAAAATGTTAAAGAATTTATATAAGATGCTACTTATATTTCAATGCTATAACATCTGATTTCATTATAATGCAAAGTATTATTTGTAGCTTAAAAACCCTCCAGAAAAAGGAGGACATCAGGAAAAAATTGCAAAGCATTTGTTAGAAAAAGAGTTTTGTTTTTTGTAGCAATTTATTTACATTTCTTCCAAAAAAAAAAAAGTTTGTTAAGTATTTTAAAAATCAAAATATATTGTTAAATTTTATAAAGATTGATGTGCTATAATAAAACAAGCCTTTAATGCCGTTTTTATTGCGTTGCAAACAAAAAATGTTTATTTTCAGGAGAATGCTTTCAAATTTTGTCAATTTCCGGTTTCCTGTTGAAACGCACTTCCTGTTTTTTTCCTTTAAAATATTTACACTCAAGTAATTTTAAAATTAAACCTTGTCTCTTTCTCTCCCTTAATATTAATTTTTTTTTCAAAATTGGCTGCCTTAAAGTCAATTATATAAAATTTAATTTTTTAATTTTTAGTTAATTTCCTGTTGTTTTTAGTTTTTTTTATTTTAAAACTTCCATTTAATTAGTTTTTCTTAGTGTTATAAATAATTTTTTAATGTCGTAGATAGATATGCTTTTTTATACACTTGCAGACATTGTCGTCATTAAATTTTTATGCCTGGCTAAATTTCTTTGTGTTTGATTACTTTTTTCAAGTGACTTATGACCTCTACTTTTATTTGGAATTTGGCAAACATGACAACCATTTGGAGTATTCCTTAAAAAAAAAAAAAACTTGTTCTTATTTCATAAGCATTTTTTTTTCTGCAACAATAAGGTTTACAAAATTAGGCCTTGAGACATTTAATTGGCTTTCAGGCTATAAAAGACATTTGAGAGATGTTGTTGATATCTAATACAGAAAAAAACAAGGATGTCAGAATAAAAAAAAATGATGGCATTATAAAAAATCATCGTTAAATCATTTATAATATCATATATAAATTGAAGGGCTTATTGTAAAAACCTGATAAGCCACATTTTTTTTTAATTTGTTTTCGCCTTTTAAAGGTTCAAAGAATGTAAAAAATATGACCCATGCAGGACATTTATAGGCTAGTAACTTGTAATAATTGATTAAGCAAGACTTCTAGCAAATATTAATCCATGGATGTCTAGAAAACAGCGAAAATTCATAGTGCAACAAATGTGGCTTATCATGTTTTTACAATAAGCCCTTCAATTTTTTTTATTATTTTATTTTTTACGAAAATTTTTAAATTAAATATGAATCTTATTAAATTTAAAAAATCTTAACCTGTTCATGAGGTACAACATATCAAAGTTTGGATCTTTAGTTCAAAATATCTCCGCTGGGGTACCAGGATTTAAACAGTTATACATAGATGTTAAATGAGCAGTTGTACCTGGATTAAAATATTTAAAAAAAAAAAAAGAAAAATGTTGAAATATTGTCTGTCTTAAAACTACTAAATCATAAAACTGTGGCGAATATAAAAAAGCCATGTTAATTATTGATTACGTTGAACGCTTTAAAAATTTGTATAACAAATACTAAAAATTATGAATTTTTTTAATTATTTTAACGTTTGAAAGTTTTGTTTTATAAGGTGTCACAATAAAATAACCCAAAAAAAGTTTTTTGAGATTTTTTATTGCTGTGATAACGGATATTTTATTCATTTGTTGATAGTCGGAAAACAATTTTAATCTTAAAATGATGACCCAATTATTCTTTTAAAATTAATTTTAAATTAAAATTCGATTGAAAACTGTTAATATTTTCTTAAAAAAATAAGATATCTTAAAAATTCAAAAACTAAGAAAAAATAGTAAGGTGTCAGGTGTCGTTACAAGTAATACAGGATTAAATTGGATCAAAATCGATCGCAAAATTGGGGGACTCAATAATAACTAATTTAAGATTCTGATGGATCCCATAATATTGCATGGGAATAATTTAGATCTACTTGGATATAATTAGATCCAAAAAGATAAGTAATTTTTGGTGGATCCAATAAGATATTTTGAGAATAAATTAGATTTGATTAAGTCCCACTACATATATATTATTTTTAATACAATTTAAGAAAAATAATTTAGACATCTGCGCATATATAATTATGTATGGTATTATATATAACAATATATAATTATGTCTTGAAAATATCAATGATGTTGGTCCATATACAATCATATCATACCATATACAATTATATCTCAAACTAAATTGTTAACCTAGTGGCATATATGGAATCTTATTTGTATAAGCGCATCTTATTCACACACAATCTCTATCTGTTGAAATGGCGTTCACTGTCCGTCTGTTGAAATGGCGATCACGGTGCGTAATCGCAATACGCACTGCTAATTTTTACATAGATTGATGTATATTTTCCCGAAAAGTTTGGTATTGAAAATGAGCAAAATCGGTCCAGCGGTTTAAAAATTATTAGTGAAATGGGAAGGTATCTCTAACTTTTCCACCAATTGACAAACAATTCAATTGTATAATTCATAGTAGTATCTGTAGCATAAAATATATGGTCATATATGTATGTCCAACAGACATATTTAAAATTCACCTCAAACTTTTATATCATCTAAATTTTTTTTTCACCACAACCATTTTTCGTTTTTACTTTCAAAAATGGGTTGTTCACCACACTATTTATTTTTTACATCACCTCAAAATTTTATGTTCACCTCTTAAAATATTTTTTATTGTTTCATTTGTAAGGGTTCATTGTGGAGATGGATAAAGAAACAAAATTGGTAAATCAAATTTAATGCATGTACTTGTTTCATGGAATTTTAGTTAAACTAATTGACGTTTTTGTTGACATTTGTGGAAGTATTGGCAACTTGAGAGTAAATGCGCAACAAAAATCTTAAAACGCGTAAAATAGCGTATTTTTTTGTTCAAATAAAATGCTTAAAAAACACATTTCAATTTTTTCATCGTTAGAAGAACATTTTCGGAAAACATTTTGAAAAGTTGAGAGGAAACTTGTAATAACCGCTCAAATTAAGCAATTAATTCAGTTTTATATTGGAAAGTGTCACAATTGAAACATTTTTATACAATTTTGGTTAAATATACGATTTGTATTCATTTTTTAGGTGTTAACATTTGTTTCACTACAATTTGTGGGTGATAAACAAAAATGGCTAAAAAGCAATAATGCACCAACAAAATATCGCAAAAGCACCAACTTAGTGCTTTTTTACATTTTGGTAAAAAAATTTCTGCCATTTGGGTTTTCCAAAAGCACCATAAATTGTGCTAAAAGCACCAAATTGGCATCACTGATTTGAGGTTATTTCCTTAAACAGAAAGTATTGAGAGGCTTTTAAGCTAGTATCCATAACACTGTGTTACCATACGACTGTAGATAATAGAGTGAACTTAACTGAATTGAAACCGTACTAATTTAGGCATTTTTAATAATTTGGGTTTTGTCTTGGCTAATTTTAATCGGGTATTGCGAAATATTGACGTTATGTGGCGCTAGCATACCTAACTCATTTTCCTTTAAATGACAACAGATGGCACTAATTAATTTTAAAATTAATTCTTCATGTATGATAATTGTTCGTTACTATTAAAATTTTATTTTTGTTAGTAATTTAAATAAACTTCTTATAGCATTTGAAGATTATGAAATAACTTGAATTAAATAAAACACTAGGGCAACATATATCAAAAAATTAACCCTTAAAACAGTTTTTACTTTACCTCAGAATCCCTAAAAGTACCCATAAATTTTTTGTTTCACTTAGAAATAAGTTACTAAATAAGTTACTAACCCCTGGTTTCTACAACACGTTCGTCTCTACACGAACGGGTGACTACATGTATTTTGTTTTTGCATTGCATGTATTTTGTTATTGTTTTTAGACGAACGTGAAGCAAAACGTGTTCTAGAAACAGGGCGTAAATAAGTCATAAATGAGTTATTACCAAGGAAAAGTTACTAAAAATTAGTTAAAATAACGTTGCAAAAAATACTGCTAAAATTTGTCAGAGTCTTTTGCTAAATAATAATTAATAGGAGGAGCAAAAAACTTCATAAAACTGGATTTACACTCAAAAAAAAGTCCGTATAGTTAGCAAAAAAAGTTAGTTGAGTCAGCAAAATTATTGTTGGGAGAATCCTTTCTAATATATGCAAAAGTGTTTTACTGAAAATCAGTGAACTGATTTTTAGCAAAAAATTTGTAAATTCAGCAAAATGTTTTGCTGACACTTAGTTCAATGCAAATTAAAATCGATTTGTTGAAATCAACAAAAATTTTTACTGGAGCTTGAAAAACAAAACTAAAAAACTTAGTGTAAAATTGTTACTTTAGTTGATTTATTTTGATGCAATATAAATCAATTTTTTTTTTGTGATTGGTTTAGCAGGGATTCCAAAGGAAGGGCTTGCCTGGTAAAAGCGTTTAACCTAAATTTCAGCTGAAAACACGTTTAACAAAATTTTCAACAAACTTTTTTTTTTGAGTGTACATTTGGGTTGAATTTTAATTAATTGAAAATAGCCATTTACTCTGTTAAAATTAGCAAAAACTTTTACTAAATATTTGTAGACTAAAAATAATAAACAAAATCTTAAATATTAATAAAATTTTTTCTATATTTACCTTTAATTTAGTGGAATGTAAAGAACCGTCTATAATGCTCAAATAACAGATACAGTAGTAACTCGATTCTCGCACATACTTGATACTTGCACACCTCGATTCTTGCAACATAGGAATATTTTTCATTACGCACTCAGTACTTGTGATATCCGAAAATTTTGAACTCGATACTTGCAACATTTTTGTAGAATGGGCGGAGAAAAACAATGCTTCAATAGACGATATTATGATGCTCCAGAGACTAAGAAGCAGTGTAGTACTGAACAAGCGACTTTGTACAAAACAAACAAAATTTTTCAATTTCTTTAATTCCACATAAAACATGTATCTGCTGTTATACGAATGCGTTGAACGTAAGTGTTTTGAATTGAAATATTAAACTTAGATTCTAAACAGATGTATGTGCCTTTAATTTTGTATGGGAAATTAACACACGGTACTTGCGACAACCTCGAAACTTGCACCGAGCCCGGTTTTCATTACGTGCAATAATCGAGTTTCTACTGTATTTTGATTGTTGATTATAGATTATTGATTTCAGAATTCCAGATTTGTATTCACATTAAAAAAAATTAAAAAAGCCTAAAAATTGTAAATTTATTTATGATTTTTTTTTTTTGCTACAAATATTTAGCAAATTTTTTACTGATTTCAGCACATTAATTATTAATTGAAATTTAGCTGAACTATAACTAAATATTTGTAGATTAAATAAATCTGTTGATTATTTTTGTTATTCTTATTTTACTAATATTTAGCTGTTAATTTTAGCAGCTTAATTTTTAACTTATTTTGGTAGTTTTAGCAAACCATTTTACTAATTATTTTTCTATAAGTTTTCGTATTTCTATTAAATTATTTTGACGAAATTTAGCAAATAAAAAAAATAATAATGATTGATTAACTCCTTGTTTAACAAATTATATGTACGTTTTCATAAAAAATTATCAACCTCTTGAAAATTATGACATATAAATTATAATTAATTTCTTTGATAACCACGATAAGCTTTATATTAATATTAATTTTGACTACACTAATAGAACAAAATTAGTTAAAATGTTTGCTAACACTACTAAAATTTAGTTAAAAATGATGTTGCAGCAAAAAACGACAAAACTGGACTTTATGGGGCGTTCCTCAAAAAAAAAAAAAAAAAATTACCCCCTCTGCAATTAAAAAAGAAAATGTTTTTCCAGGGACTCCGGCCCCAAAAACCGGTATGCGTAGAAAAAACTTCCTCCCCATTTTTGGACTTCAAATAGCTCTAGAGGGCGCTACGTATCATGGATATTAATCTACAAATATTTAGTTATATTTGAGCTAAATTTTAGTTAATTGAAATTAACAAATTAATCTACTAAAATGAGCCAGAAAAAAAAATTGCTAAATATTAGGAGAAAAAAAATGTTAGAAGAATAAAAATCTGCTTCTCTGAAATCAGGAATCTAAAATTTTTTAGCAAAAAAATTCTGTTGGTTTTAGCAAAATATACTATTATTTTCATTTTTCTAAATTAAAGTTAAATATAGCAAAAATTTTGTTAATACTACAATTTTTATTTGCTGTTTTTAGTCTACAAATATTTAGTAAAAGTTGTTGCTAATTTTAGCGGAGTAAATTGTTATTTTCAATTAACTAAAATTCAACTCGAATATAACTAAAATTTAGTAAAGTCAACAGTTTTAGTTTTGGTGTTTTTATTTTATTAATGTTTAGCAAACAAATATGCTAATTTTGGTAGTTTTTTCTGCAAAGTCTTCATTAACTAATTTTTAGTAGCTTTGTCTACTATGAGTGTAAAAACAAACATATTTTTTTTATATACACTCAAAAAAAAATCTATAAAGTCAGCCACATTTTTGCTGGGAGGATCCTTGCAGAAAAATTGATAATATCAGCCAATCAATTAGTAAATTCAGCAAAAATTTTGCTAAATTTAGCAAATATTTTGCTGACATTAAAAAATTATTTCTGCAAGGATCCTCCCAGCAAACATGTTGCTGACTTTGCTTACATTTGTTAGTGTAATAATTATAAACATTTAATTTTTATTGTTAAAAAAAAAACACAATTTTTTCATTTTATAGGATAATATAATTTAATTATCCTCTGGTGGAATGCATGGAACCTTTTCAACAGACTCACCACCGCCACCACCACCAATAATTATGGCTAGTATATCGGATATACCCATATCCCCAATCATATCATTAGCAATGGGTACAACAATATCATTGGTTAATTCAGCCATATTGTCAGTATTATCATTAATAGCCAACATAATCCATTCTTCAATAATTGCATTAAGTTTTCGATTGATAATTTTATACTTGGATAATCCCTCAATATCGGATTGTACCTTATCCAATGACATGTACACTTTGAATTCTTTCAATCTTAGATTACCGCTTAGTACACCCAATGAATATTTAACAACGCCCCATACAGTTAGATTCTTAATAGCAAGTCTAGCTTTGCCGGATCTCTTCATGCCAAAATTATCCCCACCGGTAGCTAATTCATAATCGGTATTCAAATAAACATGATTCCAATTGAATTTAAAGTTGACACGACTAAATATGGCATTGACTTTAAAGTCAATAACATCGAAATCATTTAAACCATCCATACGGAAATTATTTACTTTAGTCTTGACACCGCCAGCATTGATTTCTTTTTGACTGACTTTCAATGGGGCCAATGGTGGAATACCCCTGCCGGGGAAACCACATGGCATTTGTTGCTTGGTTTCTTCAATAAAATCGACAATTTGACTGGAAATTGAACGAGCTTTAGCTGAAAGAAGAGGAAATAGAACAAAATTAATAAATTAAATTTGAAGCACTCTGGATTTTTTTTTTGTTGTTTTTAAATCAAGCAGAAACAATTTAAAATCAAATAGAAAAAAACTTTGAAATCAAACAAACTAATTTTGTTTTCATGTTAGAAAGTGTTTTGCAACCGTCAGATAATGACAATCGTAATTAATTTTTATATTAATTACTGTAAAATATTTCTTTAGTTAGTCTCTTTACAGGAAGAAGAAGAAGTAAACATTTTTTATTGAAAAATTTTTTACGGACACAAGGGATACCAGACTGCCGCAGTTTCGTCCCCCTCCTGGGACTCGTCAGTGGTTAATTTATGTGTCAATTGAACAAAGTATTTTATATTGTTAATTTGCTCTATATGAAAAACTTTTTATTTTTTGGTGTCGTACTGTGATTTGAACTCACTGCCTTAGCATCAAGCTATGCATCGTAATCTCACCTCTTAACGAGTTGAGCCACGGTTTTCGTTCGTATTTATTTTTATAAGTAATTATCGAAATATTTAAATTAAATATATTATCAGAAATAATTTAAATATGAAATTAAAAAATAATAAAAAAAATCAATGATTCTGTTTTAGAAATCTCAAACTTATGTTCTCAATCTCAATACAACAGGAATAATCTAACAAAAAAAAAAAAAAAAAAAAAAAACGTTATCGTAAAAGTATTATCCCTAGGAAAATTAATAATTTTCAATCAAACTGTATTTTTATAAAAATCATATAATTATTCCGATAAATATTGCTTAAATTCGAAAAATATGTCAAAAATCGATAATTATCGATACGATTTGAAAATATTAGTTAGCAAATTCGATGTACATCAATAAATTAGATTTTTATCAATTTTTTATCAAATAATCTATTCAATAAAAAATATATAGATTTTTAACACTTTTTTCGTTCGGGAGCAATACGAAAACAATATGCAGTTAAAAAAAATTATCTAATCAAACGTTAAAATAACAAATTTCTATCGAATTTGTTTAATCTCTAAGTTAATTTGAAAATATCATTTAATTTTTAAGGGCGCTGGCTTAAACAAACTTCTGGCATTAATAAATAAAACTCTTACCATGATATATCACTTAATGTATCAAAATATAGTTATCAAAACTTGTGTCATCACTATACAACCAGTAAGTAACAAAAGTTGTTTTCTGTCCAAGTGTTTACTGTCCAAGTTTTCTGTATTTAAAAAATACATTGAAAATATATATTTTTTTTTAATCTGTCATATCCTATAATTTTTAGCTTTCCATAGGGATGTTACTTTTATCGATAACTATATTTTTTTTTTATCTTTTTTGTATGAGTTTTAACTTTATATCTTTAATATTTTATTGAAATAAAAATCCATTGCCATGATATATCAACATAGCTAATGAAACTAATGACTACCAAAACTAATGACATCACTAATACAGAGAAAAAGTAAAAATAAAACTATCAAGATATTCTAAAAAAAATCATATTGATGACAAATTTTGGTATATAATGCAGTCATAGATATTTCTCTTTAGTTTGCTTAGCGATTACACTGTTATCGATACGTATTTTTTCATTTGTTGTATGTTTTTCAACTTTGGTTTAGCTTGTCATACAAAAATTCATTCATTAAACTTTTTTTAATTTAATGCAATTAATTAAATGCACTAAAATCTTTTAAAAACTATATTTTTTAGCGTCCGCTGGCGATGACAATTTTCTCGATAATTAATGTTTTTTTTTTTTTGTTCAATACTTTATCGCTTTAAATCCAATTTTGTGAATTTCGAGTAATACAGAAACTTTTATAAATTTGAAGGATTTTAAAATAAAATTTATAAAACGATAAATTCAAATTGTTGTTATCGAAACAAGTGTCATCACTTATACATTAAGGAAAATACATAAATCCTATTTTTTTTTTCTTTAAAACATTAAGATATATTATATTTGTTAAATATATATGCAATACAAAATTTGAATAAAAAACTAAACTAAACTTTTTCACATTCCCTAGTGATGTCACTACAATCGATAGCAATTGTTATACTTACACTTGGTATCCAACTATTGAATTATTTCTTTTTCACAAGTGATAATAACTTGTGAAAAAGAAATAAGAATAGTATTAAAAATAGTAAGCATTCTAGTTGAAAAAAAAAATTTTTCATAGGTATTAGCAAAGAGTTTAAAAAATAAAGTGATTGCAATACTCTCACTTACTGAGAAATAATATATAACTTGTGGCTGTAAATAGGAAAATGAATATTTTTTCGCGATTTTAAATTGATAAATTGACTTATTTTAATGTTGCTGCTGATAGTTTTTAAAATATTTGTTATGATTTGAGCAATTTAGCTTTGGTTTTCCTTAAAAATTGCATGTTGCCTGTTTGCAGGTACAATGTGTTTACAGAGAGTAAGAGCATTGCATAGCCATTGGTATTAGTTAACTCTGTCTCTTCTGATTAAAACAATACATTGTGAATGCTGTGATTGACAAAACTCCACTTAGCCGCACTCATCCGTATCTCTACCGTGGCTCAACTCGCTAACTGTTGATGCTAAGAGTCATAGCCTGATGTATGGCTGTGGGTTTGAAACTCGCTACGACACAAAGTAAAAAGTTTTTCATAAACAATTTAACAATATAACATACTTTGTTTCATTGACACATAAATTAAGCATTGACGATTCTTTGGAGCGGACGAAACTGCGGCAGTCTGGCATATCAATTGTGTTTAATAAAAATGTTTTCTTTTTCTTCCTGTTAAAAACCAACTAGAGAAATAACAATTGTATTTTCAGTATTTTTTATTTATCTCTGGTTGTTTTATAACATTAACACCTAAATTAAATTGTTTATTGTCCTAATATATTTAAACTTGTAAATTATCATGCAAAAATTTATTATCGTTTTAGCTTATCTTTTACTTTAAGCTTCTTTTTATAATTTTATAATATTCTGCTTTATTTCTTAACTTTCTGCTACTATTAATAATTCCTACTCAAAGTTTAACAATCGATTATTAAGTGTTCTTAACACATTTTAATCTGAGTTGATAGCAAAATTTTTGTATTTTTTTTTATGATCCTGATAAATAAATAAATTGTTAAACAAAAATCAATTGTTAAATATAGAACAGGAAAATGTGCAAAAATCAATTTTTTTAAAATAAAATAGAGAAAGATTCCCAGTAAAAAACGCTGCTCATGTGTAAGCAGGTTTGTAAGGGAGTAAGTTGAAAAGAATCCCTTACAAACCTGCTTAGATATACCATGAGTTTTATATATGGCGAATTCGCATTTGAAAGCATTACCTTTGGCAAAATAAGAGCGGTTTTAAGCGCTTACAAAAAGCTGTGATTTCATTTCTTTCAGTAAAATATATTTTATGTCTACATTATTAAGATTAAAAATAATAATATGAAATTTATATCATTTATTTTACGTACAATTCTACAGATATTAATTTTTGTTGTTAAAATTTTAGAAGTATTAATATAATAATTTTTTTTTTAATCCATGATATGAAACTTTCTGCAACCTTCACAGAAAAAAACTAAAAACGGGATTCAATTAAAAAATTTATTGAATCAATTAATATTTTAATTGATTTTGCACCTATCACGGCAATGATACTATTAATTAAACCTTTTATTAAAATTAAGAAGGAAAAAAAAAGTTATAAATAACTTCTACAAAAAAAAAAAAAATATACTCACAAAAAAAGTGTGTGATCTATACGTTGGTATGTGTGTTTTTTGCAATGCTGAGTCTGTTTGTGTGTGTGCTTGTGTTGTTTGTTAACATCAAATGTATTTGGTATTTTATACTGAAAATTTCCTATTTATGCATACAGTGTATGAAAAAATAATATGATAATTGCGTCTAAATATAATATGTAAAATATAATATGTATTTCTATATTTAAAAGTCAATTAAATATTTGTTTAGAAACAAAATAAATTCAAATTAAATCTTTAATTAGATATTTTAGGTTGATAATTTTTTCTGTGTTGTAAGGGAAAACAGTAAGCTAATTTTTTTTTTATTTTTATCCGAAAATTTCTTTTTCTACTTCTCAGTATAATGTAATAGCAATCGCTTACATCAGCGCATTTGTTTTATCTTGCTTCCAAAAACATGAACATTTTTTACTGGGTTACTTAAAAAAGAATTTTTATGTTACAGAATTTTTAAAATCTAAGGAATACAAAATTGAAATAGCGCCTTTAAAAGATCTAGAAGCACAATATAAGACATTTTAAATAGTTTACAAATTTTCAATATAATTATAAAGCAACAATTTAAAAGTATTTTTTAATTTTAAATGAGAATAATTTTTAAACTTCCAGCAACACATAAGGCAATGTGTACCATGAATTTAAAGTATTTCCCATGCACTATTCATGAACAAATTTATTACTTTTCAAATTTGGTCTTTTATATTTATTCTTTTTTTTTATATTATTTCTTTTATATTTTTTTCTCGAAAAATGTCTAAAATAGTTCCTGAAAAAGTTTATATCTTTGTTTATATTATTTTATTAATTAATAATCATATAATTACAAATTATATACTATTACCCTAACCGAGCACTAGCTACTATGGCCTTTGGCGCGTTGTAGCGAAAACAGACCAGTGCCTCTGGTGGGAATCGAACCCACGACTACCGCACTGATAAGCCAGCACGCTACCAACTAGCCTACCGGGGCGCACACCCTACCGGGCGCACAGTTCATCACTATTTCTTAAGATAAATTAGGTTTTTTCAGTCACTAAATCTATTTGAAAATCATGAAAGAATAACCGCAAATTCTCTTTTTTATTATGAATTAAGTTTTGTGTAAAAACAAGTCTAGAATATTTTTCTAAGCTTCTTTTGTCAACATCGTTGTTCAATTTCTATAGCATTGAAAAGTTCAAGAACTTAGCTGTTATTATAATTTTGAATTTCTTAAATCCATTAGGAATAACCAAAGTTACAGTCGTTTAAGAAAAATTAATAGTACTCATACGTCGTGTGGTACTGAATATAAAATATTTAACCCTGCAGTACTATCGTCTATTCAAGTTACGCCAGTACTATCGTTGGGTGGGGTGGATCACACCCAACTTATTAGTATCTGTCATTCATATCTGTTAAATTCAATTATGCAAATAATATTTTTTTTCAATAATGAACTCCAAAATACAGAAAAAAATTTAATTTTAAAAGTTTGTCAATTCTTTTATTTTAAATAATATTTTGTTAATGTATGTACATTAGGGTAATAACTTTTTGCATTTTTTGCAAATATCAAATCTCCCCAGACAAAATCGTGTAGGGCATGGACAAATATTAAGAACTGCGTTTTTCGTTTTTCGCTATCATTAAAAAAGGTTACGCACCAAACGCGTTGAAGTTTTGAATCAAACAAAGTTAAAAAAAAAACTTTGTTGATGCCTCAACGTCTGACCATCACATCTATATAATTAAGGCATGCTGATTTCAATAGTAAAGTCCGTTTTCGAGTCAATATAATAGTTTTCTTCCAAATTTGCTTTTAATTTCCGCTATTTTTTTGCAGTTTTTTATATAAAAAAAAATCTGTTTTCACAAATTAATATATTAAAGGCATTTTAGAAATCGCTGTCGGTGCGTAAGGTTTTTTTTACCAAATTGAACTGAAATAGTTTTTTTTTATCATTAATACAATATTTGCCATTAGAAAACCCCTGGGGAGAATGTTGTCCAAAAAAAGTTATCACCCTAATGTACATCCCTCTCGAAAAAAAAACAAAAATTCAGCCTTATGGGTGGACTCCATCCAGACGATAGTACTGCAGGGTTAATAAATTTTTCATTTCTTTACAGATTTTTATAAAATAAGACAAAATCTTCAATTATTTAAAAACATTTGTAGCATAATTTTTTATAAATATATAATTATTTTTCGAAATTTTATGTTTTTAATGCCACCTTTTCCCTTCAAAAATGTCTAAAATTTTACCATAAAAAGCTTAGCACTATTTTTTTTTTTTGGGTAAATTTATTTTTTTCAGTCAATGAGTTTCTTGTAGTAATTTACTTAGCAAAAAGTTGTATACACACAGAAAAATAAATTGCGAACCGAATTGAAATGTGTATTTTGGTGGTAACATCCAAAAAATTCGGTTAGCACAACCATATTTAAATGTGATTTATGAATATTTTGAATGTTGCAACTAAAATTCAGTTGTATTAACCGAATTTTATCGTGAAAACCAATACTCAGTTGTACCAATCGATTTCTAGTCGTAGTACACTCAGTTAAGCCGTAATAACCGAATTTCAGTTTGCAAATGGAGAAACTTTTCTCTGTGTGTAAATATAGAAATAAAGAAATTTTTTATAACAAATTGTTTTTTACAAGTTTGTTATAATTTTTATTAAAAATAAAAATATTTTTTTTTTTGTTGCTTTTTTGTGTAGAAACAAATCCGTAAATTTTTTCTGAAAGTCTTTGTTCAACATCGTTATACAGTTTCTATATAATTTAACAGCTCCAATTATTTACTATGAAAGGAATTTAAAATTTGTAAAATTGTTTAAATATTTGCAAAGTTACACACAGAAAAAAATTTATTTATTTGCGAACTAATTCGGTTGATACGGCTCAAATTCGGTTATTACGAGTTTCAGACGGTTGGCATAACTTTTTTTTTTTTTTTTTTTTTTTTTTTTTTTTTTTTTTTTTTTTTTTTTTTTTAAAAGAGAGGCAACACTCAGGAAATACTTCCTATATTTAGTGTGTTGCTTTCTTTGGAAAGGGATAGTATAGAGATGAAAGGTGGGGAAAGATGAAGGGCTTCAGACATGGCAACACTGTAATTGCGAGAGATGATAAGTCTTAGAACAGTTGTTGCTCGCCACCTGATGGAGAGTTGGCGAACTTATTGAAGCTTTTTGGTTCATAGCCCTGATTCAATATTTTACTTCGGTGGGGTTAATTGCTATGGGAACACCGAAGGTGGACATTGCGATACGTATGAGGGATAGAAAAAACTCATACATATTATTTTGATGTTGCCGGCACCGGGGATCGAACCCGGGACCTTCTGTGTAAAAGTCCAACGCGCTAACCATTACACCACAACGCCCACAAATATTCAGAATGTAATGGAAATATCGTTGTATTAATTGAATTTATAAGTTGTTACCAATAATATATACTTTTCAAATTAGTTGGCACTTTATTTCTTTGTGTATATAAATTATTTTCTAAAATTTCTAACAAATTAATAATAATACTCATACCTCGTGTGATACTAAACATAAAATATTTCATAAATTTTTAATTTCTTAACTGATTTTTATGAAATTTCAAAATAACATTAAAGGCAATCAGCTCTCGTATTATAATACAAGTTCAATGTAATAACTCCAGTACAATTAAGTATTTTTCTAAAATTTAACTTGTTAAACAAAATATTTCTTTTTCATGGCAATTTTTTTTTAGTTCTCTGTAGTTAAGGGTGCAGAGTTTTAACATCAACTTATAGCTTAAAGTCTTAGCTGTAATTATAATTTTGAATCTTTAAAATCGATTAAGAATAACCAATAATACAGTCGTGGTTTCAAAATTTGTAACAAATTAATATTACTCATACGCAGTGTGTTACAAAACAAATAAATATTTAATAGCTTTCGTAATTCGTAAACGATTTTCACTAAATTTTAAAATAACACTTAAGACAATCCCCAGCAAAGAAAAAACTCGATTTGGTAAGCAGTTGCTGCCTTTATATGCTTCCAAAATAGCGCTTCACCGCCATGCATACTATAAAGCAATTATTTAAGGCATTCTGTAGTGCTTCCCAAAATGCCTTCTTTGAAGCAATGAAGTATGCATACAAAGAAGCAATAAATTAGGCATACCATGAAGCACTAATGTTGTCAACACACAAAAGAGAGCTTCTTAGTGCCTAAGAAGGCATGAATTTATTGCTTCTAAGAGCACATGAAAGAAGCGCTTTAAAAGAGACATACCAAGTGGGATATCGCGAACAAAAATCATGCATTCTGCAATGCCTTCCGGAAGCGCTTCGTAATTGAATAATGCCTTCCGGAAGCGCTTCTTTGAAGCACTATTTTTTGCTGGGTCTGTACAGTAGATTTATTTCGTTTTCAATAGAATAATCTTAAAAAAATTTTATAATTTTTGTTAAATTTATCTTCTTAAAAGTTTTCTTCTACAAAAAATACTTTAAAAAGGTCCGCAAGTAATTTATTAAAAATAAATGTTCATAAATTTAATCTCCTCTTTTTACCATAAGAAAAAGACACGAATAGCTAAAAATTTTGCTATCTTAGCGAAAATTATGTCGTGTGTAGAACAACATACTTTTTATGACTAATTTTTGAAAATTCTTTATATGCCACAAAAATAAATTTTTATTCCAAATTAAAGCTTAAACTCTAATATTTATAAGAATTTAAAATTTTCAAAATCGGTTAAGAATA
The DNA here is from genome assembly GCA_021234595.1 of Delia radicum. NCBI lineage: Eukaryota > Metazoa > Arthropoda > Insecta > Diptera > Anthomyiidae > Delia > Delia radicum. The sequence goes on from CM037854.1 coordinate 226,470,354, forward strand.
ACGAAAGTTAATAACAAATTTGTAAAATAAGTACTGAATTAATATTAATTATACGCAGTGTGGTAGCAAAGAGAAAAATCGTAATAACTTCGTTATTTTTTAACCGATTTCTATCAAATTTTGAAACATTATTTAACACCATCTTTTCAACAATTTCGCAATATAGTTTCTTAAAAAAAATTTTACTTTTTATTTAAAAAACATAATTTTTTTGTTAATTCCTTTTGTTCACTTACCTTCTTGAATTTCTTGTATCTCAGCTCCCATAGTCAATGGCATTAAAGCCAATAAAACTAAAAAGTACTTCATGATTGTAAAAGTTTTCTTTTTTCCTTGTGTTTACCTCCCAAATTTAGCAAATAAACTAAACTATTTAAACGATCAATACTACTATTTTATATACAATGTCAAACTTTTTAAATGAGTAAAATTGTATAAGATAATCTGTTACCATAAACTGAACTGTAAGATAACATTAATCAGGAAACAAGATAAAGATAAGGATTATAATAAAAAAAGAATTATTTATAGATAATGACATTGGCGAATTATTATTATCGGGAGGAGATAAGAAAAATGGCATTAAAAGAGAAATTATTTCAGAGAGATTTATAAAGCGAACTACAATATAGTTAAGAGAGAAGAGAAATAGAGAGAGAGAGAGAGAAAACAAACTATCTATTTTAAAACTCTATTAAACTTTTAACAAAATTTAAGAGAGAATTATAAAGATAAAAAAAAACCATCTCTAAAAACTTAAAGATCGAACAAATAGTAAGCTTAATTAAACAAGTTTGGAAATTGAGGAAAATGGAAAATTCGCTAGTTTTTGGATTAAACATCATCTAGATCAAATATTCTTATTTTAGTTACATATTCTTCTTTTTAGAAATTTATCGTAATTTTTTTTAACCAATTGCTCTTAATTGTTTTAAAGAGATGGAATCTTAAGAAATGCTTTAGGATACATTTTTTCAAGTTTTGTCTCTTATATATTAAATAAAAATTGTCTTTCAGAGCTTTTCCTTGTAGTGTACAGAACTAAATTTTGGGCCTTTTTAATTTTTAATTTGAATTCATTTTATTTCTGTGATTTTGTTTTTTTCCTATTTTAAATTTTTATTAAGTTATAGTAACACAATGTCAATTTTTTTTTCTAATTTATTGTTTTTTTATTTAACATTTTCTAACATTTTTATTAACTATGTTTTTTAAAAACAAGTTAAAAAACATTTTTAATCATTATTGCCGCTATACAACCATTTTATTCTTCGGGCAAGGGAATGCAAGCTTCCTTTTCACCACCTTCACCACCAACGCTACCAGCCAAATCAGCCAAAGTGTATTCATCCAAAATCGAATTAACCATTGGTAAAGCAGCGTTTTCAATAGTATCGGTGATAACATTTTCATTTTCGTTGACAGCTATTTCTACAGCTTCAGCCAAAACGTCGTTCATTCTGTGGTTGACAACACCTTCACCCAAGATACCTTCAATATCGGAATCAACTTCACCAATGCGAGAGCGGACTTGCAAGGTCTTCAACTTCAATTTACCAGACAAAACACCCAAAGAGTATTTCATGATACCCCAGACTTGCATATCCTTAATGGCGAATTTAGCGGGACCAGCACCGACCATGTTGATGGTAAAACCAGCCTTCTTTAACATTACTTGGAAATCGTACATAGTATCAACATTAATATTCTTAAAGATAAAACGGAATGTGACCTTGGATAAGATGGCGTTAACTTTCATTTCGGCGATATCAAAATCGTTTAAACCATTTAAACGGAAGTTTTGGACGGAACCAACCAAACGGAGAGCAGGATAATCAATATTGATATCTTTGTGGGCGATTTTCAAAGGAGCCATTGGAGGAATACCTAAACCGGGGAAACCACATGGCATTTGATCGCGAACACCTTCAATTGCTTCTTCTACAGTGCTCGAAATAGATCTTTGAGCTGAAATTATAAGAAAAAATTATAAATTAGTAAATTAAATAGTGCGCCCCGGTAGGCTAGTTGGTAGCGTGCTGGCTTATCTGTTCGGGGGTCATGCGTTCGATTCCCACCAGATGCACTGGTCTGTTTTCGCTACAACGCGCCGACGGCCATAGTAGCTAGTGCTCGGTTAGGGTAATAGCATATAATTTGTAATTATATGATTATTAATTAATAATAAAAAAAAAATTAAATAGTAGTTTTGATAAAGTGAATTAATTTTTTGCCAATTTTATAAATGTTTCGCCAAAAATTTCTAAATTTTGTTTCCCATGTATAGGAGGGGAAAACAAATTCCCTCTAACCGATTTTAATATATTTTTAATTTCCATTTCTTTCCTTTTTTAAGTTAGTAATTAATTCTAGTAGGGGAGTATGGGGTAATGTTAAAAATTAAACTATTTTCAAAAATCTCCTATAAAGTTAAATTAAAATTTCCCTCCAAAAAGGCTTAACAAATATTCTTAGTACATTTTAAGTACATTAGATTTCTAAATATTTTGTTGGAAACTAATCTTAATTTGCGCCAACCGCCTGAGTCGTAATAACGGAAATGCAGTTGGCAACTAGCAAAATTGTTCCCTGTGTGTAAGAACTCTATTTTGTAATGGAAAGTTTCGTAAACATATTTACACATAAAACTGTACTTTTGACCAATGTTTGACAAAACAATTTTCTAAAAAATCAATAACTGAACAAATTTTTAAAAAATCTTCACAAACTCATGTAGCTTAAGCAAAACAGTTCACACTAAAATGTTAACTCGAAGCCTTACAAAAACAATTTATCAATAATTACTAAATTCACAGAATGCACCGTTAAATTTTTGTCGAATAAGGGAGAATTATATATTGGTTAATAAATTTACAAATCAAATTGAAGTTTTTACAAATTTAACAAGATTTGTATTTATTCAATAAAACTCCAAATTAATCAACCAAAACAGTTAAAACTTTTTTTACTAAAACATTTACGAAAAACTGCTTGTTAAAAATTATTACTAATACTTCGTAAAATCATCTTGACGGTAAAACTAATACGAAGTCTGATTTTTCAACAATCTGAATGTGGAAAATTAAATGTTTACTTAATCTCTACAGAACTCACTAAAATCTTTATACAAATTGTTGAATCAAACTGAATTTTGTGTAAAATCGGTTATTTTATTGCTTATCTACATAAATTGAAATTACACATACAATGTGTAAGTAAGATATCAGATTTGTACAAAATCTAATACTTTTACTTTATTCGTTATGATAACTCCTAGAATTATTATAAAAGAAATTAGAAATTAAACAAACTTTTGTGTAAACAGTAAACAGTTTCATCTAAGCATATTGAAATTGCACTAAAAATGTTTAAAATTTGGAACAAAAAGAAAAATATGATTTTTCCACAATATAAATCGAAATTTTTACAAAATTCCCTAAAATCTTTATAATTGGTCAGAAATTGAACAACATTTTGTGAAAAGTCACTAAACACAGTTTCATCTATACAAATATCCATAAAAAAAACTACAAATCTTGTCAGAATTCAATTACTCACCAAAGGAATCAGCAATTTGTGCGGCAGCAGCAAAGCCAACTAAGGCCAATAAAGCAATAGCAGTTTTCATTTTGAATTAAAATTGATTTGTTTTTTACAACTGCTCGTTAAACTTACAGTTAGTATACTACTTTATAGCCCAATTCGACTAGGAGCTTTTATAAGAATGCCATACAAAATCTATATACTAAAGCTATACAAAAAGATAAGCTAGAGATTAAAAAAAAAATTCAAATTGTTTAAGTTCTTGTGTTAATGTTGTCTTATCTAATTTTCTTTCTATTTTGGGTTCAAATTTTTTAACAACTTGTTTTTGCGATTGATATAGATTTTAATTGTTTTATATTAAACAATTGTTCATAAATCAAATTGACCACTTGAAATTAACAATACTTTGGCGATTATATGACAAAAGAGAGTGTTAAACCCCTTATGATTCAGTTTTACTTCTTAAATTTACTTGGATTGAGGAAATTCAGTAGAAATTCTCAAGTAATATATTAGAAGTTGAGAAACAAGATAATCATTGACGTATTTAACTTAATTATTGTTGCGTATTTGATTAAAAATTTTAGAAGATTTAAAAATATTTAAAATATTGTTGCGTATTTGGTTGAAAATTTTAGAAGATTTAGAAGACTTTGAATAGTCCCCTATAGAAGTTTGAAACCTTTTAAAGAACTCACCTCATTTATGAGTTTGTCATAAATTTTAATTTAGTTTAGATTTTCTATTGCCTTATCTATGATGATTTGAGGGTCTAGGTAAATATTTCCTTAGCACCAGCAATTGTCATTTGTTTGAAATTGAACACCTGCTGTTTTTTGCAACAGGTGTTAAATTAAAAACTTATCAATTTAATCTATTATAAATACAAACAGAAATTTTTTTAAATCGATATTCCTTAACAAATTTTTAATTAATATGAATTTAGTTTCAAATCTTTATTCATTAAAAATAAAGCTTGATCGTTCTAAAAATAGATGGTGTGTACAATGTGTTGTGTCCTTACTAATATAACATATTTAGCAAAGCTCCTTATAAAGAAATGATTCGTCTTAATTCTCATATGAAATTTCCACTTAATTTTTTTGTTTAACATTTTTATATATACATTTATCTCAATTACTGTAATTCAATTTCATACCAAATTATATCTAATTTATATAAATTTAAAAATATCCACTTACCGTTTATTTTTAAATAGTTTTTAATTGATAAGACTATTTAATGTAAAAGCTATAAATCAGTTATAAACATTTGTTTAAAATTATGCAATAGATAATAGGTTCATTGAAGTTCTAAAAATATGTTTTGCTATCTCAAGGTTTTATTAAGTCGGCCAATATAGTTCTACACAGGTAGTTCAATATAGTTCTAACCCTTTCACTAATTCGTAAGAAAAAAGGCATTTTTTTGTGAATTTTTTGTGACGACACAGTTAAAATCTCTTTATTAAAACTAATAGGACATTAAAGCATGACATTTGAAGAATGTTGTATAAAATTTTCACGAAGAAATATTAACAACACAGCAATGGCAGCAATTATTCGGACGTGTCTAAAAAAAAAGTAGAATTGGGGTGCCCCTCATAACTTGTTGCTGTGTCATCTGAAATCAAAAAATCAAAGTTCATTCGTTAGATAATAGTTTTCCCCAGGTAACGCTGGGAGGGTTTTTCGAAATTTTAATTTTTAATTTTTTTAGAACACTCTAAGGGAAAAAACGCGATTTTTAGTGAAAACAATCGTCTAATTTGTTATTGTTAAATAAAAATTATTAACAAATTTGAAAAAACTCTCTAGCGTTATTATGTACAGAAATAGTGTTCAAAAGTTTAAAAGGATCGGTTCAGTAGTTTTGAAGTTATGCGAGGCACCGACTTTGAAAACGTGAGTTGTGGGAAAAACGCTTTAAAGTTTTGAACACTAAAAAATCTGTTATTAAACGTTTATAAGCAAATTTTACATACTTGACATAAAAATACTCGTAACTTCGTCAATTTTGCTTCAATCGACTTGATATTTTAAAAATGCAAAAAAAGATTTAAATACATACCTTAACCCTTAAGAAAACATAAGAAGTTTACTTACACCGGAAATCAAATTTAATCTAAATTTCAAAATCTAGTTCTTGCACTATATTATCCTCTACCATGTGAACTGAATTTCGAGCATAAATGTAAATGCAAACTAATAAAAAAAAATAAAAATAAACATCTGATTTATAAGATTTTAAAGTATTACTTAATTGCTTACAGATGTTTACGTAAAAGCTTTATAATTATTAGAAGCTTTTATGGAAACCCTTATAACCACAATCATTTATTGAAAGCTTTATATTAGCCCGAACTTTTTTTAAACCTCTGTTATTTTCTTCTTTAGTAAAGAAAGAACAGATTTCTTTTAAAAAACGTTGAGCTTTTATATAAATTTATGCATTCTGATATGTTTGCTTGTACTAAAAACTATTTTCCAACTAAAACTGAAATAATCATACAAAGCTTTTACTATTAATATTTTGGAAATCAAAACGCTTACTATTTTAATATAATTAATTGACGTCCACAATCAATTATGTGAACCACCTATAATTTTCCAGGTAACAAATAGAGCGTATATTTCCAAACTTAACTTACAATAGAGGTCTGGGGCAATACAAAAGCGGTGGGCGGTAAATCTCTTTCTGGTTCCACTGACCCCTTAAAAGTTCTCAAAGGTTTTCAAAGTTGTGCAAAAAGTATTCCTTATTCAATGGCCAATAATAATTATATTTGACAAGAAAAATTGGTGTTACGGAGGGGGTCTATGGAGCCAATTTTTTGTGTCATTACTATTACTGCATCGTCATTAGGCAGACATTTTTGCCATGAGTAATGAGGGGAAACCAGGTAGACAAAATCGCTTGGGAGAGCGTGAAATCAAGATGTAGAATAGAATCTCTGTTTCTCTATCAATTTAGATTTAAAACATCGTCTGCATTAAAGTGGTGTGATAGCCGGTTTTCCTTTTGAATCATTTATAGCAGTCTACATGAAACATTTTCTTCGAATCCGATAAATTTTTTTTTTCTGAATTTTTTTTCGTTTTATGTTTAAGAATTATATTATTAAGAAATTAAATATTGGGTTAGGCTAATAATGTGTGTTCATTATCTAAACAAATATTGATATTGAAATTCTGCTGAGGATTGCTTTGGAGGGCGTGAAATCATTATATAGAAGGAAATATTATCAAGTGAACTGAAAATATCATATACTAAATTTCTTACCTATTCCTAAACACCCCGAGTAAAAAGAGTTATATATTATTTTATATTATTTAATGCGACTATATCTCGCTTTAAATTGATTTGTATGGCACAATATATAAAAGGATATAATGTTTGTTTTTTCGAACAAATTTTATATTGCCCCTTATCGAAATGTATCTTTCTAATTATGCTACCATATTTAATCAGATCTGGCAAAAGAAATTTGAATTGTAAAATCAAATTAATTTAATTCAGTTCCATATCCAATTTTAAATTACGCTTTTATTCTAATTCAAGTATATTCAATTTTTAATAAAAAAAAAAGTTGTTTGAAAGTGTTTTGTGTTCTTTGAATTTTTGTTAAAAAACAATTTTCATAAAAAGTTCACTTTAATTTCTGTCTCATGAATGAATTCGAATAAGAAATTCATGGTTTTTAAAAGTAATTGAAAATCCCGACGTTTTAGCTTGCGAACCCTCGGCTAAAATGAAGTATTTATGTCACTTCTACAAACTCAATTTCATAGAATTTCACATTTTCAATACGATATTTCCAAAATCTTGTAATTTCTTTCATAATTTCTTTTAACTTTAAACAATTTTCCACCGAAAACGCATAAATATTTTTTTAAATGTATCGCAAACTATTTTTTCAAGAAATCAAATAAAAGTATTTTAAAATTTTCAAATGCATAGTTTTTCATTTTTAAAAACTTTGTGGGAAACTACAACTAAATAAATTTTAGCTCTATTAATATGAATTTTTCTTAAAAAACGTTTATTCGATACAGTTTGAAAATTTTTAATTAACATTCATGCATTATTTCATTCTGTTTTATTAATTTCAATCAAATGTGAGAGCATTATTTTATTTTAAAATTACAAATTTATTTAAACTTTTCTCCTTTTCTTTAGTGAAAAATTCAATAAACCATTTATTTATATTAAATTGGACCTAATTGTATTAAATTTTATACATAAAGATATTATTAAGTACAACAATATCTGGTCGAAATTCGGATTCAATTGTGTACAATTTGATCCACTTAGATACAATTGTATTCACCATTTTGCGGATTTAATTCTGATTAGTTTTTGGAGCCTATCTAATTAGATTAGCCACCATAATTTTTTTTTACTCGGGACACTTTATAACCACCATAAAATATAATATACAAAAAGTTTTAAAAATTGATTTAAAATACCATATTAACCCTCTTGTTTGTAAACAATCATATAACACAAAAAACAAGTGTTTTGCACTTGAACATGATAATCTTTAACGTGGTATTGTCTATGGTATAATATAACATCCCAAATAAAATTTTTTTTCAAAAATAAAGCAAATCAAACATATTAGCTAGGTTGATACTAGTATTTCGATCTGGCTAAAGATCTCATCAGAACCCGAAGTTTTAGAAAAGTTAGAGCCTCCATAATAGGCAGAACTTTAACAAAAAACCTATTAATAATCAATTTTGCTCCATTCTTGTCTTCCTATTAATCAAGCACGTGGTTAGGTCTTTTACTAACAAGCATCATGACGTTACTAAACTTTGAAGACCAAAAATGTTCTATTTATATAAAAAAATTTTACTTTGTACTCTGGCTCAAGTAATATTTTTTACAGTTATATTAGTTTTTTGTTTTTATATACATCGAGATTATTTTTATGTTATTTTCAATTTATAACGAGCTTTCAACCTACGAAATATACGGAATATTTACAAAAATAAAGCAAATCAAACATATTAGCTAGGTTGATACTAGTATTTCGATCTGGCTAAAGATCTCATCAGAACCCGAAGTTTTAGAAAAGTTAGAGCCTCCATAATAGGCAGAACTTTAACAAAAAACCTATTAATAATCAATTTTGCTCCATTCTTGTCTTCTTATTAATCAAGCACGTGGTTAGGTCTTTTACTAACAAGCATCATGACGTTACTAAACTTTGAAGACCAAAAATGTTCTATTTATATAAAAAAATTTAGTTTGTACTCTGACTCAAGTAATATTTTTTACAGTTATATTAGTTTTTTGTTTTTATATACATCGAGATTATTTTTATGTTATTTTCAATTTATAACGAGCTTTCAAACTACGGAATATACGGAATATTTACAAAAATAAAGCAAATCAAACATATTAGCTAGGTTGATACTAGTATTTCGATCTGGCTAAAGATCTCATCAGAACCCGAAGTTTTAGAAAAGTTAGAGCGAACGTATTGACCTTCTACTTGTTCTATGACATTTGTAATTAAAACATACAACCTGTGAGCGGAATATTAAAACTGGAATTTGTGTTTTTTATTTTCGTAAATTTTCGTTAAAATTAATTTTCTTTTTGAATGGTAATCCCATGAAGGGTTGGAGATAGAGGGTTAGTTTGTTCTAAAGAAATATTGGGGATACAAAAATAATGGGGGTTGCTCATACTTTTTACCTCCATAGGTGTGACTCCTGAGTAGTTACGAGTGTTTTTTCTATCAATTTTGCCCCAATTTCGTTCTCACGAACTTTAACCCTCGTGCGGCACGCCAATTTTTAACCGATCGAGCTCAAATTTTTTACAGATTTTTTTTATCCTAACCTCACACAAAACTGCCCGTCGTTTTTGGAACAGATGCGTTTTAAAATTTTCCATATATTGAGGGACCACCTTAATAGTCACCTTAATTGATGACTATATCCGAAGTCGTGTATATGAAACGAAATGGCATATATAAAAATTAGGCATATAGTGACGTTAGCGATATAGTACATAATTTGTGTGCAACTAAGAGATGTGACTGGTTATAAGCGAAAAGTACTGTAATTATGTAATTGCGTAGTTGTCATGAGTTCTTTAATTTTTTATTCACAAGTACGACTCAAGATGCCGCGGGCGCACACTTTCGGAAAAGTATGTGCTATGTACTTTTAGAGAAAATTAACAAAAAAAAAATCGAGCCTTTCTCGCCACATGTATCCTTTTTGATCCACATTGGTTATGTGGATAAGTAATTTAGAATAAGATGTTTAAAGGTTCATGCAGACGAAAAGAGATTTAGGTTTTTTAATAGCATCTAGGAAAAGCAAATTTTTTAATAAAACAACGCTCTTCTGAGTAAAGCTGTTAAAAGAGATACTTGATTTTTTGGCTCCAGAGAAATACGTATAATTTAAACTTTTATGAAATTAGATATAATTTAATATAATTGTTGAGAAAAACTAGCAATTGCTTGCATCGACTGTTATCTTAAAAATATATCCAATTCGAGTCGATTATGTATGAAAGACAAAAATTTTTGATGGGGACAAAATTAGGATGAACTGGCATCTAATATACATCAAATTGTACAAAATCATATTTAAATGAACAGAAATATATCTAACTCGAATACAATTGTAGCGAATTCGATACAATTTTATTTACTTTAGATACAATTATATGTTCTCATTTTCGTATTGTGTAACTTTCGAATTTGATCACATCGCATATTTAATTTAATATAATATGATGACGCCCCATATCAAATTTTTTTTTACTTGGGATAATAAAATATGGTAGGTAACTCGATGATCCTTTTAGTTTTTTTTTTTTAACAATATCAAAGATAATGAAATGTTTTTTTAATTAAAACATAAGAAAAATCCACGATAAGATTAAGTTAAGAAAATAAATACAAATAATCTCTTGTTATTAAATATATGTATCAATTTGTATCAAAAGTTAAATTTTTATAGTAAAAATACGGCGCAAAGAACTTGAAAATCGTAAAAAAGAGATTATGGTAAATAATGTTGATTAGACGATAATTTAAAACCTTCAATTTTGCAGTATAAAAGCCGGTGTAAGTGGGCTATTAAACAGCTATCAAAATTTTATTTTGGAGCAAACACAAAATAAGTATTAAATAAAATATAAAATGAAATTATTAATTGTTTTCGTGGCCTTGTTTGCCTGCGTTGCAGCCTACGAAGTCGAATTATTGACCGAAGAGCAATGGAGTGAATTTATGCAAGATGAGAGTAAGTAAAAGAGATATTATTATTAAAATTTACTTAAATTTAAAAAGATAAATTAAATTAAAAAAATATACATATTGTGACGTTTTCATAAAAAGTTTAACCAATACAATATGTACATTTTTCCGGTCAATTTAAGTTAATTCTGTAAATTTTCAACAAACATGTTGAAAATTTGCAAATTTTTTTGAAAATCATAGAACAGTTCCGCTGTTTGCCATTAATTCTGCTGTATGAGCTATAATAAAAGTTATAATTTTTCTAAAAATATGTTGAAAATTACACAGTTAGTGTTATCCCGAAGACACGTGAATATTAATTATTTTTACTTTGAAGCTAAAGTTTAAAATTTTTAATAATAATTACTAAAATTACAATATATAAAATATTGTGTAATTTTACACAAACAGTTTAAACACTGTTATTTTAAAAATATATTTTGTTATCATTTTTACACTAATTTTTTACACATTTTCACGAAACACTAAAAATTTTGGTAATTTTAAACAACTAAAATTAAGTTATTTTGAACAACTATAAAACTTGATTACTAAAGAAAATATAATCACGATTTTAATAAATTTTCGTAATAACATTTTACAAAATCGATTTTGAGTTTAAAATTTAAAGAAAATACCGAAGATTAGCTATAAAGTTAACTGTTCTGCCGCCGAACTTTATTCGTGTTTCCGAATAGTATATTTTGCTTAAATATGGATCAAATCGCTTCTGATTACCATATTAACAAAAACATTTTTCCACTATCCAAAGCTGACCATAATGCTTCAAAATGACTATTTTCTGACCGCTCGGTTTGGATGGAAAGGACAATACAAATACAAAAATATGTAATTTTCCAAATTCCACCTTGAAACTATTTATTTCTACGATTTTCAATAATCATTAAACTTTTTTAATTGCAATATTTTTTATAATTCCACAGAAATTGTGTAATTTCTAACGTTAACAAAGTATGTTTAAGGTATTGTAAATTTAAATTCTAAAAATGTGATTGCGAGCTCAAAGTTGACAATTCAATAGTTAAAATATTTTTTTGAATTACACAAAATTTTATGTAATTTTGAACAAAACAGAATAATTTCCAATTAAGTTATATTATAGTAAATTTAAAACACAACTTGTATTTTCTTCTAATAAAATGTTGTCTAAAGAACACCCACATTATGTAATTTTCAAAATTTTTTTTTTTTTTTAAACTCGTTTTATTTTCTGTATCAAATAATCTTTTCTTCTGTGATTTCGAAGATTTTTTTAAAATTTGGTAGTTTGTTAATTTTAGATATTTATTTTAATTTTTTAATGTTTCCTTATCTGTAGCCATTGAACCCGAGACCTATGGCTTAATTTTAAACTCTCAGGCCAAAAAAGCCGTTAAGAACATGATTCAACAAATGCCCTGCGGCTGGCCTGATCATGGTATTCCTCCATTGGCTCCCTATACCAACCCCGATTTGGAAGTCCATTTGGCCAAAACTGTTGTTGAGTAAGTTGTATCAACTTGAAGCCAAAATTTTCCGTTACTTTACTATTTTTATTTGAATTTTTGCAGTTCTCTTCTCAAAATGATCCGTTTCCGTTTAGATGGTTTGGATAACATAGAAATCAAAAAATTGAAGGTCTCTTACACTTTCAGCAAGAAAGTTAAATTCCATTTCATCTTCAAGGAATTGAAGGCTCAAGCTCCCATCTTAAATACTAACACTTTCTTCGATATGATGAGTGAATTGGGTTTAACTGTCCGTTATGAAGGTACCGGCCCTATGGAATTCTCTTTGCAAAATTTGTCATTCCTAGGTCAATTCAAATACAAGATGCCTTTCATTTTCGGTGACATTAAAATTTATAAATTCCAATGTACCGTCGGTTTGGGTAGTGTAAACTCCAACATTGGTGGTATCTTGGGTAATGGCAGAATCAATGAATTGATCAATGACGAAATTGACTATATGATTCCTGCCATTATTAATGGCAATCAAGTTAAAATCAGCGAAATGATTGAAGAAGCATTTGTACCCTATGTCAATGCTAAGTTGAAAGGTAACAAGATCTGGAGTTTGTTGGGTATGATAGGTAGCTCAAACAGTAAGTGTGTTCCCACTCCTGCTCCCTGGTTGGCTGAAAACTAAAGAATTTTTGTATAAAAAAAATTTTATGTTAATGAAGTAATAAAAGAATTTAAAACGATGTAAAAATGTTCAAAGAGCTTTTATTTGAAGTTGAACTTTTAGCGGTTGGTAAAAACTATGATAGAGGAAACGAGAATAAATAGAAAATGTGTTAATTTAACTTGAAAACTTTTAATAAAAAAATATTTAATAAGTTTTAAATATTATTTTTCTCCTTAAAAAGCCTTTAGTTTAACGCTAAAGGAGTGAATGTTAAGCTCTTTTTTACAATTATTAAAAATTGTGTTTATTTCATAAACATTTCTCATAACAAGCTTTTAGAAAAACAACATATATATATGAAGGGCTTAGTGCAAAAACATAATAAGCCACACGTTTTCAAAAAATAATTTTATGTGTTCATTGCATTACATAACGTGGTATCAATATTCACTTAAATGATTTAAGCTATATTCCAAATAATTTCAGATCTAGAGCAAATTTTACTTTTTACAATTCGACTATATTTCAATAGTCAAGAACATAATATGCCACACCAATATGATACACTTCTGAACAAAATATTAACTCTGAAGAAAATAAAAGCAACCTTGAAGTTATTTTGTAAATATATTGATGATGTATGGTGGATAAAGATTATTGCCAACAGATGATCTAGAGATTAAAGAAACCATCGATGTATGATTTATTTTAACTTTTGTGGCTTATGAAGTTATTCCAGAAATTTATTAAAGATATCTCTATTTTGAAAACGGTTAGCTGTTTTTTAGGTCTATCATATTTACGATACTTGCAGTATATTTTGATGCAAAATACTATCCCATATCCGTAGCTGGACGATTAGATGCCACTGAAAACCATTATTTAAAAATTGTGACTTATCAAGTTATTGCAAACATTTTTTCTAACATTTTTTATTTTAATGAAAAGGTATCTGTTTTGCAGGACTTTCGTGTTCAAGATACTCGTAATAAATGCCAATATATGCCAATTTTTATTTAAAATATTTTTATTTTTAAAAAATTTTCGTGTCCTAAATACTGGTAGTAAGTGTCGTATATTACATCACCGTCGATGAAATAAAGGGTACGCCATCTAACGTTTTTTTTGTTTTCAACTAGTGCTTATTTCGTGAATGGTAACACTTAGCTCATGTCTGATTTGACAGATAATTAGTTCTATCCTTCCGCTGAACGAATATGGTCCGTATGTTCGTTATCTTGTGAAAAAAGTGAAAGAAACTACTGGCATCCTCATCGATAAACCAAAGCGTGAAAAGCCAAAAACCGTGCGTACACCAGAGAATGTTGCTGCTGTGGCAGAAAGTATGCGTGAATCGCCATCAACATCAATTCACCGTCGTTCTCAACAATTAAACATTTCGGAGACATCATTGAGACGAATTTTGCATAAAGACCTTGGTATGACGCCATACAAAGTCCAATTGGTTCAGGAGTTCAAAAAAAAAAAGTTATTTGGCGGACCCTATACTAGCAGTATGTAAAAACAATTTTCTTTCTACATGCGACAGAGATTCTTACAAAAACGTTTATTACAGGATAATTTTATTGAAAACAAAATATTTAAAAAATTATGCATACTTTTGGGGCAATTTTGTGTTGCACAGTGTGATATTATGTATTAATAATCAGAAAAAATCGAATATATGTAAGCAACTAATTTTGTAATGATGTGTTATTAATGTTATTGTAACGCAGTCTTATTTTCAAAAAAAAACTTTGGTTTTTGATTAATAAATAAATTTCAAGTTTTTTGGCGCACAAATATGAAACGTTTAAAATAAATTATTTCAATTATCTTCGATTCGTTTTCGTCAATCGCTTTTTATTACATTCCAGTATATCCCACTGTGCAATACAAAATTACCCCAAAAGTATGCTCTTTTTTGTTTCCAATAAAATTCCTTGAAAAATACCTGGTCTTCAAAATAAAAATATTCTAAATTTCCGCAAAAACTTGATAAGCCTCATTGCAAAAACTTAATAAGCCGCATTAAAATGGTTTTTATTGTCGTATAGTCCTTAGAAGAAGGAAAAGTAATAGAAAACACATTTTGGCACTTTTGACAAGCATCAAGATATACCATCTAATTTGCTACCATTTTTCAGACTATGAACTTCTTTACTTATATTATATTTATGCAATAACTTGATAAGCCACACTTTTTTTTTTTAAAACAGCAGTTTCCGATGGTTTTCTATCATCCATGAACAAGTATGTGATGGAAGCCTTCCTTAAGAATGTATGCTTACAGTCTGGTTTAGTTGAAGCCTTATTTTCAAAATTTTTTTAAACTTTGAAGGCGATTATTTCATTATTTTAATTTTGTGGCCTATTAAGTTTTTGCACTAAACCCTTCATATGATTTTCAATATTCTCTCCTTACAGCTTTGGTTTTGTGTAGGAAGCTTTTTGAGCGCTTAAGAACAAAACTGAATGTTAAATGACTTTTTTTATTTCTCGAAATCCATTTTAAAGCAGATTTACAAATGTAAACGAGAAATCTTTAAAAATCTTTTAAATACTTTAAAGAGGGCTTTTCATTTAAAAAGCTTCTTTAAAGTATTACAAGATATATCTGTAATATATTTTTAAGTACATTTATATGTTCCCAAATTTGCCTAAACTTCAACTTTCAAGTATAATTCCGCATTGTTCAACTAAAGCCGAAAATCAATTCACATTTCTTTTGTTTTTTCTTCAATGACGCTCAACACTTTGTTTTTTGTCTCCTACTTGAACCTACATTTCGTTTGCTGCTGATAAGCACCTGCGTTTATAGGTTTATGGTCAATTTAAATTGGCCAATTGAATGTCAAAATACTAGAAAAGAAAGCAGTGGCTAATCACTTTCCAGATAACATGGCTAAAATCACTTTAACTAACTAGCCCCCGAGCAAAGAGATAACACGCCCCATAAATCATTTCGTCCAATCCATATCTATTATTGTTAATCGAAATTTTTAACTGTATATAAACCATTTATTAAACCATATTCAAAACAGTTTATAGGTAGCATTTCTTAAGAAAAGTTACTTAATTTGAACGATAATAAAAATATGCGTTTCTTATTCGTTTTGGCTTTTGCCACAGTTGCCTTAGCCGGCACAGTTTTGCCCAATCAAGGCATTATTGGTCGTCCTATGACCGATAAAATTGATGCCTATGTTTTGGATTTAATTGAAAATGATGGTGAAATTGAAATTGTTGCTGATCATGAAGATGGTACCATGGAAAGTAAGTTTTGAATAGACGTTACTCGCCTTGAAAGTTTTAAGTTTTACTTTATTTGTTATAATTTTAGTTGCTCCTCAATTCATTGTGTCTTGGCAACTACGTCGTATGATCCGTAAATTACAAAAACAAATGCCTTGCGGCTGGCCACAATATGGCATTCCTCCACTAGCCCCCTTGAAGCTCCGCGAGGGCGAAATAACATTGAAAAAGGGTATTTTAGAGTGAGTATAAAATAATTTTTATTAAGAAAACATAAAAAGTTTAAGGAGAAATTATAAACTGTAAAACTTGATAAAAGTTTTTAAATTCCGCTAACCGATTTGTAAGCTTTTTTATTGGAAGCTTTTAAGTGGAACGAGCTTATATTAAAATGGAATTATTAAGTTCCTTGGCCATAAAAAACTATAGCTTTAAAAATGTTTTATTGAAGCTTTTATTTAAAGAGCCATAAAGCCTTAATTAAATATCACAACAAATCTTATATATTTGTACAAAAAATAGTATTAAAGCTCTGCTAAATGCCTTAACCCCATATGAGGACACCTCGATTTTTACGATTTCTTTTGGCACTATTAGTCCTACAATTTAAATAAGCCAACTTAACTTAATTGTTAAAATTCATATCATTTTACATCGAACGAAAAAAAAAGAAAAATTTTGCCAAAAATTTTCGAAAAGAAATATTTAAAGTTTTAAAATTTTTAATAAAAGCGTAATGATGTTGCTCATTTACTTCAAGAACGTCACAACTCAAAAAAACATGATTTTTGAGATAATGACGCAGAATTATCCGTATATCACGTTTCATATTGTGTACAAAAGTCGTAGTGATATCTTGTATACTCACCTCTTGAGAGAAATTATGTCGTTATTTTTTTCTTCAAGGCGGGAGCAAATTGAGAACTTTAAACTCGTTTTCTACAAAATCAAAATTTTTGAGTTATGACGTTATTGAATATAAAAGAGCGATGTATATTATTAACACTCATTATTTATTCGGGCACTAATTAAACCTATTAAGTCAAGTTTTGCAATGTCGAATTTCGAAATGGTTGTATTATGGAAGGTGTTTTTCACTTTTTGCTCCTTGCTTATTTACAACTTTTCCCAAGTCTTACAACTTTTCTCAAGTTTTGATTTCGCTTTATTCTATTTGAATATAAATATATTTTCAGTGAATTTTCTCCACCAGATAAGCTTTTACTAAAATATATAAAGTATATTAACTTAATATACTTCATAATATAAACTTCTACTCAAAGATTTGTTATTAGCTTTTACAATAGCTTTAGTGTAAGCTTTTACTGAAAGCTTTTTATTTTTCATAAAATTAATCTTTTACTAAATTACAAAGATAAATCTTCTTTTGTAAACGCTTTAATTTCCTGAGATTTTGTTATATTTCAAAATCGATATAAGAATATTATTAATAATACATAATAATATTTCTCCGAGCTTTTGATTAAACTTTTGTTTAGTGATATCAAGCCTATAACGCGTTTAAACTTTTATTTTGTTTCAAATGGTCTTAAAAGCTGCGGAGCTTTTAATAAATATTTTATTGAAACTCCTTTAAATGCGTCTTTCTAAAAGCACTTTGCAAAGCTTTTGCTATAAATATTTTGGATATTATTGAAACTCAGTCCTTTTAGTATTTTCATTTTATTTGATTCATATTGAAGACTCTTCAGCTGTTTTAGAGATTTTTCAATTAATAGTTTAAGTAGTGTCTTAAAATCTAAGTACTTCTTAGAAAAAACTTTCTAATATAAAATTTACTTTTGAACTTTAAAAGCTTTTTTTAAATACAGCTTATAAAAATACAGCTAATAAAATAAAACTATTTTGAATTTTTTGATTTTCATTTAACAATTCCTCCAAACTTTATCGTATTTCTTTTTTATTTATTTTCTTTTCGCTTTTTTAAGAACCATCGACAAAGTTTTCCGTTTCCGTGTCGACGGTTTGGATGACTTCAAAATCCGAAAATTCAAATTGAACATGATCACCTCTAAAGTCACTTTCGATTTTATGTTCCGCAACATTAAGGCCTCCGCTGATAAATACGAAACTGACACCATCCTTGATGCCATGCGTCAATTGGGTCTCTCCGTTGAATATGAAGGTGAAGGTACTTTGGAATTCGGCTTGATAAATTTACGTATTAAAGGTGTTCTGAGATATAAAATTCCCATATTGTGGGGATCCATGAAAATCATTTCCTTGAAGACCCAAATTTCTTTGGAAAAATGTACTTCCAAGTTACCGGTTTTATTGGTGATGGTGCCATCAATCGCATGATCAATGGCCAAATTGAAAATTTCGTCGAAATGGGCATTAATAATAACAGTCAAGAAATCTCCGATATGATTGAAGATACTTTGGTACCCAAGGTTAATAAGATGTTGAAGGGTAATGATTTCTGGACTATTATCGATTTGATCTTCTCTGAAGGTGAAAGTGAAGATGATCCTATTGTCGTCAAGTGTGTTCCTCCAGCAGATCCTTGGGCTTAAGTATTTAAGATTTCTTTTTAAATGTAAAATATTTGTTTAAAAAACTTGAGATGAAATAAAATTTGTTAAAGAAAGACTTTTGAAATGTTTTATTAACTTTAGAATATTAACATTGACAAAATGCTGCGTTAAATAAACAACATTGTTTTATTAGAACAAATTTGCATACAATTTATAAATTTGCATAAATTTTACAAATTAGCATAAATTTTTGCAAATTTACATAAAGTTTACAAATTTTCATAAATTTTAAAAAATTTTGCATACATTTTACTTAAATATTACAAATTTTGCATAAATTTAACAAATTTAAGTTTGTATTAATCTTACAATTTTTCATAAAATTTATGAAATTTCATACTTTTTAATAAATTTGCATTAATTTAACAAATTTTGCATAGATTAAACAAACTGGCCTAAGCTTTTTTGAAATGAAGTTTAAACCACTTGTTCGGTACGAAAAATAAACAATATGTTGTTCTACCAAAATTTTTTACATTGCCTATTTTAGGCTATATGGCCCAAAATAAGTTAAGAGCGAATCTCAAACACTAATCCATAAAAAATAAATAACTTTAGGCATAATATATTCCTCTTACCAAGATAAAACTACAGTCCAAAAAGTAATCCTTATTGTGCTTTTAGTAAAGACGATATGGCGATTTTCTGTTTTCGAAATAGACGAAATTAAGCGCAAGCGCACCATAACATATATTGATTAAACTTAAGGGCTTTGCTAATACTTAGTACTTAATATAATCTTTCTGCCAAATTTCTTAAAAATCCGTCCATACGTTTTCAAGTTCACACGATGTCCTTCACAGGTATCCTTTTGGAATCCTGTATTTCCTTATACCAAAATTAGAGATTTTTTTAAAAGTTTAAACTTCAATCTCTAAATATGTCCATAAATATGTTTTTAAGATTTTTGAAAATTGTGTTCTTTTCAAAATATTTATTTTTTGCAATTTTAACTTTAACGCTTCCAAAACTGTGCCATGCACACAAAAAATAATTTTGTAAATTTTTCGCACTTATAGCCAATTTAAAATATACAGCCTGGAGGCGGGCTTGCCGGTTAGAGTGTTTAAATATTTTTTACTTACATCTATCTGCATAAATTATAAAAATATCAAATAATAAAATTCTATAAATGATTTTTTTGTTTTTAAAATGGATTTTAATCTACATAAGTTTCCCTCTTTGATTTTAATCTAAATAAATTTCCATCTTTGCTGAGCCAGAAAATATAAAAATTCATTTTCTGCATATTTCATGCTTAAACATTTTAAATCTGCACAATTTTAACATAAAGTCAACAAATTTGCTACATTTTCAATAAAACTGCATAAATAGGTGGTGTCAAAAACATGCATAGGCTTAGTAACTTTATGTTTATCTGCAATTGTTGCTAAAAATGCATAAATTTAATCAAAAATGCATGTTCTGACCATATGTGCAATATGTCATTCGATTTTAGTCATCGGAAAAAATGTCGTAAAATATGCATTTTAATTTACTGTCAACAGAACGCAATTTCTGGTCAAATATGCATAAATGTTTATGATTTTTAATTTAGAGCTTATTTAAACTAGGCAACAGAAAATGTTTATGTAAAAAATTTAAAATTTTTTTGCAAAAATGCATAAATTTTGCAGAAATTATAAATATGATTTTTGATTTTTTTATGTGGAACTTAATTTATGCAGTTATGAAAAAGAGTTTTTGTGAAATCTGCATTATTCTTATTAATTGTCAACAGAAATGCATATATTAGTATCAGAAAAGTATTTAGAAAATATGCTTAACCCGATATTACCATATAAGAGGTTATATAAGTACATATTTGGTGGTGCCAAGTACTTACAATTGTCATTACAAATCTCATTACTTTTATATAGGGATGTCGCGCCGAATAATGACATATGTATGTGACAAAAATGATGAGTATAAAAATAAATTATGACGTGAGCAAGATTAGTTATGATGTGAGCAAGATTAGTTAGTTTTTGCCCGCTAACTTATAGCAGACTTTATCTATAAGTTAGCGGGCAAAAACTTTTTTGAGTAATAAATATTGCACGGTTTTTTGCTTAACAAAAAACAAATGATCTTGAACTTGAAGAATCTTGCTCACATCATAATTTATGATAAAGATCGAAAAATAAACTTTTGGTTTTAATTTTTTAAAATTTAAAAATAAAACATATAAAAATAAATTTAATAAAAAATATTTTTTTATTGAATTTTTTTTTTAATTTATGATTAATTGTTAAGTCTGAATACATTTTGCCTAAAATATTCATATTTTTCGATAAACTTTCAGAAATATTAAAAATTTGCAAGATATCCGTAAAAACAAAAAAACAAATTAATTTATGATATATTATAGTTTGTTTTTTATTATAAAAATATTGTTGAGAATTGCATATTATTTTACAAAGTTTCCAATCATTGTTAAATATAAATAATGTTGCCTACGTTCTGGCGTTTAAATTGCTTAACAACACCTAAAGAAAATATTTTAATTTAAGAAATGTTAAAAATTTCGTTTTTTATTTTTTTTTAACAAATCTGCATAATTTTTCCTGTAAAGTTTACAAATATTTTAAATTTTCAGCAAGAAAATGGAATTTTATTTCAATCTGCATAAATACTGCGAACAATCTGAATACATTAAGTAAAATTTACAAAAATGTTTAAACAATTTTTCTAAGTTATTGCTTTTAACACTTTTAACAATTTTTTTGCGTTTTATTATTAAATTAAGTTGCCTACTTTTATTTCATTATATATAGTATATAAGTCAATCGTTTCAAAATCTTATGCGATTTTTTCTTTCCGATTCCTTTTTCTATTTCCAACGGGGGTTTCAATTGAACTTCTACAATAAATGAAAAAATAAAATACTGTTGCCTACTATAGGGCGTCCTTCTAAAATTTGAGAATCATTGGTTTCTTGAAGATTACGTTATCATTTGCTTTAAACACTTTAATAATAAATCTAATCATTATTTTCTGCTTAACTCTGTCATAAAACACTTTTAGCCTTAACTATTGAATTAACAAATTCCATACAACAGTTGCTACGTATTATTCATTCAAAACAGATGGCTAAACTTTCAATTTTGTTAACCATTTTGGTTATCTTGGGGTCTTTAAGTTATATTGAAGGAAATACAAAATTTGATGATGATTTGCGTGATTTTATGGAATTTATAAAATTGCAAATGCAATGTGGTTATCCAGCTGCAGGAGTGCCACCTTTGGCTCCCTATCGAGCGGATTTTAAAGAATTCAATATACAAGGCAGTGCTTTTAGGTAAAAGTTTTTCAAAGCTTTTATTATAAAATATATTGTAACAAATTCACTTTTTTCAGCTACAAAGGCAATATGTCTAATTTAGTAGTTACTGGCCTTAATGAATTTGATGTGGTCGATATTAATTGGAGCAATGTTTTTCGAAAAATTACCTTTGACTTTAAATTCCCTAGTATCCAGGCTAAAAGTTCTTATAAATTAAATGCTGTCAACAACATGTTTGGCCCTGCTGCTCGTTTTTGGGGCATTGGTTTATTCGATTTGCAATTGATTAATTTACGTGCTTATGGTAGTATTAAATTGAAACCTTCCTTGTCGGGTGGTTTAGCTATTTTGAGTTTTAAGATAAAATTGGATTTGGAGTCAACACTTTCGAAGACCACTGGCATTATGAATAGTATAATTTATACAAAATTATTTAATTCTTGGTTTGAAGAAATGATCAAGGTAACATTTTCGGAAACTGAAGCAGTAAGTGAGGCTGTAACATATTTGGCTGTACCTCCTTTAAATGCAGCTTTAAAAAATATTTCCGTAGTGGAGCTAGTAGCTCTTATAACAGGCTTGGCTAACGATGTTATACCAACAGAAGTAGTTTGTTAAATGCAATATTGTTGACTTATTAATATCAAATTTTTGTTGATTTTTTTTTTTTAATAAAAGTTTAAGTAAAATTTCTTTTATAAATTAACGAAATTTTTCTTTAATACAATTTTGCAAAGTATTTATATATTTCAAGATTCTTAAAATGGACCAATGTAAAGAATTAACCCTTTCACTTCACAGTGCACAACATTTTTAAAAAATTCTATGATGCAATAAGTATTTATTTTTTGTTTAAATATCTTCATTAGGATATTGGTCATTGAAAAAAAAAAAAAATATAATATGCATAATCTGTTCATCAGGCAAATGTAGTAGCAATTTATTTTTTTTTAAAAGTCCGATTTTTTAATCCGCCTTTATCTAGGAAAAATAGGCGTTTATTGTATCTCCTAAACTATCGAAGTTAGGATATCGAAATTTGGCACTTAGTTTCATCTAATGACGAAAACAAAATCGAAAAAAGCATTTTTTTGTATTCGAATGTTTTAGTGGTAAAAATGGTCTGAGAAGTTTTAAAAAATCGATTTTCTACCCTGTTTTTGGTAGGTTGGTGGGGAAGGGACATACATGTCAAAATTTTTCTTTCTAATTTATGGACCCTACACAAGAATCTGAGGTGCAAATAGAAATATTTCCACTAACAAAAAGTAGGCAGTGAATGTGTTAATTTTCTGTCTAGATAAAATTCCATGAAAGTTTGGGCAACAAATTTTAATGTGTAGAAATTTACCTAAAGGGGGAGAGAAACGAATAAAATCACCATTGTCAAATATGGATTGTGCAAAATCTATAGCCGCTAGGGATGAAATTTAAATTTTCTTAAATTCTCTAACGTGCTATATTGATTATAGTATAAACCTTTTAGATAAAGGTAGCATCGTTCTTTTTTTTTTGGCAGCAGAAAACATAAATATGGAAAATATTAGATATTTTTCACTGGTTTATGAAAAAGGAGTTATAAATTATAATTGGGATACAAGCTAGTTTTATAAAACAAATTAGAAATAAATGCAGTAGTAGTTTGCTGCAAATTGGCTTGTTGTGAGGGAGCTTTTTTATGCCAAAATTTAATGTTTTAAATTCAGTTTTAGCCAAAAATTTTAGGAAGTGCTTCCAGACATGCAAAAATGTATATTTAAATGTATAAAATTTCGACACCTATTAGAAGCCTCTTATTTCTCAAGGTTTTGTGAATTGAAGGGAACGATGTACAGGATTATGTTGACTACATTTAAAAGCTATGAAACGTCTTCACCAAAAGAATTGATGATTATTTAAAAGTCGAATAATTAATAATATTACTTTAATTTAATCCAGGGGGTGTCTGAGATTTTTGCCGGTTTTCGAAACCGTTCGGTTTTTATGCGACTTTCCCCGATTAGTTTTTTTCCCCCTTAATTTTAAATAATTCAAAAATATGGCAACTCTAGATCCACTATATAGGCAATATTGGTATCAATTTGTTTTTTCTCTAGTGCTTTAACCCTGTGTGCAAATAAATGTAGTTTTTATTAATTAAAGACAAATTTTCATACGAAAACTAATGAATTTGCAACGCCACTTTTTAAGCCTTAAACGTGAGAATGCCAGCTAAGAAAATACGTGTATATATTTTTTGTTTTGCTCCTTTACAACTTATCCAAAATTAATTAAAATCGGCGTGTTCGGGTCGGGATACCTCCCTTGTTATTGTTAGTCGGTCTATTTCCAATTTTTTTAGTTGTTGCAAACATAAGCACAAATTCATTATAACCTGACCACGTAGTAATGTAGGGTAGAAAAATGTTGTAAAATTTTTCCAAATTTTCGTATTCCTGAAATCCTTCCCATCTACACGGCAATAGACATATTGGCCGTTTTGTCAAATATAACATTATTCAAAAATATTTTGCAAAAATGTTTTTTATTAATTTTAGCAGTTTGAAATCTATTCTTAAAACTGGAGTAATCCTAAAACCAAAATATGATGCACCGGGGTCTTTTTATCCAAAACGAGTTATAGAACCTTAGATAAAATAATTTAGTTTGCATTCCAAAATTCTGCATTAGTTTAGAAAGGTTCTGGATCCAAAAATCAGTCAATAAGCCCTGAATTGATACTAAATTTAATAAAATTTTTAAAATGTTCGGTCCTTGAACAAGCGATAGTTTTAAAATTGGCAGAAAATAACCCCAATCACCGACGTCTTTGAGCCCTATATAAGTACTAACTTAAGTATAAAAATAATAGTAGTTATTAATTTTCAAACAATTCGAAATAATACGCATATTATATTTGAGTCAAAATTTGTAAGATTTCATTTAGGGAACTCGTATTTAAAAGTGGACCTAACCGATATTCCATATTAAAGAATAGTTAAAAAAATATATTTCTATGGTAATTTAACTATATATTCAATTGAAACATCTTTACGAAATAACTTTATAAATAACTGTTGAACTTTTATGGAAAATTTCTTGTGAGTGTATAGTCCATAATGTTCTGTGATATTTTAAGAATTTTTATGAAATTTTATTGGGATATTTTTGAGATTTGGAATTAATTGTTTTTCACATTAAATAAGTTTTAGTTTCTTTTTCAAGCTTTTACTATAAGCTTTTAAATGATATACATTTTCATGTACTATAAAACATTATTAAATGAATTTTTATTCTTTTCTATTTTCAGGTATGTTTTCTTAATTTCTTTACACCAAATATAGAACTCGTAAGTGTTTTTTTTTTATTGTATTAAACCAAAACTATCACAATATTTTTTTTTTATAAACGAGTAGTTTCTATAATATAATGATTGATTTTTATTATCGTTTTTTTTTCTAAATCTCTCTAAGCAATAAATCATAATTAAAAATAGTTTATCGGCTTAAAAAAAAAATAGAAGTAAATAGTTTTTGCTGCCAACAAAAACTAAAACTATACATAACTTGAAACCATCAATACAAATCGCCAGGACCTAGTACAACACAACACAACACATTCATTATATTATTAACCTAACACAACACAAATCAGTATAAGAGCGACAGACAGCAGGATATCTTAATTTTAACACTCTTCAAAACCAAACATTTTCATACTACCAAACACTCTATGATTTTTTTCAAAATCTTTATCTGTGTGTGTATGTGATCAGTGTCTACTAAACTTTAACACGAGCCTTTTTAGTCACAGCAGGACATCTACGGGTGGTCTATGTTGAACAGATTTGTGTCTGCTTTATTTTGTTTTCCTCCTTTCATTTTTTTTTCGTCCTTTCTATTACACTACGATTGACATTAAAACCGAGAGTAGTTAGTTAAACAGCAGAACAATTTTTATGCATTTGACAATTGTTGGTGCTGCATTGTTATATAGTATGCAACACTTCTCTTTTAAATATACATTTATTTTTCAAACAATTTTTAAATCCTTAATAATACGGTTTATTCTATTATTTCCTTCCAATTTTTGTTCTGTACTACTTTTTTTGAACAGCTGCTAAAATTTTTAAATTTAGACTATGCAATTTATTGTTTAATATAATCCTTTACTAGTCCTGTAGAGAAAGTAAAAGTTTGCACCGTAATATTTTATTTTATTTTATTAATTAATTATCATATAATTATCATATAATTACAAATTATGTACTATTACCCTAACCGAGCACTAGCTACTATGGCCTTCGGCGCGTTGTAGCGAAAACAGACCAGTGCCTCTGGTGGGAATCGAACCCACGACCCCTGCACTGATAAGCCAGCACGCTACCAACTAGCCTACCGGGGCGAACAACACCATAATAAAATTCTTAATTGAGTTTTTAAATTTTTTTAAATAAATAGACAAACTTGTGATTTATAATATTTTTTTTTTTTCATCAATCAAATCAGTGAATTATTTTTGTAGAAATTTCAAAAATCTCTGAATTTTTCTCTTTAAAAAATTACTGAATCGGAATATTTTTCTTTGAAAAAAATGTCTAATATTTTCGAATTTCATTAGAAAATCTGTTAAAGACGCAGGTTTAATTGCAGATTTTTTTCCTGATTGTTTGGCCTGACTCAGTTTGTTATCGAAGTGTGTTAGTACTCAAGTAGACTAAAATATTTGTCAGGTTTTCGAGACATGGACCAATTTTTTGTCCTGAATCAATTTGTTATCGAAGTGTGTTAGTACTCAAGTAGACTAAAAAATTTGTCGGGTTTGCGAGACATGGAAAAATTTCAAAAATAAAATATATTCATGAAATTTTTCTATGAAATGATGAAAGAGTTATAAAGCACGTCTCATAAATATTTATGAAAATTTTCTTCATAACCTATGCCAACTAAGTAAATGGATAAATTCAAATACAAATTACTGCTAAGTGGGATTTTTTTTTTTTCAAAAAGCATGTTAATAAAATCTAATATTATAAACATTATTGTAAATATTCGAAAGTGAAAAAATTCAAAATGAAAGTGGTTGAACAAAACAATTTAAGAAAAAATGTATATGACATGCTTACATCAGTTCCTTAGGGAACCAAATTCAAACGGTTTGAAAATGGATTTGAATCAGCCGGAATAAAAAAGAAAGAACGCCCAAATTGTTAAATTGAAAAAATCGGTGGTTAATCAAATTGGGCATCACATCGTAAGTTGGTCAGAAAATTTCGCGTTTCGAAAGAAACAATTCGCAAAAATTTACTCCAAATTAACGTGAAACACTACCAGAGGAAGACAGTACCCAAATATAGTATAAAACAATTGACAGAAATACCAACAAAATGAAGACAACTGAGAAACAACTTCTGTAAAAAGAATTTTCAAATAATTTTGGATGAAGAAAAATATTTTTCCAGTTATATTAGTTTTTTGTTTTTATATACATCGAGATTATTTTTATGTTATTTTAAATTTATAACGAGCTTTCAACCTCCGTATATTTACAAAAATAAAGCAAATCAAACATATTAGCTAGGTTGATACTAGTATTTCGATCTGGCTAAAGATCTCATCAGAATCCGAAGTTTTAGAAAAGCTAGAGCCTCCATAATAGGTGGAACTTTGACAAAAAACCTATTTATCATCAATTTTGCTCCATTCTTTTGCTTGGAACAACGGAAGTATTAATACTTGATTTTATTCCGATGACTTGAAAAGCCTCCCGACAAGTTACGGTATTCGGCCCAAAGCGAAGTTTAAACCAAAAGTAAAAGAAATGGTGGGCTGCCATTTCGGCAAAGGTATATCACAACTTTACAACCAGCATTCAAAAGCTATGCCAGTAAACGCGGATGTTTACATTAATAAATGCTTAGTAAAACTGGAAAAATTTATCAGAGATAGACACTCTAAAGACGAGATATTATGTTGGCATATTAGATTTATCAAGCTGTCATTATGCCAAAAAGACGTTAGAATGGCATAATGCAAAACAACATGCCTTTTGTACCGAAATACGCATATCCTCCGAACGTCCCAAAAGCACGTCCAATTGAGGACTTTTGGGGTATTTTATGCCAAAAAGTTTATGAACATGGTTGGAAAGTCAAATGCACTGAAGAATTAAAGAAAAAAAATAGAATCTGTGTAAAAAAATTGACATGAATGTCGTCCAAAGCATGATTGGAGGTATCAAGCATAAAATACGCCAAATAGAAGATCACGGTACGTTGACTCTCTACAAAAAGTGAATTAATAGTTTGTAGTCTATACTGTGTCATAAATAAAAATACTTTTGAAAAAAAAAAAAAAAATTATTAGTTATGCTATAAACACATAGACGACTGCAGCTACACGACTACAGCCTGTCAAAAATAAAATACACACGTTTATATGAAAACGATTATTTGGCACCAACACAACTACACGGCTACCCGACTACTTTTGCCGCTGTAGTCAACTTAGGTTAATTTCTATTTTTGTTGGCTGCAAAACAAAAATAGTGTTGACAATAAAACAAAATATGTAACAAATTAGTGCTTAAAAATATTTTATTTTGTTAAACACAAAAAACGTCGCAACATCAAATGGTATAATTGCATTAATATTCAAGAGGGGTTATATAAATTTATTTTCACGTTATAATAATGTATTATAAATAAGTAATTGTATTTTTAAGTGAACTTTATATACGTGTCTACAACCAAGCATGTTGTTCTATTTTAATAAAGAAAAAAAAGATGTAATTGGCACTACTGAAACAAAAATGGATTTGTATCAGGGATGTTAAATGGAGTTTTCAATTTTGTACCAACATCCAAAAAAAATTGTACTTTTTGGACGTTGACGGTACCATTTTTTTAAATTTATTAAAACAAAAAAAAAAAATACATAAAAATTCTCTTGTACAGAAAAAAAAAACAAAACCTTCCAATAACATACATTATATGTATGAATAAAATAAGGCATAAAAAAGTCTTATGAATATATGAGACCAAATCATGGAATTATTTGTTTAGTTAATAAACTATTTGGAATTTCTACATCATAGCAGCATAAATTTGTCGCTCTTAACCAATCCTTAGTCTGTATGAGACTTGATAATGTTGGCTAATGTAGTCTGTTTCTTTCCTTAGTTTTTATTATATTTTGAAAAGAAAAAAACTCTTTCCACATTTGCAGACCAGTGTGGAATGGATAAAATTCCAGCAACGACTAGAAATGTCTGGAAACATATTGACATTCAGTTCATTTTGAAAATTAGCTACTACCGACCAAAAACTACAAACGTTTTAATTTTTTAACGACTTCAGTTAAAAAAAATTTTAGTTTTTACTGTGGCTCAAGTAATATTTTTACTAAGAAGACAAGAATGGAGCAAAATTAATGATTAATCGGTTTTTTTTGTTGTACCAAATGAGTCGCGGTAGTACCACGGTACTTTAGAAGGTCAAAATGTACCAAAAAAGTACAATTGTACCAACTTTAACATCCCTGATTTGTATAAAAAACAACTGTTGATATTTTTAAATTGAATCGTGATCAGCTGTTTACTATGCTGCTGTCGTTTCCAAAATAATAAGTAGCTGACCACACGGCGACGATTGCAGTCAACGGCATTTGCAGTCGTGTAGCTCTGCAGTCTGCTGTGGTCTATGTGTTTATAGCATTATTTAGTTACAAGCGTTTAAAAAATTGTTCATTTACTAAATTGGCATAGGTTAGTTATGAAAATTTCATAAATATAACAATGTTTCATAGATTTTCTTCCAATAAAACTGTTTCATAAAATATTATAACACTTTTTGCTCTGAGTGCACGTTTCTTAAGTATCGGCCCGACAGTTTTCGGCTTAAATCTAATGACTTTTCCGATTTTTAAGGTGCCCTGAAATTTTATACGTCAAATTTTGTCTAGCCTATCAAGCATCCAAAAGTCGGTCTTTACGCTTCCTGAATTCGTTGAATGCTTTTAAAAATGAAAGAACAACAATTTTTATAATTTTTCGATAATTTTGACTATAAAACAATGTAAAAAACTCTGAGGAACTGATCCAAAGTTGGACCGGTTTTTTTTTTGCCCTAAATAAGCAATAAAAAAGTATAAAAAGCTTTATTAAAATCTCGCACAGTGGAATATATGATATAATAAAAATACCTTCAAAACTGACATTGTATTTTTTCCAATTTCTTTAAAAGAATTTAAAAATATTTTAATTTTTCCATCCAAATGTTTCTCTTATTAAATAAATTTAGTAATTTTGTGATAATTTAAGACCTCACAGACAGTTTTAAAACATTATTTTCTTGTTCATATTGTTAATAGAAATCAAAAGAAAAGACAATATAAATCCGTAAATTATGATCAATACATTTCAGCGAATTTTTTTTTTAAAGAAACACGTCCTGAAAAGAATCAATTGTTAATGAGTGATCTTTAGAAACAATCATAATGAGAATACTTTAAAATGATTCAGGCCAGATTGCACATCAAATATGAATTGTTTTCTCATTCTATAAATGAATAGAAAAAGGATTCGTTTTGCCTCATTTCATTTGCAATTTATGATTAATATTGCATTTGGTATATTAGTTACATGAAAAGGAATATTAGAGATGAAAAAAACACCTTGCCAGTTTTTGTTTAAAATAAAACATTTTTGCTGCTTTTATATTTTGTTGCTTAAATATCCTGCGGCGAGTTGTTTTTTTGTTGCACATTGTTATTTTATGATGTGTCAAAACGACAAGTTATATCGTTTTTACAAAAAAAAAAATCTGTCTTTTACAATAATAGTCTTTTGACTCAAGTATTTTTTTCGAAATTTATGCGGTTTTGTATTTTTCTCTTTTTTTATATGTTAAAAAATGTTTGAATTTTTTTCTTTTCATCATTTATTCTATACAATTCATATCAAGGACATTCACTTATGTATTTTGTATAGACCTTTTATTGCATTTAAATTTTATGACCCATTAGTGTCAATTTTATAAAATTTTCTTTATCATAAATTTTTATGACTTTTTTTCTATTCATTTCAAATTCAACATTTTACATTCATACACCATACATGGGACTAATTTAGAGGTCTAATGAAAGGATGATTTCATTACCATTGCATTGCTATCAATTTTAATGACATTTTTTTCATTGATTTAATTTCATTGATTAATGAAATCAATTAGGGATAGAAATCGGGTATGGATCAGGGATGGAAAGCCCTCATGCTTATTTTAAATAATTAATGAGCCCGAAATTTCTGAAATTATATGGATATTAAATTTCAGTAGAGTAGAAGGAAATGGAGAAGAACGAGTGAAATTGGAAGACTAAACACAGAGAAAGAAATGGAATAAAACGGCTAATGGAATTTTAATTTGGCGTGAGCTTATTAATATTATCACACATTGACAATTTTCTAAAACAAAATCCATCGGGATCCCTCCCAAACCTACATAAGTTGTATT
Source organism: Delia radicum (assembly GCA_021234595.1). NCBI lineage: Eukaryota > Metazoa > Arthropoda > Insecta > Diptera > Anthomyiidae > Delia > Delia radicum. Next base: position 226,501,892 of record CM037854.1, read on the forward strand.
ATCGGGGTGTGTTTCGACCATCCGTTTTGCGCTATCTCGCTTATCTTTCGAGATACTGCCCATTTTGTAAAATGGAAATTTATTTAAAATGGTCAGTATCGCCGAAACTAAACCAGATAGGGCAAAACGGACCAAATAATTTATACTAATATAATAGAAATAGGCTAGGTCCGGGAAAGATCCGGAGGCATTCATATTTTGGAAAATACCATATCCTTACACAAAAATACAAATTTAAACACTAAGATAATAAAATGGAACAGTTTTCCAAAATGGAATGATTTGGAATGGAAATTCCACTCGTTCCCAATTCAATATCGTTGTTCCTGTTAAGGCTTTAAATTCCACTTCATTCCATTAAATTTCTTTCCCAATTCTTTCCCACTCCAATGCCACTCTTTGCTTGTTTACACCATATTGATTCGATTTCTAAAAAAATTATTCAAAAAAATTATGTGTTTTTACTTTCCAACCCACGATTCTTTTTTTGTAAACAAATGCTCTTTTTTTAATCAATTGTAATTAGTTTTTTTTATGCATTAGTGTAATTTCAATATCATTAATAATGCATTTCCCAATGCAAACTATTTCATAAAAAAATTTGAATAAAATTTTTTTAATTTTCATTAGTATTAGCTAATGATAATGAAATTTCAATGGTAATGAAAAATATCCATGTATGATGCCACTCAATAAATATCTTTGCTTTTAATATGTTTTCATAAATGTGAGAAAATGGTTTTACATCATTAATTTTCTATAGATATTCAATTATTTGAATATTTGCTATTAAAACAAATAAATTTTGTGGTTTGTTTTCAAAACAAAAAGTTATTAAAATACTTAGAAATTGAATTTTTTTCTTTAGAATTCCAAAATTTATTACGTAATAAAAGTCTTCATAAATTTTCCTTAAGCAAAGTCTTAAGATAAACAAAAATTTGAATATATAACAACCCAGGCAGAAAAATACAATCGGCACAGTGTTGGCAAAACTTCTGCGACCGTCGGTTGTGTTTGTAGAACTTGGGATTAATAATCTTGACAGTATTGTACTGTTAACCGATTGATAACAATGGCCAACCATTGGTTTGAACGAACGTCCCACAGTTGGCATAACGTTGGTAATTGAAAAAAGTTAGTGCTTTTAAAATAATATAAATTAAATTAATTTGAGTAATATGTATAATAAAACACATTTAAAAAACAGCAGTAAAGTTCGGTCTTAGTGTTATACATCATATTTAAAAGTGTGAAATATAATAAAATGTAAAACAATGGTACTAATTTGTTTTAATATTGGTAAAAACAATATTGCCAAAAAGAATTGCGTGCGGTACTGGCAAAACACATGCTTTGCAAACAAATAGTGTTTTCCTAGTACAATATTATTGTACCTTTGGTAATTTCTAACACGGTAGGTTTTACAAAAATATCAGTGGTTTGCCAGTACTAATTTTTGGCAGGGGTTAGCAATTTCTACCTGGGTACTCGTCTTTTTGTGAAATATTTTTTTTCAGTTACAGTTTCTTTTTAATAAGAAACTCAATATTTTTGCTATATAATTTTCTTGCTAGTTTTCTTGTATGTCTGTATATGACCTGCTTTAAATAACCTCAATTTTTTGCCACCCTTTTCTTTGGTTTGAAAATCTTTGTTCATTTCATATGCAAAGTATATAGAAGATGTATGAATAACAATTAATTAGCTTCATTTTTAATCAAAGTTTCATGAATGATATCATATTAATATTTTAAAATATGGTAATAAATCGTGAAAATGGGGTAATGTGAGGAATCGATATATTTTGAAATATCTTCCGAAAAGTTAAATTATTTTTGTTTTATCGATGTAATACCCAACAATGAATGAGGAGTTACTTGGCCTGAAAATACATATTCCGTGACTGGTTAAAGCAGGGCTTATCATAGAACTAGTACAATTCGTCATTGTTTTCAAACGGTGTCAATAATTTTGAAAGAACTGCTTCTGTGACATGTGAAAAGATGACAAACCACTAAACGAGTGCTGACAACCCAGATAGCAAAATGTTGATACTTTTTTGAGGGTTCTTCTTTTTAAATAATTGTACGTTAAACTTGAAAAATCATGAACTTTTTGGATGCAGCTTTGATCTCAAAACGATAAGTTAAAGAAAACACAAATTTTTGAAATTTAAAAATTTTATTGTCAAAATAACTCATTTTTTGAAAAATGAAACGACACATAAATTTAAAAAAAAAAATTATTAAATCCCAAAAATGTTTCAGAAATGTAATTGAATTTGAAACTTTGGGCTCCAAAAAAGTTTAATTGAGCATATACAATTTTTTTAATATCTTTTGTGCGTAATTTTTGAATAAAAAAACGAAGGCCCCTTTCATACAAAAATTTAAAATTTTAATAATATATTTTGAGCCCATTTCTAACTTATTTTTTAAATTATTTGCTGGAAGGGGACTTTATTTTATCTTTGCAATATTTTTTTTATTTATGTTTTTCTATTGGTATTTTAAAGATTTGTTTACTTTAGCCCTTTTTCTATTTTGAAAATATTGAAAATTGACGAATTGTTCCAATTTTTTAAACTATAATTATAGTTTTAGAGTATTTTTTTAAATTTCACTTATCCTGCAAATAAGCGGGTTTTAAAATGTTGAATATTTTGTTATTTTTTATGTTTTTAATTTTTTCGAAAAGAAATTTTTCGTTTTCTTTGTGAAGAGAAATTTCATAAATTTACTGACAAATTTTATTATTTTTCGTATAACAAAAATATCTGTGTAGAACATTTTAATTGATTTTTTAATATAATGCGTTTTCTGAATTATAATTGTGTTTTTATTAAATTTAAATTTAATTTTTGTTTCGTTTTTTTAATCACTTTGTTAATTGTTTTTCTTATTTTATTTTGTATTTGATCACACACGCAAAATATATAAGTTGTTGTTAGCCAGCCAACATTGCAATGCTAGCTCAGACGGTGGAGCGTTGGCCACATAAGCAGATCGTTCTGTCATCGAGCCCTACTGACTCATATTCGATTTTTGTAAAATCTTAATTATTTTATCATTTTAACGAAAATCTATTTTCACACATAATACTAGGTTAATGACAAGTTCTTTTTCATCAGTCCATAAAAGCAGTATGGTAACGTATCCTGTGAGCGGCCCCTTTTTCCCACACGTAAACTGCCTAATTGCTTTTTCATTAAAACGTCTTCTTAAAAATGTTTGTAATTTTTTGAAACGTTACCCAGCAGAACAGGTAATTTTAGCACTGCTGCTTAGGAAATATCTTTTTCGACATAACACCAGGTTTATGACAAGTTCTTTTTCATCAGCCCATAATAGCCCTATGGTAACGTGTTCCGAAATAATATTTTTCTTGCACACAGAGAAATAAAGTGCCAACCGAATTGAAAAGTGTATATTAATGGTAACAACTTATAAATTCAGTTAGTACAACGATATTTATATTAGATTTCTAAATATTATGGGTCTAACAACTAAAATTCAGTTGAAGTAACCGAACTTTGTTGTTAATACTTATGTTCAGTTTTACCAACCGACAGAAATTCGTAATAACCGAATTTGAGTCGTAGGAAACGAATTTCAGTTGGCAAACAGCAAAACTTTTCTCTGTGTGGGCTTTCTAGACTTCTCACTTTACACGAAAAAATTGCGGACTAAAAATATAGTAAATTTAATTTTAAAATACTTTTACATCTTTTATTAAAAGTTTTTAACTTTTTAAAATTAAATTTTTTAAAAATACTTCCTTAAGCCTAACCGTTTCAGCACCACTCACGCATAGAAAAAATACGATTTCAGGCAATCATATTATGATCCTTAATTATCGTACCATGAGCCGAAATGTCATATTTATTATCATACGGATGATACTATGCTAAAATCAAAATTCCAATCATTGTATGAGGATCTTTAACCATATTTTTAGCATATTGTTGCTGTTATTTTTTCACTTTTAAAAGGTACATTTTTTAGTTTTATCATTAATTGTTTTTTTTTGTTAATTCCCACAAATAATATGTAATAAGTTTTAAAATCGCAATTGTTGTATAACTATAATATTTTCATTGTTAAATTCTTTTATACGCAAGATCATAAATTTTGCGACAAACCGTTAATAATTAATGTTTTCATATTTTTCTTATTTTGTGTGCAAAAATAAGTAAAATTTTTAATTACCGTAAAATTTTTTTGGTTGCCAGTAAAAATAATATATTTTCTTGAATTATTATAGCAAAATTGAAACTCCATTAAGGATATGAGCGAGCAATAACCCTTTTATATTTTTTTGCAATAATGTTACGCTAAATAGGCGAACAAATATAAATCATAATTTTTGACAGGACGATATGAAATTGTGTGGTTAAAACAGTGGTGAAAACACACACATAAAGAGTAAGCAACAGAGATAAACATGAAAATTAACACAGATTACAAAGAGGCAAAACATGATTTTTATTTATATACAGCAAGGATAATGAAAATACAAGTGATAAAATTTTAAAAATTTCGCACATTAGCTAAAGGAGTTTTGAACAATACTAAAAACTATAAATCATAATAAGAAAAATTATGAGATAAATGTTGGTATCAAACATATATATGACTAAAACTCGACTAAAACATATGCAAGAATTTTGTAAGGATATTAATTAAGATAAGGAAAATATTTTTTTCAATGTGCATTGATATCAAATTTTTTTTCTTAAACTTTCTTAATACAAAAAATTTATGTATATCCTAATTGTTTGGATCCAGTCAAGTAGAAATAACGAGAACTTTAGCCTTTTTTCTTGAATCCTTTTCCAAATTGTAATTGATACAATTTCTTTCCTTCATTTTCAATCTATATTGTTTTTGCTTGATAAAATTTGACATTTTTTCTGTTTTAATTTCTAATACTCAGTAAACAAAAAACTTACTAAACTGTAAATGAACAACCATCTTCTTGTCCTGAATCTTTGTAACAATTTGTTGATGCTTGAGAAAGATTTTTAATAGAGCGCAAATAATATCCTTAAAAAGGATTCAAATTGATGCGTAATTTTCTTTCGTAGAAGACAACCGTTTTTTTTTTTTTTTTGCAAAACATAAAAAACATACATGTGCTCTTTTCTTGTTTATTAAAAGAAACGTAGTTGAATTGTAACGTGCAATTGTTTATTGAAGTAGAAAATTGCGTATTTCTGGAAAATGTTGTTCATTTCATGAAAACACAATGGAAACTTTATATAAAACGTAATAATGTTCTAAATAAAGGTATGATAAATGAAATGGGGTTAAAGTAAATGTAATAAAATTTATCCTTTCTGCAATAACAACAAAATTATTAATTAATTCCGTATGAAATACAGATTGATAAAAGTTTCTTTTAGAAAAATATGTGTATAATAAATAGGCAATTTTGCAGATTCTTAACAAAATATTGAAATTGAAAACAAATAAAAGTATTAAAGTTGACTAATTCGAATTTTGTATGCCCTCCTCCATCCTTTGAGATGAAAAAAAAACATTATTTTTGGAATCAAATTAATGAAACAAAAATTTTGAAAAAAACAATGTCGCTATAATTTAAATAACCGTGAATTTAAAAAATGCAAATTTGGATGAAAATTTTTGAAAATTTTCGAGGTGACTTTACGTTTTCACCAATTTGTAATACTAAAATATTTGTAATATCAGCAAACAATTTTACAAAAAACTAGCAATATTTCTTCTTTATAGGAGCAGTATTATTCTTTTTAATAGACGAACGGACACCTCTATATCAACTTCGCTATTCATCGCTCGCTGAGTGGTCTGTACTCATTTCAACTATCAGAGGCCCAGTTTTAATCTATTTGACACTGCTTATAGCACAGCAATGTCAAAGTGCAATAAGTCCTGCTTTAACCAGTCACGGGATAGATTTCAATAGTCTCTCGTGTTTGAAATTTATAGTTTTTGTAAATCCGATTGATTTTAAAATAAAAATTTGATTGCAGATAGGTCTTTTAAATTCCCTTCTTTTTGCATATCCCGGGAAACGGGAATTTCTTTGTGGAATATTTCCAGGAATTGCCGTAATTTCCAAAATAAATATTTATTAATGTTTTGATACTGAAAGCTCCGTTTACATAAGAAAAAGCTAAATATATAATAAAATTTAATAATCACTGTTGATTCAGGAATTTATTTTACTAAAATTTCTATAAATTTTACTATAAATGCATTTGAATATAAAGGAATAAAATATTTAATCTTTATAGGCTTTATAAATAAAGTTATCACAGCCTGAAGGTATTGAGAAAATGATTGTAGTTTCCATATTTTTTATCTGATTTAAAATTTTTCGAAAAATCTTTTATTACACTCAGCAAAAAAAGTTAGTAGAAAAAATTAATTACTATAAATGAAAAAATTGTTAATTGTACTTTACTATTTTTTTGTACTAATTTTTAGTACAACTTTTTATTTTAGTAACACTGTTGCTATTTTAATTTTACAAATTACTGAATTTTGTACTCATTTTTGTTGTTAACATTAGCAAAATATTTTACTAATTTTTGAAAACCAGTTACTAAATTTAGCAAAAGTTTTGCCACACACAAACAAATATATATATTATACATATATATATTTTAAACAAATGAAGTTTTTTTATTACATGGTTAAAATTAAAATAATGTTTATCTATTAGGAACAAAGCGTAAGGGATTGATAAAAAAATACGTTTTATTTTATTTTTTTTTTATTTTTATTGTTCTATTGGATTTACTAAAATTTAGCAAACTTTTTTTTGCTGAGTTTAGAAAATTAATTTTAAATTGCAGTTTACAGAAATTTTACTAAAATTTAGTAATTTCATTTTACTACAGTTCAGCAGACGTATGTTGCTAAGTTTAGCAAAAAACGCAAAGCTCAAAATAGTTAAATTTCCCTTAATAACAGCAAAATTTTCAGTAGCCCTTATAGACTTTTTTTCTAAGTGAATGTATTGGAGGGATATTTATAAAAATAACTAACTAATATGTTACTAATCTAAGCAGTACTGATGAAATCAAAATCCCGTTTTTCCTCAGCCGAATTCCGCTTTTGCATCAAAAACAGTTTGTCTAAATTAACGTTAAGATAAATATAAATTCTCCGAGACCGTTTGCTTGAACCAAATAGTTTAAGAAAATGTTAAATTTTTTGGGATTATATGTTTTTTTTTTGCTTTTTGTAGATTTTTATTTAGCAAAAATGTTTTTTTAGCATTTGTTTAAATACCCGTTAATCCCGACAAAAAAAATCCGGAAATCTGGATGGGCGAAATTCCCGGGAATTTCGTCCTGGCTATTCCTGGGATAAAAAATTACTAACGGTTTTTTTTTTAATTTCTTTTAAAATCCCTAATGATTGATTATATTTGCCTCATAAAATAAAAAAAAAAATTTGTTCTCTAAAGTAATAAAATCAAAATTAGCATAATTTTTAAATTAAATATAAACCAAAGCAATAATAATTAAAACTAAAACATGACTGTGCAAAAACTTACAATTCAAATATTTTCCCACCATAACTGTAAAAAACATGAATAAAATTTTAATTAAATAAAAGGCTACTGTTACCAAAACTAAAAGCATATAAAAACCATAGAGAAAATCTATGCAAAAAGCCACAAACCATATGCAAATTTAAAAAATCAAGCTGGAACTGTTTTGCTTATCTAATGTTTCAAAAAAAATAGAACTAATCAATCAATAGTTTGGAAATTATTCTTGAATATTCATTGGTAATATGGTGGTATGTTGTGATTGACAGCTGTCAAAGGTTAATCAGTCATTATTAAAGATTTTTTTGCAAATCATACAAAGTGGCAAAAAAAAGGTAAAGGCTTAAAAGGGTTGAGTTATCTCTTTATGTATGGATCTGTCTCGATGTTCTGGTTGTTTGACTTTTGTAAGGGTCTGTTAAGTTAAAAGAAAATCATGTTTTCTCTAAGGAAAACTGTAAATAATTAAAGATTGAATTGACATTAGCATATGTTTGAGGTTTTAAGGATTCAAACACTAAATCCATTTAAATAATGAGATTTTTTCACTTCTTCTAAATCATTGATAAAAAAAACCCTCAATTTCATTAAAAATAAACACAATTTGTTGTTAAAAAAAAAGGTGCTTAACAAAAAAAAAGTTACTTAACTAAAAAAGTCTCTAAAATAAGTATACACTGAGAACATTAGCTGCATGATATCAATAAATTTTTGTATTAGATCTATGAAGTGTCACTGGAATTCGTCCATTGACATTTTTCATAAAATTAATGCATTTTTTAATAAAATTGTATAAAAAAATTTATTTTATTTATTAAAAATTTCATACTACACTCAAATAAAAAAGTTAGTAAAGTCAGCAAAAAATTTTGCTGAGTCTGCAAAATTTTAGTCAGGAGGGTGCTTGCAAAAAAATTGCTAATGTCAGCAAAATCTTTTGCTGAAAATCAGCGAGCTGATTTTTAGCAACAAAATTAGTAGATTCAGCAAAAGTTTTGCTAAAACTTAGTAGATTAGAAATTAAAGAACCCTTTCTAAAAATTAATAAAATTTTTGCTGAATATTAGTAGACTGAAAAAAAAAACTCAAAAAATTTGTAGAAAAATTATACTTTAGTTAATTTATTTGCTGAAAATCAGAAAACATATTTTTGTGATTCTTTTTAAAATAATTTACAATATGTTACAAAATATAAAAATGTTCATATTCCCAATTTGACGATATGAAATAATGTAATAACTAAAAACAATAGAAATAATTATATATAACATAAACGAAATTATTTTTGAACTACTTACATCAATTATTGTCTAACTGATGCTATTTTTTAAAGCAATACAAATGCCGCAGAGAATTACAGAAACGAAACGAAAAAATAGCAAAATATAACATATACAACCCTTTTTTGCAATAAGAAAATGGAAACAGAAAAATCTACCTAAGATGTATGTCTTTGTCTTTCGCTTTAGTCTGTCTACCTATTGAATATTTGTTTGCAATTTGCCCACACAAGATTATTAATATATATAAACATTTAGTTTACAAATACACATTTAATCTTTATTAAATTTAAATATTTCAGTTTGTCTTTATTAATAGATAATTACTTTCACAAGCCGGTGACGACGCAAAATTTAAGTTGTTTTAGTCCACAATTTTGTTTTATGTATGAAAAACAGATACAAAAATCTACCATGGTTGATTTTTTTATATTATGTCTTACTAGAGTTGTACTTTATAGTGTAATTTTCCGCGTTACTACTAGATCGTGACATGCCGCGACATCTAATTCATTCTGAGTATATATTTCAATGTGGTTGTCGTTCACACTATTGATGTGCTAATCAACACAATTTTGTTAGCAAAATAAATTAGTAAAACATTAGTAAAATGTTAGTAAAACATTAGTTCAAAACAGTTAAGTGCTGAATAAGTATAACTAGAATTTTAGTGTAAAACATAATTTTAGCAAAAAAATTTGCTGAAAAATAGTTTACCTGATTTACAAAATGTTTTACTAACTTTTCTACTAACTTATTTTTTTGAGTGTATAATAAAAAAGTTTAATTTAAAATAGTTTAGTAAAAATTGTGAAGCTTTTTCATACAGTTTAAGAAAATTGTGAAGTTTAGTTTAGTGGTTAATTTAATTAAAACTCTACCAAGGAAATTCTCTCTGTGTAAAGAAAAATTGTAGTTCATTATAAGTTGGTATTTACTAACCATTTTTGTTAAATCTATATCAAATAAAAATAGCAAATAAGGTTAAGTACTGCATACAACAGTTTTTCAGGTTTTTAACACACTAATGACTTTTTTTGTTGCACTAAGGACCCCTCCTTCCCTGTCATACTGTAATGATGAGTTTGCACATGATGTTGGTTGATTTTTAATGATGATGGTTGGTGGTTAGTTGGTTGGTTGGAAATATGTGTCACTTTTATGGTGTTGTTAAATCTTTATAGTACTAAAAATATATATTTTCGCTAATGGTTTCTATTATTTGAAAAGAATTTTGTAAATTATAGGAATTTATTGATGCTGATTATACATTTAATGTTGACAGTTATCAGCGATATTATTAACCATCATTAATCAATGATTTTGGATTAAAAAAAAAAAATATGTGTAAAAATTTTAAAAATCAATTAAAGATTAAAGTTTATTGAACGATTTGATAATGATGATGATGATAACCATGTTGTCATAAGTGGTAAATTGATTGGTTGATAAGAAACGAAAAAAGTAAATGGGAAATCATTAATTTATAATAACACAACTCAACCGCTAAAACATACTCTGATAGTCAAATTAAAGACCATTTGGTGTAGATTTATTTTCAAAAAAAAAATAAAGATTTTCACTATAAAATTACGAAAAAAAATTTAGCAAAATATACGAAAAAATCGATGGAATGATGTAAATATATACATGGCAGCAAAAAATGTAAAAAATACCATTTTGGATTTTTTTTTTATTTTTGGGATTTTTGGGAATTTTAGAAGCAGTCCCACAAGCAATTCATATATTCGGACATAAATTTAACATTTTTGACTTAAGGGGGCAGAGAAAACAGACCTTTTTTAAAAAATTCATAACTCAGTCAAAAACAAACATTTTTCCATTTGTCCGATCTGGGAAAAAAATGACTTTTTTAAATCTTAACAAAATTTGTTATCGTATGACACGAGCTTTTTTTAAATTTTTTTTTCAATTTTTGGTGATGTTCCAAATTTAAACGTGTGTTTCTTCGAAAAAAAATATTGACTTTAAAAATTAATAAAAAAATAAAAAAATTTAAAAAAGCTCGTTTCATACGATAGCGAATCAAGTTTGAAAAAATACAAAAAAATCGTCAAAAAATGAACCCGCTAGTGCCGCAACCAGTACGAAAAACATGGTTTCGATATAAACGCGTTCAAAGTTTGTGAACAAAGAAAAAAAGGTTATCTTCAATCTGCCATGCCTGCCTGCTTCGTACTATATGCCTTCGTTATCTTGTGTTGTGCTGTTTCTTACAGTTTTTTGCAATCGTTTAGCAATTCGGGCCCACCCTTCAAGTAGGTACGAAATAGCAACCACCAAAAGACAGGTAGCAAGTAAAACAAGTATATACTAGCTGCCGTACGTAGGTAGCGCGAAAATTAAAATGCGCTCTCACTAATCCGGCTGTAACTTTTGAACTCGTAGGAATTTTTCCATTAATTTTTTTTCTTAGAATCTTAAGAATATTTACTAAAATACAAAATTATAAAAAAAGTCTTTTTCAAAAAACCGCCAATATCATGTCCACCCTTAAAAGTCTATTTAAGCCCAAAAAAATCATTGGATTAATAACTATTTTATTGAAAAGTATAAAAATGTACTTTGTGTTGATTTTATTTTCGTCAATTTTTCATAATTTTTTTAATTTTTGGACTAATAACACCTAATATATTCATGTAAATAAAAACTAAATTTTTGTTTACAGTTTTGTCCCGACGTTTCGTCGATTATTTGTCGACTTCTTCTGGGGATTCGTCTATTTAATAAAAAAAAAACATCACATTATTACAAAATTCATTAATAAATTACATTAAAAATTAAAAATTTTGATATTATTACATTTAAAATTTTTTTATAAATAATGTTACATGTAACATACAGCAAAAAACACGAATTTAACAATAAAAACACATTCTAACATAATATCACAGATTAATTAATGGCTACTTTGTAGCTTGAATTTATGTTTTTGTGTCCTCTTTCAAGTTCATTGTTTTACTTATTTGTTGTTGTATGTAATGTAAGTTTTCCTTCGTGTATCTCTTCCTTTCTATTCTCTCAGTGTTTAGTATTTTTATTTCTTCAAAATCAGCTGTGTGCTGAAATTCTGTCATATGTTGTGACAACCCTGTTGCATTATTCTGTTTTGCTATGTTCATTCGATGTTCTGCCATTCTTGTTCCTACTGCTCTCTTTGTTGTGCCAATGTATATGAGATCACATGTTAACATTTTAACAAAAACTGAAATTTTTACCTTCCTATTAGTAATGAATAACCAAGTTTTTGTTTTACCAAGAGCGTTAAATGGGTCTCTTTTTAAAAATGTTGTAATCTACAGATAATTTTCTTTCCAACGATAACAGAAAATTTTCAAAAGTTACTTCTTATGCAAATATTTGTATATTTTTCCGACTAACTTTTATCTGCTCACTTTGGCGATTTTTTGATTAATCCACTCATAGAAAAAAACTAGTAAAATTTGTTGCTAAAACTACTAAAAATTTCTTTAAAATTACGTTGCAGAAAAAAGGGCTAAAACTAGCAAATTTTTTCTAAAAAAACACTTGTAACTGAAATTAAGCAAAATTTTTTAAATATTTTTAAATAAAGTTAATTTTTAGAAAATCTTTTTGTTAAACATTTTGATATTTTATTACAAATATTCCACTTGGCAAGTTCAACGACTTATTGGTAACTTATCAGTTGAAATTTTCATTGATTTAAAATGTCAAAGACATTTTGAAATCGTGAAAAAATTTTTTTCTGTATACGACAGGTGTGTCTTTATAGAGTTTAATAAACCTTATTGTAAAAATCTGTAGTAGTTTCTTAAGTCCTATCATAAGTTTACATCCTTTATTTATTTATTTTATTAAAGAAAATTTCCCTAACTACTTATCTCTTAAATAAAAAAAACCACATATGTTGCGATAACAATGAATACCGTGTGAAAGCTATACCACCTTAAGAATTCTACCAACGTTAGAAAATATTTTATGGTTGTCATTTAAATATATCTACTCTCCTGTCTACTCCTGCCTACTCCTGAACATAGTGACATGATTTCTAACTTAGATAACAAAAATTTACACACATAAACCTATATACATACCTCCTACCTTATAATACACCTACTACAATTTTCAAAAGCATTTCAGATAATATCAGTTTGTGTTTAAGTGTATTTGAATATTGATACTAGAATTTTACAAGGGCTGATTTTGAAATAGGGACTGGTGGTAAAGTTGACGATGGCATTGTTAAAAGACAGGTTGACACCCTCAAAAGTAGAAAATTCCATAAGCATATTTAGTATTATTAATATTGTTTAAAAAATTTTGATAATACAACACATCGCTTGTTGACAAAACTGTTGACATAGTTGAAAGTGGGGGAGAAAATATAGGAAATATATTTTATGAAAACAACAGGAATTTTAATAATGGAAACTTTTAAATATTTAAAAAATACCAATATTTAAAAAATACCAATTGAACAATGGAATTTTTAAAACTATGCATTAGGGATACAACTTTTTTACAATTTTTGAAAATATCAAAATGGCTCTATCCATACCATGTAGTGCATAAAAAAACAATAAGAACTGCATCATTAGATCTTCGATATTGTTAAAAAAGGTTCCGCGTCAAATGCAATTAAGTTTGGGATCAGTAAGTTCTAAAAAAATAAAAATATTTTCTTTATAATATCATTAAATGATAAATAAATTATAAGTTTTTCCATTAAATATAGAATAATATTCTGTATAAATTCAATTAATCGTGATAAAATATTGCGACTTACCTACGCTGTCTTTTCAGACCATTGTTACAATAAAAATGACTTCGAATCCTTAAACAAGTCATTATCAGGGCTTTACTATTGCTCAGAAATGCTTTCTAAGACATTGGGTGAAAGATGAATCAAGAATTCCAAAAACACAACTCAGCAACATTTGTGCGTAACGCGCCATCAAAGTCGTACAAGATTTTTCCCCCAATGCAAATCAACACGAACTCTTAATCTTAAGTTAATTGCACTTAACAAAGATAGTTTTTAGATTGTGATTTTGATTATAATCATATAATTACATTAAGAAATGTAAATAGTTAAATAATTATAAAATAAAAAATTTTGAAAAAATAAAAAAAAAAATCTTAAAGGACTTTCAGAAATCGGCTTCGACGCGGAACGTTTTTGTTCCGAAATGACCTGAGGAAACATTTTTCGGTTTCAGCACAACATCGGCTACAGCGTGGTGATAGGGCCTTATTTTGGTTGTACCCCTACTATGCATATTAATTAAAAATTAATTGCGACTGTCTATATGACGTTAAAATAACACTGTACTAAAGAACTATATTGTTTATAGAGAAAAGTGGTAAAATAACAATACTCAACAAATTACAACGTTTTGCAAAAGTTGTCTTTGAAATACATATTTTTTAATAGATTTATCTGTCAAAAATATATATTTTATTTCTCATTTAGTTTTTGAAATATCGAGGTTTTTATATTTACATAATTTGTTATTATATTTTGCATTTTTCGTATATCTGGCATATTCCGCATTTTTCGTATATTTTGCATAATTTTTTTCGAAATTTAACAGCAAAATAATGATTTTTTGTTTAAGAATATAAATCTCCACAAAATTATCTTTCTTTTGAATATAATCATGTCAGTGTTTGTTTCAGGATAACTTACCGGAAGCAAGTTGAAAATTTAGCATGTTAAGATTTATCCTTATAAATTTTATGTATCCTAAAAAAATTTCAAGTTTTATCACTACAATCAGGAAACTTCTGCTTTAAAAATATGTAGTTGTTTGGTTTGTAATACAGTTTCTTTATTTTTAATATAAATGTCAGTCATTTGTAGAAAAAATTAAGTTTTTTACTAACCTTGTAGTTTATTTAAAAAAACAAACCACATCAAATGACTGTTTTATGATTTTACATTAATTTTTACAGTAGTTTTTTGTTATTTACAAAAAATAAAAAAAAAAAATGTTTGGTTATTTTTTTACTAACATGTGGTTAATTTTTACTACAATTGTTAGTCATTTTTGAACATTTAAAAAAGTGACAATGTTAATTGAATTTAATGAAATGTAAGTCGTCCTTTCTTTAAGTGAAATTTCATTTGTTTTTAACTACATTTGCAATGGGTTTACCTACATAGTATTCTAAGTGTATGCGTTAAATAAACACTCCAAATGAGAAAACAAATTTGCAGGATTTAGAATCAGCGTACCTGAATCAATTAGAAAATATGTTTTACAAAGAAAGATTCTGCAAAAAGTTGCAAATTCTTCGTTATGATCAGGGACCGGAATTTCATGCAAATACATGTTTTTTCCCTTAAGTCTGAGAGCAGCGTAAACAAAAGTCTTTGCAAATCAATGAATTTGCATTGAAATGGCATCGATTTGTTATTGCATATTTCTGCGTATTTTGCTATAAATGCATATTTTGCTTTAAATGCATATTTTTACATATTTTTTATTTATTTTGTATTACATGCATATTTTTATTGTATTTTGTAAGATTTTTGTAAAAATTTACTTTCAATTTTATATTTGACCAAGTACTATCCACGTTCTTAAAAGCTGAACTGTCACTTCGAAGCAAAATAACAAAATTAATAATTTTTCATGCTTTTAAGCAATTTTAATTTTATTTTTAAAATAAGTTGTGTGGTTTAATACATGTATACTCTACTAAATACTCAAATTAAATATAATTTTATTGTATATTTATATTCTTAAAAAATTTCATGATTTAGCGATAAGATTTCGAAAAATTAATTAAAATATACGAAAGAACGGGGTGAATGATGTAATAATGTTTAACAGATTTGGATTTATGGTTGAGTAGTGTAATTTTCAATTTTATGGAATTATGTCTAATTAAAGAACCCTTTTCCTAGAATAAACCAACTTTTTTGGAAAACCAGGACATATTTTGTTAAGATCCTGAAACACATGTTTTTATCTCATTTCTATAAACATTTTCAAACATTATTTGTTTTTTTAGTATTTGTCATTATGTTTTTATCTTTGTTTTCCTTTATTTTCTTCTTTAATATTCAATTTATTGTTACAATTTTCCAACAAATTTTGTCTTGTCAAAAAAAAAAACAAACATTGAGATCATTGTCTTTAACAACAACCCCTTCTTATTTTCTTATGTAGAAATATCCTTTTCAAATGACCCTTAAAGGCTTGACAATTTATAATAAGGGCAATTGCATTGTATTTGTGATTTTATGTTATATTTAATTAGCTGCATTTGTTTTCTTTTTATCTGTCACATTTGACATTTGTTTATTTTTGTATGTTTTGGTTTCAGTTGTAAAGGTTGTAACTTTAAGCAATTATTTATTTAAATTTATTTAAACAAATATGTCTTGTATTGATACAATATGTTAACATAAGTCGTTAAAATTTTATGGTTTTTTACAATGTAAATAGTTTCTAAAAATCTGAAAAATATCTTAAATTATTTGGATTTTTTGTAAACGCAAAGTCAGATCAACGATATAGATTAACCGATTTTATACACTGAAGAAATAATTTTCATGATATTTCACAAATATTTTAACTAAAATTTTTGTTTAAGTCGATTTAATGGTCCGGAAATTTTAACACAATTTCAGTTATTTACACACAGAAAAATAAAGTACCAACCGAATTAAAAAATGTAGTTTGCTTGCAACAACCAATAAATTCGATTATCTCAACTATATTAAAATCTAATTTATTAATACTTTGGGTGTTGCAACTTAAACTCAGTTGTTTTAACCTAGTTGTGTTGTAAAAGTCAATATTCTGTTGAATCAACCGATTTTCATTGTAGTAACTGAATTTCAGTTGGAAATTAACAACATTTTTCCCTGAGTGTATATATTTTTATAATTTTTTCTCAGAAATTCTTTAAAAATTTTAAATGACAACAAGTATATTCTTAAGACTAAATTTTAGTGCATCTTTTTTCGCGTTTTTGAGCTTCTATTTTTAATCGTTTATAAAACATTGCCAAAAAGGATATATGGGACATAGGCGTGGGTTTGCCTTAAGTTGAATAAAATTTGATTTATATATTTAATATTTAGTATTGAATGTATGTACTTATTTTACAGTATGTACTTATTTTATTTTCACAATTTTTACAGCATCAATTTTTACAGTTTCAGGATATATGTAAGAAAGGTATGTCTTTGATTTCAATACTTAGAAATTAAGTAAACATCATGTGTGTATGCATATTATTTCAGCTATTTATTTCATAATTTTTTGTGTATACAAGAGCATTAATGTATTCATGAATTTTGATTAGATTCATGTAATTATCAGAATTTTTTAAGAGATTGCAAGGAAAAATAACAAAATTTTTCAAAAAATTCGATTTCACCGTAAAAAAAATGAAGGCCATCGCTATATCAGTGGGTACTAGGGTTATAACAGGGATAACCAAAAAGAAGCTAGAGCTTGTGTTTTATTTTAAAGAATACCACTATTTAAACTAAATACAAGTTCTAATAATGAAATTATGAAAATTTGAAGCTATGCACATTTGTTAGAGCTTATGTTTGCTTATGTTTGCTTATTTTTTATATTTCTTTATTTTAGCTTATTTTGTAAATATAAGCATCATTTTAAGAATCTTCTTTAAAAAGCAAGCTTATTTTAGCTTAAAAAGAGAACTTTTTTGCTATTTTTTCCAAACGGTATTTTGAAGTTTTTTTCGTTGAAAATTTAATGTTAGATGTTGTTGGTTAAAAAAAAATTTTGTATAAACCAATTTGAACTTTGAAACTCAACAACTTAGAAAAGCAATTTCTCTACTACACCTTTATTTGATTGACGAAGTTCCAACGAACACAATTTTCTCAAATTTTATATGTAATAACAATTAAAAAAAAAAGTTATGAACTTAACGGTTTATTTTTTAAACTTAACGGCTTATTTTTATATTTCAATGTTTTTCGAGCTTTTTTTAAGCACTTGAAACATTGTTTTTGTAAAGTTAACAGATTTATTTTTGTTGTTCTTATTTTATTAATGTTTAGCTAAAAATATGCTAAACTTAGCAGCTTTTTCTGCAAAGTAATTTCTTACTAATTTTTAGTAGAGTTTCTGCTATTTTTACAAATACGGTTAAAAAAACTTTACAAGCATTTAAAAAAATATTAACCCTCTAACGCCTGACGATGACATTTATCATCGTTTATAAAATTGAACCCAAATGCTTCGAATGAGTGTTTTATACTTAGAAATTGATATAGTTCTATATAAAAGTGAATTAGCTAAAAGTTTTGCGAAGAAACTGTTTGTATTCAGTGCACTGTTAAAACGCAAGAAAGCTTTAAAGTTCAAATTTTGTAAAAATTCAAAAAATAATTATTTTTTAATTAACTGAGATTTCCAACAACTAAAACACTTATTTAAGTTGATTTAAAACTCTTGAAAATTAAGTATAAGTAAGATTGAAGTATTACCTTTAATAATCAGTCCTTATTTTTCTTCAAGGACGAACAGGATTTTATCAGGATATATCTAAAGGACATTGTCTTAACTTATAAAGTAATGGACGGATCGTTTTGAAATTTGGTATAGAGAAGACAATCAGTAATAGTAGCAAAAGTCTAAAAAAATATTGAAGTTAAGATACTTTTCCGCCCTATTTCGCATTTTGCAAAAAGCGAAAATCGCCATATCTTCTTAAAAATAAGCACAAAAAAGTTTATTTTTGGATTGTGGTTATGGCTTGGTAAGAGCAATAATTTTTGGTACAAACTTTTGTTTAACTTGCATTAGTTTTCGAGATAAATTTTAAATTATTTTTGCTCATATCGCCAAAAGTAGTCAGCGAAAAACATTTTTTTAAGAGAAATTATTATTTTTTTGCGAGACGAATACATGGTATGAATTTCATTGCAAAACAAAATTTGGGCATTAGAGGGTTAATTGAAACAACATTTTTTGTAAATATTCTTAATCTGATTTTATTATTTATTGTAAAACTATATTTACATAAAATATCACTTTAAATATTACAACATTTAATAGTATTTAAGTAAATAAATTTGATACACACAAAGTCGAAACAACTGCATAAAATAACTGTTACCGACCACAATGCAGTAATTTTGGTAGGTTGTTTAAAAAATCAACCCTAACCCTAAAAAAGGGGAAAAAATAAATAAAAACGCATTACTACACAAATAACTGCCATGTAGTAACTGTAGAACTTTTCTGAGTGCAGAAATTAAAAAAAAAAACTACCCATAAAACTATTGAAAAAAAAACCAAATATTTTACCCCAAAATTATCATAACTTTATAATTCATCAAAAATATTATGTCAAATCACTATAAAAAGTTTGAATTAATAAATTTACCTTACTATAGGAAAAAATATGTATTCTTAAAGTGTCATTATTTTCTCAATTACTTTTCCTATTAAAAAATTCTCCAGCAGCTGGTTTTTTTACCACCAAACTCAAAAACAAAACAGTAGTAAAACATGACATCAAAAAAATGTATCAAAAGTGACATGTTTTCATGCAACTAAACAATTGTTCTCTTAATTTTGTTTGTTTCTTTTTTTAAGCTGATTTGCATTTTTAATCTCATAAGGATACAGATGATCATGTAGATCATGTTAGAAACAAAATATCCTTAATATTTTTTTTGTTCTGTATGAATTTTAAGTAGATGAATGTAATGTATGAATGACTTGTAGAATTTTGTTTGTTTCCTTTGAAGAGTTTGAGGTATTGTTGTTGCGGTTATTATTTTTTTTTTTTTTTGGGGATTACATCAAATGACAAAACTTTTTGAAGGGATTTTGTAAGTAGAGCATCTTTATAATTTATAATTTATAGTTTATTATTAGTTGTTATATTTTATATTTTTGATATTTTTTGATGGAATGTCAGTCATGGTTGAATAATTAAAAAAAAATTAATGAAATAAGTTGACAAAGGTGTTTGGAAATTATGTAATATTTGAAGGAAATCCTTATAGAATTCTCAGGAAATTTAAACAAGGATTTCATGAATTTTTCAGTGAGAATTTTTTTTATTACACAGCAATAAGAAACCATTCTAATATAAATGAGCGAGTGGAAGGACCTATCTCGTGAGTGGTTAAAGCAGAACTTTTCTTAGAACTCATAAAATTTGTCATTGCTGCTGCTTAAATAGTGGCATTATATTGAAGGAATTTGTCCCTTAACAGGTTAAAAGAGGATATATCACTTAACGAACGCTCACAGTTTTAATTTATTTTCGAAATATTTTTCTAAAAGATTTTTAACTTAAGTTTATTTTAGTATTTTGAGGTTTCTTTAGTTTTGAATTTTTATTTAAATATTTTGTTAATGGTTTGGTTTTTCTTCTTTTTCACTCCCGTAATTTATAAATGTTTTATAACGTTATTGTGTTTTTATGGAACAAATTTGGTATGAAAGTTTTGTTTTGTAAATTTCCTTTAACTTTGTAAAATTATTATGATAATTGGAATTTGAATTATCTTTTTTAATCTATCTTTAATTTTAGCTTGTTTTTAAATTAAAATTTTTTATTTTGTATATCCTTCATTTTGAATGAAATTTTTGAATTTTAAAAAAATTGTCAAAAGCCTCGATATTTAGAAAAAAAGATAATTCGGTTTACTCTTGAAATTCAGTTTAAACTAGATTTCGATCATATATTATTATACACGAACTAGAGTTCGAAATCTAGTTTAAACTAGATTTCGGGCGTAGTATAAACTCAACCTTAAAAATTTAAATTTTATATTTTTGAATCAAGATTTGTCTCTAAAATTATACAAAATTTAAATGTTTCAAATATTTTCAAACGTCTTTTATTTTTATTCTGTAGAAGTTTCTTTCAGCTTAGTTTGCTAATATTTCCACTAGATTAGGCTTTAAGGCAAATAAATAAAATTAATTCTTAATAATTTGTGCGCCCCGGTAGGCTAGTTGGTAGCGTGCTGGCTTATCAGTGCGGGGGTCGTGGGTTCGATTCCCACCAGAGGCACTGGTCTGCTTTCGCTACAACGCGCCGAAGGCCATAGTAGCTAGTGCTCGGTTAGGGTAATAGTATATAATTTGTAATTATATGATTATTAATTAATAAAAAAAAAAAAAAAATCTTAATAAATCATTGTTCCATAATATTTTTGAAAAATGTCCAGTGGATCTTTACCGTGTCCTTATTGATTTAAAAATTATATGTCTCGGCTTTTAAGGCTTTCAAATGATTCAATTAAAGGAGGCTTCCCTTAGAAGCATTTTTACTTCTACTGGTTTTTCATAATTTTTTGTCATCTGTGTATAAATGTATAATATTTTTTTGTAGATCTTTTTTAATGTCATGATATTAAAAAAAAAAGATCCAATTAAGTAAAAACCCCAGGCAATTAGTCAGACAACTACATTTTATAACAAAAGTAATAAAAAAAATTAAAGATATCATAAAAAATAAGAATCGCTGAATCAAACAACAAAATGCACTTCAGTAGCACAATTTTGATTATAATACAAAAGAATTAAATGATAAAAAAAAGTCATTCATTGATAACATTTAATGGAAAATGCCATACAAAAGTAACAAAACTTTTTCTTAACAATAGAGAAAAATCAAAAAACTAAAATGTCATCAAATTGCGATCAATTTCATTTAAGATCCGTTTCTTAAACAATAAAAAGAAAACCCGAAAAACTCATGTCCATTTTAAACAAATTACTTACACTTGATGGAAACAAAATCTTTTTTAAAAAGTTTTTGGAGTTTTTTGTTTGATATCATCAATCATTTATATGGCTTACAATTATGTCAAAGACAATTGTTAAGAATGAACATGAATGGACGGACCAGAAGTATTACATAATGTTACCTTTAAATGTTTAACAGTTTTTAAGAGTTTCCAAATGACAAATGAGTTTTTTCGTTGCATCAAGAAAATTAATCATATTTTTTCATTCATATGAAGATTTTGTGGTTTTTCTATGAAATTTTTCTATTATTTACTTTAGTTTTGAAAATATAATTAGTTTTACGGTCACTGTATTTTTTTTTATTAGTTTTAGGACATGATCGTTGGTATGGTCCTACAAAAAATATATAAATAATTATCTTAATATTTGTATGCAAAATAAGGGGATGATTTGAAAGAACACCAATGAAATTACAATTTTGCTACCAAAACTAAAATAACTGCTAAAAAATCTAAATGGCTACAATAGTTTTCGTCAAATCTCACCAGGTAAATGCCATAAAAAACATTATAAAACTATTCATATACAGGCGAAAATATGACGCCCAACGTTAAGTCTCATAGGTACTAGAGTTTTAATCAAGACCTCTAAATTTTGTTAAAAAAAATATATATAAAAATCCATTATTGCTAATCGAAAATACAAATCTATAATTTTTAAGAATAAAAAACATAAAAAATATTTGAGTTTTGCATATTTTTGTAACAGTTTTTGCTTCTTCTATAGTTTCTAAAACCATTGCGTTTTACCCAAAGGAATATAATTAACACAATAGTAGAATTTTCATGTCCAAATTTTAATTGATTTTTAGTTTTATTGTAGTCTCTTTATTTTAATTTTGTGTTCTCAAACGAAGAAGGCAATATACCTAAAAGGACCTACCCCGTGACAGGTTCACCGAGATCATATCACTACACTTTAGCTATATTTTGTTGTTTTAGTGCAGGAGTTTTTTTCTTCCCCTTTATTTTCTTGTACTGTTTGTTTTATTTTTTCTTCTGTACTGGAACACACACGCAAAAAATATAGCTTTGCTGTTAACCATTATATTATATTTGAGTTTATATATGTTTTATAATGTAATTTTCTAAATTTTAATTAATTTTATTGCTGTTTTTGCTTTTAAAATGAGTCAACTGACCTCAAAGGACCTTTACCGTGACAGGTCAAATTTGGGAATATTACTGCTAGTGAACTATATTTTGTTTTGTGTTGTTAGTATTTTTGCTCCATTTTTCATAAATTCTTATAGCATTTGTTTTGTTTTATTTTTTATTACAACACAGCTTAGCTTAAAAAGCCTATACGATTTAAAAACCATTTTTCTTTTTTTTTGTACTCAAACACACACAAAATACATATAACTGTGCTGTTAGCCATTATATCTTATTCGATATTAAATCTTAATGTATATTGTAATTTTCCAAATGTTAATTGATTCTTTTATAGCATTGTGGCTTCTGGATTGAAATGAGGCAATTAACCTCAAGGGACCTAACCCGTGACAGGTTAACTGAGAGCATATTACGGCACCTGAACTATATATTGTTGTTATACTTTTGGTATTTTTTGTTTTTGCATTTTTTTTTTGTTTTCTTTTAGTGTTTTGTTTTATTTTCTATTGAAACACACACGCAAAAAATTATAACTTTGCTGTTAGCCAGCCAATATGCCCATAATTTTAAAAATGGATAACATTAAAATAAATTAGTATTTACACATCAAAAAATTCGTTTAAAAAATATTTAAAAAATCGATGTCTTCTAATCAAAAATATAATTTTTTAACATCAAAGCTTTAAAAAACAAAAAATATTTAAATTTTATATATTTTTGCAACAGTTTTTTCAATTTCTCTATGGTATAAAACTATCGTCATTTCCCCAAGGAAATTATTCTTATTTACTGCTACAATTTTCATGTTTCATCCGTATTTAATAGACAGACTCTACTATATCACCACTAAGGACATTTATAACATAAACTAGCCTTAGGCTTATATGAATGACATCCTTTTTGTTTGCTCTCTCTGAAAACTGCCACTAGAAAGTGAAATTGAAATGTAGTAATATAAAAGAAATTTTAATCAAACAAAAATTAGTTTCTTTTGAAATTCGAGTTTTTGCCATTAACCAAACACTTTCTCTACTTTTTTTGTTTCTGCTATATTCATACAATCCTACAAAAAAGGGACATTATAATATAGGTGACACGATATAAGACGAAAATTTAAATAGAAAAATTTAAAGTGAATGTAATGTATGTATAATGAATGACTTTAAACGAGGGCAGTAGTTTGTTTTAAAAGAAAAGAAAAACAACAACTAAGATTTAGAATTAGGTAGCCAGGCTAATTTAAATGGTCAAGGAATTTTAATAAACAAAAGGACTGGAGGATATAAAGACAATCATAAATAATTAATCTAGGGAGAAAAACTAACAAATAGAAATGTCAATAAACTGTCCCACTTTTAGACATCTCAAATGGAATTGGGTGAAAATGCTGTGAAAATTCGTATTTTGTTGACAAGGTACATATTGTTAAAAGGATGCTTAGAAAAGTTGGATTCTTTAAATGAGGTGTCTAAGAAAATCAACGCGTACTAAAAGATTCGAAAAATTATTTGTTTTAGAAACGCATTTAAGCACTGAATTTTGTTCTCTCATTCCTGAAGGCCTATTGACGGAAATATGAGTTTTTCAACTTCACTTCTTTCGATTTGCATGAAACTTGGTATATATAATCTCCTAATTCTTATGATAAAACAGTAACTTTTATTTGTTTTTAAATTCGTTGTCGGTTGTGTGATTTTAAAAATTAATATCTTAGTTCAAAGCTTATTTTGTCTTCTCTGAGATACGTGAAGCTTTGATATATGCGCTTTTCAAAAAGGAAAAAACAATTCAAAATGCATTTTATTCATGTTCTAAATTTTTGTTTGCAGATTGATGAACATGTCCTCTAAAGCATATAAAAAATTAAGATTGGAGATCAATGAAAATCACAAAGTGGAAATATCTCGATATCTAACCGTACGATTTTTGATACATTGGTTGACGATATCTCGCAAGAGGAGGTCCTTCCAAAAATTTAAATTTATCAAATAGAGTTATTCGCAATTGATTTAGATATACAAAATTTAAAGAAATAATATTATTTGTCGTTCACATTCGTGATGTACGTCTTAAAATCTATCAGAGTTGTTAAGTCGCATCTCCGATTAATTTTTAATTTGATAAAATATAGTTTTTAGAGGAACCTGTCGCTTTTACATAAGCTTGTCATAGGACCGGGTCAATTGTCACATATCACAGGACTAACCCAAATGGATATGTCATCTAACTGACGTTAGAGGTGTGGAACACCGAACTTATTTAAAAATAACTATCACAGAACTAGTGCCATATTATACAGTCTGTGATATGTAACCTAACTAACATTAAAGAACATGACACAGAACTCACCCAAAGGAACCAACCTAAAAGAGTGTGTCACAGAACTAGTGTTTTGAACCCGCGAATTCCCGGGATACATTTACCAATTATTTATTAAAAATGTAACTTTTTGTGTTTTTACGTGCTTTTTACAGCTGCAACCAAGTTTTTATTTCGGGAATTCCCGGGAAATTTGGCGGGTTTCTTCCCGAATCCCGAGAACTTTCTTCGGTAGTCTCGGAAAGTAGAATCTACTTCAAAATACATATTTCTTACAAAAATTGATTTATAATTTTTAGTTTTAAAACATTTTTTTTTTAATTTCTACACAGAGAATATTCCTTGGACGAGTTTTAATGAAATTTTTTTCTCTAAACTAATGTAGTTTTCTTCACTATGTGAATGCAAAATTTCTTAAATTTTATTAAAAAACTTCATATTTTGATTTAAACTATTTTTAATGAAACTTTTTCATAAGTCGTATGAAATTTTCAATAATTTGTAAGAAATTGTTCATTAAAATTTTTGAAAATTGAATGAAATATTACAATGGACAAATTACAGTGACAATTCATAGATCAAATGCAAAAATTCATTGATATCATGCAGATAATTGTCAGGCAAAATTTACTTTAAGTAAAATTCAATATTTTATATTTTCTTTATGAAAATTGCTAAAACTCTAAATGACTCGGAAATTCAAAATGGCAATCCAAACAGGTTAAGGACAGACACAGCACCGTGTCATAACACCGCTGAAGAGAATAAATCCCACCAGAGTTAAAATGTTAAATATATTGAAATATTATTGAATTTGCTAAAAATTTACAACTTAATTTTTCAAAAAACATAGTAAAAATTTTAAATTTTCAGGAAAATCCCGGAGGCTTTCATCGAACGCCCTTTAAAATCTGGTTTTAATATTAAACAGGTGCATTTTTTTGTAGATATTGTGACATGTTTGATAATCCTTCATTCCTTAACCAAATATGGTTATTTCCCATAGTAGGTTCAAACCCACTAACTAATTGTTAATCCTATTATCCATTGATGAACCATAAGTAAAGAAAATAGATTAATAAACAGAAAGACAAAATAGCTGAAACAGTAAAAATATTAAACATCTAAAAATGCCGCCCAACATAGAGGCAGGAAAAAAAGAAATAAATCTTTCAAAACAGCAGGTAGTACGAAACGACTTAAATCTTTTATTTCAAATATTTTTGCATTGACATTTTTTTTTTTGTCACACAAGTTACGCCCTAAGCATAACAAACAAATCTAAATTCGGGCAATCCTTTATATCCTTTATAGATTACTATTTTTTTAAATATTTGCCAGTGGCTTAAGCCAATATTTGAAAAAAACCCTAAGACCATTTTACAAGGTTGTGAATTTGTAAAAAGAATTTTTTAATTTTGGGAAATTAAAAAAATTCTCAACAATCAAAATCAAAAACGTTTAAAAATTTACATCCTTTTGTGTAAATGCCCTTATTGCAAAAAGGCTTAAGAAACAATTGTCATATGCGAATCAACATTTAAGAAAAATAAAGAAAAAAACAAAATTGCATGAATAACCTTTTATTTAAACAGGAAGTAAAAAATAAAAATACAACAAATAAATCCTTTTACATCCTTTGACATCTCCTGCCCTTAAGGTATTTTTTTTTTTTTTTGGCAAAAAATAAGGTATGAAGTATTGCTCTACAAAGTGTAGTAGTTTAAAGAAGAATAAATAGAGAATATGTTGCATTTTCTTCTTTTTTTTATTTACTGAATCACTCAGTTTAACTTTATTTTTAAAAGTGCTCTTCACAGGATATCTTTCTTTTATTTTTCTTATAACGCTCCTTTTAACCCTTTTTGGTAAAAAAAATTTTGTATATTCTTAAGTTTTGTTTAACAAAAAGGGGTAGCTAAGTGCTAATATATGGCATACAAGGCTACTAAATATCTTCCGGTTTTTATAAAAAAATTTTTGCTTTACATTTTTTTGGTTTTGACTGACATGAGGTGTTTAAGAGACCAAATGTCATCGACACTTGTATTATGTTTTATTGGTAAATTTTAGTTTTTGGCAAAAGGAGAATTTTTTTTTCATAAGTGCTAATAATTCAGTTTTTAAACTCAGTAGGGAGTCCTGATGAGAGAGGAAATAAAAAACAATAAGGAAATTAAAAAGATTTGAATGAAAAAATGCTATAGACATATGAAAAAGACTAATATCGCATTACTGTACTGTACATCAAATCTTTTCATAATTTTAATAGAATTTTAGTTTAAACCGAAACGATTTTTAGACGTAATATATATAGAACTTAATATAAGAGTTTCAAGTAAATGTTAAGTTTTGCATTTGTTGACATATTTTCTTGCTTATATTTTCATCGCTTTAAGGCAAAAAAAAAATCCGATCCCTTTTCAAATTATTTACCATATTTAATCCGCCGTTTTGAATTATTAAAATCAGATTTCATATTCGGATTACCAATTACTTTTCCATATTGGCTCCGCCATTTTGAATTTTTAAAATCGGAATACAGATTCGAATTCCGCGACCCCTAAAACATTCCAACCAAAACCGATCACTTTTCTAAAAAATCTTTAACCACATTGAATTCGTAGTCTAATGCCAGATTCGTAATCAGCGATGAAAAGAACTTTTAAATTGCCATTTTAAACTAAATTAAGAAATCTTTTGAAATCATTCTTCATTTTAAAAATCTGATACCAGATTCTAGTACTGATTTTCAAGCCGAGTATTGATTTTTAAGCCGAGTATTGATTTTCAAGCCAATTAAGTCCTTAAGATGTTTTAAAACGTCTCTGAAAGTAGTATCTCAACTCTCGCCTCAAAATTGGCTAAACCACCATCTTTTCATAATAGAGATCTTCATCCAAGCCAAGGTTTAACTTTGTTCGTCAAGCTCAGTTTTGGGCAGCAGGGGGTTGGTCTCCCGTTCACAAAGAATGCCGTATATATAAAAACTGAGCCTGAAAACAATCTGAAATGTCTTTTGATTTTCAGCAAAAAATAAAATTTACAATTTTTTATTTTAAAAATTAAATTATAGAATAAAAAATAAATAAAACTACCTAAAAAACATAAAACTTGTTATCAAATCCCCATTTTTTTTTTTTTGAAATCACCAAATCCCTTCTCTTAAAAATCTGTTCTCAAACCGAAGTATAAATATACAATTTGTGGCAAATCCCCTTATCTAGCAACAGCGCTTTTGGTTTTTTCTTGTAGATGTATTTTTAGTTAAGCCGAGTCGTCGTTTTGTATTTTTTATTTGTCCGAAATGCAACTCTGGAAATATCGAGTACGCTAAACTCTTTGATTTGAATAAAATTTTGATATAGAGAAAATAATTTTAAGATTAACCTGTTTTTTTCATACAACTCTTATTTCTGGTTCCCCTGCTCATTACTTTAAATGTATCACAAACAGTGCTGCCAACTAACGAATGTTAAAAATCAGTACTGCCAACTTGGGCAACTTAAAGTTATTTTAATGTATTTAAATTTTGTATTATTCTTCGGCAAAACATTTGATTTTTACATTTACAAAACTTTTGATTTTTTCATTTACAAAACTTTTGATTTTTACATTTATGCCTAGCATACATTTTTATACTTTTTTTTAAAGAAAAAGTCGTTTGTTTTGTTTAAAATTATTGTTCCCATGAAGAAAAAACAGCAACTTTTCGTCAACCCTTTTATATATCCTTCCTTAAATTGACCACCTTTTCAACACACTCACTACAACCCTTTTTAAATGGGACAGTTTTAATTTAAAAACTGACCACTTCTTTATAAAAAATGATTGCACTTTTAATGGGTTTCGTTTTCCACAATAGAAATCCTTTTAACAATTACTACATAACTAAAAATGTAAGCGTTAAGTGGTTGCGCATGCGCGTGTAATTAAAATGCAAAACTACAAAAAAGAAGTCTAAAAAAAACTGACTACAGCACGCGACTAGAAACAACAACGACAAAAAAAGGACATGACTTTTTGGCATGATTATTATGCTGGTCAAAGCTGTTCACCGGGGGAAATAAAAAATGACCAGACGAAACTTGCAGCTTGTGTTTTTTGTAACAGAAAATTATAGAAAAATTTGATAAATGATGTAAAAAATTAAACAGCGGGATGCATTTTTCGTTTTTTTTTGTAAATTATACGAATATGACTAAACATAAAACGGGAAATATGTAGAAATTTGTTAATTTTTGAAAATATAACGGTCAGTAATTATAATTAAAATTAGGCCAACATTTCTTTACAATAATCCCGTATAATCCATAACAAATTTTACAAATTTCCCTAAAAATCACTATATATTTTTTGCAAATTTTAAGTGCAAAAGTTGAACTTTATGACCTTAAATATGTGTTGATCTCATGAAATAGTTATAAAAATTAATACCATTATAGCAACTCAACCAGAACATGTTCTAAAAAGTATCTATGAATATGATGCATACTTGTCGAAAATAATATCCTCTTACTATTTATTTATTTATCCACCCAACTTGCACACAACATTAAAGTTATGACAAACAATTTGTATAGCATGTATGTTGTACTAAATGTCCAGCATAAAACTAACGACCGTTAAAAATTAGAACAAATCCTTTTTAATTTGTATTTCATCTGTGCATGTGTATGGGCATCCCCTTTAACGTCATTACCACCACTTTGCAAGACATTTCAAACAAATTTTGTTCTCTATAGTTTTATTCTATGCATTATCACTACTTTCGTCCTTATCCCAAAAAAGGATATTATTAAGCGTATTAGTTTAATAATAGTAACATTTTGTTATTGTGTATATATAATGCTGCTGCATTTGTATTTTCATCCTTTTATATATTTTTTGCTTAAATATGACAATTTCATAACATTAATGTCTAATAAAAATGTTAAGTTTATGACTGCGTGATGTAACATGTTTTTGTTTTTTCATGGAATAGGGTAAATATTTTGATTTTAATATTTGAGATTAAATGACAAAAGATTTTGGAAAATATATAAAATTCGGTATATAATAAGGAAGAAAGTCTTTTAAAGTATATTAAAACATCACGTTATTGAGATATAGAGCCAATTAATAAACTTAGTTTAAGTTAACAGCCTAAACTACAGAACTGCAATTACAGTTATTTTTTTAACAATTTTTTTAAACAAAAACTACTGCAAGTTAGTTACACTTATTTAATGTAGTAATTTCGAATTTTTTGTAACACACAACTGCAAAAAAAATTGAAAGTGTGTGTGAATTTCTGTCAAATATTTCGTACATAAAACAATATGACGCTTGGTTATATATATAAATTAAAGGTCGAAAAAACATAATTTTTATTTTTAATAAAAAACTTGTAGAAAAAGACAAAGTACGGTCTTGTTTACTCCCCCTTTACATCTTGTTTTTATATAATAAAAAAAAAAAACATGAGTAAAAATAAAGAAGAGAATAAAAACAAAAAGCGTGTATTGTATATATACCAAATGTAGAGCTTACACATAACGAACAAGTTTTCAATTTATTTTTGATCAATGGTGATAATCGTTAACTTCGAGCTCATATATTAGTTCTCATTTAGTGGGATAACTAGGTTATATGAATGTTTGATGTTTGCATGGGATTGTCACTTCTTTCAAAACGTGTTCTGATGATGGGAACCTAGAAAATTCCCGAAATAGATCTATCAACACATTCCTGAAAGTGCTCAATTAATAAATTTGAAAACAAAAACTCTATAGATTATTTGTTAGGACAATATCCTAATGAAGAAATATAGAGTATGGCCTCGAACTTGAATAATTTTCATTTTCATTGCACAATTAAAGGTCGATAAAACATAATTCTTATTTTTAATAAAAATTATATCAAACCTGTGAAAAAAGAACGCTAAAGAAAACAGACGCATAAAAGTGATAATTTGTTATAAATTTTAATTATTAGGTTAGTTTTAAAATAGTAAATATATTCATTTACGTGAATACTGTTAACTATTGGATTTGCTTTTTTATCAGCTTTTTATTATTTTTAATTAAATTCTACTTGCATACGATGAATACGAAAGCCAAGCAAACAAAGTTACATCCTTCGCAGACGGACATAATAAGTTTTGAAAAAAACGTATTTAAAGTTTTAATCCATCTCTGCGCTCGCTTTACCCTCCCATTATTTATTTGGACACGGTTTTTATAAATAGGATGTCTTCGGCGAATCCATATTGTTTCTTATATTCACCGAAGATTTATTATAATTCGCCTTTTTGTAAGCTAAAGGGTAAGATGTTAGTTTTGGTATGTTTTGAACGAATTTATATAAGAAAACTATTAATTTATATTTTAAACTATGAAATAGTGGCTTAGCGTATAGAGCAGTCGCCTGTTAATCTGACTACCCGGGATCAATTCCCGGCTCGACCAGGTTTGAAAAAAAATTAATAAAATTTTTTTTTTAAATTCCTAATTTTTTTTAAAGTCTATTTTTAGACAGATTATTTTTTTCCTATAATTTATATTTACATAAGGCTGCCATTAACTCATTACTTTTGGGACATTTCATACAAAAAAAGTTAGAATTATATTATAAAGGGTAATACGTCAAAACCTTCGAGTTTTGATTACTATACTCATTAGGTGTGTTTTTGCTCGGAAAGTCCAATTTTTTTATCAACTTTTGTATCTAAACAAACAAAGCTAAAATCTCGAAATTTTGCCACGTAGCTTTATTTAGTGACCAGAAAAAAATCAAACAATGATTTTTTGATTATTTAAATGAGTTAGTGATAAAAATGTGCTTAGAAGTTTCAAAAAATTTTCAAAGCGATTTTTCTAATTTAAGGACCTCTAAGAATAATCTGAAGTCAAAATAGGAATATATCAACAAAGAAAAAGTCGGTTGTGAAAGGGTTAAAGAGCTTTCATATAAGACGTAAATCCAAAATTTGTAGAGCTTTTATTTAAAAGCATGCATTTGAAACATGAATCGTGGATTTAGAAAGCTTTTATTACAGAGCTTTCATATAAGACATGAATCGTGAATTTATAGATCTTGGAGAAAACATCTATAGTTTTCTTAACTCATCAAAAACTAATGGGTATATAAATACCCAAAAAGAGATCCATCGTAGAAAAAATCTGGCTAAATCCTGAACAAAGGTATCGAAAATTGATTTTAGAGACAGGACAAAACTATGTACTTCAAAAAAAATTTGGAGTAAAATGTAACCCCCTCCCAGGGTGGTAGTTAGTGGTTTACAACTCTGCAACGTTACACAGTCGAAAAATCTGCAAGAAAATGGCTCTGAAAAATTGGGGAAGTGGGAAATCTAAAAAAATTCTTTAACCCTTAACAGTCTTCGGTGACCTCTGTATTATAAAAAACTATTTACCTATTTAGGACCACTCACCTGGGTTACAGTTAATTAGTTAAAGTCTTCCAATTTAAAATTTAATACAATAAAAAAATTTCGAAATTAAAATTTTATCGAATAATATTTATAATTTTAAGTATTGATTTATTTTTTTTATTTTATTAATTGCGGAATTATTTGACTGTGTTTTTGTGCTTTAAAAGAATTTTTAATTAGAGGAGTTTAATAAATAGTTTTTTATAAAATGTAAAAAATTTTCCATATAGTGTCGGTACTTTGTAAAATTTTTGATTTGTCACTGTATGATATAATTGTTGTTAAAATATGACTTGCAAAATTATTTGATTTTTCCTGCTCACTTTTACTTATTGTTTTAGTTTGTACACCTTGTCCTTTTTGCCACAAATTTTAACACATTTTTTGTTATAAGTGAAAATCTAAAAATTCCGTTTAAAATATTAATAATCTGTAACAAAAATTGTATTGTTAAATAGAAAATTTCATGGTTTATTATAAAAACTTCCGCTCTCTTACACCATACAAAAGAAAAAAAAAAACTAAAAACCTGAAAGAATGAATGAATGAAATTTGTTCATATTGACTTTATTGTTTAAATAGTCTACTTATTGTATAGACATAAGGACACGCGTCATAATTTAATTATGACAGACGTCAGTTGACATCATATGAACAAAAGTATGGTGTTTAAAAAGATAAGCCATGTCCGTTTGAAAGTCTATTCATTCGGCCAAACATTCATACATACATCCGTCCGTCTGTCTGGCTGACCATATTGCATCACCGTGGAACAACATTTTTTTTTTTTCACAACCATAAACAGGATTTTCTTTATTGGGTTGGGTTATTTTATATACATACAAGTGGTGTTATGTTACACAGTAGCCCTTCATGTCCTCTTTTAAGGATAATAATACATTGACATTGTCGCCGACAACCCCTTTTTTTGAACATAATTTAAGCAACATGTTTTGCTTCAACATAATGTTGATGAATTTGTTCTACTATGATATATATTTTGGTATGATGATAGTGGTCAGTTAATTTTTATTTGAATACTCACTGTGTAAATAATTATTATTGTTATATTTTGGGCTTTAAAAGTCATGCTGTGTTTTTTCCATTCGGATTCTATTTCAATCCTAAGATTCGTTGCACTTTAACAATAGTCTGTAACAAACGGCGAGATTTTTGTTTATAAATGTTAATGAAGTCATCATTAAATATTTATGATAAACAGATGTTAAGATTTTGATTTCATGTATGTTTGTATATGCGAAACATAGATTATGTTCTTCATTCTGTTGAAATCGGGAATTCTCTTTTAACTCGTTAGTAAAGTTTCCAATTTTTACCCAAACTATTTGTTATAGTCCTGAGCAGTTTTGCTATTCAAATTTATGGAAAGTGGACGAGCGGTTCAAAAATTATGACTGAAAAGGTAAAGACATCTTTCAAATTCTGTCCTATGCCAACAAAGTAAATGGACAAAATTGGAAAATAAATTTCTGCCAAGTAGTCATTTTTTTTTTTTCAAAATGCATGTCAATTAAGTCTTAAAGGGTGTCCCAAGAAGAACGCAATTTTTAAATCTGGCAACATTCGAAGTGTCATTGTTTGACATTTGAACAATTGTTATTGTTTGCTAGTAGAAGGTACTAGGTTAGTAAAAATGGAGCCAGCTGACCATGAACAGCGAAGGGAGTTCGTTAATTGGGTATTGGAGAGACAACATGAAAATGCTGATTTTGCCGATAAAATCATCTTCGGTGACGAGGCCCATTTTCATCTTGATGGATTCGTCAATAGGCAGAATTGTCGCATTTGGGGTGAGGAAAATCCTCGAGTGATTCACGAGAAGCAAATGCATCCTCAACGTGTCACTGTGTGGTGTGGTTTTTGGGCTGGAGGAATCATTGGACCTTTTTTTTATGAAAATGAGGCAGGTCAAGCGCAAACAGTCAATGGTGTTCGGTATCGTGAAATGATAACCAGTTTTTTCTTGCCTAGAATTGAAGAAATGAATGTGGAGGGCATGTGGTTCCAACAAGACGGCGTCACATGTCATACAGCCAGAGAAACAATTCAATTGCTGCATCAGTCATTTCCCGGTCGTGTTATTTCGCGTTTTGGAGATCAGAATTGGCCGCCTAGATCGTGCGATTTAACACCACTAGATTTTTTTCTTTGGGGTTTTTTGAAGTCGATGGTTTACGAGAATAAGCCGACGACGACTCAAGCCTTAAAAGAGGAAATTGGACGCTGCATTAATGAAATACCGCAGCATTCATGCAAAACGGTCATTGAAAATTTCATTAAAAGATCGCGTGCATGCCAGCAAAGCCGCGGCGGCCATCTGCACGATATATTGTTCCATACATAACCTCATTCTGTCTACTTTACGATATAATAAAGTTTCACGATTTTTTTTTAAATATCTGTGTTTTATTTAAAATTTAAAAATTGCGCTCTTCTTGGGACACCCTTTATATTATAAGCAAATATATAAATATTCAAAACTGAAAAAATTCAAAAAATTCAAAATGAAATAAACAAAACCGGGAAAAACACCGTTTAAGACAAAATGTCTTGGACGTGCTTGGTATCCTAGTGTTACATCATTTGCTTAAGGAACAAGTACCACGTACCACACAATATATTCCATACACAGGGATAAGAAAGAAGCTTGTTAAATTGAAAAAAAACTGCGGTTATTAAAATTGGGGCATCAAATCGTAAGTTGGCCAGAAAATTTCGCTTTTCCAAGAAACCAATTCGCAAAAACTTACTCCAAATGAACGTGAAACTCTACCGGAGGAAAAAAGTACCAAAATATAGTAATAAACAATTGGCAAAAATACCAACTAAATGCAAACAACTCTGGGAAAAAAACTTCATGAAAAAATATGTTCAAATAATTTTTGATGACGAAAAATACGTTTCTTTAGCTTCCTTTGAACAACTCAAGTATTAATTCTGGATTTTAATCTGATGACTTGAAAAAAAACTCCCGACAAGGTACGGTATTCGGCCAAAGCGAAATTTGAACCAAAAGAACTACTGTGCGCAGTAATTTCGGCAAAAGGTATATCACATCTTTACATCCATGATTTGGAAGCTATGGCAGTAAACGCGGATGTTTCATTAATTAATGTTTAGTGAAAGATAGAAATATAGAGTATGGCCTCGAACTTGAATAATTTTCATTTTCATTGCACAATTACAGGTCGAAAAAAACATAATTTTTATTTTAATAAAAATTATATCAAACTTGAAACTGGAAAATTTTATCAGATACAGACACTTTAAAGACGACATATTATTTTGTCCAGATTTAGCAAACTGTCATTATGCCAAAAAGACGTTAGAATGGCTTAATGCAAAAAACATACCTTTTGTACCGAAATACGCAAATCTTCTAAACGTTCCAAAAGCACGACCAATTGAGGACTTTTGGTAAAAAGTGTATGGAAATGGCTGGGAAGTCAAATGCACTGATGAATTGACGATAAAAATTAAAAGCAAAAAGTGAATTAATAATTTATAGCATATACTGTGTCATAAGTTAAAATACTTTTTCAAAAAAAATAATCAGTTTTTGAATTACAAGCGTTTTAAAATGGTCCATTTAATAAATTGGCATAGGTTATATGAAAACCGTAAGTTTTTACTTGATTTTGTTCCTTATTAGATTTATCTGCAAAGTGTTTATAACGAAAAAAAAAGTTAAAAAGATAAGCTGTATTTTTCCTTACCTGACGAACAATTCCTCTTTTGTCGGAATTCGTATTTTTAGACTAAAAAATTTAAATATCCCACTTTATACTTCGAAATATCGCTTTTATGTCTGCCGAGTCCCGCTTTTTGTTCAAAACTATTGGACACGTTAATTATAACATAACTATTTTTATCGTACAAACAAATCTTTTTTAAAAAAAAAACGGGTTAAATTCTCTACTTGTTATAACATTTAGATATTTATCTAATTTCACCAAAAAATCCATTAAAACCTCAAATAAAAACCCCTGAAAATGTTATCATAGTTATCCATCCATCCTATCAAAACAAAAAGCACTTTCTAATATTATGTTATTTTTATCCTTTTGGATAAAATTTTTTGCACTATAAAGAAAATATTTTTTTCTAAAACTAAATCAGAAGCTTATTATGCCCTATTTAGTGTAAACATCAGTCATATTACGCGAGTAGAATATGTAATTTTTTTAAGATAAACACCATAAAATGGATAGTAAAACCCAAACCAAAGTAACCACCACATAAAAACATCAACCGACCGTACACCCATGGAATTGTGTAGGTAAAATTACACGCAAAATAACTGTATTTAACGTTGAACACATTTGCTTTAAAATCAACCGCAATAAGTAGTTATTTTTAACGGTTAAAAATTAACTGACAAATGTAGTAAAAAGCAGCTATGAATTTTGTTAAAATAATATACTTCAAAAATATTGCAATATTGTAAATGCATCTACAAATGTAGTTCAAATAACAGACATACCAATTATTGTAAAACTAAAAAAATACTTTTTAAGATAGGTTAACCTCGCTGCTAAAATAAATGTAATTCTGCCAGCAAATTGGCTCTAAAATAAATAAATATTTGATCAAAATAAATTACAAAAAGTTGAAATTATTATATGAAAGTGGTTTACTCAAAAAAACATACTTTTTCATTCAAAATTTACAAAAAAAAAATTATTTTAAAAGTTTCTATAAGTCTAAAAACTCATCCATTTTGCAGCCGTTTTTTCATGATCTATATCATTCTTGTTATATACTTGTCTTGCGGGGAATATTATATTGTTCGCTGTGTTTTTTATTTTCGTCTTCAGGTAGAATTTTGATGAAAATATTAAAGATTTGAAAGGTTTGACAATTAAAACATTTTAAGAAATGTTAATTTTATTCCCACGTTTGCCATATGCTGAAAAAATGTTTGTCTATTTTAAACAGTGTTACCATGTATTTTTTGCTAAAAACTGTTAATAAAAACTGTTTTTCAAATGAAAAACAGTTTTTACAAAAATATTAAAAATCTGGAGAAAAATATAAAAAATTTTGTATACACCTACACTAAAAAAAATCCCAGTGCATTCAAACTAGCGTTTGCAATCGCGATTAAAAACATATGCCATTAATCTCGATTAATTGATAATTGCTATTAATGGCATATGTTTTTAATCGCGATTGCAAATGCTAATTTAGACTGATGTATTTTTTAAGTAAAGATAATTCAGTGACTTAAATCCCATAAAGTAATATATTGCTATTTTTATCCAAAATATTTTTACTTTTTTCCCTAATATGAACATTTTGTAGTCAGTTTTGCATAAAAACCTTTAATTTATCTAGAAATAAACAACAAATGGAACAGATAAACTAATTTATCATCAAAAACTGTAAAAACTGCATGATTTTATGAAAAACTGTTCATTTCACATGAAAACTGCAAAACTGTTAAGCATCCCAAAAAACTGGCAAAAACAGTTAAAACTGGCAATATGGAAACACTGATTTTAAAGCACTTTTTTCCCAAAAAATATTTACAAACACAGGTTGGCCCAAAAACATTCATGTTGTTTTGGTATATATTTAGAAAGGAACCACATTATTTTATATATTTTTCTTTAAATATGCATTTGGACCTTTAAGTTTTTTTTTAATATTTTTTTTTTAATACTTTTTAGATATGATATCGGTTAAGCGGGCGCCGCCATTATTAACAACCATTTGGGCTATTTTCACCGCATTTTTTCAATCGATTGGGCAAGAAATTCGGGCGGTGGGTGTTCGCACTCTTGTCAGATATTGTCTTTGAGAGTATTCAGAGTATGTGGACTGTTCACATAAATCCGGGATTTCAAAAACTCCCGTGAGCTGCAAATTTGGGCGATAAATGGCTCATGATAAATTTCGACCGAAAATCGCCCTCTGTGTCTTTAAGGTTCAGAAGAACGTGATAGTGGTTTAGACGCGTGTGCCGCTTTTCAGGCACTAGCTAATACACAGTCGGAATTTTGTAAGGGAACATCTTGAAGTCATCAACCAGATGGACTATCAAGTTATTGGCGTTGACGGCTCCTCCGCGACATATTCCGACCACAGCGGCATAATTTTCATCGGAAGGAGCACTAATGAGCTAGTCTTCAGTCACATCTTGTTCCAGGTACTTCAAGGCGCACGGACCGTAGGACGACCAATAAATATATGTGTACTCAATAAATTAGTCACGAGTACTGTGCGATCCTGAGGAGCATAGTGTTTCATGGTGTGTTGACGTGTATTCTATATTTAGCAATTTTTCTGCAAGTTTCCTCCTAGAAAAAATGTTGCTGACTTTACAGGCTTTTTTTTTTTGAGTGTATACGTAGAAAAGGTCAAATTTTAACCCTGCTTTTTGTTTTTTTTAACAAAAACAGATTTTTTAATTTTTCTTCTCACTAAATATGGACAGTTGATGAAATGTCCTTTTTTTGTATTTTAAAAAATACAGATGCAAGCAGCAGAGATAGTATTTTTTTTTTACAAACGTTTGATTTTGTAAAATTATTATCATCGTTGTGGAAAAAAGGGTTGATTTCAATGTAAGATTTATTCATGTGGTAATTTGTTTAAATTTAAAAATTCAAAACATATTTAAAACCTTATTACATAAATGTGAACATATATTTTTGCAATCACATTTTGTAAATTGTTTAAATATAGTTTTAACAGTTATAAATTAGTTTTTTTATTTTTTAAACCAAATGAGAATTAAACAGCTTAGCTAGATTTGACTTAAAATAAGATATTCTTATTTTAAAGCTTTAACCGGTTACTAATGTAGTTCTTTTAAGCTTTTTAAATTGAAGTTAATAAAAGCTAATATATTTTTTATTATAATATTAATAATATTAATTAATTAAATAAAGCTGTATGTAAAGATTTTTTTTCTATGAACACAAGTTTATACATTTCGATTCTCATTATGTTCGTAAGTTTTTAACATTAACAAAAACTAGCTACTGCAAAATTTTAACAAGCGTAAAATATGTTTATTTTAGAAAAGAGGTTTTCGGACAGAATTTTAAAATTTTAAAATCGTTTTGATTTGGTAAATGTTTTAAATTTGAAAATTTAAATACTCATAAATATAATCATCACTTTATTTAAAAAACTCTTAATCGTCTTAAATGTACTACATTTACACAAACTGTTTCGAAAGATATTTATGCAACTAAATTTTATTATTTTAATATTTCAAATAAGTTATGATGTAGAATAATTGGTTTCTAATTTCTTAAAATTTCCAAACCTGATGAGAATTTAACTGCTTACATTGTTTTCGTATAAAATAAGCTGCTTTAAAGCTCCTACTTGTTTAAAATCCTTAACTTAAAAGTTTATTAA
Source organism: Delia radicum (assembly GCA_021234595.1). Taxonomy (NCBI): domain Eukaryota; kingdom Metazoa; phylum Arthropoda; class Insecta; order Diptera; family Anthomyiidae; genus Delia; species Delia radicum. Next base: position 226,541,760 of record CM037854.1, read on the forward strand.
TTGATATTATTTAAGGCATAAATATGTTCTATAAAAATAAGCTTTTGTATTTGTTGATTGTTTTAATAAAGCTCCCTGTAAAGCTTATTTTGTATAAAAGCGAATTTAGACGTTTTAATTCTCATTAAGTTTGTAACTTTTTAATGACAACAAAAAAGTCGATAAATGTCATAAATATAAAAATGTTATTTTAAACTATATAATAACTGCCTTTTTAAAAAAAAATACATTTAAATCGTTTCTAAATTTATTATCTAACAACTTGTAATTGACATTATGCTATAATTTTTTATGTTAATTATTCAGTTTAAAACAAATTAAAGTCTTTAAAACTTACTGTGCCACAAAACTGACATAATTGTTCTTAAAAATGCCAGTTATTCCTACAACTTAAAACTCATGACATATATAGTATCTAATGTAAATAAGTATTTTCCATAAAAAAGGATACTCAGTAGTTTATAGTTATTATATTTTTTGTTTAAAATACACAGCCTTCTTTGAATCCACTATATACTTGTATAGAAACTAGCGCGTGCCTACACTACACCTTTTTTCTGCTACACTTTACACCATGACTTTTTTTTTCCCATATGAGAGGTGGGCATATAACAACCCATAATGTGTCTTTTTCCACAACGAGTCTGATAACTCTGTATGTGTTGTAATTATCATTGTATAGTTGATTGAGGAGTGAGTGGAGGCATGGATGCGGTATTCACTATTTCTTTTGTATTAAAATTACACCTGTGCATAAGAGAGTTTGTTGTTTGTTTTTTTAAATACCTCACTTGGGTCTGCAATTAAACATAGAGTATTTAAATAAAAATATAAAAAAAAACTGGCTTATAAAAAATTGTTTCAAATAAAACAAATGAAAATAACACAAAATGAGTCCTTAGAATTTAATAGAATTTTTTTAAAATTTACCATATTTAGCATTTGTATATATAAATTTTTTAGTATATTAATTTCTTTACAAAACTTATAAAACTGTTTAAAGCATTAAAAACGCAGTTTGAATATTTTAATTTATATTTAAATATTTATATATTATATATTTCAATATTTTCTAATCATAAAATGCATGTACAAGGCTATACTCGAAAAGCTATAAAAAGCTTTAAGAGATTTTTGCAAATATGCCTTAGAATGTACAAAACTTCTTAAAATTCAATTTTACAGAATATGTGAATTTGTCTCTAAGAACTTTTAAATTAAAACGGCGCAACTTTTTCTTATTAATATCTTTAATTTGTATTTCAATGTTAGTTTGGCATTTTACTATTTGTGAAGCCATTTCTTCCATAAAGCTATAATGTAAAAGGTATAAAAAGCTTTAATAAGCATTTTAATAATATGACACGGAATATAAAAGCTTTTTTAACATCAACATCACAAAATATCTAATTTTTCTCTAAGAACCGAGACACTTTAAATTCGCAGGTTTTTTGTATTAAGACATTCAAATAAGCTATTTGCACAGCTTTGTTTTTAACCTCTCAGTTACTAAATAAGCTTTATTTAAGAACTTTCACTGTATATATTATATCACTGATATTTAAGCTTAAACAATTTTAAACGTATTAAAGTTAAAAATAAGAATCAGAATAAGGAAACACAATATGAAAGCTTTTTTTCAAAAACAACTTAGAACTTGTAAATTTCCTGTCTTTTATAATTTATCCCCATTAAATACTCTCAAAAACTGAAATGTTTGAATACTTAAAATAACAGCCTTAAATAAAAAGTTTTTAAAAGCGTTTAAAGTATCTTAATTTATTAACCATAGTAAAGTATTTTTGGACAATGAAATTCATGAAATTTTCTCCTTAATTAAGAAATGTTTTCCACAAAGTAAAGAAATAATATCTTTACATTACTTAAAAGCTTTATATTTTTTATAAAACTAGTTTTTTGTTAAACTTTGCAATGGAATGTATTTTACTTTTTATATATAAAAGTTGGAAAGTTGAGGTTTAAAAGAAAAAAAATTTTATTTGTATTTTTAATACATTATTAAAAAAGTCCACATGAAAATTTTGGAACTTCGAATAGCATAAAACAAATTGTGATCATTTAGTTGCGAATAAGACACTAAATAAAAGTCCTACTAAATTTTCGTCTAAATTGTAATTTTGTAAACAATTATGAAAAGTTTCATTAATGTGATAAAATGCTACAATCGTTGAGCTGTTACACAACTTTTCGCTATTAAAAACTTTTACATTAAGTACATATTAATAAAAAATACTGTTTTGGAATCGATTTGGTATATAATAATTCTAAAGCTTTCCAATAGTAATAATTCCATATATTGTAAGTTTTCTGAAGCAAAACCAAAATCTTGGGGGCTAAAGAATTTTTAGGACAGTAAAATTCTAGCATAAGATTTTCTCAATTCTAAAATTTTATTGAGGAATCATTCTTGTAAAATCATAAAATGAATTCTAGAATAAAATCTTGCTAATGTCTATAACTTAACGATAATAAGTACACATTATAACTTACTCAAGCTTTTATTAAAAGCTTTTTTATTACATTTTATACAAATTGATAAATCTGTATTTGCGTTTTGTAAAAGTTTTGGTATTCAATTTTTTTCTTCTTTCTTTATTAGAATTAAAAATATCAATAAGTTAATAAACTTTTAAACATATTTTAATAATTTTACAGTATTGCTTAAGCTTTTAAAATTTAATTAACATTATTTTTCTTTTATTTTATTCCAGGTATGTTGTTTATTCATTGTGTTTTCCCAAAATCTTTGTAAGTAATTATTATCCTTAAGAAAAAAAAAACCTAATTTACCCATTTGTTACAACAACTGTGCGAAAAACCAATATTGATAAATGTTTTTTAAATCTATAATCACTTAAATCAATTTCTTGTAATACAAATTATTTGTAACATATTTTCTTAAACCTCAAAGTTAACTCCCTTTTTGTAACAGAAATTATAAAAAAAAAAACTTTAAAGAAGATTACAAACACATTATTTAATGTTTTTTTTTTTTTTTTTGATACATTATCCTTAAGATTAATAACCCAGCAATTTATCTCTGTAGAAAATAAGAATTGCAAAAATCCAAAAAAATTATATTCATTGAAAAACTGTTGGAAATACTTTACAAAAACAAAAAATAATTTCAATGCACGGCAAACATGACTGATATCTTTCAGTCATGCATCATCTAATAAATTAAGGCAAGATCATGTTACACTTTTCTTTCTTTTTTTTTTGTATTTAAGTCTATGATCTTTATACCAACCGAAAATAGAGGGTGATTTTTGGTTGGGGTCTTTAACATGTATTTTAGTTTTAGAATTTCGTATTGAATGTTTAAGTATTCTTTTTCTATTTTTTTATAAATTCCTTTAGACTTTGATTGATTTTAAAGTAAATAAAGTAGACTACATGCATAAGTTGTGTAGTAGCTACTGTTTTGTTAATGTGGTACAATTTAATGGATAATTTTTAAGGATATTTGTAGAAAAATAATATGTTGTGTTAATTTAAGATAATTTATCAACAAATTTTAACGGTTTATTTAAAGATATTTGAAATTTTAAAAAGATTTAAAGTCATTGTAATTTTGAATTCCCATTAATCCTGTATTTTTGCTTTTATTCCAATTTTGAATTTCATTTAGTTTCCGAGAAAAATATTTTTATATCTTCTCTTTGGAAATCTAGATTTATAAAATATACCTAAAAAATAATTAAAAATCGTACAATTTTAGAAGAAGTTACACAAAAAAAAACAATAAAAAATTCATCAAAAATAGCATTTATATACATTCTATTCCAAATATCGTTTAAGAAACACAACATTTCAAAATACTTTAAATGCAGTTTTAAAGTGCTAGACTTCTAGATTATATTCCTGCTTAAATCGTAATGATCGGAAGAAAATTGTAATTTTGACCAATTTTTAAAAAACACTATTCATTTTGACTGATCCCGCCTTGCATTTTTTACATTCCTGCTTAAATCGTAATGATCTAAAAAGAAAAATTTAATTTTGGCGAATTTTTAAAAAAACATCAGTCATTTTGACTGATTCCGCCTTGCATTTTGTCCCCGCTTTTTTAACCAATATCCCGCTATTTATATAAAGGGTCCGCCATCTAACGTTTTTTTTTTCAACTAGTGCTTATTTCGTGAATGGTAACACTTAGCTCATATCTGATTTGGCAGATAATTAGTTTTATCCTTCCGATGAACGAATATGGTTGTGTATACGCTTGAACAACGCTGGGAAATATTGCGACATTACTTTGAAAATCATGGTAATGTTGCAGAATGTGTGCGAGGAGTGGCCGTAACAGTCAATGGCGATCGTTATCGTTCCATGTTGAACGAATTTTTGTTCACAAAAATTGAAAATTCAACAGGACGGGCGCTACGTGCCACACAGCCGAAGCTGTTTTTGCGCCCTGTTTTTGAAGATCGCATTATCAGCCGCAGAGCTGATGTCGTTTGGCCACCTCGGAGCTGCGTTTTGACACCGTTGGACTATTATTAGTGGGGTGCCGTCAAAGACAAGTGTTACGCCAACAAGCCAGAAACAATTGACGCTTTAAAGGACAATATTCGTGAAGCCATTGGTGAAATACAGCTGCACACAATCGATAATGTGCTTAAAAATTGGACCTATCGTGTAGGCTACTGCATGGCCAGCCGAGGCAGCCATTTGAATGAAATTATTTTCCATTATTAACCGGAAGGATTGTACTTTCAAATAAAAAAGAAATTTGAGAAAATATTCAGTAGTTTTTTTATAGCATTTTCAAAAATAAAAAAGTTATTTGGCGGACCCTTTACTAGAACTTATTAATAGATTATTCGTAAACAATCGTAAAATGTTTTAAAAACGTTTTATATTTTAGAAATTTTATGAGATTTTAAAATTGGAGTAAAGTTGTCACAGCAAGTGATGGTATTTCTAAATTTTAGATTAGTGCCTAATCGAAACCTTAAAAGTGCCATAAAGGCTTGCTTAGTGCAAAAATTTATATTTAAAAATATTGATTTTTTTGTAGAACAGAATCTTTAAATAAGCAATTTCAAAGCGTGAAAAGTGAAGTTAAGCGATTGAAAAACTTATTGGAAAATTCTAAAAAAAATTGAGGACAAATATTTTTCATAAATAAATACGAAAACACTCAAATTTAATTTAGAAATTTGTTAAAAAAAAATACTGAAAAAAAATTCTTGTTTTATTAAGATGAGAAAATGTTAAAATAACTAGAAATCCACACAATTTTCAAAGTAATATTCGATTTTTTTTTGATCGGTAAGGCATTTTTATTCTTAAAATTTTAAGAAATCTTAAGAGATTTCAACTAAATAATAGAAAATTTGATACAAATCCGTATTTGTAGACAAAAAGCTTTAAATATCCCGCTTTTTCATCTGAATAGTAACGCTTTTTGATCAAAAACAGTTGGTCACGTTATACAAAAGTCACAAAATAATATCTTGACTAAATTGAAACAAACTGTTTTAATCAAAGATACCAAACCAGTTAAAATGAAAACCGCGATTTTTTTGGAAAATCGCTATTATTTTGGGGCTAGAATTATTCATTTTCAGGACACCATATTAAATACTTTTAAATACGTAAAACTAAAAATTTTAAGCAAAGATGCTTTTTGAGGTTATGAAAATTGTTTTACTCCATAAAACTGGAAATCCTTAACCCATTACAGCATGAAACTTCAGATCATAAGGAAAGTTGTATAATTCGATAGCAAATTGAAAATAAGTGAGCACCTATTGCGGTTTTAGCGATTTTATTAGCAAAAACCAAAAGGAGTAAACATTTCGGATCACTCAGTAACCAAAAAATATAGCGAATATATAAATAACACATTATGTGTGTCGGAAAGCTTATAATTGTTTCTTTTTACCTAAGTAGTTTTTTTAATAACTTTCAAATTATTACTGCCTATAAATTGTAATTATTCAAAAATTAAAAAAGTAGCTTTTTTGGGAATCACCGTTTTGATAAATTTTTGCGATCTATCTTGCAGTTTTCCGTTAAAATGCTAGCCTTTTCTCGATAATAGACTTAATATTTATCCGAACAATCAATGACATCGATTTGTTGTTGCATATTTTAGTTTAGCAAAAGTGCATATTTTTCCATATGTTGCTGTTGATAAGCACAAAATATATGCAAATTTTGTGCTCTTCAATGCATAATTTGTCGTTTTTAGTGCATATTTTTTTATTTATTTTAAATAATTTTTATAATTTGTTAAAAAAAAAAAAATTAAATTAAAATTTTACATTTTAAAATCCTGTTAAAACGAAGAAAAGTTCAAGATTCTATTTTTTTAGGGAAAATATAGATGCCAAATTCAATTTTTTTCTTTATATTTTTAAGCTTTGATTTAGTGCATATTTAAATTTTTAGCTGCATTTTATAAGCGCCTATTTTCCTGTTTTAGTTGCATGAAATTCATTGCCCTAGTCATTTGTATGGAATGTAATTTGAATTGAAATTTGTATTATTTGTTCATTCCGTTTGTAAGGCATCCAAATATAGGTCTAGAAACCCATAAAGTATTTATATTCTAGATCCTTATTAATTTTTAAGACGCTTTGGCGATGCCTCTTTGTCTGTCTGTTGAAATGAATATTACAGCACGAAAACGCAATAGAGATTTCTCATTTTCACATTGATGGACATCTTCGCGAAAAGTTTTGTATTGGAAATGAGACAAATCGGTTCAGCGGCTTAAAAGTTTTGAGTGAAAATGTGAAATGTTTACCTCCGAATTTTTCATACAAATGTAGTACAATACATAGTACACAGAAAAAATTATCAACCTAAAATATCTAATTAAAGATTTGATTTGAATTTAATTGGTTTCTAAACAAATATTTGATTGAATTAATTAAAATTGTAATTGACTTTTAAATATATAAATACATATTTTATTTTAGACGCAATTATCATATTATTTTTTCATACATAAATAGAAAATTTTCAGTATAAAATACCAAATACATTTGAAGTTAACAAACAAAACAAGCGCACACACAAACAGACTCAGCATTGCAAAAAATACACATACCAACGTATAGATCACACACTTCTTTGGTTAGTATCATATTTTTTTTGTAGAAGTTATTTATAACTTTTTTTTCTTCCTAATTTTAATAAAAGGTTTAATTGATAGTATCATTGCCGTGATAGGTGCAAAATCAATTAAAATATTAATTGATTCAATAAATTTTTTAATTGAAACCCGTTTTTAGTTTTTTCTGTGTACAATCTCACATTAGCGTCTGTTGTATAAAATATAAAGTTTTTTTTTCTCCAGCCGGGTAAAGGTGAATAATATTTTAAGTTCACCTAAATTTTTTTTTCACCTCAAAATTCACCGCAAAAATAGTTTTTCACCTCAAAAATTTTTTTAACCACACAATTTTTTTTTATATCCAAAATGTTTTTCACTTCAATAAAAAAATTTCCACCTCTAAAATATTTTTTTTATAACTTATGTTTTTTGTAAGATTTATTATAAGTGATCACAAATTTTGTTTTATTTTTGTCTAGCTGTTATATTAACTGAATAAGAGACATTTGAAGTTTGTTTTAAATTGACTTTCACATGTAAAACTCCAAAATTTTAATATTAAGAGCATTCAAAATATCTCTACAATTCCATTTTTTAATTTTCCTGTAAATATATATATAAAGTTTTTTTTTGTAATAACTACCCACCCTTCAGCTGCTTTGAGTTAATTTTGTATCACTATAACTAATAAAATCTTTCAAAAATTTTCCATTCCAATTTTTTTAACATCTACAGCTTGTTAACATCATGTAAAAAATTGAACTTTCTCTAAAAAAAATGTCCTATACAATATTACATAAAGTAATTTTTAAGTTATAACTTACAATTTTTACATCACATACCCATTAAAATTTATTACTTTAACCCCGCCAACCTATATAAAAAACAAAACACACAAAAACTATGCAACGAAAATCACTTGAAAACTTTATTTTTACAAAATTGTAAAAAACCTAATGTTGTCATGCCTTATTTATGTACAAAAGTGCATTTTACAAAACAAAAAAAACTAATAAAGTTACTTAAAATTTAAACTGTCAAAGTGTCTAAAAATTTAGTATACTTTAAAATGTATGAAAAATTGTATTGTTTAAAGTATTTTTGCTGGAAATATAACAACCCTTATTTGCAAAAAATTTTTATTTTAAGATATATTTTTTGCTAATAATGTTCTCTTAAATCAAATGAACTTTAACCCACAACTAAGTTGATATTTAGTGATATAGACCATAAAAAGAACCCTTGAATTTGTGTAATAAATTTTGTTTGCAAAAACATTATTTTAACATAGTTTTTTGGGTGTAACTGAGGAAAGTTTTAAGACAGAAAAAGGATGTGAATTTTAAGGAAAAAACATTTAATTAAAAAAGATGTTACACGTCTAATCCGTGGAGGATTATTGATATATAATTGAAAAAAAATAATACACACAGAGAAATAAAGTGCCAACTGAATTGAAAAATGTATTTTAATGTTAACAACTTATAACTTCAGTTCGTACAACGATATTTACTTTAGATTTCTGAATATTTTGGGTGTTGCAACTAAAATGCAGTTGAATTAACTCAACTTTGTAATGAAAACTGATATTCAACTGTAGCAACTGACTGAAATTCGTATTATCCGAATTTGAGTCGTATTAACCGAATTTCAGTTGGCAAATAGCTTAAGTTTTCTCTGTGTGTATAGCTCATGAAAAAAAAATATCCTTTCAATTAATTTTACGTAAGAATCTTATACTAATTTGATATAAATTAATTGAAAGTTTTAATTGTTTCTCTATTTCAAAACCAGTATTTTTGGATCCCTTTCTAAAAGAGGATCTAAAGGTAATTTGTCCTTCAAAAATGCTAGCTTGAGTCTTATAACTTCGGAAGTTATAGGATTTGGAGGATTATAGGTTTGCTTGAAAGCTATACCTATTTTTTAATTCATATAAACATTTACAAACTAAACAAAATATAAAAAGGAGAGAAAAACAAAAAACGTGTATTGAATATCCACCAGAGGTGGACCTTACGCATCAAACCAGTTTTCAATTTATTTTTTGATCAATGGTTATAATCTTTAACTTCAAACTCATATGTATATTAGTTCTCATGTAGTGAGTAAACTAGTTCATATGAATGTTTGATGTTTGGCATGGGATTGTTACCGCTTTCAAAACGTGTTCTGATGATGGGAACCTAGAAAATTCCCGAAATAGATCTATCAACACATTCCTGAAAGGGTCAAATAATAAATTTGAAAACAAAAACTCTATAGATTATTTGTTAGGACAATATCCTAATGAAGAAATATAGAGTATGGCCTCGAACTTGAATAATTTTCATTTTCATTAAACATTTTAAAGTATAACAAAAACCAGTATTTTTTCAAACTTGCAATTATCAATTGAAATTGAAGTCAATATTAATAAAATATTAATAAAATCTGATTTAATTTTTATGTGATTAAGTAATTAAAGACTTATTGAGATTTTGAAGTTTTTACTATAGTTTTTCCCTAGTTTTTTTTTAAAATTTTGAAGATTTTTTCAGTTTTGGAATGTTTTTTTTTTTTCAATTTTGTATTTTTTTTTAATTTGCTGTCATTATGGGTTATAAAAATTGAAAAGTTTGTGGCACCAAATTCATTTTCAATTAAGCATTTAAAGTGAGTTTGAAATAAAATAAAAGTTTAATTGAATTTTTTTTTGACAACAATTTTTTCCGTGCAGGCCGAAAACTCTCTCAGTTAATATTCAATTCTTTTAATTTTTATTTTTTTCATATTTTTACCAGTATTTTTAGTATCTTTCTAATTTATCAACCAAATTACAAATAGAAGATGCAGCATTTACTCTTAAATTATAATGACTAAAATTTAAAAAAAAAGAAAAAAAAACTGTATGACATTTTTATTTCAACCTAATTTTTTCAAAACAAATAACAAAAAACGTTTATTCTTCTTCTTAACCTCAACATTTCTAAATTAAATTTTTCAAATGCATATTAATTACAAATTAATTGCGACTGTCTATACTACGTTAATATAACACTGTACTAAAATACATTATAAAATTTGCCCTGTGGCGATGTCTCAACTTAAAACGCAAAAGTTGTCAACCCGGAACGTAAAAACCATACTTCAATCTTTGTGAAATAACATTGTGAAATAAAGACGGAGGAGATTATAAAAATAAACAAAAATCTAAAAATAGAATATTTGTATTGTAAGTGTTGTCACTTCTGAGTATAATATACAATAAGAGAAAAATCTAATAGGAAAGAAAACTGCAATTTAGCTGCATTAAATTCGAGGCCATACTTGGGTGTGATCGCTAAACGGTCATGACTTGGTATTGTTACGTTTATAATGTAAGATGAGCGCAGGTTTGATTCTTACAGCCGCAGGTTGTTGAAAAATGTATCATATAGAGACAATCTGATAATTATAAGACACAAATAATAATAAAGGGTGTCCCAAGAAGAGCGCAATTTTTAAATTTTAAATAAAACACAGATATTTAAAAAAAAAATCGTGAAACTTTATTATATCGTAAAGTAGACATAATGAGGTTATGTATGGAACAATATATCGTGCAGATGGCCGCCGCGGCTTTGCTGGCATGCACGCGATCTTTTAATGAAATTTTCAATGACCGTTTTGCATGAATGCTGCGGTATTTCATTAATGCAGCGTCCAATTTCCTCTTTTAAGGCTTGAGTCGTCGTCGGCTTCTTCGCGTAAACCATCGACTTCAAAAAACCCCAAAGAAAAAAATCTAATGGTGTTAAATCGCACGATCTAGGCGGCCAATTCTGATCTCCAAAACGCGAAATAACACGACCGGGAAATGACTGATGCAGCAATTGAATTGTTTCTCTGGCTGTATGACATGTGGCGCCGTCTTGTTGGAACCACATGCCCTCCACATTCATTTCTTCAATTCTAGGCAAGAAAAAACTGGTTATCATTTCACGATACCGAACACCATTGACTGTTTGCGCTTGACCTGCCTCATTTTCATAAAAAAAAGGTCCAATGATTCCTCCAGCCCAAAAACCACACCACACAGTGACACGTTGAGGATGCATTTGCTTCTCGTGAATCACTCGAGGATTTTCCTCACCCCAAATGCGACAATTCTGCCTATTGACGAAGCCATCAAGATGAAAATGGGCCTCGCCAAATTGATCGTAATTTGCGAACTGTAGCCGCAAAACTTTCACCATTTGGTAAAACAATTTCACAATGAGAATGCGTTGTTCATTCGTGTAGCGCTTCATTTTTACTAACCTCGTACCTTCTACTAGCAAACAATAACAATTGTTCAAATGTCAAACAATGACACTTCGAATGTTGCCAGATTTAAAAATTGCGTTCTTCTTGGGACACCCTTTACAATTTAAATGGAAAATCACTGATGAGCCTGTCCATAAAAAGGCAGAAAACTAGTCTGGTCTGATTTAAAAATTAATAGTGTTTATAATTTTTGGAGAAAAATTTTTATTCTTCTTCTTAACCTCAACATTCTAAATAAAAATTATTATTTTTGCATAGTTAGCTGTTTAAAATCAATTTGTGATTGAATTTATATTTAATCAAAATTTATTAAAACAAAAAAAATATTCACTAAAAAAACATTGTTTAAAAAACTTAAAAAAAAACAATATTTTTGCTTCATCCCCCCTATTTTTAGTAAGCTTGCAAGCAAAAGCAACAAAATTAGTTTTAAATTAAAAATTATTAAATATCGAATGTATTATTAAAAGGAATTTTGACAAATTTCAAATCTTCCACCATTTTGTTTTCACTAAATCTCACTCTATGTTCACACCTTTACTGTAACAAATATGAATATTTCATAAAAAAATTCTACATGATTTCACAGCATCATCATTTATTGAACCAAGCAAAATGTCGTGTGTCATTATCGAACATATTTTATGCTGCATGCCATTGTTTTACACGATTATTAAACCCTTCAAGAAAATTGTCAAAAACTGTTGTGCAAAATATCTGAGAAAAGCCCCTTGGCAAGGATATCCTTGCTTTCTTAGGAAATGGTTGTCACAAAATTCAAAAAACTAATAATTATGTCATGTTGCATTGTTTTTAAAATGTTACATATTTATGAATTTGTTACACAGTATGCTATAGTATTTTTGCAAAAATGCAATTATTTTTTTGCAAGTAATTTTATGCTTAATTTTTAATCCTTTTACGCTTCATTAAAGGATATTGCAAGGATATATTCATTAATGAAACATATGAATTATTTATTTACAACATTTTTAAAATTTTGACAATATTAAAGGGTAGTTAAACGAAAATATGATGAAAAATCCGTTAAAAAAAACGTGAGAAAGTTTAGAAAAAAATCTTAAAATTAATCTCTATTTAGCATGATTAGAAAGAAGGGTTTTAAATTTTCAAAATATATAAAAATTTTTACAACATACTTTTTTTTTATATATTCTTCAAAAATTTTAAAAACTGCTGCCTTTAAATTTTTAAATCTTTTGTGGGATTTGAAATTTAAATTTTTTAATATTGTCTGTTTATTTAATATTAACTTTAATTTTCTTACAGTTTTTTCAATTTACTCAGTCTGCATTCATATTATGAAAATATGTTTTACATTTGCTAATCCTTGTCTGTCAAAAATATGGTTTATGCCATGCCAATTTTTTTCTCCATACAGTATTGATTTTTTTTCTTTTTGTTGCTATTATTTTCATTTAAGCCGTTTTAATCTTTGAAATCGTACTATAGTCTATTTTATTATATTAATATTTGCAAATCTCCTTTATTTTTTTTTTTTTTTTGTTTGAATATTTGTTCCCTTTTCTGAAATATTTACTTTTCTATTGTTGCAACAAATAAGAAGCCTAAATGTAATAATATCTTGAATATTTGCATAAGTTACCACACATTTCAATATTTGCCATAGAAGTTTTGCAAAAGATAAAGAAAAATCTAAAACTACCCTTAAGACAAACAAATTTCTATTGTGTTCAAAAATAAAATAATTTGATGGTCAGAAAGATTTGCATATGGTTGCATAAAGTAAATAAATAGTCATTGTAAAAATGTTAAGGGAAAGTTAAATATTTGTTCATGTCCAAAAACTAGACATGAAAAAGAAAATCTTACAACTTCTAGACATAAGTTAATGACAAACAAAAAATTCTCTTAAAGAAAAATTTCAATATTCGAAATACTTTTGTATTGATATATATTGTGTTTACTAGAACTAAAGGGTGTTTTTATAGAGGTATAGAACTTTGAAATGGAATAAAACAAAGATGAATTTTTTAAGTTGACATGAAATTTACTTTATTCGAAAGACAATCTTCTGGCATTATAATTTAAATATGATTTCTGGCATATGACCACCATGGCTGGCTCGGACGTAGTCTAAACTGGAGGTCCAATTTTCGATGACTTTTTCCAACATTTGTGGCCGTATATTGGCAATAACGCGGCGAATGTTGTCAATCGTTTCGGGCTTATCGGCGTAGACTAGCAACTTCACATATCCCCAAAATAAATAGTCCAGCGGCGCTAAATCGCACGATCTTTGTGGCCAATTCAAGGGTTCGAAACGTGAAACTATGCGGTTACCAAACTTTTCCTTTAATAAATCAATTGTGGCACGAGCTGTGCGACATGTTGCGCCGTCTTGTTGAAACCACAGCCCCTGCACACACAAAAAAATTCATACTATTTATGAATATTTTGTGAAAAATTTGCCAATGTACTAATTTATGAACTTTTTCATAAGATTTATGAGCAGTTCATAAAAAATACTGGGAAAGTTTTTGCCTCGTAAATTATGACAAGGTTTTTAAAATATATGTAGAAACACTTAATATTTATGAAAAAGTACTTAATAAATTTGCCAATGTACAAAATCCTAATATTTAAGAAAACTTGCATAAATTGCATTAATACTGGGAATTGTATGTACCTTTTCGTAAATGCTAGGCAAACTAGGAACAATTCATAAATGAAATACAACTCTCATATATGGGCAGGGGCTTCAGTGTCTATTCGGAAGCTTCTGAACCGTGTTCAGGGGAGGGCGGTGAAGCTTATCAATGACAGTAGTGTACCCAACTCTATTGATTCATTGGAGCATCGTCGGAATGTGGGTTGTGTGACACTTTTCTATCGATATTACCATGGGAGGTGCTCATCTGAGATAAGTGAACTTATTCCTAGAGCCCGAGTTTTTATTCGTAATACTCGCTTATCTAGTAGAGCACATCCGTTTGTAGTTGATTGTCCTGTGTTTCGCACAACGCATTACAGAGAAAATTCGTTTTTTTAGTCGAACGATTCGTATGTGGAACAAACTTCCCGCAGAAGTCTTCCCTGTTACTTACAATTTAGAAAAATTTAAATCAAATATCCACAAACACTACTCCCTCTTTCCTCCCTCCCATACCCTATTTTCCTGATCAATACAATGCACTGCATGAAGAGGGTGCATCCTCTGAGTATTGGTTAAAATAAAATAAAAAAATAAATAGTATGAACCTTTAAAATATGAACTTTTTCATAAAAAATTATGAATTTTATTTTTTTGTGTTCAATTGATGGACGAAAAAGAAAAGCGGTCACCATTAACTGTAACGTTCTGGCCAGCATCGTTTTTAATGAAGTACGGACCAATGATTCATGCATATTATGCTGCATTATGGATGCATATTATCATTTAGAGTAAACGTGGTGCGAAAATGTTCCATAGTTAATCGAATTAATTGCTCTGATGGACTATTATGTTGACCGTAAAATGGACTTAGTGCGCGATACGTATTTCGAAAAAAAACCATGGTTTTCAAAATAAATTTGCACAATTTAGAAGCGTTGTTCAGGCGTCAGTCTATTCATGTTAAAATGCCAAACCAAACTAAACAGAAATCACTTGAAAGCTGACAAAATGGCCGCCAGTTAAAAATTTGTTGCCAACTTAAAGTTCTATACCTGTAAAAAAAACACATTTTACTTCTATCTTAAAGTACGGAATTTAAATTGATCCTTCGAGCCGGACATAATATTTGTTTAAATAATTACTATTTTTTTAAACACTAAAAATTATTCATGAGATTTATTGATTAATTTCCTCTGGTTCTGCAGACTATTTGCTCATAAGGAAATGAATTATGTTGAACTCTTAGAGGTAAATTCTGCACTATAGTTTTTATTGTGACTTCAAAAAAAATACTGGTTTTATACTAAAATAAGATCAATGCTATTTAAAATGCATTTAAAATACTTTATTTCTATTTTTGAATCTATAAAAGACAATACGAAACAAAATGCTGTTAAAATAAATGCTCAAGCTAATTGAGCATTTATTTTGAAGGACGCTCTATGTTCATTATAAATTGTCATATAAATTAATAAATTTGTTTAAAAGTTATTATTTATATAAATAAAGGAATATATATATATTTATTATTTTGAATCCTGCTATAGGATGCAAAAAAATACTGGTTTTCGTTAATTTACAACAGAAAATATATTAAAGTTTTTAAAACTAATAAAGATTCTTTGAAAAACTCACACTTCTAATTAGCGTTTGCATTGAAAACTTTAATATAAATACCGGGTTTAAGATTCTATTAATTTTTATTATTTTATCAAATACTGTAATTTTATATTTAAATTATTTTCTTACTGATTTCGAAAAATCTGCATTTCCTGTCAATTTATTATAATTAAAAATAAAAATACTGGTTTTTATGAGATTTACATTTACAATAAGTAAACATTTAATTGTATTTTAATATCTTTTTTAATTTTATCATTTTTTATTAAAATCAAATTGAAAATTTTCTTTTTAACAACCTTGTGATTATTTCCATATAATTTGGATTAAGTTCAAGTATTTTTTTTTTTATTCTATAAATGTTTATAATATTTTTGATTTCAAATAAAACTTTTAACATCTTAAACCCATCAAAACTTAAATTTTTAGCTTTTGTAATGCAATCAAGGCAATTTTACGTTTAGTGAACTTTCTTACATCTTTTACAAAAAACTCATAAATGTAAAACGCGCAAATCATTTTTACAATACAAATATAATTACCCGATCAAAAAAGTTTCTGTATACTCATATACAACTTAATGTCAATATATATGCTTGGCAATATATTGCGATGTATGTTCATATCTTATACTTAGTTTATGAAAATAATATGGCGAAATATATCATCATATATAATTGTATGTATGTTTTATAATAGCATATCTTGTATATCTGATCAGATGAAATAGATATAGATCTATATATGACCATATATTCTACCAGATATATATTTATATTAAAATTTAATTTTATATATAATTATATTAAAATTTAATAAAAAAAATGTACCGCTTATATATATATTTTAGCACCGTTTATAATTCACGGTGCGCCTGAGTCCATTCAAATAAAATTTGCGTGTTACTCCAATCTGAAAACGGATTCTGTTTCTAGATGGTCTAAAAACTATTTTGCAACGAAAACGGAAAACATTTGGTGAGTATTTAGTGTAAGAGCACCTCACCGGTTTTGATAAACAAATTAAAGAACGATTCAAAATAAATTCGATCATTATTATTTTTTTTTAAGGTGGAAAGGCTTAAAAGGTTTTTTTTTTAATCTTCAATTATCCCAAAAATTATTTACCTGTTAGGGACAAATTATGTGACATTAAAAAGCTTATAAAATCTCCTTTCCTATGAAATATATACATTTCTATTTTCCAGGGATGGGAGCGCGTTATTTAACCTTAAAGTTAAAAATGACCGAAAAACATAATAAAAAACTCTGTATTTTGTGAATTTGAACAATTAACTTCACTTTTTCTTTTACTATTAATTAATCATTAGACATAATACAATTTACTTCCGCTTAAAGCAAGGAAATCTTGTTTTAAAGGCTTAAAATTTAAATTTTTTAGCTTAAGTTTTCCCAAAAATTACTTATCAGTTCGGGACATAAATGTCATTGGAGAGCTTATAAAATCTGCTTTCATATATTGTATAGATATTATTATTTTCCAGGGATGGCAGGGTTTTATTTCACTTTAAAGTTAAAAATTAACGAAAAACAAAAATGAAGCGATGTTTTGTCATTTTAAACAATTACTTTCACTTATTATTTTGCATTTAATTTATTTTTATTTGGCATAATAAAAGTTACTTTTGTTTAAAGCAAGGCAAACTTATTTTCAGTTGTTCGTTAATGATAAAAACTACGACTCCAGAACTTTCATTTAAAATATTTCGGTAATTGTTACTTTTAAAGTGAAATAACACGCTCCCACCTTTGAAAAATAAAAATTTAATTATATCATACGAATGAAGATTTTATAAGCTTTCCAGTAACATATAATTTGTCCCGAACTGATAAGTAATTTTTGAAAAAATTTAAATTCAAAAATTTAACTTTTAACCCTCCAAAGGGGGCGTGTCTGAAAACAAATAAAACTCTTGCCTCAGCTCTACTATATGAATCGTTCCTAAAATTTTTATCAAAATCGGTGAGGTGTCCTTAAAATAAACCCAAGTCAAAGTTTAAAAATTTTTAATGGCCGCGAAAAAAAATCACCACCTAGATTTTTTTTATGTTCGTTGGAAAATAGTTTTTAAGCCATCTAGAAACATAATTCGCTTTCTGATTTGAATAACAGAAAGCGGAATCATCTTATTAGATAAAATTGTATCAAATTATATATAAATTCATCATAATTGATATACCCATTTTTCGGATCAAACTATATGATATTAGATTCCATGAGATACCATGAAATCAGCTTATGTATGCCATTTTTCGGTTCAGATGAGATGTGATGTGATGTTTAGCTATATGTCATTATTTCGGAACTTTTTTCGTCGGGGTTTTAAAAAGAATCAAAATTTTCTTACAATATTCTGTACTATATTTACGTGCTGATCCAAAAAAAGGAAAATAAACAAATTTTATTTTTAAACAATAATTTTTATGAATGAATAAATCAAATTATGAATATCAAGGTTTGAATGATATTGTAATTGAACTTGAATCGAAATAAAAATGTAAATCGAATTTAAAAAAATATATTTAAAAATAAAATTGTTTATTTAGCATGAAAAAGATTTATAATAAACAATAAACCATATGGTGAATCAACAGAAGAATTGTTTTTTCTTTGATTTAATGGTGAATAGATCAAAAATTAGAACAATGTTGTTTAAAATAAAAATAGAAATTAATAAACAATAAAAATTTAATGATTTAATAAAATTAGCTGAAAATGGGAGCATATTAAAATGGTATTTCAATAAATTTTGTTTAAACATATTAAAACTTTTAACAAAAGTATAATTCCCCGAAAAAAACATTTAACATGAAAAACGTTTTACCAATTTTTAGTTTGACATTTTACTTGTTTATTGGAATTTATATATATATATTTTTTTTTTGAAACATAACTTTTTCAATTCAGTTATTTATCTCTTATTTTCTCGTGTAAGCAACAGGATTTATAAAAAATAAACGTTATAGTTGTTTTATCTTTTGCCATTAAAGTGTTTTTTTTATTACCCTTTGCTTGCATACTTTCAGGCTGTCTATTTGCTAAATTTTCGAAGCATATAAAATGGCTTACAAAAATTAAATAAAGGGTGGAAACAAAAAAAAAATTTACCATTTCGAAGTCTTAATATTATTAACACCAAAAACAATAGAAACAAATCTGATATTACAAATTAAGAACAATACTTTAAAGTTTTTGCCACATGATTTTTTAACGATTCGTTGCGAAATGTGGCGAATTTTTCGCTGTAAAACTCAATGTTACGTTTTGGACACTTATAATTAAGATTTTTCGGATCAGTTTAATTTTAAAAATAAGAGATTTTTTTATAATTTTTATAAAATTCTGACGCTTTATCAAAAATCGAGCCCATTTTTTAGAAAAAATTTGCATTATTGGTGTTTTAAATCAATGACAACCACAGATTTCGTCCGACATTAATAAAAATGTTTGTATGTAAATATTTTCTGCACAACAGTCACAAAGTAAGCAATGTAAAAATTAACTTTAGGAATCAGTTTAGTTTCCAATTAAACTTCAGTTTAATTAAGAGACACTTCAAAATTATGAATAACTGAAATACCCAATTTCCAATTGCTCATCTCTTCCAGATACTTTTACAAATTCCATGGATTTGAGACATATATTTGTTTACTCTATATGATCTCAATTATAATAAACATGTACATTTTTGCAGGTCTGAAAATTCTTCTTAAAATTTTTGGCTAAAACTGGATTTAAAACGTTAAATTTTGGCATGAAAAAGTTCCCATACAACCAGCCAATTAACGTAGCAGCAAAGTAGTTCCGCATTTCATTCCAATTTTTTTGTAAAACAACCATGTACCCCCTAATACAATTTATAACACCTTTTTTTATTTCGCCGATTTATGTTCTTCATTTCAAAATTTTTTTTTAAATATTCTATTTCAACCAAAAAAATGTCCAAATCTAATTTTGTCCATTTTTATATTTTTTTTGCTGTCAAAAAAAGAATAAGATCTTAAGGATTTCTGTAGTCATAATTACACGTCAGAGAATTAAAGAAATTTTAATTTTATCCCTAGCGATAACAGCTTTTGCACAATCCGCATTTAAAAATGGTAATTTTTTTCGTTTACATACACCCTTTAAATGTGTTTTTATGTTATTAAACTAAAATCGTTTTGTTTTTTTTTTTTGTAAAAATAAACTTTTATGTTTTATATAAAATCCACTCTAGTTTTACCCATAACATCATCTATAAGTTTTAAGATTTCTATCAAATATTTAAATTGACATAAACATATGACCTATTTTTTTTTTTTTTAATAGTCTATCACAATGCCCTATTGTAGGTTATAGAGAATATAATTTAAATATGAAAATTCTCGCAAATTTGCTGTGTTTACATTTTTCAGATTATAAGTATTTATTACATTAAAGAAACTTAAAGCCTTAATTTTGGCAAAAATATTTTAAATGTAAAATTTTTCTTTAATTTTGTAACTTTTTACACTCACAAAATATCAGTAAAGTCAGCAACATTTGTGTTGGGAGGGCATTTGCTGAATTGACACAAATTTTAATATTTGGCTTTGGGTAGTTTCGTAAAAAACAGTATTTTTATTTTAATTTGTCTTTCAGATTTTTGACAATGTACTAATTTATAAACTTTTTCATAACATTTATGAACAGTTCATAAAAAATACTGGGAAAGTTTGTGCCTCGTAAATTATGACAAGGTTCTTAAAATAAAATATATGTAGAAACACTTAATACTTAAAAAATTTGACAATGTACAAAATTCTTATATTTAAGAAAACTTGCAATAATACTGGTAATTTTATGTACCTTTCATAAATGCTAGGGAAACTAGGAACACTTTATAAATAGTAAGGAAATTTAATAAATAGTATGAACCTTTACAATTATGAACTTTTTCATAAAAAATTATGAATTTTATTTTTTTGTGTGTATATTTAAATTAATACTGTGCTGTGTAGCTTGCATAATGCAGTATTTTTATTTTGTTATTGTCCAGACGTGAATTACCCAGCAAAACTACACATTACCAAATCATGGGTAAGTAATGTATCGACATAGGGCTGCACGCATTACATTACACCTTACTTCACTGATGAATTTTGCAGGCGATGAGCCTAAAAGTAATGGGTGGACTCATTACCTTGTAGGAGGTAAAGTAACTGGTTACGTGTATGGTTAGATGGGAAAAAGAAAATAGATTTTAAAAATATATATTAATAACTACTTTATGTTTATAATTCATGCATTATGTAATTGATGATAGGTAAGTCATTATTTTATGTTTCGAAGTAATGTAAAAATGTAATGAGGTATCATTACAAAGTAATCCACGAGTTTTCAATTATCGGTTACTCATTACTTCTTGTTGGAAAATAATGATACAGGTAAGGAGTACACATTACAAGGAAATGCATTACTTTATCGCACCCATTACCAAAGTTTTGCTGGGTATCTTCAGTTCGACTATTTGGGAATTTAATTTATCCGTAATTTATTTTAAAAAATACTGGTTTTTTATTTTTTTTGTGGAGAATTTTTTAGCAATTCATTTGCATGTTTTTGCATTTTTGGGATTTGGTTTGAAATTTATATTAAAAAATACTAGTTTCACTTTTTGAGAAAAAAAAAAACATGCGATCTAAGTAGTTGTGTAAAAACTAATATGTTTACTGTACTAACTAATTTCTTATATTATGGAATTTAGTTAAAATGAAACATTTATATTAAAAATCACACTAAAACTACATTTGTTTCATAAAAATACATGAGTTGGGTATTTTTACAAAAAATAACAGTATTTCTTTTAATCATTGGCAAAATTTTTAATATATTTATCAATTTTCTGTTATATAAAAAAGTATTCGTAGAATCCATCATTTTTGTTTGCTTATGTTCCTGGTTGGACCATTTTTAAATTTTGTAAAACTATTTTTGTATTAAATTTTTTACAAAAAAACTTAATTATTACAAATAAGGATTCACAAAATAAATCTATTTTTGTCCAGTATTTTTGATTGTTTTTCGCTTTAATTTAATTAAAAAAAAAATAATTTTCAATTGATATAATAATTTTGTAAACTGGTCCTTTAAAAATATTTTAAATAAAAAAAATCATTTCAATTCTGTAAAGTAGTTTTTGATGAAAACATTTTTCGTTTTACTAAAAATCGCATAATTAATTTTTATGTCAGAAATATTTCTTAAATTAAGAACATGCTCTGTATGTCAACAGCAAGAATCAGTTGGCTTTTAATAACATTTAAAACAGAAAATTAACTTTCTTAAACGCCAGTATTTTTGTGTTTCAAATTTTATCCATTTTGTGCATCAAACCCAGTATTTTTATTTGTTTTTACTTCTAAGGCAGTTTTATGTAGGAAAAATTTTCAATTTAAAAAAAGCACTTTGAATAAAGCAGTATTTTCACATGTGCTTGTTTTAAAAACACAAATGACAAGGGTTTCTTTAAATTCAGTATATATGAAGCTTCACCAAAACCTGTATTTTTTTTTTGTATCGCTAAACTTGTGTAATTTTCTACAAAATTTAAGGATATTTGTTGCATACTAAAATTAGGTGTACCCTAAATGAAAAAAAAAAAGAAATTTAAAGTTAAATATACAATAGTTTTGTGATAATCTTTATTATTTAGTCTTAATAGTTAGTAAATAACAAAAGTAAATAAAAATGCATCTGAATTTTAAGTTTTAGCTCTGAGATAATTATAGATTCAATAATTCATAGAAGTTTTGATTACTTTAGAAACCTAAATGATGATAAATGGCTGAGTATGGAAGAAGTCGTTGAACATGCCTATCACGCAATGTAAAATATTACCATTTAAGAGCATCCAATTTATGACAATTGATAGAGAAAATTTGTTGTTTTTGAAAATTTTTTCTATAAAAAAACCAAATTTATTTATTTTTCCCAAAAAAAAAATTAACAAAATTCTTCCATAATTTTAATTTTATCAAACAGTTCTTACAAACCTACTTTTTTATTCCAGTTCCCTATAGTCCTCTGACACTTTGTTTTTTAACAAAATTCTTCCATAATTTTGATTTTATCAAACAGTTTTTACAACCTACTTTTTTATTCCAGTTCCCTATAGTCCTCTGACACTTTGTTTTTTTTTTTTATAGAAAAGAAATTTGCATAAAAAACTATTGATGGTTTTTGATAACGGTCTGGTTTTGATAAAAAAAAAAACATGAATTATTTATTTTGTATTTTTAACACAAATGGGAAATCAGTGAAAAATTTATAGACATTTTATTTTTTGTTGTGGACAAAACGACAAAAAATTAAATGAAAAAAAAAAACGCTCACTCAATTGAAAATAAAATATTCAAATGGTTATAAACTTAAAACATATTTAAAATGCATTCAACATTTAGGAGGAGATGGAAAATAAATAAAATCCAAATTGGAAAAAATAACTATTGTAAACGCCTACAAGTATGCACTGAATTGTTATATATTTTTATTTTTAAAGCCTTTAACTGGACCGTTATAAAGAATATCATGCTCCTAAAAGAATGCTTTAAAGATCAAGAATTTTTGATAATTGAAATAATAAATATTTTTTTGTGATTCCGGAAAAATGTTTCATGCATAGAAAAACGCTCAAATTTGCAAATTTTTAGAATCTAAGTTAATTGTTTTTTAGAAAACATTTTCAGAAGTTTGGGGTATAAAACTGATAAAAAGTTTCGTACTGCAAAAAGTTACTTCTTGGGAAACAGGCAATAAACAAATTTTAGAGATGAAAATTTTTTTTTTTTATATTTTTCGTCTGGAAAAATGATGAAAAATTTTTATTTTTTGGTATCAGATTTTTAAAACATAATTTTTTTCCACCATTTTTTAAAAAATTTATCTAAATTAAATTTCTTCATTTAAATTTTTAAATCTAAAACTGCTTGGAAACTCCCAAAATTACACTTCATAAAAGATTATTTTTTACGACCTAAAACTATGCAAGAAAAAATTAATTTCAATTTGTATATCCTAGTAGTCTAAAATGACATAAAAACTAAAGTATACATTTAGGATACATTTTCCTTTAATATGCTTAATGTAAACTTGTTCTTCTCTTGTTCTTCTATTGCTATCTTATGGCCAAAGCAAACATTTGCAACAACAACAAAAAAACTAAAGCATACATTAAGTACTACTAGTAGGATAATAAAACTTAAAGCATACTTTTAGGAAAATTTTAAAGTATATTTTCTAAAGCATACTTTTACTTAGACAGAAGCAATAAAATTCACAGCATACTTTTAGGATGATTTTAAAGTTTTTCTGTATTACATTGCATGCTTTTGGGAAATTTATACATTTTAATAAGAAATTTAATCAATACTCATCAAATATTTACAAGTTTTATTTATGTTGTCATTATTGAAAGTAGGTTAATATGATTACTCCTGAAATCTTCTTATAAACTATAGAAAACTTAAATCATTGTGATATACTACAGCATAAATTATTCAAAAATTTATTAACCTCCCCCCAGAATAAAACCTACCATCGCTTGAGAAATGGAATATTTTTGGGGGGTTCTTAAACCAAACTTCACAACATCATCATTATCATTCGTTTTATATTTCCATTTATTTGCCAAAAAATAAAACAAACTACACTGATACAAATTTTATCGTTGTTGTTTTATATATGAAATGCTTTATTAGCTTTCGTTCAATTAAATGTTTTGTTATATTTATAAAACGGCTTAAAGATGAGTATCAAAATCTAATTGGCCTAAAAAACAGACGATTGGTATATTTACATAATGTTCTAATTTATTGTAGATTTTATTTCTAGGAAACTTGTCTCCATTGGTTGTAAATAATAAATTAAATTTTTTTATTTGGAATTTATAATACACAGAAAAAACTAAAATCAAGTTAAATTAAAATGTTTGTTAATATAGTTAATTTCCTATTTGGAAATTGTAGTGTCAATTGAAATAATTTTATAAAATTGTGAAATTAAAAAGAATTAAAAAAAAAAAATCGCTAAAAAATTAACAAAATTTTATAAAAATCGCCAAAATTTAATCAAAACCGTCAAATCGCCGTGATTAAAAAAAAATTGTCAAAATTTAAAACAGTCATCAAAATTTTAAAAATCGACAAAATAATCGCTAAAATTGAAAAAAAAATTACCTAAATAAAATTTACACCGTTCATATCTCGAGTATATATTTAATGTTTACCACTTTTTTTAATTTCGACTATTTTTTTTTTTTTGGTTTTGCGATTCTTTTTGTCAATTTTGCCAATTTAAAAAAAAAAAATAATAATGGCGAAATTTTAAAAATTCCCAAAAATAAAAAAAATATTGAAATTTATTTAAATTAAAAAAAGGCTAAAAATTACATTTTATAAAAATCGACCAAATTTAATACAAACCGTCAAATGGCAGTAATTGGAAAAAAAAGAAATTCAAAATTTAAAAAAATTGCAAAATTTTACAAAATCGACAAAATTTGAAAAAAAACTCCAATATTAAAAAAAAATTACTAAAATTTAAAATTATTATCAAAATAAAAATTAAAGCTTTCATATCTCTATTACACTCAGGGAACTTCTGTTTTAACAATTTGTGGTTGTTTGGATTCTAATACAGTTTCTTTATGTTTAATGTAAATGGCAGTCATTTGTAAAACAAATTTAATTTTTTATTAACCTGGTAGTTTTTTTAAAAAAACAAACCACATCAAATGACTGTTTTATGATTTTACATTAATTTTTTACAGTCGTTTTTTGTTATTTAAAAAAATAAATGTTTGTTTATTTTAGACTAACATAATTGGTTCATTTTTACTACAATTGTTAGTAAGTTTTTAAACAGTGAAAACAAATGAAAAATGTTATTTGAATTTAATTAAATGTTTGTCGTCCTTTCTTTCTTTCATTTGTTTTTGACTACATTTGCTGTCGTCTTTACCTACATAATAGCCTTAGTGTACATTTTTAATTTTTGCCATTTTTTTTTTTTTTAATTTCGACGATTTTTAGTTTTGGTAATTTTGTTTTAATTTTCTTCAATTTTAGCGCTTGTATTCAATTTCGGCGAAATTCTTTCTCTCAGTGTAATTATATTTACTTTTAGCATTTTATATACAACATATCATCCTAATATATGATTATTATCATGAAAATATTTTATGACATATTGAAATAGAACACAAAAACTTAACGTCTTCTTTATCAACACCAAACCCCAAAAGAAAAAAAACCCCTAAAAACTCCAAAAAAAAGAGCAAAAATGTATATTGCCCCGTAAATGGCAAGACAGACGGGAAAAGGCAGTCAGACTGATATAAAGTTCACTGCAGTATACTAAATACATTATAATAAATTTATTTTCATGTCTGTTGAATTATTAAATTGACTTTATTGATTTAAATGTAGCTTAAAATAAAAATGACTTTTAGCAGAAAAAGTAAAAAAAAAAAAAAAAAATTTAAAAAAAGAAGTAGTTAAATTGGTGGATTGAAGTGCTGATTGTATATGACGTTTTAAATGGTTAGAGGCTAAAAAAAAGGCAGACAAGTGTGAAATTCATAAATAGGGCAAGGAATTTTATGCAACTAAAAAAGGAAAATAGGCTCTTATCAATCAGCTAAAAACTAAAAAATGCACTCAAAAGAACACTTTGCAAAAAAAAAATATATAAAAAATAAAAAGTTTTTAAATATTTTTTCAATAGAAATACATTCTACGCATTTCTTCGGTTCGGCAAGATATTTTTTTTTTGTATAATTGTTTTTATTTCCAAAATATAGTTTTACAAATTTGAATTTAAAGCCTTTGCACCAAAATTGGTATTAAAAATGTAAAATGATTTTGCTTAAATCAAAATATAAAATGTGTCAAAATTTTTTTTTTTTTTTTTTTTTTTTTTGAAATTAAAAATATTTTAAATAAAGAAAAATATAAATAAAATGACAAAATATGCATTCAAAAGCACAAAATGTGGATTAAAAGCAAGGATGACAGGCAATAACGCTAAAATCGATTCAAAACCCTTTCAACTGACTATCGTTATCCCTAAAACAACGTTACCGGAATAATTGAAATACCGTTATAACTAAAATAAAAATTTCCTTAAAATTCCGTTACCAAAATAACAAAAATACCGTTACCGAAATAATTGAAATAGCGTTATCATAGAAATACCGTTGCCGAAATAATTTGACAAGATAAAAAAATAATCGCTGTTAATAGATATATCTTCCCAAAGTTTGATCATAAACTAGCCAGTCATTGGAATGCGGGCATAATGGGCTTAAAAATAACTAAAATAACGTTACCCTTAAAATACCGTTACCGAAATAACTGTAAAACCGTTATTCTTAAAATAACGTTACCGATATAACTAAAATACCGTTAAAGTTAAAATACCGTTACCGAAATAAGTAAAATACCGTTAAAGCTGAAAACCCGATACCGAAATAACTGAAATATCTTTACCCCTAAAATACCGAAATAAACTAAAATAGTGTTACCCTTACCGATATCCGCATCGACTATTTTACCATCCATGTTTAAAATTTAAAATAAACAAACTCATGCACGTTTTCCAAAATATGCAACTACAAACATATACCATTTTGCTCTAAATTTGAATGGATAAATATTTAGTCTATATCAGTTTAAGATTATCAAAAAAGTCATGCATTCGCATAAAATTCCTTGCTCTATTCATAAATTTATACATAATTTAAATGTTTTACAGGAATATTTTTAAATTTTATTCTCATCTTTAGTAAAAATTAAAATTTTCTGTTGTTTTCCCAGTCGTTTTATTTATTTTTTAACTGACAACAGCATATTTTTTTATTAATGCCTGCTTTTAGGCTATAAAACCTGATTTTGTTCACTCTACTTAACATACGACATGTGTTTTTTTTTTTTGCCATATCGTTGAAATATACGTCGATGTTGAAGTAAAAATATTTTTTCAATTACGTTTATATTTTCTTTGGGACATTTTTGTTTTAATCAAAGCATTTATTTCTTTGCCTTCTTTTTCTGGTTTCACATGCCTTTAAGGTATGCTGTATTTTATTTTATTTTATTAAAAATCCTTAAAATAGGCTTTGCTTTTTTTACTAAAACAATTTAATAAATTTAATATTATAAGGGGAATTTTATCATCACATAATGAGTTTAAATATTTTTAAATTGAGTTTATGTTAAGTTTTTGGCTCGTTAAGCCTTAAGGTAGGTAACTGTTTTTATATGCCTTTAATAGCTTTTAAGTATTCAAGGTTTTTGTTGTATTCAAGGAAATTAAAACAAAACTTTGTGTTAATTTTCATGTTAAAATAACGAATTTATTATAAATTTTGCTGTTGCTAGAGCTATTTACAGAATGTTGAATAATTTAAGTTTCAAAATGTTTAGTATACTTCAGGGTAATAGTATGTAAATGAAAACAAATTAAATTTTAAAATGTGTAGCATATTGTAAGTAGATACGGCTTTAAAAAACTGTTGTATATTTAATTTGTATGTTTTTAGGCAGAATTTAAATTTAAATATTTTTCTACTAACTTTTTTATGCATGTAGCTACATAAAAAAGTTAGTAGAAAAATTAGTAAAAGGTTTTGTACCCCAATTTACAATTTACGAGTTTTTTAGTACAAAACAATAGTAAAATTTTTTACTATTCTCAATTCACAAACTACTCATTGTTTATAAACCGAGTTACTAAAACTAGCGAAAAAGTTTTACTAATTTTCTTTTTTCATAGTTGAGAGCAAGTTTTTTTTATTTTGAAAACTTTTATGATCTAAATGATAATTAATCTAAAAAAATAATAATAAATTGAAAAAAGCGAATTGTTAGTAAAAACAATTCACTGCTATCAGCAAATCGATTCCCATGAGGGTTTACTAAATTTAAGTGAAGTTTACTAATTTACCTATTTAAGTGGAGTTTACTAATCTTCACTAAAGTTTTGCTAGCATAAAAAAGTTAAATTTTCTGTAAAATTTTCGATTTTTCTGTAACAATTATCGACTTTTTATTTGAGTGTTCAACTAAATCGGCTTACTGCTTCTTCTTAAGATAGTCATAAATTTTAGTATAATATCCAAAATCAGGCAATATATATTTCTTTTAAATTTAGAAAAAAAAAGTGTTTCGCGTATAAAGCGGTTAAAAAATTTTAATGTAAAAATAAATTTGAGTTGAATATAAAATATTATTCACCTCTAAGTGTCCGGTGAAAAAATATGACTTAATTTTTATACACAAATTTTGCACTTTCTGTTCGAAAAATCGTCAAAATCAGACAAAATTTATTTTTATATAAAAAAATGCAAAATTATTTTTTTATTTGAATCAACAATGCATATTTTTTAATTTACACTGAAATAATTATCTACATGATATTAATGAAGCAATGAAGTTGCACTGGAACTCGTCCAGTAATATGTTTTCTTATTTCCTTAAGGGGTTTGTTTACTCTAGACTTTTTTTTAAACACATCTCGATAGTTTGAGTTCCTATATTCTGTGAAAGTTTTGGCGAAAAATTCTCAGAAATAAGAAAGTTACAGCTTTTTAAACAAACTCCTTGAAAATCGGGTGCCACTGTGTAGCCTTAACTGATGGAGCGGTTTTTAATCTTTCATTAGTTTTGCGAAAAAATTCCATTAATCTCGTCAAAGAAATTCTCTCTGTGTATGGAAAATTATAGTGCTTTTTAAGATTATTATTTTTATAAATAGTTTTAAAGGCAAATATGGACTAGAATTGATCCGTAGAGTAATCAAAATTTAATTTAAAGCGAAGATTTTGAGACCCATTTTGCCGAAAACTTTATAATCAGCATCTTAAAAACGCATCGGTCGACAAAATTTACTCTGTGAAATTTTTTTAATGCATTTCCTATACGAAGCATGTCGTTATGCAACTTTTGTTGCGACTTTTGCAAAAAGAATCAAAACTTTATTTCACAAAATATATTAATATTAAACTTTGAATATTAATACGCATCTTTTGATTGCTATTCCTTCAGTCTATTCGCATTAAAGGCATTTAACGGGACACGCTACTGTACAAACCTTGTTACCCAATAGAATAATGGGTTAAAACATATTTTACACATTATTGCTGAATCATTTTTATGGTACCTTAACAAAAAACGATTTCTTTGTCTATATCGTTTAAAATATTTAAAATCAAATGATATTTTAACCATGATTATCAGTCATTAAACTTCGATAAATAGTACAAATAGTAGACAAGAGAACATAAGCATTCGATAACAAATTGTTATTACTTGTTTGCTTGTACTAAGATAATAGGGGTATTCACTGTTAATAGCAACACCGTTATAGAACGTAGTCTTTCGTGAGCACACACCATTCTTGTAACGTTTAAAAAAAATTATCAACATAATGAATTTTTAAGGAAAATTTTAAATTTGATCTTATTTAAATCCCTTTAAGAACTCGTAGCATCAAAAATTATTTTAGCTAATATACAGAGAATCGATCCCGTGATCTTTAAAAAGATTAAATCTAAACAAATTCGGGTATTTTTCATTTGATGGTGTATTTAAAATAAAGGAATTTCAATGAATGTGCATTGGTATTAGTTAATTCGGTCTCTTCTGATCGAAACAATACTTGTGTGTACGTAGTGTGACAAAACTCCACTTAGCAACAGTTATCGCTGTGTCGACCGTGGCTCAACTCGTTAAGAGATGAGATTACTATGCATAGCTTGATGCTAAGGCAGTGAGTTCGAATACCAGTACGACACCAAAAAAAAAAGTTTTTCATATAGAGCAAATTAACAATATAAAATACTTTGTTCAATTGACACATAAATTAACCACTGAAAAGTCCCAGGAGGGGGACGAAACTGCGGCAGTCTGGTGTATCCCTTGTGTCCGTAAAGATTTTCAATAAAAACGTTTTCTTCTTCTTCCTGTAAAGAGACTAACTTAAGTAATTTTATTCGAATTAAATTGTTGTTTGTCTCAAATACAGAAAATAAATTATTAACGATGGTCATAATTTGATAATTTTGCAACTTAAAGGAAACATGTCAAACTACCTCTTCATCATGAAGAATTCATTTGTCATCCTTATTCCAAGTTGGAAAAAATTGTGAGTTATGAGTCGTCATCTTATGACCATCGCTATATTAAAATTATGCTTAAAATTAGTAATTTGTTTAAAAATGTAAAAAAAAGAAAATTTATCAAATCCCACTACATCTGGGAGAGTCTTAAACAAAAATGATAATGCTTAAAATAGAAATTCAACTTGAATTGTGCCTTAACCCGTTGACGACCATACATTTTTGGTCGACTATATAATTGTGACATATTTGGTCGTCCACTATTTTACCACATTTTAGGGTTAACCTGTTCTTTAAATTCGAAAATGTACCTGGGACTTTTTCTTCATTTGTTTTAAATTTTGTAAAAATTAGCTTACAAAGCTTAAATTTGTGTTTATTTGTTTCCGTTAAAGTTATTATAAATTTAAATTTTTATTTGTTGTCTGTTTCAAATTAAATTTCAAATAAATAATTCATTACTTTTTATTTTTTTTTTTGGTTTGTATATAAAGTTATTAAAATAAAATATATTACAACAATTTGATAAACTTGACACACCCATATATGTCATTCCGACAAGACGTGTTTGTAGTATGTGTGTGTCTACATTTTTGCAGATAAAAAACCAAACAAAAGAGAAAAAAATTAAACTATTTCAAATAACTGAATATGCGACAAAATTCTAACAATTATTTTTAACTGAATCTTATTTGCTTTGAATATTTTTTGTAAGTTGTTTAAATAACATTTGAACATAAAAACAACATTTCATTTAAATGAAAAGTCAGGAGACTTGTTTTTAAGTTAAGTTAAATTTCTTTTTAATTTAGTTTTCTGTTATATTAACTTAAAAATTTATTAAATTTAATTTATCAAGCGTCGGTATAAAGTATTTTTTTTATTTTAATTCATTTTATTGTAATTTTTATTTATTTTTTGTCCTTGGCTGTGAATGTCCCTATTAAATTTGCTTTATAAATTGTAGTTTAAAAAGGTTAAATGCTTGTTACGATGAAAGCAAAGTGCAATTTTATTATTAAATCACGCCAATAAAAATAACATCAAAAGCGTAGAAATATTCGTATATTGCTAGTCAAAGAAGTTTAAAGAAATAAAAATGTGTTAGTTATAAATAATACTGCGTTTACATTGTCTTGAAATTTATAAGAATTTTATTTGAAGACGTTAACGCAGAAAAAGTTGCATTAAAAGAGACTGACAAGGGAAACGTCCCGATAGGTTCTCTCTCAAATCTTAATGAAGTTTGGATATGTGATAAAGAAAGAATAAATAAGGGGCATGTACTTCTTCGCGGCGTGTTTTAGGATTAAAAGGTGGAGTCAAAGTTAAGACATTTTGCATGTCTGAAACTAATGGAATTCAGAGAAAAAAAAATGTTGATACCAATATTGCCTATATATTAGGGTAGCCAATTATTTCAACTTTTTAAAATACGGCTTAAAAATCTCTTCGGAAAAAGTCGCATAAATGCCGAACAACTACAAATGTCGGAAAAAGCTCAGACACCCTCTCGATTAAATTTAATAGCGATTAATATATATAGATATTGCTTTAGCTTAACAACACATCGGTTTTAATTTTGGTTTTTTGTCTACTGAAATTTGATTACTAGGACTCAAATTCGGTTATTACGAACTTAAGGCGTTTGGTACAACTAAACATTAGTTTTCACAACAAAGTTCGGTTAATTCTACTGAATTTTAGTTGCAACACACAAAATATTCAGAAATCGAATGTCAATATCGTTGTACTAACTGAATTTATAAGTTGTTACCATTTAAATACACTTTTCAATTCGGTTGGCACTTTATTTCTCTGTGTGTATGAACTCATTATAGATCAACTGTTCCGTTTGCAACCCGGTACTTTAAACACTATATTTTTTACTGGATAAAGGTAATTCAGTGTTTTTTTTTTGCAGAAAATATTCGTTGAATATTGCCCATTTTAAATATTTAATTGTTTGTATATTAAAACAACATTGTGTATTATGGAGTTTATTAAATATTTTGTGCGATTCATTATACACCATGTAGTTTTAACCTACAAATATTATAATATTTAAGATGGACCATATTTTGAATCTCGACTTAAAAAATATATATATTTCCTGGCTAGTGTAAACGTCACCTTATTAAGTGAAACCAATTGTTGATTTAAATAATTGATTTATTTCTTGCACGTTCACACTAGTCATGATTTTCTTCTTATTAAATAATTTAAATAATGAGGTCATATATTGGCAATATGACTTCACTTTTTAGTTGTTTCAAAAAATCAAAAGAATATATATTTTTTTATTTTACATTAAAACACCATGACTAATATCATGTTTTTTTTTTAATAATTTCATTCATTACTTTCTAATATTAAAAATGATTCAACAACATATTTTATTTTGCATTTTTTTTTTTTCAAAATTTCTAATTGCCAAATATTTTAAAATAAAATTGTGACTTGTATGAAATTGTCTGCTTTATGTCTAACACACATTTTACGTTATGAAGATTGATGACATTTAGTTTCATACTGTGACATAAACAAGTATTAAGATTTCCGTCGTTTGAATTTAAAATTTTTTTTTTTACAAATTTATCAAAATTTCGTGCAGACTTAAATGAAAAAATTGTACTAGTGAATTTAACACATTTAGTTTTTTTGCTTAGAACACACACACATTGTGCTAATATTTGACAATTTTATGACATCATATATGCAAAATAATTTTGAATCTTTTTTTTTTTTGTTTAATGCGTACTAGGCCGGGTCGATTTGTATGGAGGCAAAAAAAATCGCTCAATGTTCAAGGAAAATCGTATTCTAGGGATCAAAATTAGAAACTTTGCCGAAGGAACCATACCTCTAAAACGAATTCTGATGTCCCGACTTTTGACCCGTAGGGTCAAATTTTGAAAAATTCCACTTTGACCCATTTACAGTGCCCCAATCGAATCCAACCCAATCAAATGTAATTTATACATTCATCTGCTAGAGCGTCTTCCGGAGAAGAAATAGAGACCCTTATCTTGGAAAGACTCCTCCTACTTTCTGAAATATCAAAGTAGGCTTTTTCAAAATTTGACCCTTTGGGTCAAAAGTCGGGACATCAGAATTCATTTTAGAGGTATGGTTCCTTCGGCAAAGTTTTCTTATTTTGATTCCTTGAACGTTGAGCGATTTTTAAATCGACCCGCCCTAATGCGTACGCCAAAAGTTTGTGTAAATCTAAAATGTGGAGGTGGGGTCTACAAAAGAAAAGAAATACTTTTAAAATTTGTATAATACTCGCATTATAACACTTTCAATTCTGAAGAAAAATTTATGTGTTAAATGTTTATTTTAAAAATATTTCATATGGTTTTATTTTGACGGCTTCTTTATGTTTATAAAAAGAATATTTCAAACTGCTTAAAAGATTTAACAAAATATTTAATAGTAAAATAATAAGAATTGACTCCTATATGCTAATAAATTTAACTAAAAAATTCTTCTAAATTTTGGGCTTCTAAAACTAAATTATATTTTTGAACCAACCAAAATAAAGAAAATCTGGCATTATTAATAATACATGCAAGAAAATACGAAATTATTTTCAAAAAAAAAAACTTTTCGTTGAATTTACGAAAGTTTTTTGTTATATTGATAGTAATTTTGTATTTTTGGCATGAGGAAAACTTTGTTCGGAAAATTTAAATGGATTGTTTAGCTTAATGTTCGAATTTGAGAAGAATCTGAAAGCTTCTGAAAATTTTTCTTTAATTGCTTTAAAAAAAAATACGTTTTGCGACGGGATCCTAGTGTACATGGATTGCAATGTTTTTCAATACCATTTTAATATGGTTTTTCTATTCTAACCATAATATCTGTAAAAATCGCGAAACCACATTGCATTAAACAAAATGCACCCTTATATGACAGATTTGACATAAGTATCGCCCCAAAAAAAAAAAATAATTCTTCCACTTGACTTCATAATAAATATGAGTCATACCATATTGTATCACATTTAATATACAGTATCGGACAAATCATTTGCAACTATCATACAAATTTCATAATCAGTTCTAAAAAAATACATGGGATTGTGTTATTTTAATTTAAATTTTATTTATATAATAAAGTAAACTTCATTAACAATTTGAAATCAACATTATTTGAATTTTTTCAATATTTCGAATTCTTTGTAACATAAAATGAACATAGTCACTATAGTGACTATGAAGTGTACTTCAGCAAGACAAAACAATTGCAACTTAAAAATATATCATGATTAACTATTTTTTATTTCAATATTTCGTAGCGAAACCCTTATTTTCAATAACAGATTTGCATTGTAGCGGCATGGACTCTATTAAATGATTAATTGTATTCTATGGTATATACCATGTATCCTGAATCCGGTTGAAAAAATCTTCGGTATTATGGACGTTATTCTAATCAATTCTCTGTTTCACAATTGACCGAAGGTTTTCGATCGGGTTAAGGTCCAGTGATTGAGGTGGCCATTACATTACATTAACACTTTGTTTTCTAAACCAAGCTTTTACCACCTTCGAGGTGGGTTTGAAATCGTTATCTTGTTGTAATGTCCATTGTAACGGCATTCCCCACTCAGGATATGTCAACATAACACCCCCAAGGATGTTTCTGTAAACCCATCTATCCATTATACCATTAATACGATGAAGTGGGCCTAACCGATTGGCAGAAAATCATCCCCATGCCATGACACGGCTACCTCCATGTTTCACTGTCTTGACACAAAACTCTTTTTGAACTCGTTTTCCTGTGGGCCTTCTAACATGAGTTATACCATCACTGGTGATAATATTAAATTTTGATTCGTCGCTGAAAAGAACGTTTTTCCACTGGTCCACTGTCCAACTAACATGGTCTTGAGCAAATTGCAGCCGTTTCAATTTTTTACGCTTAGATATGAGCAGCTGATGACATTATTATCGATATTTCGGAATATTTTCCCGACTTGTGTTTTTTTTTCAAATATTTTGCAACTAATGAAAAATGTGACTCTTGACCAAAAAACTGCGAATTTGATCAAAACAAAACATACCGGGTTTTAATCTATTAACAGCAGAAACTTTAGGAGTTGCAATTGTTTTGTCTCGTCAAAACAATAACTATTTGCACATAATACACTGTAATAATGCAAATTCCGGATAACTAAACCCAAAATATCTCTAAAATTGTTACTGAAATAGCAAATACCATGAACTACCAAAAAACTTTGAAAAGTGGGAACAAATTAATTGTACGGACCAAAACTTAAATTTTGAATGTAAGTTGCAAATGTTTTGTCCGATACTGTACATACTTTTTTAATTAAAAAAAAAAAATCTACTAACCTAACCTCTAAAGTATTACACATATTGTGTGTAATTATAATATTCAGTGAATTGTAAATAAATTTCATACAAATAAATGTCAAATCAGCATCCATCTGAGCTGTCAACACTGTAAATGATTAAAACCTGGACTTGGAGTTACAAAATCAGTAGCACTTTTTCTAGCATAGACAACAGATGTAAAAGTTAATACGTTGTAATGAAAGCTTTCAATATTTTTTTTTTTTTTGTAAAATGAGGGTGGTTTTCTAAATAGAGGAGTATTAATGTTTTTTAAAACATTTTGTTTTTTGTCTTTGGTATGGATTTTTTATTTGGTATTTAATTATGTTTGTATGCAATTACATTAGATTTCTTTTCGTTATTTTTGTATTATTTTCAAGTGTCAAATATGACAGCTTAAGTACGTCATTTGAGAGTGTAAAATAAAAACAAAAAAAACATTTTCAGTTGTATTATTGTCGTTGTTTTTAAAAAAAATTGTAAACAAATTATAATCGTTAAATTGAAACAAATAATGAACGATTGATGTATTGTATGGAAATTCAATTATTCACCAGATGTTGTCATTTCAGAGGGTGATTTAATGTTAAAAACTGATGTTTGACTACACTGAGAGATTTATCTGCATGATATCAATGAATTATTGCATTATATCTATGAATTGTCACTGGAAATCGTCCATTGATACTTTTCATTAATTTAATGCAGATTTTCATAAAATTTTATGAAAAAGTTCATATTAGTTATTAAAAATTTCATACGCCTAATGAAAAATGTTCATTGAAACTATGAAGTTTAAAAAATATTTCATTCATATTGTTAAGAAAACTTCATTAGTTCAGTCAAAAAATTTCATTAAAACTAGTGTAAGGAACTCTCTCTGTGTAATGACATTAAATGAGTTTAGGAAAAAGTTAGTCACTACATAAATTTTTGTTAGCTTAGAATTATATAAATTAATACGAAATTTAAAATCTAATTTATTTATTTTTTTATTTTATTAATTAATAATCATATAATTACAAATTACTATTACCCTAAACACTAGCTACTATGGCTTTCGGCGCGTTGTAGCGAAAACAGACCAGGGTCTCTGTTGAGAATCGAACCCACGACCCCCGCACTGATAAGCCAGCACGCTACCAACTAGCCTACCGGGCTCACGGAATCTAATTTGAATTCGATATAAGCTACCACAAACTATACACTCACAATATTATAACAGTAACTGATTGTAGTTTATTGAAAAAGTAATCAGTAAACTTTGTTTTTTAAGGGATATACATTAGGGTGGCCCATTTTTTAGAATTTGATGGGTGCTAGCAAAATTATGATAAAGGGCGTAATTTTTCATACATTGGCCAAATTTAAACAACCTACGACGATGGAAAGAACTTGCGACGCGATTCCAGAACTTGATGAAATGAGTAAAAATTCCATAAATATATAATTTTTAGTTTTTAAAAAAACTATATGTAATGCAAGAGTTGCAAAAGATAGTAAACCTAATAAGGTTAAAATGTCATAAGTTTGCATAATAAAAACTACAAGGACCTCCAAAGTTCAAAAAAGCTAGTAACCAAAAAACTAATTACTTCTTATAAATCCCACCAATATTACTGGTTATAGCGTTTTTAATAAAGTTTTGTAAATCTGGTTTTTAATTTTTGACATTTATTTTTTTAAATGTATTTATGATGCATAGTTTTTATAGTATAAATCGAAAGTATATTAATTTAATTTTAATTTGGTATTCAACACTCCTGCTGATTTTGCATCGCTTCGCAAACATCTGTTCTATAACTAGTTCTCTTAAGCCCGATTCTATGGAATTAACTAAAAAGATAGGCTTTTCTAAGTACTAGTTCAATTTTATAATACCGTATGAAAAAATAACTTTTGGAACTGGCTTCATGTGACACACCACCCGGTTGTCACCACTTTTATAGGATGTGGTTTGTATTGATCCCAATGGTGGTAATTTATAGTTTTATTGTTAATAAAATGATTATATTACAAAAGAAAAACAACAAAAATGTTTTATACTTCTAAATTTTCACAATAGGTCAATAGGATACCAAATTAACCCTCTAACCGGCAAGCCCGTCACCAGGCGGTGTATTTTCAATTGGCCATAAATGCGCCAAATTTTAGTAATAATTGAGTAGTTTATATTTCGATAGAAAACCAAATTTGCAAAATATTTCGTAAAGTAGTTTTATTTTGGTTCAATAACATACAGAATTCGCATAGGACGCCTCCAAAGGGCATAGTCTTACCTTCAATATGTATGGACAGATTATTAGGAAATTTGGTAGAAGGGTTATATTTAGCAGTAGTAGTAGTGATCTTAAGTTTGATCAATATATATTGAAGGTAAGTTGCTTTTTCGGTCAATTTCGCCTTTTTCGAAAAACGAACATCGCCATATCTTCTTAAGAAAAAGCATAAAAAGTGTAATATTTGGACTGTATGTATATCGTAGCAAGAGGAATATGTTATGCCTAAAATTATTTATTTTTATGGATTATATGTTGTGATTCGGTCTAAACCTATTTTGGTCCATATCGCGAAAAGTAGGCAACGAAAAAAAATTTGGTAAAATAACAAACACTGGGTATAAATTGCCGAAGACGGGATATACATTTGATTTCAAAACAAAAACGCTTAGGTCGATTTGAGGGTTAAGTACTTCCAATTCCTATGACAAACACAATTTTTTGACCACAACCACCCACCATTTAAAGGTCATATTTCTTTGGAATAAATTTGTGTTTATAATTTCCAATTACCAAAATTAGCACTTAAAATTGTACAAACAATAATACACCAACGAATATATCAAATTTCATACAGTTTTTTTTTTTTTGGTTCATTCATATCCAATCAGCCACATGCTACAATATAATTTATCAAAGGGGTGTTATATACGACACCCTCTCTCCCTCTACGTTAGGCAATCACATGTGTATAGTACTCTATGAAGAGGGGTGTCATTTGTTATACAAAACATTATTTGTTCAACTCTATAATTACCACACACAAAAAAAATATTCAAATGTTTAATAAGAAGTGACAAAATAAATTGCAATTTCACCAAAAAAAAAGTTTAAATTACAAACAATTAAAATTAAACTACCACCAAAAAAGTATGCTTTAATAATTGTGAAACAAATTTAACTGAACCCCTTTTTATATTGGCACATAAAATAAGGACTCGAAATTTGAACCCACACACTTTTGCTTTATTAATTCTACTTGTTTCGGCTTATTTTTTTTTTTTTATAGATTAAAATCTTATCTTGGATTAACACAAGAACATCATTATTCACACAAAAGCATACTTCTTTGGCCAGACTTTTTGTTTGTTAGAAAAATCTAGAGTATACTTTGAGGTGTTATAAGTCACTTTGAGTCATTGCCTTTATTTGCCAAAAAAAATAAATAAAAACAAGTAACAATATTTTATAAAGTCTATCAAAAGAAAAACTCTTTAAATATATAGAGATAAGGGTGGCTTTTTATTTTTTTTTTTGGCAAAAGCTTTAATATTCACCCTCTATTTAGAAACAATTTTAGTCATGATGATTATTATATTTCTTTTCTACTTGGATAAGGAAGAGGTGTGCCATGTCTACATACCAGTGCATTTTGACACACTTGCAGGAGTTTTAATAGAGATTTATCAGTAATAATACACCGCACTATGGTTTAAACACAGCACTTCTTGGTCAAAATTCTATTTAGCTCACATTGTGGTTTCGTGTCTATGTTGTTTCAATGTAGTACTAAAGACTTCAAAACCACAGAAAGCAGATATTGTTTGTCTTAATATTCATTTATCGTTATAATACTAAAAATAAAGTTGAAGTTTATTAGCAAATCTAGGAAAAGAATAAAAAAAAAAACACGTTTCTTAACTCTTAATTTTTTTGTTTGTGCACTCAGGGAACTCCTGCTGTAAATATTTGTGGTTGTTTGAGTAGTTATACAGTATCTTTATTTTTAAGTGAAAAAATAGTCATTTGTAGAAAAAATTTCAGTTTTGACTGCAATTGTAGTTCACTTAAAAAAACAAACCACATCAAATTGCTGTATTATGATTTCACATTCATTTTATACTGTAGTTTTTCTTTATTAAAAAAAATAAAACATATAAATGTGTGTTTATTTTTTACTATCATGTGGTTAATTTTTACTACAATAGTTAGTCATTTTTTAAACATTAAAAAACAAATGACAATGTTAGTTGAATTTACTGATATGTAGGTCGTCATTTCTTCAAGTGAAATCTCATTTGCTTTTAACTACATATGCAGTGGTATTTACCTACATAGTTTCCAAAGTGTGTTTCAAAGTAAAAAGCTTCTAATATTTCAGTGTTTCATGCAAAACAAAACTAATTGTTTGTTAAAAAATTTAACTTTTGATAGACCTTTAAAAAATTATAGTTATAAGACCGCCTAAAAAACCATAGATTAAGCTCTTAATATTATTTTCACTTTGTCAGACTTTGCAATTTTTAGCAAATTTTTAAGAAAATTAATTTTTACAAGAACACAATTTCCGATTTATTTTAAATCGATGGCGAAATGCTGTACAAAAATTTTACAGATATTAATAGGTATTAATATAATAATATTTAAAAAAATTTCATCCATAATAATGAATCAATATAATCAAAAAAAAAATGTTGGTTTTTAAAAGTGCATTCAAGGGTTAATATTGAAAAACGGGCATAAAAGAAATACGATTTCCATACAAATCCTATTTCAAAGTCCAAAAAAATATTTTTTTTTATTATGGTAATTTTGAAGAGGAAAAGTGGTCTACAAAACCATAGTGTACCGTGCCCAAAACAATGTAAAAGAAATCCTTACAAAAAATTCTTCCCTAACCTATAACCACCCAAAAGAAAAACCTCCCTTTTTTGGAAAAGTTTGAAAAAATAAACTTTTTTTGCCGTTTTATTTTAGCTTGTTACAATTGCATTTGTTAGTTCGTAAACGTATTTTAATGCTAATGAAGTAATTTCATTGTTCGTCTATTGAAATCTAATGCACTTGCTTGTGCCTTTTATAACCCAAAAAAAAAAAAAATTAATGATAGTGGGAGTGTTTGCAGTACAGTTATTTAATTTGGCTAAATGGTGGTTGTTGGTCAAATGGTAGTTGTCTTTAATTTTATGCCATTTCCGGGTTTATTTTTCGAATAATAGTTCGACAAATAAGAAATGATTGAACTAGAAATTAACTTTAATTGTTATAGGAAAAAGTTTTTTTTTTCTAGGAATTAATTTGACAGAAAACTATTAAAGCGTTTAATTAAAAGTAAAACAAAAATGATTTGAAAGAAGTGTGTCAAAACTTATTTTTGGAAGAGGATAATTTGTATGATAAAAGGTATATATCTACTTTGTAAAGTCTATTTAAAGGTTAGAGTGTCTCAAGAGAATTATTTTCAATTGCCCGAAAAAGGAAATATCCCGTGAATGGTTGAAGTTAGACTTATTACAGACTGGTATCATTTGAGATTAATGTGTGTTATGCACACGTATTAAATCACTTAA
This sequence comes from Delia radicum, assembly GCA_021234595.1. Taxonomy (NCBI): domain Eukaryota; kingdom Metazoa; phylum Arthropoda; class Insecta; order Diptera; family Anthomyiidae; genus Delia; species Delia radicum. Next base: position 226,583,496 of record CM037854.1, read on the forward strand.
CTGTTTTAAGTAACCTAAGGCGAATGAGGAGTCGATTGCCCTCAAAGGGCATATCCCCTGCCTGGTTAGAGCGGGACTTATCGCAGAATTATTGAGTACAATTTTCCATTGATGTAGATTAAGCGGCGTCAATTATATTGAAATAACCCCTATGGGGAATGAGGAGCCAATTGTCCTAAAAGTGATTGGTTAAAGAAGGACTTATCACAGGACTGGTATAATTTAATACTGAAGTGGGTTAAGCAGTCTCAATTGTCCTAAACTTACCAATCCTGTGACTGGTAAAGGGAGGACATACCACTTAACCAGAATGCTTATTAACAAGAAAAAGCCAGTTGACCAGAATTTTACCCATTGGAAGCTGTTTAGTTTTCATTTATTTTATACGACACTTACCTTTTGTGACAGTCTTGTTGTATGTCCATCTTTGGTTAGTCCTGTGGCATGCCACTATGTGGTTTAAAGCAGGACAAATGACCCCTTCCTATGACAAGCCAATGTTAAAGTTAGCAGTTTTTTACATAGGGTAGGGTTTAACAGAGGACTGGTTTTTGGCACGAAGGGACCGATCCTGTGGCACACGCAGAACCGGTCCCATTCCCCATAGGGACCTTACCCTTCGCTGATGGCTTTAACAAGCGCTGAAGACTTTATTTTTATCTCTCAATATTTTTTAAGAACTTCTTTAATATAATTATAATTTCTTTTTTTTTTTGAGATTTGTGAATTACGCTCTATTTTTATTATTTTAATATTTTAGGAATTGTTTAATTCTTCCACTTTTTATCTCTTAATTCAAAGATACTTTATATGAATTTAAATGTACAACGGTTGCGTGAAAATTCGCCTTGTAAACCTCTTTTAACTTTATAAATTGTTATGAATAGACACTTTATACTATACTAACTATGCTATAAATATGATTTAAAGGTATTTTTCAAATTCACTTGTCTCGCTTAAACGTTCTTTAAATTTAAAAACTTTTCGTTACTTTAGACTTTGTAATTTGTTTGTTTTTAAAGTTTTGTATATAAAGCATTTTTTTTTAATGATAATTGTAAATTTCATTTTATATTGGAATTTAATTTTGAATTTTAATTTTTTTATTGCAATTTCTTAATTTTAATGTAATAACTATATTTCACCTCAAGTACTTATACTGCCCTCTAACTAGCTTTGTTATTGCGGTGTTTTCTTTTGCATTAAACACACACGCAAAAAATATAACTTTGCTGTTAGCCAGCGAACTTACACAATAGGAATATAACTTTGTATTGCAAATTTTTTGCATATAACCACGTGATAGGCAATTCTATATTAATAATAAAAATCGCTTTTTCTGATCACTATGAAGTGCAATTTCAAAACAAGCATTTTCTTCGCGTTTTTACAATTAAAGTTGCATTACTGTACCAAAATTATTGCACAACATTTTGCTATTTATGTTATGTGCTTATTGTTCCTCGAATTTTGTTGCCCATATCGCGAAAAACGCAAAAATCTTTTTTGCTATCAATCATCCGCTAAACAGTAAAATTTTAAAACTTTTCTGTCATTTGAGATCAATAGGTATAGTTAAAGTGTAACTACTTTTATTTTAAGTGTATTTTAACAAACAGAAATGTGTCAAACTTCAAAAAGATTTATGGAGCAACTTTTTTTAAAAACCGCGAAAATATTATGTTGCGTATCACTATATTTTTTTATTGATTTTACTTTGAGGTAAACAAATAATTTTGTGTTTAAAGTAAAAACCGAAATAAAAAAATTCCTTAAGGTGAAAAACATTTCTTACAGTGACTGTAATATCATTTACATCCATAATTTTAAGGTTATGCTGGATAATTTATGAAAATTTTCATGTTTTCTATAAAGGGTCCGCCAAATAACTTTTTTTTTTTGAAAATGCTATAAAAAAACTACTGAATATTTTCTCAAATTTCTTTTTTTCTTTAAAAGTACAATCCTTCCGCTTAATAATGGAAAATAATTTCATTGAAATGGCTGCCTCGGCTGGCCATGCAGTAGGCTACACGATCGGTCCAATTTTTAAGCACATTATCGATTGTGTGGAGCTGTATTTCACCAATGGCTTCCTGTTCCGTCCTGTTGAAAACAAATGTTTCTAATATCCTCCTCTTCAATTTTTGTGAACAAAACTTCGTTTAACATGGCCCGATAACGATCGCCATTGACTGTAACGGCCACTCCTTGCTCATTTTCGAAGAAAAATTACAATTTTCGCACACATTCTGCAACATTACCATGATTTTCAAAGTAATGTCGCAATATTTCCCAGCGTTGTTCAAGCGTATACACAACCATATTCGTTCAGCGGAAGGATAAAACTAATTATCTGTCAAATCAGACATGAGCTAAGTGTTACCATTCACGAAATAAGCACTAGTTGAAAAAAAAAAACGTTAGATGGCGGACCCTTTATATTTTCACTTTCACTTTTAAACTACCTGGCTCTTATTTAAGGAAAAACTGTTAGGGCAATAAAAATCATTTTGAGTAATCCCTCCCATCTATTGGGGTTGTGAGGGTGATTTAAATATACGGATACCATTAGATCGATTCAGTATTTTCAAATGCTACAAACGAAATAACAGTCTGTTTTTAACCCTTCTTCATAGTTGAGTGGAATGGTCTAAACGCGGAAAGAGCAACAAATGTATAAAATTATTAAAAATGCAACTGACTTCAATTAATCGCTCAATAAATTTAAATTATATTTTCAATTTAACCACACACATTTCGAATTTAAAAAATATTTCTTTTTAATCTTCTGCAATTATTTATAATCATTTAAAATCTGTTTTTTTTAATATTTCATATGCCATTCCCATTTCCATACCAAATTCATTCCCTTCATGCGGTCACACTATTAACCACACATGTGTAAACGATAAATTTCGTAATTTACACTCTACACTTTACACACCAAATTATTTACTTGCTGATGATGATAATTATGCCAAAAGTGTAAACAGAATTATGGCCATAATCCAAAAAAAAAAAAAAAATAAACTGAATTTTTTTTAGCGTACAGTAGCAGTGCCTGCATACATTATTTAAAATTTTTTTAAAATATTTTATTTCAGTTTTTTTATTTTTCATTTGTTTTATATATAGAAATTTAATTGGTTTATGTTTTTAAACTTATGAATGATTTTTTTCGCCTTCTTTAACACTTAATATTAATATTTTAGTACATTGTAAATGGGCAAGAAGAAATTGCGTAATGGGTTATGGCCTCGCAAGACGGCCAATATTTTTCTAACTTTTAGCAGAAATGGGAAAAATTTATTAGGATCTTTAAAAAGAAAACTTTATATTTGATTCCAAACAAAAAATAGTTTACAAAGAAAAAGCTTTATCAAATTCATAAAAAGCTTTATCATATTTATGAAAAGCTTTCAAAATTTTCAGCCAATCAAACATTAAGTCTTATATTTGTAACGTTTTACAAGATTCAAATTTTTACTAATATAATAAAACGTTTGATAAATATTTTTATGAATATAAATAACCAAAAACTGATAAAGCTTTTCATAAATATGAGAAAGCTTTTTCTAATAACATTAATAACAACGTTTCGTTTATGTTACAGAAATTATTTAAATGTAATTAATTTTTTATTTTAGGTAAACATTTTTATTTTAAAACGTCTAAACCAAAAGCTTTAACTTGTATTCTATTTTTTTTAGACAAAAACGCAGAAAAAAGCAAAAACTTTACCTAAATATGTTCTATTATATTATGTAAAAAAATGCTATTCCCAAAATATGGCCTGTATACCCTTATTCGCATCCTCTATTAAAATCAATTTTTAAAAAAGCTTTTTATAAATATAAGAAAGCTTTTGAAGCTTTGAACATTAATAACATTTCTTGTAGTTATCTAGCACAAATTCGTTAGGTGCAGTTAAATTTTAATTTTAGGTAAAAAAAATGTATTGAATTTGGAAGAACTAAAACGAAAGCTTTCAACGTTTTTTAAAAATGATTTTATAATTTGTAAAATAATGCCGTTTACTTAGGTTCAGGTGTATTATCATATATGATTTTATAATGTTTCTGTATATTTGCTGCTATATATATCACAGTTTATATACCAACAGCCTGGACATTATGAAATTATGGCAAACAAATTTATGGGTTTTTAATTGCATTGACTTTAGCCGCGGGTACAACTGTGAAATTATATATTTTGTACTAAAAGTTTTTTTTTTCAAATAAAGTGTTGAAAACAAACTACTACAATAAATATGATTTAATACACAAACGTGAACTAATAAATTACAATATTGTTAAAATAACATAAATTAGAAAGAAATTATATAATTGAGTTAAAAATTTATTTAATGAAAAATAACTGAAATTTAATAAAAAAAAGAAATTAGAAAAATGGATTTTAAACAATTTGCACAATTTAATCAAAAAAGAGATTATGTTTAAATAGAAATGTGAAAGTGAAAGTGTTTTTTTTTTTTGTTTATAAATCGAGCTGGATTTTAGCTACTAGGGGATCGTAAGCGGGATCAAAAGTACTTTTTATCAACGCATTTCCTTAATAAACGCAAGTGTTTTCTTTTTCGCTTACGATTATCTGAAAAATAAGTCATTGCATGATTATATTTTAGCAAATAAAAAAGTCATGACTGAATTTTTAGGTCCTTGTAAGCGTGAATAGACATTTTCGTACAAAAATTATGACTAAATTAAAACCAAATTTTTTTGTAGTTTTTCCCAAAATATATTCAATTAAACATATTATTTGAAATAATAAATCAAGTAATTAGATAATGGCTTAGCTTTTAGCTATTAGTAAACGAGATTAAAAGTACTTTTTACCAATGACATTTTTTTAATAACAAAAATGAAAAATAAGTCCCAACTAAATTATATTAGGGTATGTAAAAAAGTAGTAACTGATTTTATAGCTACTTGTAAGCGTGAATAGAAGTATTTTCTTTTATCTACATTAAGTCTTAATGCATTTTTTGCATTTGCATTTATATGCCTAGACGATTTTTAAATATGAATATTATAGAAGACAATAAAGCTTTTTAAATTATTAAAATGCAATATTAACTCTCAGATATATAGCTGTTCAAAGTGCGCAATGTCTTAATTTTGTATTAAAAAAAATCCTAAAATTGTATTGAAAAAATCCAAAATTTTTGATTTTTTAAAAAAATCGTAAAAATATTTAACTTTTATGTCCAAAGAAACCGAAACTTAATTTGATATCAAAAATTCTGTAATTTAAAAAAAAATGTTAACTTATTTAAATGCATTCAAATATTGCAATTGAAATACAAATGCATTTTTAGAAAGTAGCGATAATTTTTAGACAACAGATCGTACAAGTAGACAACTGTAGCTTTCAGGAACTTTTTAAATTTTTGAAGTAGTCCATCTACTCAACAAAATATGACTCTTCAAAGTTCACTACTTTTTTAAATTTTTCAAAAACGAAAAACGTTTATAAAATCGCGAGTTTTTCAAACTTCAAAAATCTAAAAGCGGGATTGTCTTTATGGCTCCACAATTTTAAGAAAATCCGAACACCCTTGGTCAGATTTTTGGCGATTTCTTTTGAAGTTAATAATATATTTTCTTTATACTATTTATATAAATACACTCTAAAAATGTTAGTAATTTTACTATTATAAAATGGGTAAATTTTTGTGTTATATAACGCTTAGTTAGTAAATTCAAACACAAAATGCGTGAATATATTTTATACACACTTTTATATACATAAGTACACATACAATGTAATAATGGCCATAATGTGTTTATAATTAAGCATTTTGTGTCTGAAATTCGTCTTTTTTTTGATTAATTAAAATTTTTCGTACAAATTTTGTAAATGTATTATTTTTAATAGTACTAAAAGCATTGTCATTCACAAATTAGAAAAAAAATAATAATATAAAAAAAATATATTGAATAAAAAAAAAACGTACACATAAATTGATTTTATCATCGAACTGAATAATTGTTTTCAAATAAATCAAGTTTTACTGGATATAGAGATGTAACTTTGTCTTGAGCAATTATTTGTATTAGTGACAATATTCCTTTTATCTGCCCCTTAGGCTAATGGAAGAAGTGGTAATAACGGCGACAGAATTTTGGACTTCATGTCTATGATACAAATACATCATGAAGTTCCTAGATTGGCTATGATAAATCAAAAAACATCAAGTTCTGTCTAATAGTAAAATATATGCCCATGGGTAGATATATGTATGTGCAATTGGCTGCCTCGTTAAAAGATCAGCTATACGAGCCTGAAACTTTCATTTGGAAAAACAGCCTCAGAACCAGAGGCTTTTTATATGAAAACATACATTTGAATTTATTGCGTTTTTTAAGTAAAAAAGTCCTCAGTAATAAAAATAAAAAATAAAATACCCCCGAAACTAATTAAACATTTCTCAAAATCTTGATTTTTTTCTTTATGATTTACATTTAGGTATAAAAATTGCTAAATCCATTTATATAATTTATATAAGAAATCATTATAAACAAAGCTCATATAAGTTTATTATTTTCAAAAAAAACATTACTTTTAACATATCGGTGGTATAATTACGCATTTTTGTGGATTTTTACGCATTTTAAATTGCATTTTTAGACATTTTGTGGGCATATTTACACATTTAACATGTTTTTTACACACAAATTTTGTAATTCTATATATAAATTTTTAAATTTCATTTAAACTTTTACGCATTTGAAATGTAATTTTACATATTTTGTGTGCACTTACATGTAATGTATGTATTTATTTTCATTTACGCACAAATAGTAAATTTACCCAACTTATAGTAGGAGTACAGTTTCCTACTATAAGTAGGGTAAATTTCAACAGAAATTAATTAGAGTGCATGTAAATTTTTTTTTTATATAATTAACTTTAACTTTTTCTACTTCTACGACGATATTTTTTGAATCTACTTTTAAATCAACAATATTCAGAAAGTTAGTTTTTTCCTGAGTAAAATGAAATGAAACATGTTTTGTACATGTTTTTCCATACATTTTTTTTTTTCACCAAATCACATATTTTGCTCAAAACACATAAAGAAAACCAAGTAGTGGAAAAACCAGGTAATTTTATTTTAGATACCGTTTAAAAATTCAAAATCGGCTAAAAAGTGACTGAGTTACAAATGTTTAAATGCGCCAGTCAGTTTTTATCGTTATCTCGAAAATCTTAGGGTATAGGGCAAATTTTCAAAACTGTTTTGTAATACACTCAACTAGACTCACGACCTTTACTAGGTCATTTTACGACTGAATTTTCTGTGTAGCACAGTGTTATTCTTTCTCTCTCTAAATTTAAACAAAAATTTATGAATTTTTTTCTACAATACGTTTTACCATTGTCAATTTTCATTTTTATCTTGTCTATTTTGACATCCTTATGACCTATTTTTGGTATCCAGAATTATCAAAATGGGTTTGTTTTTTGTGTCACACATTAACGACTGACTAGAAGGCATATATTTTGCCATCATGTTTTGCATAATGTATGAATATTGAATTTGTACTACTTTTAGAGCAGATTTGACGTTAATGTTAATATTCCATATTACAAGCATTCAACTCCATCCTAGCTAGCATTCATATACAGAAGCATAGTAACATGGCAACAAAGTGCATATTAAAATACATACATGATTTGTCTGTCTGCTGTTGCTCGCTCAGCATCCAAATAGTCCTGTTTCAGAAAATGTTTATCTTATGAGCAGTATGTGTCATTTTACTATCACAGTTATGTGCTCATTTTATGTTTCATGAATTTTTAACGAGTAACTTAAGAATATAAAATAAAATCTTACTTTTATATGTTAAGAAAAACTTCATCTTTAATCTTTTCACCTGAGATATAAGGAAGAAAATATTGAAAAACAAAAATTTTTAAAAAAAAGTAAAGTTTTAGTTCAATATGGGCTTTGTTTAAGTTTAGTGTTCGTTTCATTAAGTTAAGTTTAAGTATAGTTTGAATTTAGTTTAGTTTTGATTCAGTTTGAGTTTGATAATACAGAAATATTGACAGAATTTTTGGAAAAAAAGTAAGTTTAGTGGTTCGATATACGTTTATGTTCTAGTTATAGTTAAATTTTAGTTGGATATCAGTTTGAGTTTAGTTCAGTTTTAGTTTAATTCAGTTTAAATACAATTTCAGTTCGCTCTAGTTTGTTTTTATTTCGATTCGGTTTGAGTTCATTAACAGTTAAGTTCAACTTAAGTTAACTCCTGTTCTAGTTTAGTTCAGTTTTAGTTAAATTTTAGTTTAAGGTCAATTCATTTTGAATTCTGTGTTGGCTTTAGTTCAATTTCAGTAGTTAAGTTCAGTAAAGTTCAACTTAAGTTAACTCCTGTTCTAGTTTATTTCAGTTTTAGTTAAATTTAGCTCAATTAAATTTAAGTTAAGGTCAATTCATTTTGAATTCTGTGTTGACTTTAGTTCAATTTCAGTAAATTTTTTGTTCTTCATTTCCGTTGAACTTAGTCGAAGTTCAGTTTTATTTTTTTCTGAGTTTTCTGTTTTCCAGTTTAATTTCAATCCAGTTCCGTTTTAATTCTGTTTTCGTTCACGTTTCATTTAATAATTTCTCTTCAATTTCATCTCATATTTAGTTCATTGACTTTTATTTAAAATTAATCATGCTGTATTCAATTTGGCTTTATGTTGTTTTTGGCAAAATCGTATATATTTTTTTTTTCGAAAATGTTGTTGTATAATATTTATCTTTTTGTTGTCATTTCTGTTGTTTTTTTTCACTTTTTCTTATGAAATTATCAAGCCAGCATAATTTTGAATTTTTACCGCAGTTCAAAAAAAAATCCAGATAACTCTAGTGCAGCAACCTACACTTCCGTTTTTTTAAGAAGCAATAACAAAAAAAAAAAAAAATTGCACTTTTTGTTGTTTTTATAAGAGGTGCTACTTAACAGTTTTTAAAATAATGAAATCTTTTTTGAATAAATTTAAATATAAGCTTTATGCTATAAACACATAGACCACAGCAGGCTACAGAGCTACACGACTACAAATGCCGTTCACTGCAATCATCACCGTGTGGTCAGCTACTTATTATTTTGGAAACGACAGCAACATAGTACACAGCTGTTTTTTATACAAATGAATTTTTATTTCAGTAGTGCCAATTACATCTTTTTTTTGCTTTATTAAAATAGAACAACATGCATGGTTGTAGACACGTATATAAAGTTGACTTAAAAATACAATTACTTATTTATAATGCATTATTATAACGTAAAAATAAATTTATCTAACCCCTCTTGAATATTAATGCAATTATAGCATTTAATGTTGCAACGTTTTTTGTGTTTAACAATATAAAATATTTTTAAGCACTAGTTTGCTACATATTATTGTCAACACTATTTTTGTTTTGTAGCCAACAAAAATAGAAATTATCCTAAGTTGACTACAGCGGCAAAAGTAGTCGGGTAGCCGTGTAGCTGTGTTGGTGCCAAAATAATCGTTTTCATATAAACGTGTGTATTTTATTTTTGACAGGCTGTAGTCGTGTAGCTGCAGTCGTCTATGTGTTTATAGCATTATACTTTTTATAAATTTATATTTGAGAATTTTATTTGAAGGCGTTGTGGTGTAATGGTTAGCGCGTTGGACTTTTATACAGAAGGTCCCGGGTTCGATCTCCGGTGCCGGCAACATCAAATTAATATGTATGAGTTTTTTCTATCCCTCATACGTATCGCAATGTCCACCTTCGGTGTCCCCATAGCAATTAACCCCACCGAAGTAAAATAATGAATCAGGGCTATGAACCAAAAAGCTTCAATAAGTTCGCCAACTCTCCATCAGGTGGCGAGCAACAACTGTTCTAAGACTTATCATCTCGCGCAATTACAGTGTTGCCATGTCTGAAGCCCTTCATCTTTCCCCACCTTTCATCTCTATACTATCTCTTTCCAAAGAAAGCAACACACTTAATATAGGAAGTATTTCCTGAGTGTTGCTAAGTTGAAAGTTTTTTTAATATATAAAACTAATTCTGAGTATACCGCTGATGGGTTCTATTCGATTGTCATAAAATTTGGATATGTGATATAAGGGACAAAATAAATAAAAATATGTACCTTTTCAGCTGTACAATTTGTCTATAAAGGGTTAAAATTTGGGGTATTAAAGTCCGTTATTTAAGTTTTTCAGCTTCTTGCAAAAGCACTGAATATGCAAATTTGGTATCAAATGAATGGATAACCTTTTCGCTAGAGTACAAAAATAGTGAACAATTTAAAAACAAGAAAGTTTCGAACAACTTTGAAACCTTTGAAGGTATGTTTTATACACCCTGAAAACAGATTGGTTGGAATTCGGTCAATACCATTAAAACTTATTTGATTGCCAAACATTGATTAATGAAGCAAAAATACGGTGTTGGAAGTTAAAAAGAGGGAAAAGGAACTCAAAAGCAATCCTGTTCTAAAAAAGCAATGTGGCTAGTAATTGTGTACAGTAGAGACAACAATTGATTTAGTGATAACAAAAAAAAATAATATAAAAATTTATACAATCTATCAAATTTAAAAAAATATAATGTGGATCAAATGAGGTAACTGGTTTCGCAACCAACTAAGCCATTAACTTAATGATTTCAGTATATCGAACCGAATTGTGGATTGCATTGATTATTGACGCAGCTAATGATTGGTATTGTCAAACGAATTTTGGACTATGTTGGTTTTCCTAACAAAATACTTTAATTCAAATTTGCCACTCAGCATTTCTAAGTATTTGTGGTGCAGTGGGTAGAGAGCTAGCCTTGTATTCCGAACTTACGAGTGCAAATCTCGAAAAATACAAACACAAAAAGAGTTTTTAATTAAAATAAAATATTTTAATGTTTAAACAGCAAATATGGCAAATAAATTCAAAGTGCTTATGGCGCAATCAGTAGGACAGAGGACTATTAATCTAAAGACCACGGTTCAAATCCAGAAAAGTCAACAACGTTTTTTAGTTTCAAAAAAATTTTGTGAAACAGTAATATTTATGTAGAATACAACATTGGAATTTAAGTGCATATTTTAAGAATGGCGCCTAAAACATTATATTTTAATTAAATTAATTCGGAAATTAAAATAAAAAAATCGATTCGGAGTAAAATACATGAATGCCAATGTGAGAAAGGATAACTTCAAAGCGTTAAAGTTTTAATGTCGGGAATAAATTTCTCTAATAGTTTTCAATGGAAAATGAGTTCAAGGTTTCTATTGCGAAATGTCTTTTCATAAGTTTCAAAATTCCTCAGATTTATGCATGCCAATACCATAAGTTCTCTAGGTTCAGAGGAATTTTTAATAGATATGGTTCTCGAAATGTAACATTTTCTGAAAAATTTGTTTCTGAGAATTAAATTAATGAATTAATTCTTTCCTGGATCTGCTCTAAAAACATTAGGAAAACAACATAAACAGCGGTATGAAAATGTTAGAAAAAGCGCACACAAAAACAAGAAAATGCTAAGCAAAACAAAACACAAAAATCGAGAAAAAAAAACATACAAAATTAATTTCCCTAAAAAAGAAACTAACTTGTTTGTCGCAATGAAAATATGCTGTTAACAGATGACTTGATGTTAACTGGAAAGTTGATATAACATAATGTTAATAATACAGTTAAATTACCCTGTTGAGTTACAGTTAAAATTTCCCTTGTTTAGCATGTGCTAAGTGTGCAACAGGCATGGAAAATTAAGTACTTTAGTACTTTTTTCAGTCCTTTTTCATCCTCAAAAGTACCGCAGTACCCCCGCGAGCCATTTAGTACCTTTTCATAATTTTTCTCTTTTAGTGTTTTTTTATTCAGTTTCATTTCAACACCTATAATTTGTATAACATTGGCAACACTTTCTTGTGATGGTATCGAAATTAGACTTTTCACATCACTAAAAAAAAAAATGAAAAATTTATCGATATTAATACTATCTCTAACAGAGCGCTTGCATTTGACAATTTGCTTGAAAAAAATATAAAAAAGCAAGGGATTTTTACAAAATACAAAGAAAAAAACAAAATCTATCTATCAATGGAGTCCACAACTGATGGGTAAAAATAAAAAGCTTTTAATAAAGTTACTCGGTTAATAACATTTATATTATTTTTAGAAAAAATAAGAAGTATGCGGCAGGATTTCGTGAGGAATGGAAAGAAAAATTCCCATGGCTGGTTAAAGAAAAAAATGGAAAAAAATGCAACATATGTAACATTAACATTTCTGGAGGATTAAGCCACATAGAACGCCATGCATCCCGAGAATGCCATTTAAAGAAATTAAATATTGCTAAGAGTACTCCTAAAATAAATGCTTTTTTGGAAAAAACCACAAGTTGCCCTTCCACTGATTTGGCAAAAAAATTGGAAATTTCTCTGTGCTTATTTGTGGCTGAGCACAATGTGCCATTTACAATTTTGGATCATCTTAACTGCATCATCAAGAATGGTATTCCGGACTCCCAAGTGGCTAAAAAATTTTTAATAAATCGGCACAAAGCCCAAAAACTTATTACTTCCGTTACTGGACCGGAGAATTCCAAATCTATTTCCAAATTTTGTATTGAAAATTATTACTCAATGGTTGTAGATGAAAGTACTGATTGTTCAGCTTCAAAAAACTTAGCCATTGTAATAAGAATTTTTGATGGCAAGTGTCGGGACCGATTTTTATCTTTAGAACCTTTAGCTGATTCAACTGCCCAGGGCATCACTGACAAGATAATCGAAATTTTAAAAGAAAATAATATCCCATTAAAAAATATGGTGGGTTTCACTGCTGACAACTGCGCAGTAATGATGGGGGCATTAAACGGAGTGCAAGCCAAATTGAAATTGGCAATTCCAAATTTATTTGTTAATGGTTGCATTTGCCACATTCTCAACTTGGTTTCTTGTGCTGCATTTTCCTGTTTACCAACAGAAATTGATAAATTAATGAAGGAAATCAGTTACTATTTTTGCAATAGTCCCAGCCGAAAGGATGACTTCGTTAAGTTCCAAGAGTATTTTGGAACAGATGCTCATGTTATTCTAAAATACTCTGCAACACGTTGGCTTTCCAGACAGGAAGTTGTTGATCGTTTTTTGGAGCAGTGGGAACCACTTAAATACTATTTTAATTTAAACAATTTCGAAAAAGGAGAAAAATCTGAAAGACTTCAATTTATTGGATCGCAAATATTAGAACCCGAAATGAAAATGCATTTTATGTTTTTGTCATACATTTTGAAAATAGTCAATAATATCAACCTTGAAATGCAGTCTGAGGAAGCAAGAATCCACATTTTATTACCAAGGCTAACATTTTTATTTATGCAAGTGGCACGAAATTTTCTTAAAAAAGATGTTTTGGAAAGTACAAATGTGGAAAATATAAATTTAAATGATAATCATCTAAATTTAGATGAAGTATATTGTGGAACAGAAGTGGAACTTTTAATTGAAACGAAAAATGTTGATAAAACTACTGTTTGTGAATTTAAAAACAACATCATCAAATTTTACATTAAGTTTTGTGATGCATTAAGAACAAAATTTGATTTCAATAACAAAATGCTAATGATGCTCAATAATTTTACTCCGGAAAATGTGATATCTGGAAACACAAACAATATAGTCTCATTATTGGTCAAATTATTTCCAGAGGAACAATCCAATTTCGAAGATATAAATTTACAATTTAGAGCGTTGGCTGATCTTCCTGAACTTAAAGATTTGAAAAACAAACAAATTTGCAGCTTCTGGAACACTGTTAGCGGCATCAACAATGAGTTAGGAGAACATATGTTTCCCGATATATCCCGTATTGCTGTTGGTATTTTATCAATCCCCCATTCGTCAGCAAATGTTGAGCGCATTTTTTCTATCCAAAATTCCACAAAAACCAAGGAAAGAAATCGTCTGCAAGTACAAACTCTTTCTAATTTGATAAAAACAAAGGATCTGTTAAGATCAAACGATACTTGCTGCTTTAATTACAAGGTTTCTAATGATCTTTTAAAGAAAAATTAGATTAAAACGTTAGATCTCATATGCCTTTTTATATCATTACTTTAATTCTTATGACTGAATTTTTTTATATTTGAGTTTTTTGATTAACTTATGTACCTAATCAATATTTCAGAAATTTAAAATTTTTGATTTGTACATTATATATTTATTTTTATGCATTAATAATTAATTTTTGTTGAGTTTAAATCGTTTGTAATAAATAAAAATAAAAACAAAAAAATAATGTGTATGACCATTTGGTACGAAAAAGTACTTTTTTAGTCAGGTTTCAGTACTTTTTCTAAAATCGGATTTTCCATCCCTGGTGTGCAAGTAAAACAACCACTTTTTTTGCAAATGTATATACAGTAAAACCCTGTTAAGACAAACTCCGAGGGACCAAAAAAAATAGTTCGTCTTAAGCGAGGTTCGTATTAAGCGGGTTTTTTTTTAACGATAAAAAATATGTATTTATTAAAACAAAAACAAGATTTTTACATAAATAAAAAATAAAATTAGCATTTCATGCATTCACAATTAAAAATTTAATAAAAATTCTTCATTTAAAAAAAAAAAAAAAATCTGTTTTTTTTCTGAATGACTGAATTAACGATTTTATTCGTTATAAGTTTTTCTATTACCAAAATATGATTGTCAGCTTCTTCGGCACACGATATTGTTCGAATATATCACTTGACAAATTTTCAACATCGGCAGGATTAACAATTTTCAATATTTCTTCACCTGATAAATATGTGACGTCAAAACATTAGCATCTATATCTAGAAAGTCATACACGGATATGAAATTCATATTAGGTATATTCCATTAAACGGATAAAGAGTGTACTAAACATGGTAATTTGTATGAAAACGAGTTTTTGGGACTGCTTAAAACAGTTCGTTATAACCGAGGGTTCGTGTTAACCGAGTTCGTATTAAAAGATGTATTTTATATGAAAATTGTTGCCAAAACGTCGGGACTTTTAAATTAGTTCGTATTAACCGAGGGTGCGTCTTAAGCGAGTTTTACTGTAGTATTATGCACTGTATATATATTTCACTGACGCTGTTATTAACATTTATATATAATGTTAACTAACATTATTTGATTTTATTTAATTATGTGGTTGTGATAAAATTTCCCTTCAGTTGTATTTTGTCTTTGCTTTAGTACGGTTGCTAGAGAAACTGCAGAAGTTAGTTTTTAAATATATTTTTTACGTTTTTACGGGGTTTTATGGGTTACGGTGATTATTTACGTAAACAATATAAAAAAGTTATACAAAAAACAAAGGGAATATTATGAAAAAATATAAAGTTAAACAAGTTTAAAATATAAAAAAGTTAATTAATTAAAAACAAAACTTAAATAACTAATTTTGCAAAACAAATATTAAAACAATCTATTAAAATTTGCAACAAAAAAATGGATTATGTCACCAAAAAAAAAAATAATTTATACAAATTAAAAATTTAAATTTCAGTTAATCACGATGAGTGACCTGAAGATAAAATAATAAAAAGTTAATAAAAAAAAAAAATACAAACAAATTTAAAAATGTTAAATATATTATATTAATGTTTATTAGTCACAACACAATTTTGATAGATATCAACAATCATTAGCAAAAAATATTCAAAATGCAAATATCCAATGAAACTTGAAAAAAAAATATGTCATCTTTTATAATAGCAACAAAAAATATCTCAATATTTAATAAAACCAAAAACAAATATAAATTAATTAAAAATACAAAAGTTTAATAGATAAAATCTATAGAAAACAACAACACACCAATTCTGAAAAAAAAAAAAATCTGAAAACTAAAATTTTTGCAACAAAGTCATAAATAAATCTTAATAAAAATCTGTCTTAAAATTAAATAAATCTTTAAATAAAATTCTTACAAAAAAATCAAAACAAAAATATTTATGTGAAAAAAATCCTAAATATTTTATAAAATTTTTAAAATACTTTAAAAAACGTAAACAAAAGTTTTTTTATATAGGTAGTATAGAAAAAAACATAAACAGTGCTAAGTGTTTATAAATTTTCTGTTTTTAGTTTGCAAATATTATTTTGATTTTAAATATAAATTATATTTAAAAAAAAAAAAAAAAAAACTACATCATGTTGGCAGTTAAAAATTTCTTTTTACCTGAACGCACAAAAGCTCCCGACACACCACAGCGTTTTTCACGCATGCCAGAAGCTTTTTTACGCAGCATACGTCGAAGATCATTGCGAGTTAAACGCGCTAAAAGTCTAGTCGTTCCCGATAGGGAAAAAAGGAAATCAGGTGAGGTAGTGTTGCTTTTGTAGCAAAAAAAAAAAAAAAAACAAAGCATTTAAATATCAAATATTTTATTGTAAGTTTAGCTTTAAAAACTAACGAGCTTTTTTAAAAAGCAAGCTTTGAAATGAAGATACAGCTTAAGCTTTTGTCCTTAACTCTTGATTAATTGTCTTTTACCCTTAACTACAGCTTTTTGATATCTTTAACGTGGATTATAAACATAGATTTTAAAAGCTTTCAAGTTCTTTACTTTTTTAAATGGTGTTGCTAGTATTCTATAAAGTATTAAAATAAAAAATAATTTTAAATTAAGATTTTATAAATAGTGAGCTTTTAATAATCAATTGTCCTTAACTCTTGATCAATTGTCTTTAACTCTTGATTATTGTTTTTTAAAGTAGATTTTCAACGTTCAAGTTCTTTACGCTGTCTTTGCCATTCGATATGGCTTTGCTAGGACATTTTCTATAAAAAAAAATCTTTTTAAAGGCCATAAATACCCAGGAGAAAAATACGATCTGCACAGTACTGGCAAACCGTCGGCGACGGTCGGTTTCACGTTGGCTGAACGTGGGATTAACCATCTTGATAGTATTGTCCTGTTACCCGATTGATAACAGCTGTCCACCGTTGCACAGTGCGACATTTGGCCAATCTAGGTGGACAAAAATCTAATTTAAAAGTCCTGGCTTGAAATTTGGTTTGATAATAATGTAGGATATAACTAATATTGACAACAAAATTTGGAACAATCGAACAATTGCCACGCCCATTTTTGGGAAATTAACTATTATTTAAGAAATTGTTTAAATAATTTGAAGAATTTTTATGAAATTTTGTAAAAAAAAAATTATTATTTGTGTACCATTTTGTAAAAAAAATTGTACACAAAAACCTCGAAGATAATTATTGATGGGCGGTGTACGCCCACTTTTTTATAACAGATATTTAAGCTGTGTTGGACAACCTTGGGCTAGATTTCATTTTTTGACTTATGTACATTGTAAAATTAACTCTATACTGTAACAAAAAGGGGCGTGGTCCACCCACTATTTGCAGTTTTATAAATTTCCATTGCGAATTCTACGAATTTAGCAATTATCCAATTTTCCCATATTTTATACAAAAACTAAACATCGTTAAAAAATGTAATGCCGTTAAACAAGGGTTTGGTGTAATAACACATTACATTTTATATTATAATGTATTCTTACATAATCATTCAATTTTATGTGCAATATAAGTGTATTTTTCATATAGTTTAAAACTAGAAGACTCTGGAATTAAAAAAAAAAATTAAGCAAAAAGTTCATTTTAGACGTTCCTTAACTTTAAAATTCTCTATAAATCGCAAAAAAATCGTCAGCAAACATGGTTTAATCTCTTACTAGAGACATTCCAACACCTGCCACATGTATAGGTCGTGTGAGGGAGCGTGAGGAAACTATAGTTTTATTCCAACGAAGTTTCCGTTTTTTTTTTTTTTTTTTTTTTAATTTTTGTTTTTAATAATTACAACAATAAGTTTTCGATTAAATTGAAAAATGAGCACGGATTTAAAAACTAGATTAAAAATTCTGTATTTAAAAAAAATGGACTTACAACTCCAACAACAAAAAAGTTATAAGTGTTTGAAGTTGGGACGGTGCTCAAAAATATATTTTATTTCTCAAAAGTCTATTACAAGATGAGACTTTAAACTCCTGTATCAAATGAAACAGCACTTTTTTCGTCATATTATGATTATTTCCATAGTATATGGATTGTTTGCTGTCACATTCATTTAAATTATAACAATCCGCCAACTTTTATTTTTCGATTTTTGTCCACCTAGATTGGCCAAATGTCGCACTGTGCGTTGGTTGAAGCAACCTTTCCAACAGTGCCATAACTTTGGAAATAAAAAAAATTGGTGCTTTCCAAATACCTTAAAATCAATAAATTTTTTTGAAATGTTTATAAAGCAAGTACTTTTAAAAACCCAAAACCCAGTTTAGCCTTAGTTTTTTACATACATAATTATCAATTGAACGTAGAAAATATAATAAAATTTAAAAAAAAAAATAATGCTGAATGGTTGTAATATTGGTCAAAACAATACTGGCAAAGAGTTTTCAAGAAGGTACTGTCAAAACACAGACTTAGCAAACAAAATAGTGTTTTATAGTACAATATTAGTTGTACCTTTGGTAATTTCTAAAACGGTGGGTTTTCCAAAAATAACAGTGGTTTGCCAGTACTATTTTTTTTGTACGTTTGGCGATTTCTACCTGGGTACTTTGTAGTAAAGAATTGAAATAAAAAATAACTTTAAGTTGAGCTTTAAAACGGGGAAAAGCTTTAGCGATCGATTGTGATAAACTGTTGAACAATTGTCTTTAATCCTTGAGTACAGCTTTTTTAAATCTTAAACAATGTACATTTAGAAAAAGCAGTTGTTAAGCCTAAAAATTAAAAAACGGCAAAAAAGCAAATATGAGTAAAATTTTAAATAACAATGTATGTTGGGTTATATTTTATAGTCTCATATTTTTTAAAAGTTGTTTTTGTCACATCTTAAAAAGAGTCAGCATTTCCACTAAGAAACACTCTTTCTAAAGCATTTTTCTTCATTTTTGTCTGCTAATGTTGCCTTGTAAGCTATTCTGCTTGTAAAGGTTTGAAAATCCCTAATTTCTTTTTAACGACAGATCTGAGCTTTAAATAATAGCTTTTTTGTTAAAAAATATGTTACTTTAAAAAATTAACCTGAGCCCTATATAAAATCTTTTTTATTTTTACCTTTAAAGTGCATATTTTACTACAGTTTTGTATATTTCAATTCAAAGCTTTTTCTAGTTTAACTTTTAAACTTATCTCCATAAAAAGTTCTTTGATCCCGAAAATTTGTTTATGCATCTTTTCACTTTTAGTTGAATAAACTATAAGTTATTAAAAATACTCATTAAGAATATTTTAATTAATTAATAAATATATAAATAGAGCGCAAATACTTTTTTACACTATAGACATCTGACTATAATAAACACTTTATTTGAAAAAAAAACATCATTGATACAGATAGTTAAACAGGCGATTTTATTTTTGCTAAAAATAAATAATATTTGTTTTCCCAATAAAGAGCAGATAGCAAAACAACAAGATAACAAAATGAGGAAAGAACCGACAGATAGACAACAATACAGCTGAAATTACAGAAAAAATGGTTTTGAAATTATTTTGAATGATGCAAACAAGTCATTTGAAGCTAAAGAAAAAATATTTGTGGCATTTTACAAGAAAATTTTGAAGGAAAATAGATTTTTTCTTTATTTAAAAGATGTTGATATGAGGAATGAAAAGATTTTTACAAACTCTCTGAGAATTGGTAACAATCAATCATTTAAATGCCAAATATCATAGCTTATGACATGTTCAAAAGTTAGACAGATTTTTGCCTATAAAAACTATGAATATAAGTAAACCATACTTCTTTAAATAAAAGTTTTCATAAACTCTCTGGGAATTACAAAACAGCTTATTATTATAAGAACAGTCATTACATCTAAACCAAGCTCATCAAAATATTAAAAATATTTCAAGCTAAACCGGGTTTCACCTCCAAATATTCGTAAAATCAACAAATAATTGAGAAATCTCAGCTCCTGTAAGTTTTATGTTTATTATCAGTTCGTCAACTAATTCACATTGAGTTTATCAAATCGCCAAAGTCATTTAAATAATATAGAGAAAGATCTTTACTAATTTTCCTATATTTTCATTAATTTCTGTTCAGTTTAGTGTATTTTTTTAACAAATTTTCTATTGTTAAAATAAATTTTTATCTTTTCTGTCATGTTTCCCACAATAATCATTTTTTCATTTTGTTATTTAAATATTCACAATGCATCGTTTAATTCTATAAAATTATACACTATCTGACATTATGATGTGATTATATGTATGAATGAAAATTGTTTAGGATGATATGATTGTACATGTGAAATCTAATGTTCAAACTAACATGTGCATTTATTTCAAACTTAAAAAAATTGAATAAAGAAAAGAAAATGTTCATAAATATGAATGACAAATTCATCCATGTTTGGGGTCATGATATTAGAAATGAATTTTTAATTTTTTTATAATATAGTTTATTAAATGAAGACTTGAAAGGCATAACAAAAGTTTAACAAGATTTTACAAAATTCGTGATAAGAATTTAAAATTTCAAAATTTTTTTTTCTGTAAATAATATTTTAAAAATAAAAACCTTTTAATTTTGCTTTAATGAAAAAAAACGAAGAACATTTTAAAAGCAAAAGCTCTTTTATCTATATTTACTATTTAGTTAAAGTATAAATGAAAGCTTTTTGAAAAAATGGGTTTGTGGAAGTAATTCGCATTAAATTAAGGTTTCTATAAATATAGCTATATAATTTTACAACTTACACGTGCTTTAATAATTATTTTATTAAATTTTCAAATTTGTTAAATATTTTATAATGATTTACTAAAATTTATATTAATTTGAAACGTTTTTTTGTGAAAGCTTTAAAAGCTTTTTTAATTTTAATTGTTTTTTGTTTATTTCAAGTTTAGTCTATGCGAATATTATGTAAATAATTATTATTTTGCTAAAATGAATTAAAAAACTTTTGGTTTTATTAACCTGTTTAACCATTTTCATAATTATCATTAAGTTAATACTAATATAAAGTTTACGGGATCCCTTTCTCTGTATTTTAAAAATATATAGACGTATACATAATGAAGCTTTATTTAAATTTAATTTAAAGCTTAATTTAAAAATTTTCTCTTTCTTGACTTTTAAAAATTTAATTTTTTAATAAATAATTTACATCCAGCTAATTAAATTGTAAAAGCTTTAAAAAGAAATTCCCTCATAAATTTGCTTAAATGCTTAATTTTGCTTACTTATTTGTATTTTCAAATTAATAATTCTCTCTTATAATTTCTCATTCATGGTTTTAGACACTGGAAGAATTATCTGCATGATATCAATGAATTTTTGGATTAGATCTATGAATTGTCACTGGAATTCGTCCATTGAAATGTTCATTAAATTACTGCAGTTTGAGAAGTTCGTACATATATATTGTTGATTTTTTAAAATTGCATTTAATTTTAACTTGTCTGGTTTGAGATCATAATTAAAATGTTAACATTTTAATTATGATCTCAAACATGACAATTCAATACAAAATTAATGCAGTTTTTACATAAAATTTAATAAAATTTTTATATTAATTATTAAAAATTGCATAGTCCTAATGAAAATGTATTATTAAAACTATGAAGCTTTTCCATAAAGTAAGAAATTTTTTATTCACATTTTGAAGAATTTAATTAAAACTTTTCCTAGGAATTCTCTTTGTGTAGTTGAAAGTTTAGTAAAAGCTTTAGTTATATTTTTTTTCAATTAAAGTTTTGTTTGATTTCTTAGAATTTTTAAAATTGTTTCAATT
Organism: Delia radicum; assembly: GCA_021234595.1. Classification (NCBI taxonomy): domain Eukaryota; kingdom Metazoa; phylum Arthropoda; class Insecta; order Diptera; family Anthomyiidae; genus Delia; species Delia radicum. Next base: position 226,605,329 of record CM037854.1, read on the forward strand.
TTTGGAAAGCTTTGCATATTGTATGGCTTATCTTAATTTTATTTTTACTTAGCTAAGAGTTAACATTTTGAACTTTGGTATAAATAAATCTCGTTTTGTTAAAAATTTCTAAAAACTTTAAAATTGCTTTTGTTTCTATATACCAGTTTAACCAGTTTTTACCGTTTTAAAAGGTTATGAGAAAACGATTTGCTCTAATATAACTTTTTTTATTAAGTTTTTCTTAAATTTCTAAAAACTGAGTTGTTAAACAATAATTTTCATTTTGTTAAAATTTTTTTAAAGCTTTCAAAAGATACGAACTTAAATTTCTATAAAGACTTAATTTCAATTGTTTTCGCTTAGCTGAGTGTTAATATGTTGAATTTTGGTATAAATAATTCCCATTCAGTTCAAAATTTTAAAAAGCTTTTGTTTCTATATACCTGCTTAACCATAATTAATCATTTTTAAAATGTTTTTTACAAGTTTAGCTCTACTTTAACTCTATTTCACTTTACACTATGCAAAATTTCGCACCTTTTTATTACAGTATTTTGTTTTTTATACTATTTGCTAATATTTTTTCACACTTTTACGGAAGTCACACTCTCAAGTGACTGTAAGTTGTTAAAAAAATACAATATGCTGCCATTTAATGTCAACATTTTAACAAGCAAGTCATAATATAAAACACCTAACCCGCATAAGAGTATTCAAAGATTTTTTTTTCTTTTCAACCACAATGAAATATAAATCAAGTGTGGAAAAAATACAGAAAATCCAACAAGAAAATATGTAGAAATTATTTAGAAACCTACTTTTTTTCTGGTATGAAATGTTTAGTTTAAATAGTTTTTCTTTTAATTAAAGATTTATTTGCTTCAAAACAATAAGGGTTTGAAAATTCTTAAATAATTGATTATATTTTTTATAGAATTTCAATTTATAGTTGATTGTTCTAATAAATGACCCCCATAATATTGTACATGGCAAAAATTTGTACACACTTAAAAATTATTAAGAAATTACAAACTTTATGTTTATTTAAGTGGCAGACATTTATGAGAATTTAAACACTTTGTAAAAAAGTTTATTATTGTGCTTTAATAAGAAATATAGAAAAACATGATGGATTAAAGTGAGACTTGCTTTATTTTATGGGTTATTTACTTTTATGGTTATATAAAAAGGGATATTGTCCTTTGGGGGTTGAGATGATTTAATGGAGTGAGTAAGAACTAAGAAAAGGGAGTTTTTTGCAACAAGTGTGCAAGAAAATACATATTGTTTATTTAATATGAATAGTATATTAAAATAAAAACTTATAAAAAACAAAAAATTATTTTAAGATTTTTTAAGAGAAACGAAAAAAACATGTTGCTGAGCAAAGGGGTTATTTTTTATACAAAAGCTGGTAAAAGCTTTCATGGCTCTATTGAGATTTTGTATTATTTTTTTTTTGTAAGCTTTTAATAAATTTGGAAATTTTTATTTAAATTTTCTATGAAATAAACCTTTTAAGCTTAATTAAATATATTGACATAATTTATGTCCGTAAAAATTTTAAGACAACAATAAAGAGCTTTCTTAAAACTTTACTTTACTAAAAAAGCTTTTATATTAATTTCTTTTTTATTAAAAACTAGGAAGCTACAACTAAAAGCTTAAAAAAAGCTTTATGTTTCTGAAAGCTCGTAGATTGTTACTATTAATTTTCTTGAGTGTAGTTCAAAATGATTTAAAACATTATATTAAACATACACTTGGAGAAAATATTGCTTAATTAGAGCATAAAAAAGCACAGCAAAAGTTAGAAGGTTATTTCTTAGTTTAGTTCGCTAACAATGAGGGTGTATTTTAAGATTTTTTAAGGGGGGAATATGCTTATATATTTTTTTAATATAAGAATGATTGATTGCTTGAGATAACAAGAAAAAATAAAACCTTTCGTTTGATTTTATTTATGCAAAAATTATATTATAATCAATATAAATTTATGTTTTTTTAACGAACAGAGTATATTGTTTAAAATTTAAAATTTTTTTTTAGTTCGCAAAATCATTATTTTTATTTTCTTCGAAGAAAAAGCTCAAAACTGTGGTAATAACTTTATTTCCAATTAAAGTTTGAAAACAAAGTATTCATCATCTTTTGTTTAAAAAAAGATTAGCTTACAATAACAATTCAAACAAAAAAAATATAATAACTAATTTCAAACATTTATACAATAATTAAAGATATTGTCTTAAGCAAAATTAAAATTAAGTAATTTTATATTTTCAACATTTCTACAATCTTTAATAATTGTTTTTGTTATAATGATTTTTTTCTTCGTGCAAACCGATTTTATAATTAGTTTTGTTTGGTAATATTAACTTTTATTTTTGTTAATATTTGTTAATAATAGTTTTTCAAAGCATTGATGAAATTCAAATGTGAAATTATTAAGTAATTCGTAAAGAGATCATATCATAATATTATGAAAGTGAAATCAAAGAAATTTTAAGAAAACACTTACAAATAATTGTCGTTTGACGGAAGTTTGTAGGGGGTTTCACTTTGATTGTATTTAAATAAGTTGGCAAATGTGACAAACTATTAATTTTATTGTATAAATGGAAGATTATAGCAAATCATATTAAAAATAAATATTGACTAGCTTTTAAGCTTGTTTCCCCTTCTTAAGTCTATATGACACCTGCTTTTTGCAACAGCTTTACCAGAGGTTTTCTATCAGAAACTTTAAATTTTTTTACATTCCGTTTTGTTAAGATTAAATTCACTTTTTATCATTTTAATTGATCAATTCACCTTTATTTTGTAAATTTCTTACATGTTACTTAAACTTTAGGCTTAAATATTTTTTAGCTTAAAGCTGTTAATAGGGTTTTTAAAAAAGTTAGAAATCAAAGGTATTTTCGTTTTTATATTATTTTTAGACTTTTTTATCCCTGCTACAGGTATAAATCGTTCTTCTTCCAAAAATTAAACTTTAAAAAGTTTTGAAAAAATTTTTGGTATATTTTTAAAGTCGGCTTGAGAGCTTTTTTTTTATTTTTATAGACTGCTGTTAATTTTTTATTTATTCCTATATTTTGTTTCTATTATCATTTTGTAATCTTAAAATTGTTTAGGTGTTTACTTTTTATCCATTTTTAACTGTTAAATTCCTTCTTAAAAATCACAATTTCCATAGCTTCTGTTGGCCTAAAGCTTGCTTCAGTTTAAAGATTTTTTAGAATGTTATACATATTGGGGGGAAATTCTTAAGCCATTTTTTAACTTAATGCTTTGAAAAGCTTTCAAAGCTTGCTGTATAAAAAAAGCTTTCTGCTTTAAAAAATAATTCTGCAAAAGCTCAAGAGATTTTTGCATAAAAGTAAGCGCTTTTTCATAATTAGTTTTTCATATTAATTCTTTTATCTTATTTCAACAATTTGTTTTTATTATACATTTATTATTACAAAATTGTTTATTTTATACAGTAATAAAAAAATTAGTAAATTTTTTTGTTAAAACTACTAAAAATTAGTTCAAAATGACTTTACACGAAATAGGGCTGAAATCAGCAGATTTTTTTTTGGTAAAACTTTGTAGGATAAAAAAAGCAAAAAATAAATCAGTTGAATCAAAAAAAAATTTAATGAAAAAAAAACTGGAGCCAAATTTTAGTAATTTGAGAGTGGTAAATTAATTTGCTAAAACCAGCAAAAAAAAATTGCTAAATATTAAAAATAACAAAATGTAAAATTTTCAGTCTTTGTTTAGATTTTTTTTTTGTGAATAAAAATCTGCCCTGAAATCAGCAGTCTTCATTTTTTAGCAAATATTTCTGCTGATTTTAGCAAAATTTACTGTTATTTGCGTTGAACTTAATTTAAGGTTATGCTTCAACAAATTCGCCAACTCTACATCAGGTGGCGAGCAACAACTGTTCTAAGACTTATCTACTCGCGCAATTACAGTCTTGCCATGTTTGAAGCTCTTCATCTTTCACCACCTTTCATCTCTTCACTACACTATCCCCTTTCCAAAGAAAGCAACACATTAATTATTAGGAAGAACTTCCTGAGTATTGCTTCTCTTTAAAAAAAAAATCTTAATTTATGGTTAAAATAGCAAAATATTTGTTGACTTTCCTGTTTTTTTGTCAAAAAAATATTAATCAAAATTTTTTTTGCTGATTTTAGCAGAATAAATTGTTATTTTCATTCAACTAAAATTTGAAGTTTTATATCGGCTTTTCTTATCTTACATATATTTACCAACAAAAATCTGCTAATTTGAGCAGTTTTTTGGAACGTAATTTTTAGCTGCTTTTTTACATGTTTATTTATATACTTTTTTATTTCTATGAGTGTAATTTTAATTTATTTCAACAATTTGTTTTTGTTCTAATTAAAAATAAGTTATTTTGCACGGTTTTATAAAAGTTTGTAAAATCGCAATTTCTAAAGCTGGTAGTTTAAAGTTTTCTGCAGTTTAAAAATTCATACAAGGTATATTTAAATCCCACTTAAAGCTTTTTAGAGCTTTCGGGCGTAAAGTTGATCATACTTATTATACGTTTCTTAAGCTTTCAAGTTACAGCTTTAATTAAGGTTTTTATTATTTAATACAAATTTTCCTAAAATTTTTAATTTTATCATTCTCTATTTATTTATTTATAGATTTCTTAAGCTTTTATAAAAAAAAAATTTCCACGAATTTCTTTTTTTTTTATAATATAATTTGAAATATTTTTTTTATTTCGTTTTGGTTTTTCATTATCATTTCCTTATCTTATCTCAAACACATTCAGAATCGTTTATCGCAGTTTTGCAAAATATAATATTTTGCAGTTTTTGTTTATAATTGCTTCTATATTATCTTATCAGTTACAAGATATGGCAAAAAAAATAAAAAACATAAAGAATTTATGAATAAAATAATAAATTATTGTTTTTTGTTTAGTATTTGGCTAGTACTATTAATAACACATTAGTTAATTAAAAATTCATTGAATAAATTTTTAAGTAAATACAAAAAAATCAAAAAATAATATGGAAAAAATATTGCAAAATGAAACAGGAAATCAAAAAACTGGGATTTCAAAGACAAAAAATAAAATAAATGGTATAAATTTATTGATAAAAAAAAATTAATAGATTTTAACAAAATAAATTAATTATAAAAATTTTTAGTATATGGAGCAAATTGTTTGTTTTTTTAATTAAAAAAAAATACTTTCTTTGTTTAAATAATTTTTAATTTAATACACGTTTAATGTTTAATATTATTGGATGTTAATTAACTAGAATTTTTTTTTAATTAATTTAAGATTTTATCGATTTTTTTTTTTTTTTGTTATTGTTATTATTTTTTTTAGTATTTTTTTAAACATGTTTTATTCTTAATGTTAACACTTGTTTTGGTTGTTTTATAAATAAACAAAGAATACTATAAAATTTGCACATTGTGTTAAAAAGTTTAAAAAGTTCAAAAATTAAAAAAAATGAGATCATATAAAGTGTTAATAAATAAAAAATTTTGTTTAATTTATATTTATAAAAAAAAGTTCTTAATTAAAAGCGAATGCGAAAGTCATGGGATTTTCAATGTGTTCAAGTTAATGACATTAAGAAAAGTTTGTATTTCAATTTAAAATATTTATGTAGTCTGCTCTGAATGTCTCTTTATCCTGACAAATTATTTAAGTACACACAGAGAAAAAAAGTGCCAATAGAATTGAAGAGTTTATATTAATGGGAATAATTAATTTCTGAATATTTCAACCGAACTTTGTTGTGAAAAATAATGTTAAGTTGTGCCAGCTGTCTGAAATTCGTAATAACCGGATTTTTTAGTCGTAGTAACCGAATTTCTGTTGGCAAAATAGCTAAAGTGTTCTCTGTGTGTATTATTTTGTAATTTTTTAATATTATTTAATGATTATCTAGTGTCATGTTTTTTGACATCATGCCTACTTGTAGTTAATGGTTTTCATTACAAACAGCAGGAGTCATTTTGAAGACAAGGTCCTTAAGGATTTAAAGGACTTTAAAAAAAATTTAATTAATGATTTTCAAATGAGTATGCTTAAATTTCAAAGGCCATAGTATAAAGAATTAAGATGTTTTCTCAAAACAAACAAAGCAACACTTCAAGATCTATTTTTATAAATACATTTAATGATTTTAAAATATTTTTTAGCAAAATCATTAAAAAGTCAAAATTATTCCTACAATGTAATTTTTATTATTATCTAAAGACTTCTAAAAAAGTCTTGACATCACAACAATTTTATTGATTGTACAACAAAATTAATAAAAAAAAAAGATTAATGATCATTTGTGAATTATTGAAATAATTATTCTGAAAAATTGCGTGGTAATTTTTCTTTAATCTATGTATATATATAATTCATTTTCTGTTTGTTTGTTTGTTCGATATGCAAATTTTTATTTTTCAACGGATTTGGTACACTCCATCCATCCTATTACTTCAAGGAAGGTCGCTGTATACTTTTTTCTATAAATATAAGAATTTATAATTTAATAATGAAATTTATATTTTCTACCGAATTTTGCTCAAACTTGGTACACATAATCTCTCAGTCAAGGTCACCATATACTTTTCATAATACTTTTACGCCCACTTTTTTAAATTTTTGAATGCATATTTCACTTTAGAAAAAACATTTTTTGGTCACTGGAACTTCCTCAAAACTGGCACAAGAGACCCTCTTACCCCAGGCAAGATCGCCACATAATTTTTACTCACCACGCCTTATTTTACGCACCCTTTTTTGTAAATTTTATGTTTTACATTAGATTTCGCTCGAATTTAATTTACATGATTATCTACCAGGCAAGGTCGACATATTTTTTATCAACCTCGTCGATTTTTATACCCACTTTTTAAAAAAAATTGTATATGGTGTTTGTTACACACATATTCTTTTTCAACAGATTTCACTAAAACTTTGTATAACAATATCCCTTTACCACGGGCAAAGTTGCCTAACAATTTTTTATTGATCAGGTCCATTTTTCCTGTCACATGTGAAATTTGCATAGCCCACATTAGTTGTTAACTAAACAAATTTTGTTTTTCTATCAAATTTAGCACTCATGATTTTTACACCTAAGGCGAGGTTACCAAATACTTATCATCGGCCGCGTCCATTTAAAGGCCAACTGTTTTTAAATGTATGGTATACTATGGATTGTCGCAATATAAATTATTAATTAATAACAGATGTTGCTTAAATTTGGCAATTTATAAAATTTATGGACTCCAGTTTGGATGTTCCCTAAACAAATTTTTATTTTTCACCAGATCCCGCTCAAATTTTTAAAAGATCGCCCTCCAAGAGGCCGCCTTATTTTTTGAAATAATTTTAGATTAACTTTAAAGTTATGTTTTACTCTTTATATTTTACTCTTTATACAAATTTGAAAGAAAATTCTCATAATGATTAGAAAATGATAAAGTGATCTACTAGAAGTTAAAAATTATACTAAACAATTGTATGCTTTAAAATGTTCACAATATTATAAAAACGGGGCACACTGCAATGTGTGAGGTGGAGGCGGTAGGAGTGGCGACGGTTAAGGTGACGTCGGACGCGTCTGCCTCGGGAGCGGGTGCGTCGGGAGTTGGGCGTCGCGGTGAGTCCTGTTCGTGGGTAATAATTAAGATAAGATATCGGAGAAAAAATCGGTATCTTTTTTAAGTCTTAAGGTATGCAGCAAATATTTGGTTTTATTATGTGTTGTATTAAAAGTATTTTAGTCCCGGGCAAGACCGGCTACAAACAGCTAGTACACAATAACAATTTAGCACCTTTTATTACTGTTTAAAAAAAAAATATTTCATATTTTTCATACTTCGCACCTGTTTTTCATTTTCTGCTCCGGCACACTTTGACCGTGAAATTTGTTAGTAAAATTGTTAAAAATTTTCTTTTATGGTAAATTTATGTTAATTTTTTCTACAAATTTTATAAAGAGTGGGATTGTTAACATAATTACTGTTGGTTTAAAATATTATACTTATTCTACTACTAATTTAAAATTATATTTTGATTTTATAGTTTTGCCTAATTAACATGATTAATTTTTATGAAGTATAACCAAAAAAGGGTTTTATGACATAAATAACCATCAAACTCATTCATCAACATCATTTTATTTAAAATTTGATGGCTACACATGGTTTTAATAGTCTGTAACGAAAAGTGGTTTGAACTTCCTGTTTCTAAAATGTTAGGCACATATTTAACTTATTTTCGTTCATAGTAATCATTTAAATTTCACACAAAAATAATATAAATATTATTACCTCAACTTAAATTTAAAAGCTATATCATTCTAATGAAAGCTCTATAAATCTTTAAGCCTAGCGTACATCTCTGTGTGTTTACAATTAAAGAAAATATACTAAAGTTGTAATGAAAGCTTTATATGGAGTTCAGGCTGAAAAGTTAATCTTGAAAGTAGAATAACTGCCTAATTTCAATACAAACATATGCAGTTAATTCACTTAATACTAGATTAATTTTCAGTCTGAACTTCCTATTAAGCTATAGCGTTAAAATTAAATTTGAATTGTATTAAAAGTTTAATAAATTTTCAAGCTCTAATATATAAATAGAATTTAAAGCTTTAGTAACACTTAAATGCTGAAATTCACAAATTGTATTAGTTTTTCTGAGTATAGTAAAAAAAATTGATTTTATAAATTAATTTTTAACACCGTTCTGAAATATTTGTTTGTTATTATTATTAGAAATACTTATCTCTTACCTTAACTTTAATGCTAACATAATTTTAATGAAAGCCCGATAAAACTTTAAGTTTAACCTAAATCGAATTGTAGATAATTGCAAATAATCTTAACACAAATCTGCTATCTCTTCGTATTTACAATCACAAGAATATATATAAATTGTATTCAAAGCTTATTGAAGCTTTTATATTTAAATTTGAATTAAAGCTTTAGAAAGAGTTGAAAAGGAACAATTAAAATTATATTAAAAGCTTACTAAAGCTCTAACATTAAATTTATTTAAAAGTATTAGTTTTTCTGAGTATAGTAAAAAAAATTGATTTTATAAATTAATTTTTAACACCGTTCTGAAATATTTGTTTGTTATTATTATTAGAAATACTTATCTCTTACCTTAACTTTAATGCTAACATAATTTTAATGAAAGCCCGATAAAACTTTAAGTTTAACCTAAATCGAATTGTAGATAATTGCAAATAATCTTAACACAAATCTGCTATCTCTTCGTATTTACAATCACAAGAATATATATAAATTGTATTCAAAGCTTATTGAAGCTTTTATATTTAAATTTGAATTAAAGCTTTAGAAAGAGTTGAAAAGGAACAATTAAAATTATATTAAAAGCTTACTAAAGCTCTAACATTAAATTTATTTAAAAGTATAACAAAAAAAAGTTGTGATTTTATAATTAAAACATAAATAATATTAATATGAAATATATAGGAAGGTATGACAGCAATTAAAAATTCTCTCTTTGTGTGTCTACAATTAAGAAGAATAAATTAAAATTGTATAAAATACTTAACCAAGCTCTATGGTCTTATATTAAAAGTTAATTCAAAGCTTTAGCGAAAAAGTGTTTAAATTTAAAGAAAATAAAATTGTATTTATAAATCTTTAATATAAATATTAAATTTAAAGATTTAGCAATACTTTAAAGTTTACATTAACAAATTGTGTAAGCTTTTCTGAGTGTAGCAAAAAAAAAATTTTTGAATATGAAATATATATCAAGGCATTCCAACAATTAAAAAATCTATAAAAGCCGTACTACGTTTAAAGCTGTAATAAATATAGTATAAAAATATAAATAATTAGTGTTCGCCCGAAGACTTCGAAAAGAAAAGCCTTTTTGTTGGTATTCGGTATTTTAAAGCACCAATTTTAAAAAAGGGAAAAATGTTAATGTGTTTATTACATCCGATTTTGAGTGTCAAGTTTAAAGAAAAGTCCGTATTTATAATACAATGAGCTTTTAAAATTATTTTTTTGAAAAATAAGCTCTAAAATCTTTTTATATGATGAAATAACACAGCTGGTTCAGTATTAAAAAGTAAAACATATTTACATTTAAAGAAAACATTTTAAAAAATTTATAACTTTTGCAAAGCTTTCACTATACATTTTTACCATAAGACAATTTTTAAGAGTATATTTAAAATATTAAGAAACTTTAGCTACAATTTTGCTTTAAAATCCATGAAAAGTTTAATACAACTTTAATGATACAATCGCTTATTCTATTTTTTAGTTAAGAAGTCAACAGCAAATTAAATAAAATTAAATATTTTAAAAGCTTAACTAATATTTTAAAAGCTTAACTAAGAAAAATATGTTGAATACTTTTTAAATTAGCGGAAAATTTGAATAGCTTTAAAATATGTTTAAGATTAATAAGGATAAAAACCTTATAAAGCTTAAAGCGCAATAAAACTTTGTAAAGTTTAAAGTTCAATAAAGCTTTCATTTTTTTATAATTATTATTATAATTGTACAGTAGTTCAAGTGTCGAAATTTTATCGAAAACGAATCATTTTTCTGCAAAATTAAGTTATATCGTCTTCGATATAATACCGAAAATGGTAATGTTTTCATACAGAATCTGCACGATGATATAGAGTCGAAAAACTGAAGATTCGATTTTTATTCGAAATATTGAACTTATTTCGATAAAAAATAAAACGAAAATAAATTTTTACTTTTCTTTTCATTATTGTTTTTTGATTTTGTTTTCCTTATAAATAAATTTTTTTTATTTAAACTTTGAAGCAATTTTTATTTTGGCCCAACACCAACAACATTTTGTTTACAAGTCCATAACGATCATTTGAGCCATTTCACACTGCAAGAATTTTAAAAATAGCGACATTAGCTTAAATCGAAATCGATTCTTTTTTGATTATTGTTTTTTAATTTTGTTTTCCTTATAAATAAATTTTTTTTATTTAAACTTTGAAGCAATTTGTATTTTGACCCAACACCAACAACATTTTGTTTACAAGTCCATACCCATCATTTGAGCCATTTCACACTGCAAGAATTTTAAAATAGTGACATTAGCTCAAATCGAAATCGATTCTTTGTTGAGCAGAATCATCGAAAAAGTTCGAATGGAACAACTGTCTCAAAACGTTACAGACTTGGTTCTCTTTAAAGGTTTAATTAAATATATGCTGTAAAGCTTTCAAAATTTAGCTATTCAATTTTGTTTTCAATTTTTAATGAAAATTTTAAATAATTTAAGTTCAAGTACCTTTATTTATTAAATTTTATACCTCAAATAAGCAATTTCTTTATTATACTTCCGCTTACATCAAAAAGGGCTTTTCTATTGAAAAATACAAAAAAGCACTTGTTGCCCTTATAAAGTCGGTAAAAAAATCTGAATAAAAAAACAATTTTCTATACACATTTTTTTTTTTAACAAAAAACAAAGCATAACCATGTAAATATTTAAATTATAAAAAATGTAAAAAAAATCCTAAACGCATGGTATTTTCCTACTAGGGATGCCAATCGGAATTGAAATTTAAAATCCCGGGATTCGGGAGTTAGAAAATTATAATCCCAAAATCCCTGAATTTTTTGAGGTTTTGGTATTGTTTGAAACTCCGGGATTTTTCTGGATTCCAGTATTTGTTTAACCAAAAAAAAATTCGGTTACCATACAAAATTAAAGAATTCAATTGTCAGTACGAGTCTGTTTCCTCTGTGCACCTTTCGCGGGTGAATTTTGGAGATTTTGTTCTGAAAACAGTGCTACCCAGCCAGACATATTCAATCGGCGAGCGTCAACGGTGTTGGTTATGCATTGATATAACGTGTTCTGCTACCCTACTGATAACAGTGGTTGTACCTTCAGTGCCTTTAATAAAAAACACAGTACTAGGTAATTATGTTCGAGAATCTAACATCTAAAATTTGTGTTCATCGATTCTTGAAAAACGATTTTTTTTTTGTCTAATTTTTGAACTTCTGATACAATTTTCTTTAGCCAGCTAATTTAATTAAAATTAAAAAAAATATTAACAAAACGTCGCATGCCACCGAAAATCCGCTGTCGTAAAATAGTTTTGTCTGCCCTGGTCTAAGGAATCATAAGCTAATCTCGAAATAAAATTACTTGTTATACGAAAACGATAGTTTTAGGTCCTTAAATGTATCTTTCGTTTTTGTTTCATATCGTTTTCTCATTAAGTTCAGATACCGTTTTGCTATCGCAATTCACTGGAATAACGACAGTAAAATCGGTATCGAAATACTATCTCCATAACAGGCAATAAATGATATCGCTACTGATATCCTTATCGATGACAATAGTGATAACGGATTTTTTATTTAAAAATTGCTATAAAAAAACGAACCAAATATTTATTTAAAGTTTTCTATAAAAAAACGTAATTAATCAAAAATTTTAGCACAAAAAAAAATTTTGAAAAGGCCGAAAAAATCCGGGATTTACTAAATCCCGTAATCTGGGGATTTCCCGTTTGGCATCCCTATTTCCTACCCAAAAACACATGCTGACTATGTTGATGATGACGATGTCGACTGTGTTCCACCATACAACTATGACTATGGTGTTTCTGTTCATGACGATAATGATGATGTTATGCTTGAACAATTAAATGAGTAGCATATAAAAAATATATAGTGCTAGTACTTTATAAAAAAAAAAAAAAAAAAAATTAAATGCATAGAACATATATAGGGAATGAAGTTGTAAATAAAATTAATATTTTCAAAACAAATTTTTAAAAACTAATATAAGCCCTTTTATAGCAACATAACTTTACATGGTATTATAACTATGCAAAGGTATTTGAAATTCTGACCCAACCCTTTCGAAGCACTTGAACGTTTGTGTAGGGGGCGGAGGGTTAATGATGTATACAAATTCAAATGAAATTGAAAAGAGGTGTACGCGGTATAGTTTTACATATTTTTTATATAAACGGAAGTTTTCATTTAATAATATGTACTATAAACTCTACTACTACTCATTTTTTTGTCCCATTGTTTTTTAGCATAATTTTTATTACTATTAAAATATGTTTTAACTTTTTTCAATTGTTATGCTAATTTGCATATAATACGAAATGTATGAAAAGTACAAACATATGTGATTTTTATGTATAAAATTTTATACAGGAAGTTCAAAAGTCACAAACATTATGAAAAATACATGGTTAGTGTAGGTCTTGATTTTTTTTGAAATTTGAAGGAAGTAGAAAAATATTTTTAATTGTAATTAACTAAAGGGTCCGCCAAATAGGTCTTGAATTTTTTTGAAATTTGAAGGAAGTAGAAAAATATTTTTAATTGTAATTAACTAAAGGGTCCGCTTTTTTCTTTTTTTGAAAATGCTATTAAAAAAAACTACTGAATATTTTCTCAAATTTCTTTTTTTATTTGAAAGTACAATCCCTCCGGTTAATAATGGAAAATAATTTCATTCAAATGGCTGCCTCGGCTGGCCATGCAGAAGCCTACACCATCGGTCCAATTTTTAAGCACATTATCGATTGTGTGCAGCCAATGGCTTCACGAATATTGTTCTTTAAAGCGTCAATTGTCTCTGGCTTGTTGGCGTAACACTTATCTTTGACGGCACCCCACAAATAATAGTCCAACGGTCTTTATGCAAAATTCGTCTCAATGATGTCTCCGAAATGTTCAATTGTTTAGAACGACGGTGAATTGATGTTGATGGCGCTTCACGCACACTTTCTGCCACAGCAGCAATATTCTCGGGTGTACGCACTGTTTTGGTTTATCGATGAGGATGCCAGTTTCTTTCACTTTTTTCACAAGATAACGAACATACGGAGCTGACGGTGCTTCTCTTCCAATTTTCGCACACATTCTGCAACATTTCCATGATTTTCAAAGTAATGTCGCAATATTTCCGAGCGTTGTTCAAGCGTATACACAACCATATTCGTTCAGCGGAAGGATAAAACTAATTATCTGTCAAATTAGACATGAGCTAAGGGTTACCATTCACGAAATAAGCACTAGTTGAAAAAAAAACGTTGGATGGCGGACCCTTTAATTATTTTTTATATCAAATACTTGAAATTATGACATTATAAAAACGACAAAAAAAAAACATCAAATGTTGTTAATTTTCAATAGAACATAGAAAAAGGCAAATTCACTTTCCTTTCCTAAATATTTCTTTAAATATGGCAAACTGAAATATTTTTAAGCCTATTTCGGAATTTTATACTTTTATTTTAAATTTAACTTAATTTGTGTAAAATTCAACACATTTGTGCAAATTTCGTTAACGGTATTTTAGGGATAAATATATCAATAAAGGTATTTTAGCAGTACTCCTAACGAAAGAGTTTCATTACAAACAGTTTCATGAAAATTATGAAGCTTTTTCATAATGTTTAAGAAATATTTTATTTACTTTGTTAAGAAAACATCATTAGTTTAGATTAAAATTTCATTAAAACTCTTCAAAGAAAATGATTTAAAATTTTTTTAAAAAGGATGGCTATTGTTTTCAAATATTAGTAATTTTTCAATATAATAAAAATTTTCTAATTATTTGAGTTAAGGTTTGTTTTTTATATAAAAGTTTTTTTATTTCAATATTTCGCTACTCCTTTTCCTGAAGATGCTACACAAAGGAGTAGCGAAATATTGAAAATAAAAAAACTTTTATATAAAATACAAACCTTAACTCAAATAATTAGAAAATTTAAAAATAAGAAATAAGGTTAAATAAACGAAAATAAACGAAAATAATTATAATAAAAAAAATTAAAATTTCATTTGGGCAATAAAAACAGGAAATTTTGTGTGCACTAAATTTATTTTTAATTAAATATGTAATAGATATTTTTACACTTTTAATTGAAAATGAGTTTGAAATTCAACAAAAGCTTAATTGCAATTTTATTGGCAATTTTCCATTACTATGATAGTTTTAACGTCCAGTAGTCACCAAAATAATGTTTAAACAAAATCAGTTGAATTTTAAACAAATTGTGTTTTATTGCAAAAAGATATTAGAAAACTATGGGTTATTTCAAGTTCCAAACAAAAAAAATTTATACATTTTTACATATTTTTAACAAACTTTTTTTTTTGTATATTTTATATACGTATATTTTTACAGATTTTTAACAAATTTTGTAAAATATTTAGCCCATTTTTCACTTTATTGTCATTATTAATTATAAAAACTGGAAATTATGTGTGCACCAAATTCATTTTTAATTAAATATTTAGTTGATATTATTAAACTTTTAATTGAAAGTGAAATCAAACAAATTTTTATCTGAAATTTTATTGGCAATTGTCCATTATTTTGAGTGTTTTAACGACCAAAATAATGTTTAAACAAAAGTAGTTAAATTTTAAAGAAATGTTGTTGAACTTTAAACAAATAGTGTCAAATTACAAACATGTGGAAGAAAAATTGTATGTCTTCAATTATTCCAAAAAAAAAAATTTTTAAATAAATTTTTACATATTTTTAATTTTTTTTACATTTTATAAACAGACTTTTACTGATTTTCAACAACTTTTCTTGAATGCTTAAGCCTAAGTATAACGCTTTAATCCCCCTGATTGTTTTTTTATGGCTGTAACTAAGTTATGAAATATATTTGATTAATTTTTTTTTATATTGATTGAGTTTTTTTACTCATTTAATTAAAAAAGGGTTATACTATCCAAAAAAAAGTTACAAAATTTTGTGATTGATTTTAGTTTTTCCTTATTCAATTATTTTCTCATATTAATTACATTTTTGTTCCATTTTTATGCAATTTCCTTTCCTAAGCATCTCATATTTCCCAAAACTACCTGATATTTTGTAAAACAACAAAAATATCTATAAATTCTGGAAAAAATCTAATATTTTTTTCTATTAGTTATGAAAATCCTTTTGTAAAAGAGCATCAAATTTATGGAATTTCATACTGCCATACATACCAAAATAATCATATTTTTTGCACAATTCAATACACAAAAAACAATTCCTTTTTGTTAATATTCCTACTGTTTGTCTTGTGTGACATTTGAAAAACATCAAAAAATCACCCAAAAATGGTTTTAATATTTTTGTTATTGTTTTGAAGAAAAGCTGTCCCTTTTTAATGTCGTCCCTTAAAATTTTTCTATACAATTATTGTCAATCAATATGGTTGAAGAAAATCAATTGTTTAAAGTGAACAGCATAACTCAAGGTATTATTGATCTAACTAAATTCAGATGAAATATAAAAATTATGAAAACTGCACTCTATTAAATTTGACATATTTATGAAGTGTTTCTATAATAGAATAAAAAAATATATGGCATTTTGCTACTGGGAATATGACAGCTGGTACATATTTTTCTTATCTTAAAGAGGTCAATAGTAATTTTTATTATATTAAAGCAAATATGATTTTCATTTGCTTAAGATTTTATTTTGTGGTAAAAGTATAATACTATAAAATATTTAAGGATTTTTTCTTGTTGTAAATAGTTAGAAAGAAAGAATAAAAATGTTGAAAACATGTTAACAAATAGTAAATGTTTATTGTAATATTGTTAAATATATTTTTTCTTTAATTTAAATAGACGAATCCCTTGATAAAGTGAACATAACATTCACGAAACGTTGGGAAAATATGGATTAAATGCATTTTTAATTACATAAAGAACTTTAGGCCCTATTAGCTAAAATAAAAACAAATTTATAGAAAATCTAGTAAATAATAAGAAACGAATAGGAAATTTGGAACAATAGACATTTTTTTGAGTGTATACAAATTTAATTTTTTTATAAATTATTTTGAGTGTATTAAAAAAAAAAATTTCTTATAATTGTATATTTATAAAAAGCTTTATTTTATTAATATAAAGCTTCATTCGTTTCCGTTCATGAAACTTTTCATAAATTAAAAAAAAAAACAAGTACAAGCATTAAATTTGGTGTTACCAGATTTTTTCTTTATATTCTCCACTATAAACCCTTACAAATAAACCAACAAAAAATATTAACAAAAATATATATTAGAGGTGGAAACAAAATTTTGAGGTGAAAACAAAATTTTGAGGTGAAAAACTATTTTTTATGATGAAAAATATGTTTGTGGTGAAAAAATATTTGAAGTGAAATAAAAATTTGAGGTGAATTTTAAATATTATTATGGTGGAAAATACGACGGTATTTTTGTACACAAGACGCTACTATGAATTTGTACTAATATACATTGTATTATGCACAAATTTGTTTGGCAAAATTTAGAAGTATCTTCGAATTTCCACTCATTTTTAACCGCTGAACCGATTTCTCCAATTTTCAATACCACACTTTTCAGGAAAGTGTACTTTAATCTGTGTAAAAATTATCAGTCCGTATTTCTTTTTTGCGCCGTGATCACCATTTCAACAGACGGAAACAGAAATCGCTAAATCGCCTTAAAATGTAATAAGTATCATGAATATATACTACTTTGTGGGGTCTTAGACCTATATTTAGATGCGTTACAAACAGAATGACAAACTGATATATGCCCTCATCACAGTATGTGGATTAGGGTAATAACTTTTTGCATTTTTTGCAAATATCAAATCTCCCCAGACAAAAATGTGTAGAGCATGGACAAATATTAAGAACTGGGTTTTTAGTTTTTCGCTATCGTTAAAAAAGGTTACGCACCAAACGCGTTAAAGTTTTGAATCAAACAAAGTTAAAAAAAAAACTTTTTTGATGCCTCAACGTCTGACCATCACATCTATATAATTAAGGCATGCTGATTTCAATTGTAAAGTCCGTTTTCGAGTCAATGGAATAGTTTTCTTCCAAATTTGCTTTTAATTTCCGCTATTTTTTTGCAGTTTTTTATATAAAAAAAATCAGTTTTCACATATTAATATATTAAAGGCATTTTAGAAATCGCTGTCGGTGCGTAAGGTTTTTTTTTACCAAATTGAACTGAAATAGTTTTTTTTATCAGTAATACAATATTTGCCATTAGAAAACCCCTGGGGAGAATGTTGTCCAAGAAAAGTTATCACCCTAATGTGGATGGTATAAAAATTATTATACTAAAGCTTTCTATAATTAAGCTTCATTAGCTACTTACAGCATTTTTTAATAAATTAATGCATTTTAATAAAAAGCTGTATTGTATTAATTGTGGAAAAAGCTTCATCTTATTTATTAAAAGCTTTATTCGTTCCCGTTCAATTAAACTTTTCATAATTATAATGAAAAGTTTAATTAAACTGCAGCTTTTGCACTAATTTAATGAGACTTGTTAACGATTTTTTACTAAAATACGTAGATTTCATCACAGTCATAAGAAGTTTATATTTTATCACGATTTTATTTATTTTTCAAACTTATCATTACAATAAATATGTGTCATCTTCAAGTACAATTAATTTGAACTTTTAATAGAAAGTAGGTGTTTATTACTGAGAGTAGGTTTTAATTTGTTTCAGAATTTAGCAGAAGATCTAAGCAAATAAAAAAAATATTTTAATTTAAGGTTGGGTTAGATAAATCACAACTAAAGAAAATTTTCTTTAAGAAAAAGCACGTCAATTAATACAATAAAATAGGAGTGTTTTAAAGAATTCCAGTATTTCTTAAACTTTTTTTTGTCACGCATTTGTCAACAACAAATGGCGCCAATTAAACACTTGTTATCTGTTGTTTTAAAAGACTATTTAAAAGCTAAACTAAAAATAGTAAACTACAATTATTTTTAACATTTCTTTTCTTTTTTTTTAATCTATTTTGTCTTGTAATATCACTTTTACACGCTATTCACTCATAAAGCCATTTAAACGTTTACCATACGTCAAATAAATACCATAAACATTTGTTGGTAATACAATTTTTTTTTTCTCCTTATAAAAAATAAATAAAATGGCAAACAAAAAAAGTTTACAAGACATATCACATGGCCAAGAATGTGTGATCCTATGATTTATAGCTAAATATAAAATAAGTTTTCATGCAAAAATGAAGACCAGTAGTTAAAAGCAATTATTTTATAAGACTTGGGCTTACAAATAGAAACTGGGCCCAAACGAAATAAACAGGAAAACTTGTTTGGCTAACACATGTCTACTCTAAACTAATTAGCTAAACGGATTTTAAATGAAAAAGAAAAATTCACGTTTATAGAGAGTGATGTTTTATAATTGATTTTCATTTTAAAAGAATTGGAAAATTTTAAAAATAGAAACATTATTTAAAACAAGAATTTTATATATTTTAGTATAATTTGGAAATTAAATATAATTAAAAGAACAAATCTAGCTACTTCAAAAATATCTGTTAAAATAACAAATACAATTCTAGAGAAAATTTAATTTTCATTGAGAAAATTTATTTTGCTTAAAATTTATCAAATTTTGATTATTTTTTTTTTATAGAAATTTTTTAAGAAAAAATATAATTTCTGTTTAAAATTTTATTAATGTTTCTGCAACATTAGTAAACACACAGGGCTGTTCTTAAAAGTGTAATTTAAATATTTTGAATGAAAAAATAAGAAACATTATATTTTGTTAAATATTAAACAAAATTTGTTGAAACTATTTTATAAAAATAGAAATTGATATTTTATTCAAATTTTTATACAGGTTTTAAAATAAAAATAGTTGAAAATAGTTTATGACGTATTTCAATACACAAATAAAAAAAATGGGGGAAAATTTGATTTTTTTTAAAAATAATTAATATAAGTGGATTTATTTTTAAGAAATAATATAATTGCTGTTTCAAATTCAATAAATGTTGCTGAAATAAACAAATAAGTCAGTTCTTAAACGTGCAATTCAAAAATTTGAAAAAAATAAGAAAATATTTCATTTTGTTTAAAATTAAACAAAAGTTGCAGAAACGTTTTTTTTTTTTATAAAAGTATATAAAATGTTATTTTATTAAAAATTTCTATATATCTGTAAGAAAAAAAATTTAATTTTTGATTCAAATTGAGTAAATGTTGCTGAAATAAACAAACAAGCCAGATCTTAGACGTGTAATTTAAATTTTTTAAATTAATTTGCTATTTTTGAAAGTTGAAACGTTTATCTTCAAAAAATATATAAAAATAATTTGTTATTGAAGTTAAGCTTTTAAAAAAAATGTTTGGTGTTAAAAGAATATTAAACTATAATTTACTCAAGTTTTTCAATGAAAATTGTAAAACACAATAGAAAAGTTTTCTTTTTTTACAATTAAAAAGTTTTTATTGAAAGTTTGAATTTACGATTTATTATTAAGAAAAGTTTGAAATTAAATTTGGTTCATTGTTTATTAGAGGCGTCACGAATATACGGTTACTATTTGGAATATTCGGCATGAGTTAACTACTCGGCCGAATGCCGAATAATAGCACTATTCGGAGGATTTAAAAAAAAAGCTTAAAAATCTGTATTTTGCACAAGTTTGTTATAATTTTTATTAAAAATAAAAATTATGTTTTTTCGACCTTTAATTGTGCAATGAAAATGAAAATTATTCAAGTTCGAGGCCATACTCTATATTTCTTCATTAGGATATTGTCCTAACAAATAATCTATAGAGTTTTTTGTTTTCAAATTTATTATTTGACCCTTTCAGGAATGTGTTGATAGATCTATTTCGGGAATTTTCTAGGTTCCCATCATCAGAACACGTTTTGAAAGCGGTAACAATCCCATGCCAAACATCAAACATTCATATGAACTAGTTTACTCACTACATGAGAACTAATATACATATGAGTTTGAAGTTAAAGATTATAACCATTGATCAAAAAATAAATTGAAAACTTGTTTGATGCGTAAGGTCCACCTCTGGTGGATATTCAATACACGTTTTTTGTTTTCTCTCCTTTTTATATTTTGTTTAGTTTGTTTTGTTTACAAACTAAACAAAATATAAAAAGGAGAGAAAAACAAAAAACGTGTATCTGTATTTTGTATAAAAACAATGTGATAATAAAATTTTTCTCAAATTTTTTTCCTTATATATTCTTATATAAAAATTAATGGAAGAACTATTCGTCAAACATTCAGTATTCGTTTAAACCGAATATTCATTAAAATGTTGAATACTATAGTCCTGGCACATCTCTATTATATTTTTAATATTTTAACGTTGATGCCTACAGCAGAATGTTTTTTTAAATTCAACAACATTTGTTTAAAGGCTTTCCGTTACATTATTAACTTTTGATAACGTCACATTTTTTAATTCTAAAATATGTTATCCCTAAATAAAGAATACTGTTTCTTTAAAAATTATCCACATTTTCTGTTTAGTTTCACTAACAAAGGATGTGATAAAATGCAAAACTAAGAAAACATTGGTACCGCTTTAGTAGCACAATCTCACATTTAAAGGAATAAGTTTAAGGCAAAAAATTAAGGCATTTTTCTTGTTTTTCTCATTTAAAAAACGATATAAAAAATTCGTATCAAATGAAAGAAAGTTATAATTTTGAACAAAAAAGATCATCTTTAAATCTTATTTTTACTTCCCAATTACTAGATTGGACCGCTTTGTTCGTTACCAATTTCTTATAATTTTTATCAATATCTGAAGAAACTCCCTTACAAAGTTCACTTGTAAGAAAATATCAATCATCAACCATGTTTTTACAAATTATAAAAATGCCTTGATTTGTTTGTTTGAACAGTGTTCTGATTCCTTTTGACATATTTTGCAATCCATCTTTCAACAATTTTTGTTGAATTTTATTTAAAATCTAATGCAATATTCAAAATTATTTAATGTATATATTTTTGAAACGTACCTTTTTCTGATGATTTTTATTTATTTTTTATTTAAAAAATATATAGTTTTGTCTTACAACAAATTTTGTTGAATTTTAAACAGACACGATATATTAAACCTAAACGCATAACTTTAATTTTTTCAGCCTTCTTTATTTTTTGACTAGTTTTTAATAAAATATCAGAAAAATCAGAATTAAAAATTAATGTTGAATTAAAAAAAAATAAAATCGTTTGTAATACTTAAAAAGCCAAGAAATTTATAAAAATCTTATATATCGACTCATTTTGTGTATTATTAAACAAAACGTTAATAAATCTCTATAAAGTCAGATTTTAAGAGTCAGATTTTATGAAAACAATCTGCTAAAATTTTTAATGTGAAATATTTTGAAGTTTTTACTTTAAACAAATTTTGTTGAATTTTTTTATACTATAATGCAATATGAAAATTAAAGATGTGTGTTTATATATATCAAAGATTTTTACTAATTTCTATGCGGGTTTTATAATGTAAAGCAATAAATAAATGTTTTTGAATTTTAAACAAAAGCGTATATTTTTGTAAAGACCACAAATTTAATATTGATTAAATAAAATATTATTTAAATGAAATATCGCAGAAATACTTATACAAAAAATTTATTTTAACTAAAAAGTATATAATTTTATTCGTATTAATTAATATTTCTTACTTAACCCCGTTTTTTTGAAACATAAATTTAATTATTTAATCTGTCTTGTAACATGATCATTCTTATCTTAAAACATTTACTAACCTTCTTCAAACTTCTAATTAATTATCTATTTAGTTAGTATATATGTTTAAAAACACCTCTTTTTTAGACCACCTCTTTGTAGATAATCTATTTGATCAAAAATGTTTTAAATTTATTTACAAATCCCAACCATTCATTTAAAAGCCATTGAACTATCCTACTTAAAGAAATCTCATACTATATACAATACGTAATATGTGTTCGAAAACCATAAAAGTTAAAGGTCTACAAATTATATATTAGAGTTCGTCAGAAAAGTATAACATTTCTTTGTTTTTGGGATATCATCACTTCCATCAATAAAAAAACTTCGTTATTATTTTTTTAAATTCCAACTGCTTACAAATGCGCTCGGCGGTCAAAACACGGCAGAGCTAAAAGAGCTGTATTTATATGAAATTTGAGTTCACATTTTAATTCTAAAATAAAAATGATTTTATAAAAACTTGTTTTTCCCATTTTTCCATTTAGGAATATAGTGGTCGGAAATTTTTTTAAAAAATTATAAAGTATTTTTTTTATGACACACAATCAAAAAGCATTCTTAGCTGAGAAAAATGGTGTAAAAATGTTCGCTTTATGGTAACCCAGTAAAAAGTTAATAAGTTTTCAAAATGTTGTCTTACTAAAATGCATATTATATTGATTAAGAACTTTTTAACGGGCCGCGACCTATGGAAAATTTGTATAGCATGTGTTGTGTAGCTGAAAAAAATTTAAAGAAATTTTTTTAAATCATTTTTGGCGTAGAATTGAACGTTGAGTTCAAATTTTATTTAAATGCATCCCTAGTAAGAGGGACCCTAAATCAGCGTTTTTGGTACACGCGCGCATTTGGAAGGAGTTGAAATTTTAAAAAATAATTACGCCATTCTTCTTACTGATTCAAATACCGTAAAAAAAGTGATGATATCCCAAAATCAAATTTCCGTGACGAACTCTATTATACATGTATCACACCATACAAATCACACTCTTAGGCATTATTAAGTCAATTTAATTCAATAAGGTACTGTAATGTTTTTGATGTATATTTTTTAAGCCGAGATTATTATGATATGTAAAGGAAAAAACATAAAAAAATCAAATACAAGACAATGTTCAAAACCGGATTTATAGTAAGGAAACATTGAAAGTTTGATAGAGAGAAGTGAATTCACACTTTTTCATTAAACACAAAATATTTTAACAAAACTTGAATTTTACTTAATTTCTTATTTTTTTTTATATAAGAATTGTAAAAATCGGTGTGAAAATAATTTTTATATTTTAAAACGTTTAATAAAAGTTTGATCAAATCCTAATTTCGGAAACAAAGCTTTCGGAAGTTAACTTAAATTTGTCAAATAATTACCATAGTTGATGCCGTCAGCGCAAAAGCGACCTAACCCTCAATTTTTCATAATATGGCTTAACTAATACAAAATATTATGCAAAATTTAATGCAAAACCGGCCTATCTGTTGTTTCAATTATATTCAAATGTCATTTAGGTAAATGTTTGCTTTTCTGTATTTTTTCTTTACTAATAAAGCTTAGGCCAATTTAGCGCTAACGGCCTCACCTATAAACTATGTGATTTTTAAATCAGCCGATTGACATTTTATTTATTTTTTTTGAACATTGCCAAATGTATTTTTTGTAATATTTGATTAAACTTAACTAATTATGCTCGTTTTACCAAATTATTTTAAACATTTTATGTTGAATTTTTTTTTTTCGCATCAAAATTTATCATAAACTTAATTAAATTGATGAATATAATTTATTAATACTTTTAAATATTAAATTGATAATATAACAAAAAATATTTAATTAAGTTTGCATAATTATACTCGTTTTAAAACTTTTTTAATTTTTTAAACATTTGTGTTAAATTTTTCTTTCAAGTTAATATTTAACAAAAACTTAAACAAATTGATTATTAGATTTCATTTAAAATTGATTCGAATAATAAAACATTACTAGAACTTTTAACTATTTGTTTTGTATTTAAGTTTTATTTCATAATAAAAATGTTTAAATTTCGATCTTTTTATTTCATTTAGTTTGAAGTCTATTATTTTAATTGAAACGTAAAAGTTTTATTTGTTTAGAAAAATTTTTATACAAAACAAAAAAAAAAAAACAATTTGTCTAGTTTATATAAAATTTATCTATTACAATTTACTCGTAACTAGTATATTTTTATAACAATACCACCAAATGGCAAACAATTGTTTAAAAAAAACCGGCAATGAGCCAACATTGAAATAAAAATACCTGAAATACATTGCGATGTTCGATTAAATTCCCTTAAAACACAAACCTTTCACTACATTCTAAAAAACGTCAAAGAAGTGGTGATAAGAATATATTTCAAAATAAAACTTTTTGGCTAAAATTTAATTCGTTCCGATAAATTTATCAAAAGTATTACACTTCTGTCAAAGACTTAATTGAATTTTTATCCAACATGTGATTTGACAATCAATTGTATTAAAAAAGCTCTTAGTTCTTAGAAGTTTTTTATGTATATATTTATTATTTCTTTGTTAACAAACATTTCTCATTTGAATTTTTTTCCTGCCACTTAATTCTTGGGAAAGTTCAAATATATTACATAGAACAATATGAAAATGTTTTTTATTTCACAAGTGCTTGTATAGATAAACATGTTTCTGAACCTCAAAAAATGTACAAAAAGTTTACAAGTTCAAGGTTAAAATTTATTTATATGTTGCTATTTTTTTCGCTAACATTTCAAGGAAAAAAGTTTAAAACCATAAACAACGAGAAGGCTAAAATAAAAGTGGTTAACAAATATAATTACACAGCAATAAAATATACAAGTTTTAGTGAAATTTGAAAAAAAAAACAAACATGTTCATTATATTAGATTATAGTGAAATGCCTTTTAAACTAACTTTAAATCAAATTTTGTTGAATTTTAAACAGAAAAAATAAAATCGAGTTTCAATTAAAATATTTGTTAATTAATTTAAGGAAATTGTAGTATCAATTAAATATTTGTAACTATCTATTAAAAATTTAATTAAAATTTTTTTTCAATTAGATAGAAATTGCAAAGTCACCAATAGTTAAAAAAAATCGCCAAAAATTAAAAAAAAAAAAATTTCAAATATAAGAAAGAAAGAAAGAAAGAAAGAAAGAAAAAAAGAAAGAAAGAAAGAAAGAAAGAAAGAAAGAAAGAAAGAAAGAAAGAAAGAAAGAAAGAAAGAAAGAAAGAAAGAAAGAAAGAAAGAAGAAAGAAAGAAAGAAAGAAAAAAAGAAAGAAAGAAAGAAAGAAGAAGAAAGAAAGAAAGAAAGAAAGAAAGAAAGAAAGAAAGAAAGAAAGAAAGAAAGAAGAAAGAAGAAAGAAAGAAAGAGAAAGAAAGAACCGCCATAAACCAATTTGGGGAAAAAATCGCCATAACTAACTGAGCGCTATAAACATTAATTTAAAATTTTTTTTATCAATTTAAACAATTCTGGTTTTAAATTTTCCCGTATTTGTTTTTAATTTGTTAGATTTTTTTTTTTGTTTTTTGGCGGATAGATTTTTTAAAGTTTTACTTTTGACATTTTTTTTTTGTTAAATTTTGGAGTTTTTTTCAATTTGGAGTTTTAGTTCAAATTTAGCGATTTTTTTTAATTAAATAGATTTTTTTTTCAATTTGGGCGATTTTCTTTAATTTTGGTGATATTTTTAAATGTTGGCATTTGTTACCAAACCAAATTTATTTTTAATTAAACATTTAATAGATATTATTTAACTTTTAATTGAAAGTGAGTTTGAAATTGAACAAAAGCTTAACTGAAATTTTATTTACAATAATATTTTGTGGGTACTGAAAACTAATCACTGAGTTTATTTTTATTAATTTTTATAAGAACTTTTAATGATTTGTTGATGAATTTTACTCTTTTACTGAAAATTTGAGTTTTTTCTTATTTGCCAACAATTAAAAGAGCATTAGAATGTTATGTTAAGCAAAAATCATATCTAAATGATATTATTTTTGCTCAGCTTCAAAAAATCAACGAAACATTTGTTTAATAGTACACAAAGTTTGATATATGAAGAGAATAATATTCAAATATTACTCAATTGTTTACATAACACAAAAAAATGATAACGAATATTATTATTAATTAAAAAATCATATAATTACAAATTATATCCTATTACCTAACCGAGCACTAGCTACTATGGCCTTCGGCGCGTTGTAGAGAAAACAGACCAGTGTTTCTGGTGGGAATCGAACCCACGACCCCCGCACTGATAAGCCAGCACGCTTCCAACTAGCCTACCGTGGCTCACGATAATGAATATTACTTTTTCAATGTGTATAGAAATAAAGCTAAATAATGATTCACCAAGTTGTAAACCAATTTTAACACACCCACAAAAAATGTTTGCATAAAAATAATTTTTATAAAAAAACAATCATTTTTGAAAAAATAATGTATATGATTCGCTATAACTTTTACATTTATCGGCCAAAATTGATAGATATATGGGAAAATGGACTCGACTTAAACATTTTTTTTATTTAATAAAACGTACACAGTACGAGTTCGTTGACTTATTGAAATAAAAAGAATCTGGAGATAATTTTTTTCTATTTTTAAGTCGTATTATGTTACCATATTTTTGTTCTAATTTACATTTTAAAGATTTTTATAAAAAATCATACGAGACACTCAAAAAACTATTTTAGTAAAAAGAAAATTTTTCTCCCTTTTTTGTTCTAAATCATATTTTAACGAGTTTCTAATAAAAAATTTGAATAACGATCACCTTTTTAAACAATCTCCAATCACTTTAAGTATTATTTATGGGCAGTTTTTCTATAACAAATGGTCACACACAAGCTGTTTTGTATTTTATGGCCACGCGGCTATTATTTCATATAAAGAAAATTCTATTCTCAAAATTTCTTACAATGTTTTTTTTTTTTTTCTTTGGACACCACTAAAAACCTCTGTAGTATTACATAATGGGGGTGTAACTGTTAAAAATATTTGTATAGTGGTTTATAAAAAAATTATTGAAAATTATGAAAACATTAAAAAGTTTCTTATACCTTTATATTTCTTTGTACAAAATTTCCTGTCCTCTGCATTCGGCGAAAGAGAAAAAAAGTCAATGACTTTTTATTGCATCATATGTTTGGGAAGCTGGAGATTTAACAAGATTTACAATTTTTCCTTTATATAAAATTTTTTTGCTGTTTTATTAAATGTAGGCTGTTTGGTATAAGGTCATTTCACTACTATTTTTGTATACAAAAGCCTTCAGATTTTTTTTAAACATATCGTGTTTTTTATATAGACTGTTCCTGATTTTTTTTTTTATTATTTTCTTTATATATTTTTTTATCTTTTGTGTGTTTTTTATGCCTTGAATGGCAAAAAAAGACACCTGTAGGAGGTAACTGACACATGGCTCTGACTGTTTTTTTTTTTTTTGTTAAAAAAAAAAGATAATCAGTTTAAACCATGAAACATAAAGAAAATAAACATGTTAAAATGAGTTTGTTTAAAATAATAGGGGAAGTAAACAAAAAGATACTAAACTGCTAAGCATATTTAATTGAATTGGACCATTATTTAGATAAACTAAAGAAATCACCAATTTTTTACGTTTTAAACATTTAAATAAATCCTAACATATTTTAATGTGGCATCGCCAAATAACTTTTTTTTTGAAAATGCTGTAAAAAACTACTGAATATTTTCTCAAATTTCTTTTTTATTTGAAAGTACAATCCTTCCGGTTAATAATGGAAAATAATTTCATTCAAATGGCTGGCCATGCAGTTTGAGCTTCATCTGAAAAGATCGGCATCGGAAAAAAAAAGTTATATGGCGGACCCTTTATATATCGCTATAACTTTTAACTATCGGCAGATGTTACTTGTTTTTATTACGAAAATAAATAAGACACTGACAGATATTTGACCAAAATTTCAAAATCTTAACTATTTTAAATCACACGCAATCGTGGTTTCAACAAAATACTGGAATTGGCTAAGAAAAAATTATTTAATAGAAAAATGGCATAATTTGATTTTGTAACCTTATTGACATTACAAAATATCCTGGAAATACTTTTTAAGTATTTTTTAGTGAAATTTTAATCATTTTCCAATTCGTCAAAATCTCGAAATTTTTTATTTATATTTTAACTTACAAATTTTTAACATTTAAATAAATTTTACAGAAAAGCGGCTAAAGTTGGATCATTGCAATAAAAAATGATCTTGTTATAGTATTTTTGTGGATTTTGCCAAAATCTCTTAATTTTTTATATTTTTTAACTTCAATATTTTCAACATTTAAATAAATTGTAATGAGGTATAGTTATATATTTCGCTATAACTTTTTTTAACTATCGGCAGATGTTGCTGATTTTAATTACGAAACTAAATAAGACACTAACACATATTTGAGCAAAATTTCATAAAACTAGTTCGCTTAAATCACATGCAATCGGTGTTTCAAAAAACGTCAAGACTGCACTCAAAAAATTTTTGATTTAAAAAAAACTGGACAAAGTACAATTTCTTTGACTTATTGAAAAACAAAATATTCTGGAAATATATATATCCTTTTTAAGTAATTTCAGAAATTTTTTCGGCTTTTTTGCCTTTGTCAAATTCTTTAAACAAAAATTTGTTTTACCCTAAAATTTTTAAACTTTTAACTAATTTTTGTCTCTTTTTCCTTTATTTACAGGTATGTTAATTTTTCATTATTAATATCAAAAAATAAATATATAAAATTCCTGGTAAGTGTTTTGTTTTGCAAAAAAAATACATCTCCTAAAAAAATGGCATCCTTAAAGATTTCAAAATCTACCTCTTTGATCATGCAAAGAACAACCAATCACAATTCATCCTTAAACATTGCACTTAGCAACCAAAAAAGGCGTGTTTATTTTAAAAGTGTAATGTTTTGAGAAAAACTTTAAGAGTCTACAAAAACAACAACTTAAAAATAACATGTGACTTTATTGTTATTGTACAAAACAGAATTTAAGGTAAAAAAAAAATAATCCCTAACCACCATTTTAACCCTTTGTAAACCCCTAACTTAAAAGAAAAAGAAATCATTCAAATCAAATTTTTGCCATCTAATTTTCAACCCCTTTTTTAATCTTATACCATATAAAATATATCTTTTCTTATATACAATTATCATAAATGTTAGTTATTATTATTTTTTATTTATGAAAAAAAGACACGCATAAACATGCTCTTATTATATTTATATATTCTTTCATTTTTTGATTAGCGTAAGTGCTTTTGAAAATTCTATATTCAAGTGTTTCCTGAGATGATTTTAGCCTTTTCATTCCTTTGCCTGGTTTGTTTGATCTAAGGTTGTCCTTTTTTTTGGGCTTCAGATGCTTGGTATAATTTTATGTCATATATTAGATGTATTATAATTTTATATTTATGCGATTTTAATTTACAAGGGTTTTTTTCTTCTTTTTGAAATATGAATATAAATTTTGAATTTTAAATTAGCTGCTTTCTAGCTTCTTAAAAGGGAGTTATTGTATGACCTTGTGAAGGAAAAGAAAGAGGAGTTTAAAGATTGTCATTTAGAGAAAAATAAACAGAAATGTAGCTTCAAACAAAGGCAAAATTGGTACAAGATTTTCAAAAATTTTGAGTTTTGACCCAAAATTTAGATTTAAATAAAAAATTCAGAATCTGAGGGCTAGAAAATGCTTAATATGGCTTTTATATAAATAATCAAATAGTTAAAGAAAATTTTAATTTATGTCTGTTGAAGCCACAATTTTGTTTATTTTTATAGATTTTTAATTTTATTGTTTTTTTAATAGATTTTTCAATTTTCTGAAAACTATTTGTTTAATTGATAGTAACTAAATTTGGCTCAAAAATCAATTAATTAGAAAATAATAAAAAAAAACTTTCTGTTACCGACAGATGTCATTTAATTTTATTTTGCAACAAAATAAGACAATGACAGATATTTTGGCAACATTTCAGAAATCTATCTCTTTTAAATTTGACGATATCGTGATCTTAACAAAGCGGCAGTTGATTTAAAAATGTTTGATTCAACAGGAAAATTGACAAAGTTTGTTTTAGTAGACCTACTGAAATAATTATTTTTTAGTATTTCTAAGGCATTCAGTAATTTTTAAGAATCTTCTTCTTTGTCAAACTCCCCTCAGTTTTTTCTTTTGTATTTCTAACAAATTTTTTATGGAAATCCTGATTTTCAATTTTTAAAGGATTTCAAATTTTAAAAATCTTTTATAAGTATTAAGTATATCGAGTATACAAATAAAAAATAACGAGTATCGTGAGGAGTGTTTCTGTATAGTTTGGCATTTGTCCAATAGATGGCACATAAAAAAAATAGTTTTTTTTTTTGTTTACATATTGATTTTAATGCGTAGATACTCTACGGGGTAAATTTCCCTCAAAGGACATATCCCGTGAATTATCACACGCTGGATTTATCACAGAATTTAACTTATAGTGAAATTTGATGTTGCTGTGAGCTAACCAGTGTCAATTGTATTAAAAGATCTCGTCCCTTGACGAGTGAGAAGAGGACGTGATGACAATATTGTTTAAACAATTGAAATTTCATTGAATTTTTCTTTTATTATAAATGGAATTTTGTAAATTTTAAATTTTTGTTGTTGTAATTCTGTTTGCTTTTGTATTTCAAAAACACACGTAAAAAATATAACTTTGCTGTTAGCAAGCCACAGCAGCATTAGCTTAAATGGTAGATTGTTTACCTTGTAAACAAAACGCCCAATGAGGGACCCTTACTAGTAGATTTTTTTTATTCTTGAAAATCTTTCAAAATATATTTTTAGACACAACACCTAACAAGTCACAAGATGTCTAAAATGTGTTAATTAACACAATGCTATGACAACGTCAAGTTAAAGTGACCAGTTCCTTTGATATAAAATAACCGGACAAGGACTAGGCCCTGCCGCCTTGAGACCTGTCCAACGTGTCATCTATGGCTGGTTCCTTTCCTCGTGGGGTATATTTATTTCGAAAACCCTTCCACATCCCTAAAGGGCGTGGCACCCCCTATATTATCCAAAATTGTAAATGCGGTATTTTTTGGATTCTGTGGAACGTTTTCAAATTAAAATTGGAACCTTTTCCTAAATCAAAATTTTAAAGATTTATATATCCTTAGAAACCCCAAATCGATTTATTTCGACTTTTCTGTCATCTTAACCCACCCATATTCAGAATAGTAACTAAAAATATTCTTAAAAAGGATACGTAATAAATTCTGTTCAAAAATGTTCCAACAGATTTTAGTAGGAATCTTTCTTAACAATATTGCAAATATGGTCACTTTTTAAAAGTGTTATTCGCCGGTTATTGTTTCAAATAAAATTTGTCGCTGATTCTTATAAAAATTTTTGTTATTACTTTGCCAAATATAAGAGACGAGTGACACTTTCCATAGAACCGATAAATTAAAAACAATTTAGCTTAGCTATGCTCCTGTTGAACATATTGGAATAAAGTTTGGTGTAGTGTTTCATAACAATGTGATTAAGGGCGGTGTAAAAATGGGCAGGTTAAGTCGAAGGGCGTGGCACATTTAAACACAATTTTAAAAAAAAATTGTGGGAAAATAATCGTATGCCTGGTCATACAGTTTTATTGAAAACACGTGCGGTATCTTTATCATGGCTCACTTTCGATTCCTCCAAATTGGTGAAAAAAAAGTTTTCTTTATTTAAAGTGCACAAAGAACTATACTAACTTAGCAAAATGCTTCGGCAAAAAATGTATAGTCTTTAAAGGTTTAATATTCTTATTTTTCGATTTACGTTTAGTTTGGAATCGTTTGAAGTTTGTATGATAAATTTTTAAAAATTTCAATATTTGTTTTAAACTACACGCAAATCTAAATAATTATAAATTAAGTAAATAAATGAAAAAAACAAATTTTAAAGCTACAAAAATCTTAAGAAAAACTAAACTAAAAATCAAAAAACGGCAAAAAAAAAAGCAAATATGAGTAAAAATAGCAAAAAAAAAGCAAAAGAAGCATATTTATTACATATAAATGGCGCCCAACGTTAACGTACGTAACATACCAAATTATTAAAACTTGTCGCAATTGAAAAAAAAAAAAAAAAAAAAAAAACTTGGAGTAACTAAGTAGTCGGAGATTTTGAAAAAAAAAGTATTTCAATCGTTTTAATAACATTATTTTGTACAAAATTTTAGTTTTCTTGAGCTTAATTTTAAAATTATAGGTTTCACTGAATTTCGCTTCACCTTTATTGTTAACTAAAAGTATTTTTAAATTTAAAACATTAAACTACAATTTTTCAGTTCCCAAAAAATAAATATTTCCCATGAGAACTCTTTTTATATTTATTTTTAATATCACCTCGTTATCTTGTCACTTCTATTAAGATATTAGCTGTATATGTGTAACCTTGTTTTAGTTCATTTCGGAATATCATTAAATTGTAATTAATCATGTTCTCCTACACATAGTTTTAAAGGTTTTTCAATTCTTAATGACAATATTATACTCAACATACGGTGACAAATTTGTTTTAATGAGCCCATATGTCATTTTTAACAAAATATTGTTATGAATTTGTATTGAAAAACAATATCATCCCTTTTTAAGCGAAAACTAATATTATTTGCGGTTGCAATTAAAATGTTTGAGAACTTTATTAAAACAAAATTTATTGGAAAGATTAATAATTAATTAAAATAGACAAATTTTTATTAAAAAATCATATTTTAATGTGAATATGAAATTTATGTTCAAATACTTAAATTTACAAAGCAGATAAGATTTCGTTTAAAAGTTATTCCATTCTCGCTTACAAGGAGCTGAAAAAATCACTCGTTAATTTTCGCTGACACACGCAGAGAAAAATATGATTGAACATGATTGCGGACACGAAATTATCATATTATGCTCCTAATTGTCATATATATGATTCTGGCTGATCATACTATGATTACCGATGAAGATTTATCGACATTTTGAATCATAATATGATTGCTACGATCATATTATGATTATCAGGCATTGCAATCATAACATGATGCTCTTAAACTATCATACTATGATGATCTTTTCTCACAGTTCGTTTCATGAGTAATAAGTATAATAGTTTTTTATAGTTAGAGAATAATGTCATTTTAGTTCTAATAAAAATGCAGCAACTTTTAATACATGCATGTCTTAAGCAAAAGTTAACTTCCCTCTCGTTTACGGGGAGTTATAAGAATAAGTAATTGCTAACTGTGTCGCTAATCGTAAGTGAGATTGGTTGTTATTTCTGTTAATGACATTGTCACATTTAACCCATTTTTTACAAAGGTGTCTTTAAAGGCAGTTGGTATAACAAGAGGAAGTTGGTATAACAACGCAGTTAAAAGCATATTAAAATTTTAAGACCTATCTACAAACGGGGTTTAAAAATGTTTAAATTTACATATAATAATTGAATATATTATATATCATAAGTATATAATCATATAATGATTTGAAAAAAAAATATTTTTCGTTTTTTTGTTGGAAGCACCTTTTTCAAAAAATATTTAAAAATATAAGAAGACCGGCATAACCAACGCTATTTATTGTTATCGATGAAGACATATAAGAATTAGAAAAGCTGTTCGTTCAACATGTACTTTTTGAAAAAAATGTATTAATCTAATCATGATTTTTTCCGTGTTTGTAAAAAATGAAAGTATGCGGGAAATTAATCCGTTTGTGTTTTTCATATCAAAAAATGTGCTATTTTCTCTCAACCAGCAAAGCAACATATCAATTTGAGCGATTAGAGTTGCCAAATAACTATTTTCAAAAACTGTCTCAATATGCCAACATTTTTTAAAAATTCATAAAAGTAGTACGAAAGCAACAATAAAAATTGTGTGCAATTTTTTGATATATATAAGACTTGTTAATACATAAAAAATAATTTTTTCAGAATATATTAACCCTTTAAGTGCTTACAAGGCTTACAAGGCTTCAAAGTTTCAATTTTAATGAATTATACCACCACTAGTGGGCGCGATTAGTCTATACAATTTAAATGCATACTGGGAAACCAACGTATCGGAATCTATGCTTGGTAAGAAATGGGTTAAAAATAACGGAATACATTTTATAATTGTAAGTCTGCTAACAAGTCACCGGCCTTTAAAAAGTTTAAAATTTTTATTTTCAATCATATTTAAAACACATTCCTTTCAAGTCGTCATACGTTCTCTAAAAGAATTTCTATTTCAAGGCCAATCAAATATGAAACAATAACCAGACATACCCACCCTCTGTCTTTTTTAATATTCCTCCCAAAAATTCGTATTTATAATCCCAAAATTATGAACATTAAATTTCCAAACCAAAAAATTGGTTAAAAACCTACTTATTGTTCATTATCATTTTTTTAATAATTGCGTATATGGTTAACGCCTCTTTATTGCGTGTTTTACCCTAAAAAAAAAATATATTAAAAATAACAACACGTTCTATTTCGCATTTAAAAACAATATTTGTTTCTAACAAAATATAAACCCATATGACGATGACTTAACTTCATATTTGGGCAAATTGTAAAGAGTGTATTTACATTATCTATATTTGAAATTTATACCTGATATGTTAAACTATTCATGCAGAACTTTTTTTGAGGTAGATTATATATTGAATAGAAACTAGTTTAATATTGAGAGAAATAATAACCAGAATTATTTTTGGGAAAAATTTTGTTATTTTGTATGATTTTTAAAAAAAGGGTAATTAGTACAAAAAAAAATATTTTTAAGAATATTTTTGTAAAATTTTTTATGGTAGAGAAAATTGTTATTGAAAATAAAGCAGATGTCGATTTTGGATAGGAAATTTAATAAGGCTCTAATATATAATTTAGTAATCGTTTTTATGTACAATTTTTAAATCCTTTAAATGAACAAATTAAAATTTTTTAAGGAGGTTATTAAGGCTCTACGTTGGGCGCCAATTTAAATACTGTTTGTAAAAGTAGTGTTTATCCATTATTTACAATTAGTTTAAGCTTACTAAAGCTGTGAAGCCAAAAATTATTGTTTAATTATATTCTTTACTAACCCTTTGGCGAAAAATGGTTGATATATTTTCCATTTTAACTTTTTGCGATTTTAACAAAAATTGTTGTGATCAATACTAGAGAGATGTAGCTTTTTAGTGATATCCATAAATTGTATCCAGATAGTCCTAGAGCCTTACAAGATCAACCCAATGTCAAATTTTAAAATGTTTGTTTATTTTTATGACGTTTTTGTCCCGTGTTGTTATAAGTTTTTTTAATTTTTAAAGTTAGGTTTTTACAAAATTAAACTCTTAACCCATTTAGGAGCCAAAGGCCATTTATATATTTCTGTGATATGAGGGGTAGAAAAGAGCCACAAACAGCGTTAAATTTACTTGTATCCTTAGGACCACGACTCCAAGAATTTTTGTCAAAAAATCGCCAGCGGTTAAACTTTGGTCATCAAAATGTTAAACACGATTTTTCTACAGGGGCTTTGTAATAACTTTTTTCAATTCCGTGTTTATTTTCGAATTATTAAAACTTTATTCTTTTTTAAAATCTGACAAAATTTTTAAAGCTTTTTAAAAATCATTTTAATAAGCTTTATTATAAATTTTTAAAAAAAAAAATTATGTTTTTTATAATCTTTAAAAAAGATTTTTTAAAAATTGCAAAAGCTTTGAAATAGTTTTTTTTTTCAATTTCTACAAATTTTCGCTTTTTATTATTTAATCTGGTTTGTTTTCAAATGGTATAAATTTTATTCTTTATTAAATCCGACATAGGTTGAAAAACTTTTAAAAAAACTTTTTCCAATTATTTCAAAAAGCCCATTGTTAAAATTTCAGTTGTTTTTGATTAAATCGTATTTTTGAAATGATTTAAAAACTTTTTTTAAAAGCTTTCTTAAATAATTTTAATAAGCTTTTTTATAATATTTTATAAAGCTTTTCAAAATCTTTTGAAATCCTATTTTTTATTTTTTAGAAAACATATTTTTTGTTTATAAACCCAAATTAAGTTGAGAGTTAGTAGAAAAAGTACTAATTTTGAGTTCTAGTTATTTTTTTAACTTAACTTTATTTTAAAAGCTTTCACTCAGGGCGTTTTTAATCTTTCACAAAAAATGCATTACTTTTTTGTGTTTGAATTAGATTTAGTTGGTAAGTTGATTTAAAAAGCTTTTTGTAATCAAATCAAAGTGTTAAGTTTATTTTATGAAAAAATCATTATTCTTTTGCAGAAGCTTTTTTCTTCACAATTTCTACTAAATTTAACTACTACCAATAAAAACTTGCATCAGAGTCTGTTTTATATAAAAGCTTTTAGAAAAGATTTTTTTTTGATCTTTTACAATCTCTGCAATATCTATGTTGTCTTTTAATTTAAAAATATTTTTTTTTTATAATTTAAAAAAAATATATATTTTAATGGCCCAAATACAAGAAAAAATAAAAGCTTATATTGGTTTTTTTATGTAAAGATTCAACTTTCTTTCTTCAGTCTGATTTTATTTGAAAAGCTTTTTTTAATGCTTTGCTATTTTTACAAACTTTTTATTGTACATTAATTTATAAATAACTTTTTCATAGTTTTTAGAGAAATATAATTTTTAAGGTCCCAATTTGAGTGCCAATAAATAAAAACGCTTTTTTGTAAAATTTTGAGATTCTCTCTTATTAAGCCTGATTGTATTTCAAAAGCTTATATTATGCTTTGCAATTTATATAAAATTGTATGTGTCCTTAATTTTAGAAATGTTTATTTACAATTTTAGAGAATGATTTTTCTTTAATTTTAACCCTCCGCATTAAGCGCCAATACATAAAAGCAATTAAAGCTTTTCAGAATTGTTTTTATATAAAAATTATATTTTGCCACTTTTTAAGCCTGATTTTATTTGAAAAGCTTTAAAAAATAATTATTCACAATTTTTTTAATTTATAAATCGTTTTTATTTAATCTTTAGAGAATTGCTTACTTTTAATACCCCACGTTGTGCGCTAATACAAAAAAAAAATAATAAAATCTTTTCAGAGTTATTTTTATATAAAGTTTTAAAAACCTTTTGCAATTGTAGAAATTTTCTACAGAATTTTCTTTGTACTTTTACTACAGAATTTTCTTTGTACTTTTATTTTAAAGTCATTTATTTTACAACTTTAAGAGTTTTATTTATGTAAAGGCCCTACGTTAGGCGCCAAATTAAAGATTTTTTAAAGTCATCGTCTTTCATTAAAAGCTGACAGCATAGCCATGTTTATTGTCATATTGTCAGGCTTAAATTCTATTTAAAGTTTAAAACTTAGTTTATATAAAAAACTTTCAGGAAGCTTTTTATCGAGCTTTTATCTTAAACGAAATTTCAGGCAGGTTTTCCTCCAGTGCTCTGATTTTGCATCTCTTTGCAGTTACTGTTTAATATATATATTTTTTTTAATTTATCTTTTTCTTATCTTTTTAAATCATCTACATTTGAAAATCATTTTCCATTTTTCTAATATCTAAACATAACTAGATTTTACTGTCGTTTTGCCTTTCATAATTGAATTTTAGTTTGTTCTTGTTGTTTTTATTATTTTTTTTTGCCATTGTACTAACCTTAATACACTTTAGGTTGTTGTTTTTTTTTTCGTTCTTCATTCTATTGTCTTGGTTGGTTGGCTGATGTTTTCTTATTTTGGCAAAAAAAAAAAAAAAATCTTCAAACAATGGTCTTAAGTAAATCAGTGTACCGAGCTGTGTACTGTGTAATCTTTAAAATAAACAGCTGCACCTTTACTTTGAAATTGCGCGCCTTTTTTTCTTCTTTAAAACAACCAGAAATAAAGGAAAAAACTGAAATGAAAAATTGCTAAACATCTTAGAGCTGTTTGGCCAAAAAGTAAAAATCACGCCAACGCTTTAGGCTAAAAAAAAAGGAAAACAATAAGGCGTAGTATTTTGGCAATGATTTTACTAGACATCTAAATTCATTTTATATGATTTTTATAAATATAAATTTTTATATAAATTGTCTATAATATTCGATTGCTCATTTCCTTCAGTTGTTTATATCCTGTTTCAAATTTTCATTTTCCGTTTCTTGGAATTTTGAAATAATATGCATTAACCTATTTTCGTTTTAGTTTAGAACGCATATTATTTTTTAACAATTATCAATAATTTCTTTGTACTTTTTTTTAACAAGACAAGGGTCGTTTTTCATTTATTTATGGTTGTTTTTAATTTCTGATAAGAATATTTGCTTTAGGAATTGTTTTATATAATTTTCATTTAATTAATTTATTGAAAAACAATAGCATCACTTTCCAAATTATTGAATATTTATTGATTTTCTTGATTTACTGCCACCCCTTTGTTTAAGGGTAATTATTGAATTTCTAAGGTGGTATTAAAAATACAGGTGGGGTGGTCTCTAGTTTGGTTAATAATGTTTTATTATGTCCATATGTAGTTCACCTGTATGGCCTCATATTAGCCGGAAGCTATATTTTGTCTTTAGGTATTTGGGTACTTAAGAGAATTGCTTTGAAAACAAAACATAAGAAAAAATGTAATGATACTTTTTGTTGGAAACAAATTGAATTAAAGGGTCCACCATCTAACGTTTTTTTTTTCAACTAGTGCTTATTTCGTGAATGGTAACACTTAGCTCATGTCTGATTTGACAGATAATTAGTTTTATCCTTCCGCTGAACGAATATGGTTGTGTATACGCTTGAACAACTCTGGGAAATATTGCGACATTACTTTGAAAATCATGGTAATGTTGCAGAATGTGTGCGAAAATAGCGTACTGATTTTGGAAGAAGAGAAGCACCGTCGTTTGGCCACCTCAGAACGGCGATTTGACACCGTTGGACTATTATTTGTGGGGTGCCGTCAAAGATAAGTGTTACGCCAACAAGCCAGAGACAATTGACGCTTTAAAGGACAATATTCGTGAAACCATTGGTGAAATACAGCTGCACACAATCGATAATGTGCTTAAAAATTGGACCGATCGTGTAGGCTACTGCATGGCCAGCCGAGGCAGCCATTTAAATGAAATTATTTTCCATTATTAACCGGAAGGATTGTACTTTCAAATAAAAAAAGAAATTTGAGAAAATATTCAGTAGTTTTTTTTTATAGCATTTTCAAAAAAAAAAAAGTTATTTGGCGGACCATTTAGATATAAAATGAAAGTAAAATGTTGGTTAAAAATAAATTTTATTTTTTTTTAATGAAATATAAATTAAAGTTTTTTTGTAATAAATTCAAAAGTTTATTCAAAATTTGGTTATTTTTAAAACATGGTTTTAAAATTTGTAAAATTTACACAAACGCTTGTTTTATATTCACTAAACTTATGTAATAAAAAAAATTTAGGGGAAAGGCTTGCAGGTTGCCACCCTGTAGTTTTTTTTGCCCATAACTTAAATCAAAGTAGAAACTATGTCAAAATGTATTCCATTTTTACTCAAAATATAAATAATACTACTACACTTATAAAAACTATATTGTCAGGTTTGCCATGTGTCAATTTTATAAAATGTTTATAACCACAATATTTTTAATAACAATTTGAATCGAGATTTATCCATAAAATTAAACAAACCTAAAGTTTTTAAAATATCTTCAACCCTCTAGAATTCATATTATGTCTAAGTTCTAACTTTGGCTTTGAAACTATAACTTTTTGGTAATTTGAAAATACATTTTGGTAATTTTAAAATAAAAATTTTGGTAATTTAAAAAAAAAAATGTGATAGAACAATAACCAATATTATTAGCAACACTGTCAATTATTTCAATAGATTTTAAAATCATTTAAGGGATTTTAAAATCGTCCCCATATTATGTCTGTTATAAACGAAACAAAAAACAAACAAATACTGTATTGAATTTTATTAATTAAATCAAAATTCCTCTTCACTTAAAACATTAAAATACTCTATTTAATTATTATTAAAATAATATTTTTACCAACAAAAACAATGGAAAAATTTGCATCTGCTTTAATATTCAAAAAAAAAAATTCTAAAAAATCCTCAATAAAAACTAACTCACCCTTATTGAATTCCTATTTAATAAATATTACCTTCACACAAAAAACATGAACAAATTGCCCAAATTTTCACTGAAAAACTCAATAATTTTTTACATATTAAATTCCAACATTAAGTACAGTGACGGACAATGCAATAAAATCAATTTAGGGTTTTTATAATATTGTACGTGTGATCCTTTAAAATAAATGGTGAAATGTTCACGAAAATGTAGAGATTTTAAATTTTTTGTTCACCCCGGTAGGCTAGTTGGTAGCGTGCTGGCTTATCAGTGCGGGGGTCGTGGGTTCGATTCCTACCAGAGGCACTGGTCGGTTTTCGCTACAACGCGCCGAAGGCCATAGACGCTAGTGCTCGGTTAGGGTAATAGCATATAATTTGTAATTTTATGATTATTAATTGATAAAATAAAAAAAAAATTAAAAAATTTATTGTTAGTTTTTTAATTTAGAAAACTGTGAAAATAGCGATGTCAGCCTTCTCTTAACTTATGTATCATTACACAGGATATTAATGATAAGATTTATAAAGCTTGGAAAGCTTATAAAATTGTTTAAAATATTGCGTTGTTTGATGCACAATTTGTTGCCAGATTTTCAGTAACAGTGCCTAAGATATAAAAAATTATTTCATTGTTTTAAAAAAATTTAAGAAAAACAACACTGAAATTTTAAAGTGAATGCAATTATGCTATACTCACTAGGATATAGCAAATCAGCCAATCTTTTTTTCGCGTTATGGTAACATTAACGCAACATTTAACACAATTTCATAAGCTTTCCAGTTTCCAGATGGCG
The DNA here is from genome assembly GCA_021234595.1 of Delia radicum. Taxonomy (NCBI): domain Eukaryota; kingdom Metazoa; phylum Arthropoda; class Insecta; order Diptera; family Anthomyiidae; genus Delia; species Delia radicum. The sequence continues at coordinate 226,646,816 of CM037854.1, forward strand.
AATTTAAAAAATAAAAACTCATTTACAATTTTAAAACATTTTACGATTATGTGGAGGCATTTGAGCTTTTATTTTGTATATTTAAATTATGATTATATTGTATTGTCCTTTACTGTATATGAGAAGTATTATGATAACCATGAAGTATGAAACAATTTAGTGTGTATAATATTTTTCATAGTTATAACATTAAATTTGTTCATGGTTTTTAATGAAAATAAGAGAAAAAAAAATCTGCAAATATAATAAAATTTTAATAAAATATATAGGGAAGGCTAAAGATTATCGACAACATATGCTGGCTGACAAGAAAAACAGGAATGCTTTTCATATTGGAAAATGACAACATGTGGTAAAGGAATTTTTTTTCCATATTTTCCATTTTTTTTATTAAACAGTGAAAAAATATGTTTTTAATAACAGTGGAAAATAATAAAATCTATAATTTTTTAATTAAGAAAATTGTTTGCGGTTAACCCTTAACCTGGTCTCATAATCAAACTCATAAATTTTTGTAAGACCATAACTCTGAACACATGTGCTTAGCACCTTGCACATAAAACTTATCATCCTTTACTTCCTTTTTACGTACTAAAACACACGCTCTTTAAGAGAGTTTTTTTGTCTCTTCATTACCCTCTAATCTCTAATTTTAATCGTTTGTATAATATATCTTGAATTGTACCACATTTTAATATATATCAGCACCTTGCTCATTAATATTTTATTACTATAAAACTCTTTTGAACTTCCTTATAAAATTTTATATTTTTATCCTTAAGAGTCATTATAATTTTGAGGTTTACCTTTATTAACGCACTCCTCTTACACACACAATTTTTATAACATGTCATAAAATATGTTGTAATCCTTATACCGATACGCACTCAATATTTTCCTTTTCATATAAAATTTTACGTTTATTACTTGAAAACAAACAGACCAAATGGTAAAGTTAAAGATTATTGTGACATGCGAAAAGATTAGGTTTCTGAAGAGTAAGAGTTTGTCACATGTTATGCCACTGTATTTACTCTTTTAAGACGACCACAAGTCAGACATAAAATTTATGTTTATGTTTTGTTATGCTTATTTATAATTTTATGACATATGATATATTCTTTTGGGTAAAGGTAAATTTGATTTGTATTTACCTTTGTATTAAAAAGTTATAAAAAATCAAGCAGGTGAAAATTTAACTTCTAGTGAACAAAAATGCATATTGTGGTAGACTTAAGATTCTTGTTTTAAAAAAACAGAACTTCGCTTTTGTTCTCTTTGTATCTGATCTATAAATATTAGACTAAAATATTTCCCTACACTCCCTTAATATCATTGAAGCTTTTAATGAACTTCTTTGAGTGGCTTACTCTTTACTTCTTACTCTTAAAAGCTTTTTCAAAACTGGCTTATAAGTATTTTTGACAGAACACGTTTTATCAAATGAGAAGGTTGAAAAAGCTTGTAAACTACATATTTTATTATTTTACTCTGTGTCTAATGATTTACTTTTTATGATAAAAAAAGCTTTTAATTATCCATCTAAATTTTCATTATTCAATTTCATATTTCTTGATAAAAGCTTGCTTGTACAAATTTAAAATGTTTTTGATAAACTACCTGATTTTGTCTTTATTCAGTGGGTATTCGTTCGCAGATTTTTCAAGTCTGTAATTTCTACCGGAAAATTCCCTTAAGTAGATGAGATAATCTGACATAATTCAACGATAAATGAGAGTCGATAAAAAAATTTGACAAATAAAATGTTAATTAAATCGTGTTTACAAACAAAAAACTAAAGTTAAAACAAAAAAAAAAAACTAATTATTTATCAATAATTTAATAGTATTTTTTTTTTTATTTATTTAATTTATTATATAATTACAAATTATATCCTATTACCCTAACCGAGCACTAGGTTCTATGGCTTTCGGTGCGTTGTAGCGAAAACAGACCAGTGCCTCTGGTGGGAATCGAACATACGACCTCTCACTGATAAGCCAGCACGCTACCAACTAGCCTACCGGGGCGCATTTTAAGTATAATAAGAAAAACACTGTTTTTATATATTTTAATTTTCATTCACATTCTCTTTCGTGGCGGAAATTCACGGCACCCCAGTGAGTATACAATTCTTTGCTTTATTTTATTAAAAAGTTTTAGAAACAAGTTTTCTTGTTCAAATATTAAAGTTTTTTCTTTTGAAAGCTTTATAGTTCTTATTTAGAAAAGACCTTTAATTTTTAAACTTTCAAAACTTAAACTTTTTTTCATTATTCTATTAAAATTTTATTTATAAAAGTCTTCTTGTAATAATGCTTTTGTATAATTAGCAGAATTCTGTTTATTTGTTTTTAAATTCATTGACAAAACTTTGTTTTGTTATAATTTAAAAGCTCTCTGTGATAAAAGGCTTTATATTCTATATATATATATATTTCTTTTAATTAAAACTATTTTATTTTAAGCTTTTTTTTAATTTTGTTCAAATCGTAGTTTTTCAAGAACAATTAGTTTACCGTTAATCATTATTATCTCTTCCACATTTTCTTATATCGTATCTTTTTCTTCATCGTTATTAATCGCAACGTTTTCACACTTTCGTTTCATTTAATAGTCTTGACATTACAGCTGTCAAATTAAGTAAATTTTCTGCTCTTTTAATATGTCTACTCATTTATCACGGTTTAATCCTTTTCGTCTCGTATGTTATGTAGCAAATGTTTTTAAATACAAAATAAGTAATGAAATGACGAAATAAGTAATTAATCTTTACAAAATTCAAGAAATGCAAATGAGTATAGAAAATTATAAGAGAATATAATTTTATGTTCAAGTTGATAGACATAAAATGTTGACCTAGGAATTAAAATTTACATAAAAGTTATTTACTGAACAGTATTAAAAGTATAAAAAGCGTATTATATGATTAAGAGCTTTTTGGATAGGATGGAGAGTTCAGAGGTCAATGTTTTAAACAAAAAGATTTAAAAGATTTCAGAGAAAAGATTATAATTAGAAGAATCACTTTAAACATCCAGAAAAGTAGTTGATATACAAAAATAAACATATAAATAAAAGCTCCAATTAAAAGCTTTTACTAAAAGAAACTATTGCAAAAATAAGCAAGATAGATAGATATCTGTAAAATTTTTTAAGATTTCTAGTGAAACGCTTTAAAAAGATATGAAACATTTTAAAAATAAAAGCTTTAAATAATTAATAGGATAGTTAACACAAAGAAAATCTCTGTGATAAATCTTTTACTGATGCAACATGAAGATCCTGTAATCATTTCATGGAATAGAACCATTCTAAAAATTAAAGCTCTTAGGATGACCCGGAAATGTATGTATGTATATTAACAATGAAAAAACATAAATACAAGATTCGAGTAAGAGCTTTTACTAACTGTAAAATAAAATACCGCAGAGATAAAAGAGGTATTATTTAATTGATTGTTTGTGCCATTTCAATAATAAAAAATTTACAACGAAAAGATGATCCAAAATTATGAAAAAAATTGCTTAAACTACAAAAATGTCATACATTTTTATGTCTTAAAAATATGGGGTCTGTGACAAATCTTAATTAATTTATATTTTCTCCATAGTTTCATACAAAATTACTTTTAAAAAAAAGTTATAAAAATTATACTTCATATTCAATTTTATTCATTTGATTTAATGAATTAAGTTTAATATAAATTATCATCATCTGCTAAAATTTTGCGAACTCGGTTAATATTCACAAAATAGAAAGTATATCCTACATAGAAGTATATCCTACAACCTTCAAACAAGCGCAATAAATTGATTAATTTGAAGCCATATTAAAAATTATTCGTAGTTTATTCAGGTATACGAAATCATAAAAAAAAGTTTGAAGAAAAAACTTGATTTTCGGTAAAAGTTAAGTTCGCGAATATTTTGAGAAGCAAAGCTAATATTAAAATTTGTTGTTCACATTGGTGATCTACTACATATGTCGGATCTCCGATGCATTTTTACGCCTGTATTCATAAAAAATCTATATTCAATTTTAAATACATTTTAGTTACCAAAGTTTTCACACAAAGATGAAAAATAAAATACTTTTTTATGAAATAATTCATTGAAAATTAAATAAATGCATATAGCAAAAGCTTTTGAAGATATAACATAAATGTCTAAATTAAAAAGAGATCGGAAGTTATAAATTTATTTAAATCTACTAACAATTTACTATAATTCTGAGAAAAAGCTATATTAATGAAAACGTTAAATACTAAACAGAAACTAAAATAAAAACTATAGTAATGAAAGCTTTTAGAAACTAAACCAATTCAAAAAATATAAAAATGAGCTTTAAATATTGTAAAAGCTCTATGAGAAACTTTTACATAGGGAAAAGAGAAAAGATCTTAAATTTAAGTTGACATCACCTTTAATTTTTATTGAATCTATGTATAACCTAGAAAGTATTATACTTTTATTAATATTGAAACATTTGATAATGATTGTCTAACATTTCCATTAAATTTCCTACTAATTATCAGATTTTCCATTTAAAAAAAATCCAGTTTTTCTACTTGAAAACTACTCATAACTTTTAACTACTATAAAATATATACAAAAATGGCTTTTAATCGTGCAAACCCTTCTAAAGAAAAACCAAAACAAATTACTATATAATAGAGTAGTAAAAATAAATAAAATTAGATCAAACAAAGAAAACCAGTTTTTCTGCGCTTTAAGAAAATATATAAGACTAATAAATGTGATATCAATTTCATATAAGCCCGCCACTTAAACACATACAAATTCCCTAAAATAACAATGATATACAACTTACTCACTCCTTAAAAACACAAAAAAGGAGATTTTTTTTCAAAAAGGGATGAAACTGACCATTACAAAACAAATTTGTTTAGAAAATGTGTTTAAAAAAAAATCAAAAAAGGACACGTGAAAATTACTGTATTAAGAGTTGTTAAAACATCGTAAAAATAATTTGAAATAACAACCAAAAGGGAGTTTTGTTTGAATAAATTTTGCATAAAAAGGGTAAATTTTGAAACTTAAGAAAAAGATCAGACATTCTACAAGTTTAGCCGGTTTTGTGAACTATATGAGAATAAAAAAACTAAATTTCAATTAAAATACTATAAAAACATCAGAAAAAAATTAAGGAAAACATTAAGAAAGCTTTATAAAAAAGCTTTAAAATAAAAAAGTGTGTTGTGCTTTAAATCTGATTAGATTTTTATTTAATACTGTAGGTTCAAGGTTTTGAAAACTTTATATCTTATAATATTTACTTTCTCACCGATATTTGCATTTTAAAAACATTTTATTTTTATATTAATCTTTTGATTAAACTTAACCCTTTTCTCAAAAAATAAAGTATGCCTTAGAAATTATAAAAGTTAAACAAGTCATTAATTTTATGTCAGCTTAAAGACTAACATTTAAAAACCAAAGAAATTTTGTAAATGTTTTATTATAAATGAGGTGTAAAATTAGGCTTAAAATCATAGTACTAAACACATTAAAAATCTCTTTTAAATTAAAAAAAAAAAAAAAAACAATTTAATCTTAGCCTTAAAAAAAAATTTGAATAAAATATTGAATATTTTTTCTAAATAACTTAAAGGTTACTAAATTGATCTTATTTGCTTATCTTTAAAAAAAAATTACAATAGTTGACAGTTTTTGATCATTATTTTCAATTTGATAAGGTTTTTTTTCTTAGCTCCGGCTTTAACATCCTTATGTATGCAAACAAGGTTTCTTTTCCTTCCGCCTTTCTTTTTTTTACAAGAAAAATTAATTAGGTGTAAGAAGAAAAGGTTTATTTTGTCAAAAATTTACTTTGTTATCTAAAAATTTCCAAACAATATGAACAATGAAGTTTGTTGGTTAAACTTTGTCACATTGGTTTTAGTTTATTAACATAGCAAAGATCTAATAGAACTGGTTTTCTTCTGATGGGGTTTAGAAAACACATGTAATCATTATATTTTTGAGTTCCTGGGAATTGTTTTTATTTAAAAAAGGTCAAGTAGTAGAAAACGGTGAAATAAGTGATAAATGTAAATTTCAATGAACTTATAAGAGGAATACGTAAAGAGATATTTAAAAAATAAATACTCTTTAGAGCAGTGAAACTAGAAACCTTTCTTTACATTATTTTACCTGATGATCGTTTAAAACTATATCTCTCAATTATGCTTTGAAATGTTTAGTTTTATCTCCTTTTGAGAACTGTTTTGCTTTAAAAGCTTTTAGATTTTCTCTCTTCAAAATGTAACACAAAGTAGTAATTTAAACGGCATGATCGTCCTTGGGCAGTTATTTTTGCAAATCGAGTAGGGATTCTATGAACCAAATTTTTTTGGGAATAATTTCGATTTGGTCAAAGGTCGCGAAATCGCTTGAGAGGAATTGTATAGTCATCAAAGTTTATTTACCGAAATTGTACTTTGGTATTTTTCTAAAAAAAAATTAATCTGGGAGTAAATTTTTCTTTATAATATCAACGAATTCTAATATAATTCATAAAAGAGTTTTAAAATCTGAAGAAATTTTGGTATTGATAAACCCTGTATACATTTAGATTCTTTTTCCTATAAAAAAATATTTTCCTTATAAATCATAAAGTCTGAATTTTTATCACTCAATATAAAAAAAAGTTTCGTATTCAAAACATTTCTGGGTTTCGAAGTAGCTTTCTTAGAGAAATATACTCCGGGTCTTAAGGCTTTTAAAACAAAAAATATTCGGTATTTATGTCCTTTCATATTCTTGAAAGAAATCCTTTTGTGTTATCTTTCAATTATCACAATAAATTTAAACAATATTTAAAATAAATTCAAATTTCAATTGAAATCCATACAGAATACTGAGATTCTTTCTTATTAAAAATATTCAAGTATAAAGATTTTGGCCAATAAAAAAAACTCTACACCCAAAAAAGTTTTACAGTGGAATCTACTGAAAATTGCAGTTAAAACAACTGCAATTTCAGTTTAAAAGGTGGCAAAGGTTATAACCGTTAAAATAACTAAAAATGTAGTTTTCTTAACTGTTTAAAAACAACTAACAAATGTCGTAAAAACAACTCATTATTTTTAACTATAAAAAATTTGAAACAACTGTTGCATTACTGTAAGGCTTGTTAACTATGAAAATAAAGGAAATTGAAATTTTCGCGATGTGCGTTTTTTATTATTACCCATTTCAATATTTAACAAGCTTTAGATGAGATTTTCGTGTAAAATTTTTAATAAAAAAATTAAGTTTCGAAAAGCTATTATAAAAAACATTTACTGTTTTGGTTGGAATTAGTTAAGCATTTTGTAAAAAAAAAATATATTTCTGCCAAGATTTGTTCTCGTTCTCAAATTAAAATTTTACGCCCGTATTCATAAAAAATCTTAATTCACATTTCAAATACATTTTAGTTAAAAAACATTTTGAACCTTAAAACTGTTTGCATAAACGAATATTAACTTAAAATACCTATTTTAAACCTTGTGTTAAAGTTAATATTCGTTTATGAATACAGTTTTAAAGCTAAAATTTGTGTTTTAACTAAGATGTATATGAAATGCTGTTTAATATTTTTATGAATACGGGTCTTAAACTTTTAACACATATTTTTTTGAAACTCTTGCAGATTTGAATATATAACATACAATTGATATAAAATACAATTTTGTAGGCAGCCCTTCTTTGTGTGTTTAAAAAGCTTTTTAGAGGTACAGTTTAAAGCTTTTGAAAAGTTATTATTGAAATGTTTGCATACAAATTGTTACGCTTTTTGATGTAAGCTTTTAAATAAAAGCTGTAATATATTTTATTGTTTAATATTAATTGAAAATGTTTTAATAGCTTATTTTGGATTAAAGCTTTTGTTTCTTGTTAAAGCTTTTGTTTCTTGTCAAATTAAATGGAAATTTTCTCATTTAAAAATGTATGTACATATATTTTTGAGAAATTTCTATGGGTTTCAATATTTAAAAAAAAAAATTATATAAAATACAATTTTATTGGCAATACTTTATTATTTAATGTTAATTTAAATATTATTTACGCCTTTTTATATAAGCTTTTGCATAAATTTTGGCTTTTACTGCAAAATGATCATGAGACACAAATTCATAAAAAAGCTTTAATTCTTAAACTCTAGTAGGTTTTTATAAAAAGGAAAAACTTTGTTGTTGTTAAATTCATAAAAAGCTTTAATTCTTAAGCTCTAGTAAGCTTTTATAAAAAGGAAAAACTTTGTTGTTGTTATTTAAAAATATTCTAAACTATTCGTTTAGGACTTTTAAATAGATATGTTTTATCGCATTTACAAGTCTCATAAATATTGGCATTAATTTTAATTCTTTTTTTATTTTATTTTTATTTATTTGGAAAAAGCTTTTAAATAAGTTTTATTTGTTATTTTTCAATTGAAAAATATATAATGACAAGAACATTTGTTTTAGCTTTAACAATTTTTATTTTTTTTTGCTTATTTATCAAGCGTTTTTAAATTATTTTTTACCATAACCCAACAAACATTATGAAACAAATTTAAGTATATATTACCATTTTGGTTTGATAATTCAAAATTAATTTAAAAACACATCTAATCTATATTCAAAAGAACTAACAACCAGTTTAACCCACATTAACTAAAACAGTTAAAAATCCAATTTATTTAAACAATTAACAATTATTTTTTTAAACACAATAATTAAGTTAAAGTTTGCTAAAAAAAAAATCAACACAATAATGATTCATGGTATACAATGGAGGTCTCCAATTTAACCTAGAATGGCATTGAATTGAAGAGAGGAATACAAAGTGTGTTTTAAAATACTGGCTCTAATGTGTTATGCCATAAATGGCTTATTAAACCAGGCACGCTTATGGTGGTATTGTTTATGCAAAAATTATGTTTGATGATAATTAGCCAAGATAATATTGTTAGTGGCCATAAGTGCGAGGGCGCTTCCAATAAATTGTGAGTCATTAGATTATTAAACATATTGAATAACATTTATTAATGGATTTATCTATATAAGATTTCATGCCTATGTTTCGTGTTTTATGTCATTTCAATATGTTCACACATTTTTAAACATATTAACCCATTAAAGACTGACCTCCGATTTTTTTGTTTAATATCGATGAAACTTCACACATACAATATTTTAGGTGTTTGTATTGATATCGTGTATATTTTTTGGTATTCCATACCTGTGACTTAAGCATTAATCACTGATATTAAATAATATCTCCATCAAATGTTTTTTAAATGATCATCCACATAAAACTCTTAGTTTTTACTTGATTAGAATCGACATTTCAAGTAAGGGTAATTCATAAAACTGTAAAATGCGTATTTTAATGAACGTTTCACAAAATCGTACCTGTAACACAGGGGAGTTATCCGAACCAGGCAAATATTTTTTTAATAAGACTATTAAACGCCAAGAAAGTTTTCCGATTTTTTACTTCCTCAATTTTTGGGAGCCATTTTCGTGCAGTTTTTCGACTGAGTAAATTTGGAGACTTTTTAACTTTTTGACTTTTACCCATTTTTTTAAAGCAGTTTTATTCTTTCTCCTTCTCTCTCTGAAAATCAGTTTGCGATACCTCTTACCAGGATTTAGCCAGATATTTTCTGCAATGGCTCCCTTTTAAGGTATTTAAATACCCATTAGTTTTTTATGAGTTAAAAGATATAATTTTCAATGTTATGTTTAATTTAAATCAGAAAAGTGTTCAAGCTTTGTTGAATTTTTGATTCAAGGCAATTTTTAAATACACATTATATATTCCTTAAGCAAATTCCCCTAAGAAATGTGAAACTGAACACATTGAATGTATTATTTTATTTTTAATGTTTTTGTTTCTTAATCAACATGACAATGTCTTCAACTGTCAATCAAACTTCCAAAAATGAAAACTGACCATTATATCATATTGTCTCATATGTTTCTATACAAAAAAGGAAACTAATCATATAACGGTTTGGAATATAGTTGTTAATTGTTATATAAGAGTTTGTAGTTTGCAATTATCCTCGACTTAAAACTGGTTACTTTACCTTAACCTTCTATCATGTATACAAAAATTAAGGTTATCTTGTTTGTTGGGTTGTCTCACCAAACAAAAAAAAACATACATAGTTGGCAGTTTGCCTTTAAGGTATGGTGGTAAGTCCAACCAACCACGTCACAGTGGGATATATCACAATTTTGTTTTTTTGAAATAGTTTGAAATTTGGAACAGGCATAAGTGGTGTAATTTCGAGTTTGCTTAAGTTTTAAAGTTGAACCTAACAGACTCCCTGGGGACTGCAATATGACCCTCTAAAATCAGGAACATAAAAAATGTTAAGTGCTCGACATTTTTGGTTCTTTATCCGATTGTAACAAAATTAACATATTTATACATATTGCAAAGGCCTACAAAGTGTGGTTTATCTATTATTCCAGATATATTTCCATTTGAAAATTTGAAATTCCGAATTTTGTCCAACTCAGGTCCAGCTTTTTTAGCGGCACCAAATAAACAATACAACATAATTCATTAGAAAATTCCCTTCCGATTCCCGCTTTAAATGTAGGCATTTAAAAGCAAAAAATTTAAAAAATACCATTTTTGGAATTTTGTATTTTATTTTTGTAAATAGTGGGATTTCTTTCAGCAATTCTTAAATTCTGACATCAATTTCAGATTTGTAAGTTTAAAGTTTAATAATGAAAATTTAAATTTTAACAAACTTTATTTCTCTGTGTGTATGATTTGTTTATTACTCCTTAACAGAAAATTTTCAGAAGTGACCTTAATAAAATATTTTTATGCAAAAAAGGCCCTGATTTGGCGTCCCAGAGAGGTCTGTGAGCTTCAACGTCAAAACTTACGCTCGATATTACATCACTTATGCCTGTTCCAAATTTCATTGCAAACAATGGGATTAACTGCTTAATCAAGCACTGAACAAGGCGATTAAAGCTATTTTTTTATTCTTTTTGATTAACTGATTTTATCTGAATACTATTTCTATCCAACTAAGTGTGTGCAACTCTGTGTTTTTATATAATTTCGATTGGCAACGCTAAAAACTCACATACGAAGTCCGGTAAACAACAAATATTAAGAAACTGTCGCAAAAAAAATTATGGCGCTGTCGACAAAATGTTTGCTAAGCTGTCAAGTTAAACTTTTAATTGTCAAAAAATGCACATGTAAACGAGGAAGATGAAAACGGTGGATAAACTTTAATCAAGTAGATTAATTTCGCAGTCTAAACTCCCTAAAAGTAAAAAATGAACGAATTATTTCCAAAAATTTTATGATATATCCCACTGTGCATCTATACATTGTAGTTTCCTTTAAAAAATTTTGTCATAGCTAATTATGTATGCAATTCCTTTTTAAGAAAAGACAACAATAAAATTAAAGGACATCATCATGTTTCCAAAAAAAAAAACTGGCAACCAGTTTATTTGTATTTGTGTCGTATTGATTTTTTTTTTTGGAAACATTATTTTTTGACAATTGCAAATGCTGCAACCTTCATATTTTTGTTCAAGTGTTTTTCTTCAAAAAAAAAAATTTATAATTCTTGCTTATTTTAGATGTTTTTCCCTTTTTTGGCTGCTGCGGCTGGTTTTGCCATTTTTATGTCTACCATACAAATCTTGATGGCCACCCAGTGTTTTTCGCAAATGTCTTTTAGAGAGTGTTGTTTTTTAGCTTATATAACATATGTAAGCTTTTTTTTAAATTCGGTTTTCATTTGTCTGTTGTAAAGTTATACTGGCAATATGTTTTTGACACATGACAGTTTATAGTAGAGCTGTCTTGACAAAGTAAACTGTAGAGGACAGAACAAAAAAGTATGACAATGATACCGGCTTTAGTATTGTAGAAAACATTAAAAAAATTGATTCAGGAAGAATAAAAATAGCGAACCAAAATTTAAATATTTTAAACGAAATGAATAATAGAAAAAACGTCTTGGTCTTTGAAAAGCTTATTCAATTATAAAATAAAAACTAAAAACATTTAAATATAAACTTAAGTAAAATTTTGTCCATTTTAAATGAAGCTAAGTAAAAAAGCTTTAGCTGTAGTGCTACGAAAATACAAAGTCCGTATTTTCCAAAACAATGATTTAGAACTTTTCCTGAAAATAGTTTTTTTTTTAAATGTTATCAATTTATTTTAAAATCATAAGAAAGGTTTTTCTGGATTTTAAAGCTTTAAATTCTAAATTTGTTGTTAATAAAAATGACGTTGAAACTTAAGTTGTATTTTAAAACTCAATTATAATCTAGCTTTTCAAAACATCATCAGGCAAAAGCTTCCAAAAATCGGTTATAAAATAAATTATGAATGTAAAGCTTTTTTAAAATATAGTAATTACAAAGGAAATGATACGTTTTGTAAAAGCATTTGATAAAAATAAAGTTTAATTAAAAATCTATAGCTGTAGAACTATGGAAATGCAGAATCTTTTCTTGTGGAAAAAGATTTTGTCATATTTTCTTTACTTTATGACCTTTTGATTGAGAATACACCATATAGGCAAAATAAATATGTAAAACTTTTTCAAAGTAGCTGTTTTGAAGCTTTTATAAATTAAATTATTTGCTTTTATAGCTTTCCTACAAAAATATAGTTTATAAAACTTTAATAAAGCTTTAATGTTTTCTATTTAAAGCTCAATTCAGAGGAAAAGTTCATATTTTAAATACAAAAGCTTTATACCGAAACGCTCGTAAAAAAAAATATAAAGCGTTTTCATTTATAGCCTTTTTAAGCTTTATTTAAAAACGGTTTAAAAAAAACTTTTATTCTATTGAGAGCTTTTCAGAAAAAACCATTTAGAATATCACAAGATATTCTAAAAAATGCATTGCTAAACATAAAGAATTTCATAAAATAATGCTACAATTTAAGATAATTTTGGTCATAGTTTTAATATAAAGAGCTTTAAGAGCGCCCATAAAAAATGTTTTTACAAACAATTTTTTATAAGCTTTCGAATGCAATGTAATAAAAAGACAACACTGCTTAAATTTTCTTAAAAAGCAAAAAACTAATTTTCATTTATTAGTACAAAAAAATATATTGCAAAGGTTAAGAAACTTTTAAAGGAAATAAACACAGAAGCTTTTCACTTAAAAATATACATCTTAAAAAAACTTTTACATTTATTTTTAAATATATTTTTCTAGATACATCAGCTAATGAATTGCAAAAGCAATTTACAAGCTTTAAATACTATTTACATTTAAAAACTTTTCTCTTCTTAAAAAAACTTTTAAACATAAATGCTTATATGTAACGCTTAAAAATTATAATTGCCCAAAGCTTTTTGTGAAATGAGCTTTCATATAATGTTACTATTGCTATTGAGAATCGTTTAAAGAATTGCTTAATGCGACATCTTTTAAATTTGAAGATTTTTTTTTTTTTCATTTAAAAGCTTTATATAATGAAAGTGGGCAAACTTTATTTAAATTTCTATTATTAATTATGAAACAACTGTAAAGATTAAAGAACTACAGCATAATAAGTATTTATAAAATTTATCCCAAAAGTGTTACTAAAATTGCAAGCTTTTAATAAGCTTATCCTTTTATTAGCTTTAATAAAATAAAAATTTTTTATTCAAAACTAAAAGCTTTTATTAAATATTACCAATATAGTATGTAAATTAAAAATAAGCTTTTAAATGCTTTAATTTTTTAAAAGCACATACTAATCTATATTTTTCTTTTTTTTTCTTTTTAGATTCCTTTGTAAATAGTCAAGAATGGACGATATCACGTTCAGTGCCCGATTTACGTTTAGGCATTGTTGGTTCACTAAGCTCAGGCAAATCAGCATTGGTACATCGTTATCTAACGGGTTCCTATATGCAGGAAGAATCACCTGAAGGTGGAAGATTTAAGAAAGAAGTATTCATAGATGGCCAAAGTTATTTACTATTAATCAGAGATGAAGGAGGAGCACCAGAAATGCAGGTTAGTTCATAATAAAAACTTTAACTTGACATTTTCTATAACAAATTAAGAAATATTAAAATAAGTATATAACAGTAATTGAATATGAGTGATTGTGATAATAAATATATTTTACTTAAGCTTTAATGAACCGTGAAGAGATTGAATTAAATTTTTATCGAATACTATTACTGAAATAAGCTCCATTTAGATTTGCGTCATTTCCCCTTTTTATTTTAGTGATTACAAATTATTTGACCTTGATTTATGATTGCATTTTAGTCATTATTAAAAATAATACTATACATTGCTAAGAAACTAAAACATGTCGGGTATTATTATTATCAGGGCTGCGACTTTCATGCAAATGCATGTTTATAGTCAGTAGCCCAAAATCGAATTTGACTAATACTTTTCCGAATCAAAGAATTTGCAACAAAGTGGTATAGTTTTGTTTTTACATATTTTGTTATAAATGCATATTTTTGAATATTTAAATTTATATGCATTTTTGAATAGATATTTTGGCATTTTTTGTCGCATATTTTGCACATTTTATTGCATATTTATGCAAATTAAATTAAGATTTAAAAAAAAATTAAACAAAACATATGTAACCCTTAACATACCATCTAGTTGTTATCTGTTAGACATTTATATTGAATTTATTTTTTTTCTAAACCAACGCTTTTTAAAAATCCAAAAATTTTCAGTGCATATCTTTTGATTTTGTAATGCATATTTATGCATTTCTGGTGTATATTTTTTAGTTTTTAATATGCATATTTCGGATTAAAATGAGTTTTTAAACGATTTTTTTTCGTTTTTTAACTGCATATTTTAAGCGCATATATTTTAGAGCATGAAAGTCGCTGCCCTGGTATTATAATTTTAATTGTATCACAATTTATTACGATTATTTTTACAATTTCATACTATAGTTTCCTTAAGTATTTTTTTACTTTTTTTTATATTAGGGCAACCAAAGACAAGCTAGTAGCTTGTTTATTTTTTTTTTTTGTTCGAAGGATTAGAACTATTTATATTGAATACAAGTACTGATCTTAAAGTTAATAAATATACCTTATGATTTAGGCAACCGCAATCAAGCTAAAGCTCGTTTTTTTGTTTCGAAAGATAGAACTATATAGATTGAATACAAGATCTGATCTTGAAATTATGAATATGTTAAGTTATAATTGTTAGAACTCTTTTAGCATATTTTTTAATAATCGCTTATTTTAGATTATTTTGTTAATGTTAGCTACTTTTTGACTTTTTTCTTTAAAAAGTAAGCTTATTTTAGTTTTTTTATATTAAAATAGATCTTTTTGCTACTTTGTAGCAAGCGGTATTTTGAAGTAATTTTTTTTTTCTAATTGAAAGTTGAATTTTAATGCTACTGTTGTTGGTTTATCAAAAAATATTTTGATAAACTAATTTGAACTTTAAAGCTTAACCATAAACAATTTTTCTATTGAACCGTTGTTTGACCTAACGAAGTTCCAAGGAACAAATTTTACACAATTTTTATTTGTTGTAATGATTTTAGTAAAAGGTTTGTGAAATGTAACGTTTTTAATTAAGCGGCTTATTTTTATATTTAAACGGCATATTTTACTGTTTGTCAAGCTTTTTTAAAGCGCTTAAAACGTTGTTTTAGAATTGTTTTTTGGTTGCCCTACTCATTATATACGTTGAAAACATAAATTGTTTTTTTTTTTTTTTGTTTCATTGTTTATTATTTTTTGTCTTAATTGTTTCTTAGCAGGTTATTTTGTAGCCTCTTTTAGCCGAAAAGCACGCAATAGCTTTTTTGTTTTAGTTTTAAGCACCTAAAAGTATACTATATAATTTATTGTTAAACATTAAAATAAATAGTTTCTTCAAGTAACTTTTTCCTATGTTTGTTGTCCCTCTCTTGTAACATCAAACATTAGGTAAATGACCTTATAATAAAGGTAAAAAGTAGACAAAAAGTTATAAAAACTATAACTTTTTTCTAGCTTTAGCAAAAATTCATGCTAATGGTAACACATTAACATTATTTTCTATACTATAGGCATACTTTAAGGCTTGTGGTTGTATTATAATATTAAAGTATATTATAGTATGGTATAACAATATTTAGTTTTCATTGTATTGTTCTCTAAAGCTTAATGAATATTTTATATATATTTTTTTTCAAATTATATTAATTTCATCCCTTCTTCCACTCCCCTACTTGTATTTTTTTTTTATTCTCTTTGTTTGTATCCTATTATATGTAAATTGCTTTTACATATTTTTTTATTTTGTGTGAATTTTTTTAAATGCCTGTTTATAGGCAAATATTTTTTTTTTTTTTAATATTGTAAAAAATTTAAAATTTTATTTTGCATATTTATTTAGTATTATTTGAAGCAATAATAATTTGTCTGTCAGTCAGTCTGTCTATGTATTTTTTTCAGCAATATTTATGTTGTGTAACTAATTTTTTAATGCACTCTTTTTGTATTGTCATATGTTTGGGATTATCATATGATTGCCGTAAACAATGATAAAAAATGTTAATTACTTGATAATGGCTATTCATTTGCATTTGATTTGTTACAACAACAAAAATTAGCAAATTTATGATTATTTTTTTTTTTGTCAAACAAAAGCCGTTGATTAAAGGTTGTGATTTATAATTTAATTTGCTATTTAGAAATCATTACAAAAATCATTAAAAATCATGCTATTATTAGGAAATTTTATTTAAATCCAACAAAATTTATATGTTTTGTATTGTTGGTTTGTTAAAAAATGTGTTTAATGTAATTTTATCTACTTTCTTTGCTATAACAAGCATATGCTTGATTCGATTTTATTAATTTTTTAATGATACCCATTTCAAACAGTAATACCTGCCCTATAAGCAATTTTGCTTGAGTTCAAGTGTAAATCAAGTGCAATTCCAGTGATATTTCAAGTCTTAAGCCTTGATTTATACTTTGTTTACACTGTATTTCAATAGCATATTCCAAAAAAATTGATACTTGAATTCAAGTCGAACATAGCAGTGGAAATGATGATAACAGTAACAGATGATTCCAGCGTTAAATCACAGTTCGATTCAAGATCAAACAACATTATAATAGTGCTTGTATTCAATCCCTAAATTTAAGCTTATACCAAACCATAATAACATGGGTTTGATTGTTTTTAAAACAATTTATTTGTATTTACATGGTTTTTTACATACAAACACATTAAAGATTTTGGCCTTGTGCCCGGGAAACATTTTTGAGGCACCATTTGCCTTTTTAAATTATCCTTTCTTTATTTAGAAGTGTTTGCTGAATCTTAGGGCAGACTTTAGCTCCAATTGAATGTGCTTACTTATTGTGTATAGTACGTGGAATATTCTGCTATTTTAATATTTTCTTGAAAAATATAAGTTTGAATATTTTAAACGTTTTTTTTTATTTTAATTTTTAGTTCTGAAAAACTAAAAAAAAAAAATTATTTGTATTAACTTGATTTTGATGGAAAAAAATACTTGAAATAAAGCATTATTCAAGCAAAATTTAAAGCACTTGAATTTTTAGTTTTTCAATGCTGGGTGCTATTAAATACACACAATTTTAAAATTATTTAATGGTCAAGCATATGATTGACCATTTAAAAAAAAAAAATCAAGAAAATTAGATGGCATTTGCTTTAAATTTTTGATTAATGCATGTTTACAAAATGTTTAAGTGGAGTAAAATTTCGAAAATTCGTCTAAAATTTAAATATTTAAATATATTTTTTCAATGCCTAAATGTTAAAGAAGCAACAGAGGCAATCGAGGGTTTTTTGAATAGAGTGTTTTTTTGAATTTGTACTACTTTGTTTTGGAATTTTTGGAATTATTTTAAAAATTAAAACAGTAAAAAATCGCGAGTTTTTGTAAAACTGAACATGGAAATGTGTTTTTAATGTAAATAAAATCAAGAGACGTGGGATCAAAATATGGCAATTTTTTATATAAAAAATTATAAATGTAATAATTAGTATAGTTATTAGAGCATCATATTTTTGTATGAAGTAAAACTTTTTTATAAAATTGAAAAGCATTACAATTTTACTATATAAATTTTCAGTTTTTCCGAGATATTTGTAGATAAATTTACAAGTTATTTTTCAACAAATATTGACATAATTATGCTCAAATGAAAAGAAGTGTTGTCTTTAGAGTAATTTTTACAAAATTTGTTTAATGGAGGAACAAATAAATTTTTAGTAAAAATTAAGTCGTGATATCTCGAAAACCGAAGAAAATATTATTTTTCGTGCGTTTTATTTAAATTAATTTAACGAACTTTTTTATATTAAACCATGAGCTTGAGTAAAACAAATCAATTTAAATGAGATTGCGTAACATAAATTATATAAGTAATATGTTTATTATATAACTATTTGTTAATTAAAACTTTGTTTTTTTTTATTTTGGTATATTTAACTTAACTCTTTGAGGCTTTCAAAGAATTTTTAAACATGAATTTGAATATACCACTCTAACATGACTTGAAAATTAAGTTTGATATAATTTTTATTAAAAAATAAAAATTATGTTTTTTCGACCTTTAATTGTGCAATCTATAGAGAAACAAAAAACTCTATAGATTATTTGTTATTACAATATCCTAATAAAGAAATATAGAGCATGGCCTCGAACTTGAATAATTTTAATTTTCATAACTTGAAAATGTTAAAATTTTAGTTAAAATCTACAATTGTATTATTACTATATTGATTAAAACAATTTATTTTAAATTTCAACAAATTTTAAACTTTTAAACTTTTTGGTATAATATATTGATTTAAATTTATATTACTTTAGATAAAAACTCAATTTTTTTATTGTTTTGTTTAATTTTTATTTCATATTATGTCTGATGTTGTTTTTATAAAATTTTCAGTATTCAAGCATATGCTTGAAACATGAATTAATAGAAAGTTTTAATATAAATGATTAAAATTTAAATTTTAATTAAGAATTAAAATTACTTTATATAAAAACTAAATTTTTTTTATACCATTAATATGTTTTTAACTTTATCTCTTATGTCCCTTTTATAAAATGTTTAATCTTCAAGCACGTGCTTAAAAGCAATAATTCTAAATGTCCAGGCTTATGAAGACCAATATATATTTATATAGGTAGTCTTAGTAGCCCATCTGTTTATCTTCCTCTTACCTGGTTTGGACATTTCTTACATGGTTTTGACATTTCTTTGTACTGTACGCAAGAACAAAATGCCTGTTGTTTTTGTATTGTTTGTTGTAGTTGTTGTTCTAGTAAGACTACCTGTATAAATATATCTTGATGATTAATTCAAAGCAATTATCAACAGTCCATTAATTTAAGCTTTATAACAAACAAGCATATGCTAGAGTAGAGACAATCGACATATTTTTAGTACTTTCTTAGCTCAAAAGCAAAGATTTTATTAAAACATTGATTACCTACTTAACGGCGTAGTCAAAATAAACAAAAACTTCGCGGGTTGCGTCGAAATAAAAAAACATATGCTGAACTTATGTCGAGTGGACGTTAATATACGTCTTACACAGCAGTATAGAGTTTTCATGAACAAACATATTTCTAAACACAAAACAGTATTAAATCCACTTAAAAAATGCTTTTTTCACTTTCTATTGCCTGTTAAAGCGTCTAAATTAATAAAAAACCTTAAATTGCATTACAAAACAATTAAACATTACTTTACATATTATTTAAAGAAAACCTTTTTCAATAAAATTTCACTTGTCTACTGAAACTTTCTAACCCCTTTTTGTTAAATAATACCCATTTTATACTTCCAATTAAAAAGCACTTATATTGCTTATTAAATTTTTAATGATGCTTTAAACATCCATCCACTTAACGCAAACCAAAATTAAATATAGATGAATTTCTATAAAAGTAGGTAAATCCTTCAAATATTTACTTAAGATTATTAGCTCATCTTAGGAAATTGCAAACAAAAAAAACTTTTATTACTACCAGTAGTTACTTACTTTGTAGATACTCAAGCATCCTACTTCGAATGACTACTTAACAAACATATTTTATGCATTAACTTGTTCAGAGCAAAAAAAAAACTTTTGAGAGCTTATTAAAAAGTTTTATTTCGTCTTACGTATTTTGTGTAAACAATAAGGCAGGCATAAGCATGATTTTTTATTTCATGTTTAATTTTTTTAGATAAAGGTAGGAAAAGGTAGTTTTGCCAAGATGTTTGACCTAATTTTCCACACAAAAAAAAACTATTTTTGTATAGTTTGTAATATTTTTATAGTTTAATTTCTCTTATTCAACGGAAAAATAATGTGTGTGAAGTTAAAACTTTTACTATTAGACTATTTTGTTGCAAAATTTAGGTCAATTTCCTGGATTTGTTAAAGTGCAAAGTCAATAAATGAGGGTGGAAATAAAATATGAAACCACTGTGACTAAATGTCTTTATCCATAAAAGTTTATTTTTTAAATATTTAAATTCCAAAAAAAACAAAAAAGTCTTAGCATGTTTAGAGGGGTTTTAAACCCTCTTATATGACCTTCTTTTTATGGGCTTTAAATATACGTTTTGTCTTAGGCTGTTGTTTTTCAAAGACATCTACTGGTTAATACCTAATGTTATACAAAAACACCAGCCGTCGTTGTTATAGCTTTCATTTTATGGCTAAAATGTCACGTTTTTGTTACAATTTTTTTTTTGTGTTAGCTTTTCAATATTATAGTTTTCAGTTAGTAGACTTTTAGATTTTCTTGGCACGTTTTTGTGTTGGAAAATTTTATATTTATTACGTAACATGGAATGTCATTGTTAAAAGATATGGCTAAAGAAAAACAAGCTAGTACAAATCCAAAAAAAAAAGAACAAATTGCAAATTAAATTTTGAGTTCATTAGAAAACTTTCCTTTGAAAGTCGTTAATAAATATTCAAAAAATGTGTTAGAAGTATAAATTTGTCTTATTCAAGCATATGATTGAATATTGTTGTAAAGCTTAAAGAAATGTAAAAAGTTTGCATATTATAATACGCATAAAGAAGCATGCTCTTGTTCAGAATATGACCATAAGCTAAAAAAAACTGTAACAGTTTAAACCCTTTAAAATGCAAATACATTTGTTTATTTTATTTTATTTAATTCTATCATTGTGACAATTAAACAAATACATAAAGTTTTCATATTTACATTGTTTGAGATATTACTAAAAATAAAAGTATTGCAACAAATTTTAACTAATTTTAATATAAAAATATACACATTATACATGTATTATTTCAGTGTAAGGAAAAAAGATAGGAAAAACCTTATTTATTTTTTTTTGTTTATTCTATCATTGTAACAATTAAAAAAATATATAAAGAAAAATTGGTAAATCGTTTTTTTTTTACTAATTTTTAGAACAAAATGATTTCTGAATAAAATTTTTTCCTGTTGTCTATTTAACAAACTTTTTAAATCCGAGTTGCAAAAATGTTTACTTATTTACTTTTTAAATAGTTGAAAACAAAGTTTTTTTTCAAGTTGAACATTTATATAGTCTAAAATATATAGAAAATCCCAATAAATAATAAAAATAAAATTTAATTAAAAAAAAATTACTAATTTTCAGTAACAAAAATTGGCTAAACGATTTCCATTAAGTTTTTACTAAAATTTTACTAAGTTTTAGTATAGTTTACTAATTTGTCGTACTACTTTCACCTTACTAATAATTCTAATAATTACAGACATGTTTTGCTAAAACTAGCTAAACGGTTCGCTGGCCTAGAAATAGTTAATTTATCTGTAAATTTACAGATTTTCTAAACCTTTAAGAGAATTTTTTATTTGAGTGTAAGAAGCAAGTGTATTTTCTCTAGCAAATTATATTTGAAATACATTTAAGTTGTTATTTAAATAAAATATAATTTTTATGCTTTAAAATGTGTATGAAATAAGTTAATCTTCCAAGCATATGCTTGATTAGTTTAAGGCTTATAAAAAATTCCGCTTAATACAATACAAATTTTTAATTGCTCAAAAGAAGCCTTTGCTTGGCTAAAAAAAAATCTCACGCACGAATTGGCTCTTAAGCATATTTAAATTAACTTAAATCTAGTTTTCTGTTTTTAAATACATTGTAATTTTTAAATAAATGGTTAAATCAGACTTGCAAACATATGCTTGATTTGTTAAAACTATATGTAAAAGACCGCTTAATATTAAAATATTTCTAAGAACATGGCAACCAGAACTATCAATTTTAATTTAATTTATTGATTTATGCTTATAAAATATGCCCTATAAACAAAAAATATACTCTTAAAATTTAAAAAAAATATGTTCTGAAAAACTTAAAACTTATTTTTCAGTGAAGTTATATAATATTTTCATACGCCATGATGTACAATTGCATGTGTTTGTTGTTTTTTACACACTAAGGCGTATGAAATTTCCCCTTATAATAATTGCTGAAGCCACGCTTGTCTAAAAGGTACAAAAATATGCTCTTAAGATCAAAATATGCTATTAAGAGCAAAATATGCAAAAATATGCCCTAAAAAATCGATGCCGAAATTAGTCAATATTTCCTATTTCGAATTAACAATTAATTTAAATGAAGTATGAGGGCTTCAACATTTCAATAAATAATTAAGTTAGATGTTCAAGCATATGCTTGATTGGTTAAAAAATTTCGTAAAATCTTCGCTTTAAAATATACGAATATTCCTAAAGCCTATACGACACACGCTTTTTTGCAGCAACTTTACCAGGGTTTTTCTATAAAATATTTTAAAAAACAAAACGGAATGTCAAAAAATATAAAGTTTTTAATAGAAAACCCTGTTAAAGCTGCTGCAAAAAAGCATATCTTAAAATTTTAATTGGATTTTATTTTTAACAAGCATGTGCTTGATTAAATACTAGTTGTTAGTTTTAACGCATTAAAACTATTAAGTCGATTTGTTGGCTTTAAAATAGATTATATTTTAGTTGAGTTTACTTAAGTTAAGTTTAGTTCACTTACATTAAAACAATTCAATAAATCAGTCACTCAAGCACTAGCTTGTTTAGTTTTAAATATTCAAAATGACCTATTAATAATTTTAAAATATTGTTCGAGCTCCGATTTCAACTATATTTTTATTGGTGAATAATCTTCTGTACTATTTTTCATAAACATTTAAATCCCTTTTTTTAAAAAAGTTTTCAATAATTTCTGACTTTACTAATTTAAGATGATTTTTTCGAAAACATAATTTAAAAACTTTTTACAATTGACTTAATATTTTTTGTTAAATTTTAATCCTATCAGATTACTTATTAATTTAAAACAAAAATGTTCAAACCTTTTAAAAAAAAAGCACGTGCCAAAATTATAATCCCTAGATCAAAGTTGTAACATATTTTAGACAGTTATTTTTTTACGGTATTCAGCAATTAATCCCTTATAATTACACAACGTATTAAAATAAATCGTTTTTTTTTTGGAAACCATTCAAAATAGTAAAACTTTCTCTTAACCCCTATTAACTACCTATACCATAAGTAGAAAGTATGTTAAAAAATATCGAAACATATTTTTAGAATTTTTCTATATAACACCGCGGTAGAAAAAAATTGCAAACTTTTTTATTTGAAGTAATATTTGCATTTTATTTTTTAATTGTTTGTGGAATATAAAAACCTTCTGTATGCCTTAAATTCCTTTTTTCATAATATTGACGATACTTTTTGGCACAAAAAAAAATATATGTGTGCAAATTTACTTTAACGATTAAAGAATTGCACAAAAAAACAATATCCAACTGCATAATATCCTAGTATGGGGCATATTTAAGGGTTGTTGGCGGTTGCATTGGCATCGTCATACCTCAAAATTATAATCATCATGTGAGGAGTTTAAAGTATAGACTGATTGTATGTTTAACCATAATAAAGGGGTGGTTGCTGAAATGTTTGACAACAATTTAAATACCCAAAGAAATGATTTTGTAAACATTTTGCAATCTTTATAATATTTTATTTTCAAAGGGATAATAATATTTTTTATTTACATAACATACTTACTTTTCGTTTATAACTTTTATCGTTTTTAAGGTTATAGTTCAGAATATTTTTAAAATGCATGTCAATAGAAAAAAATATAATGACATCAACGTTTGGTTAGGTCATCAGGATAAATAAAAAATGAGTGGGTTTAAAAAAAATACTAAAAATGATCATAAAAATAACATAAAAGATTTCGTGACTAAAAAATAAGCTATACAAATATTGAATACTATTCAAATGTCATTAAACATCTTGCTTAGAACATAATCTAAAAATATATAATTTTAAAATGTTCAACCTAGTGCTTGAGTAACTGAAAATATATTTAGGAGATTTGTTATTTGATTAGATTTGTGTTCCCAGATTATTATTAATTCCAAACAAATGTAAATAATATTAAAATTTTACACAAGCACAAGCTTGATAATTTCCAAATTTATAAAAAATGCCAAAGCAATTAAAAATTATCGCTTTTACAAGCCATTAATTTAGCATCATTTAAAATTATCAGAAAAACTAAAAGCTTAAAGATTAGTGTCCGACCGAACAATTCGGCCAAATAACTGTATTTTGTCGGTTTTTTGATATCTAGAGGCAATGATGACAAATTTTGGTATTGGAAACATGTTTGTTGAGCCGATTTAATTCGATTTTGTGTATAAAATTTAAGAGAAAAGCCGAAGTTTAGCTATAAAGTTAAAAGTTCGGCCGCCGAACTATTTTCAATTTGGCCGAACTTTCTGAGGACGAACAGTGAATTCATTGCTTAACTACAGACTTTTCTTCAAATTTGACACTCAAAATAGCATCTAATCAGCCCAATAAACATTTTTCCATCCGCCAAATTTGTCCATAATGCTTTAAAATACCGAATACAGACCAAATGCGTTTTCTGGCCGAACTGTTCGGTCGGACACTATTAAAGATGGCTTAAATATTTCATTCAAGTGCTTGCTTGATTCAGATAAAAAAGTCTTTAGAAATTAGTATTTAAATTATTTTTTTAAAGGTTCTAATACAAAATGTGGTTTAAAATTTGTGTCTAAAACCATGGTTGGCTAACACTAACCCTAAAACACCGATAACGATTAAATACCGTTTCAAAGAACTCTTTTTAAGCTTTAAATATTACTCACGAAATAATTTTAAATATCGATAGCCCTAAAATACCGTTAACCTTAAAATACCCTAACGAAATAATTCTTAAATACAGATAGCCTCAAAATATCATAACAAAATACATTTTTTCAGTATAAAATATTACTTCAAAATTATAAAAAAAAGTTCATAAGGATCACTTTTATTACCCCTTTCACTACCCTTGTACACTACAGTGTACACATTTTTTAAAAAATATAAAAAGTATGATAATGAATATATTTTCTGTTAATATGGAAAAATATTCATGATCTTTAACCGAACTAACCAACAACTCACATATATTAAATATTTTCATTAAGATATTGGTCATTGAGAAAAAAATCATTATATGCACAAACTGTTCATCAGAGCAATTTATCTCCGTGTATCTCCTAAACTTACAAAGCTAGAATTTGTCACGTAGATTCACTTAATGACCAAAACAAAATAAACCAAAGCATTTTTGGTTATTGGAATGTTTTAGTGGTAAAAATGGGCTGAGAAATTTCAAAAATTCGATTTTCGATCCCATTGTTTGATTTGTAGGAGCAAAGGTGCTGTGTATTAAAAAATGTTCCTTCTAATTTAAGGACCCTTACAAGAATCTGAAGTCAAAATAGAAGTAAATCCACAGAAAGTTAGTAAACAAACATACATATCACTCATTCCATAAAAAATTTAAAAAATTATAATTATTTTACCTCATGTCATCTGACTTTCATCATGTTGTGAACAGGAAGGCTATGGAGCAATATTGCATTCGAGTTTTTATATCTCTAAAGTTTTATTCACGTTTTTAATTTTTTAAATGTGCGCCCCGGTAGGCTAGTTACTAGCGTGCTGGCTTATCAGTGCGGGGGTCGTTGTTTCGATTCCCACCAGAGGCACTGGTCTGTTTTCGCTACAACGCACCGAAGACCATAGTAGCTAGTGCTCGGTTAGGGTAATAGTATATAATTTATAATTATATAATTAATAAAATAAAAAAAAAAATTCTAAAAAATTAAATTTTAAGAACTTCAAGCTAGTTTAGAGCATTACTAGATTTAAAAACCTCTTATACAAGCAAAAAAAGTTACTAAAAATTTGTTAAATATTACGTTGCAGGAAGAAGTAGTAAAATCAGCAGAATCTTTTTGCTAAATTTTAGTTAAATAAAAACAGCGAAAGAAACTGTAAAATCTACTAAATTTTAGTTAAATTTTTAGTTGTTTGCATAAAAACTAAGCGCCATCTATTCGTTAAAACTTTTAATACCAATAATATTATTTCTTTGTTCCTTTTGTATGTGCTTCGGATGCCATATGTCACAGACTGAAGCGTAATCTAAAAAATGAAAATAATAGAAAAATATGTAAAAATTTAAAGAAAGCAGTGAGTTTTCTAATTATTTCTATATAATCTATTCGTTGTTAAAAGAAAAATATTTTTGAAATTATTTTATTAATTTTTTTAAACATAAATTATTTTATAATCCAATTAAAAACTTTTGAAGATTTTTTTATTGTTTTATTTTTTGTTAGTTTATAATAAAGGGTCTGCCAAATAACTTTTTTTTTTTGAACTCCTGAACCAATTGGACTTTGTATGGCGTCATACCAAGGTCTTTATGCAAAATTCGTCTCAATAATGCTGCCACAGCAGCAATATTCTCGGGTGTACGCACTGTTTTTGGCTTTTCATGCTTTGGTTTATCGATGAGGATGACAGTTTCTTTCACTTTTTTCACAAGATAACGAACATACGGACCATATTCGTTCAGCGGAAGGATAAAACTAATTATCTGTCAAATCAGACATGAGCTAAGTGTTACCATTCACGAAATAAGCACTAGTTGAAAAAAAACGTTAGATGGCGGACCCTTTAAAAACCATTTGCATAAATATTTCCAAATATTTATCTAATACGACTTGTTCACTTCACTTGTCTGTTTTATACTGACATAATAACTATAGAAAATATGTTCAACAAGCACAGGCTTGATTGATAAAAATATAGAAATTTTGAAAGTTTAATGAATTAAGTCTTAATGCGTAAACATGGAAAAAAATATACAAACCGCTGGTTTAAGCCCAAGCTTAAGCTAACAAATTGTTGAAAAATCTCAGTTTTAAATAATTATGTTAATTTTAGCAAAAAACTATAAAATCGTAGGAAATATATTCAACAAGCACTTGGTGGACTGCTTAAGTTAAAAGATTTCTTAAAGATGCTTATTTAAAAAATCTTATTAACTTTTCACTAAAACAGCTTTAATCAGCACAACTAAACAAAAACTATAGGACACATTTTTAACAGGCACATGCTTGATTGCTTAAAATGTAGAAATTGTTAAAGTTTTTTCATGTCTTAAGCCTTGATGCCTAAACATTTTATTAAATTTTTTATTAAACAATTCTACTTTAAAATGTTTCCTTAGTAAATCTCATTAAAAATGTACTCAATTGTTTATTTTCTAGTTTCAAATTTGCCTCCTATAAAATTTGATTCAATTTGTCTGTATTTAAACACAACTCCCTGGATTTTCACTGCACTGCACAACTTAAATCCTTCTAACATTATCAAGTTGCTTAGTAACTAACCCTGATAAAAATTTAAATGCTTGTGACTGACTTTCTTTGGTATTATGCATTGCCATAGTGCAAACTATGTGGAAAAAACGAAGCAAGCCACCTTAAGGCATATGTATCATCCATCTCTAAAGCATTTCAAATGATATCATCTCATTTTTCATCTCGTTAACAAGAAACTGCGCAGTATTTCAAATAAATGAAATAATCTTGCAGTTATTTTTTTATTTAATGCACTTGGTTTTTAAAAACAACCATATATTTTACGTTTGGCATACAACCTTGACTTAAGCCATAAAAGAAAAAAGAACCCTTTTTTTGTTCTTACCAACTTCACACTAGCTTTTTTATAGATGTCACCATGCAACTGTGATTTAGCTACCCCACCTCCTTTTTTCTGTAATTTTTTATAAATTTTTACAATGTCTTCAGCATTCAACTGCTCTTGAGACTTTAACACTTCAATAACATCTATATGGTCGTTTTTTTTTTTAATATCTTGTAATCTTAGCGATGGCCGTCGCTCTTACTTTATTGCATGTACTGGTAGACACGTGTCATTAGTTTTTGGGAAACAAAACCTCTCTTAACTTTAATTTTTTTTAACAAGGAAAAGTGTGCCTTATAGTGTTGGTGGTTTCTTGTATGAATGAAGTTTTAAACGAATAAATATAAAAAAAAATGTTTGCATTTAATTTTTTATGGTTGATTATAAAATTGTATTCTTGCCAATGTCGTTACGATTTTTAAGTAGTAGTAAATATAGTACAGTTATGTTTTACAGAATATTATTTTTATAAATATGTTATGGTCTTGAAAAAGAACACAGTTTGATTTATATGGGAACTAATTTATTTAAAATAAAATATCATACTAAAACACTGATATAAATTAAAAAAAAAAAACTCTAGAAGTATGCTTTAAAATTTCTTGAAATATTGTTGTGGAAACCTACAGAAATAATGTAAACAAGATTACAGCAGCAGTTTGAACTTACAAAACAAAAATATGATAATTCAATCATGTGCTTGAGTGTGTTAAGTTAATTATAGTACTTAGTTATGATATGCATATGAGTTGATGTATTTTATTTGTATATAAAATTTGACTTCAAGCATATGCTTGTTAGCTATAAATACTACTTGTATCGCTATATTGTGGTTTTTTAAAAATCATTTTGTGTTTATAAAACCTGCTTGTTTGACTAAATATTTAACTTTTTTTTAATGATTTTTTACTAAAATTTCTCTCTGTGTATTTTTCCTTTATCCTACTCTAAAACAGCCTATTATATACATTTCAAAACTTACTTAGAGTGCAAATCTTCTTCTCTTACTCCCCTTTATCCTTGCCCTTGTTATATTCTATTCTCCATTACTATGAAAAAAGCACAAACAACTCTCCCTTAAAATTTGTCAAAGAAAAAAAAGTACTAACAGTCAGTATGCAAGCCGTCAGTCTCTAACAACATCAGGAAGAAAATACAACAAAAATTAAAGCATACTTTTTAGCTGCTTACCGTGAAATATAACCTACCCAAAGCCACCCACTTAGATGATGTACACTAGGGTGGATCGAATTTGGTCTTTGTTAGAATTTCGATTAGATCTGAAGTAGACAATGTAAAAAAATTGTTTGGAATGTGTACGCTAAATTGAATTTGAGATTTATCTTACGCTTTTCGTTTGAATTTCGATTAGATCTGAAGTAGACAATGTAAAAAATTTGTTTGGAATGTGTACGCTAAATTGAATTTGAGATTTATCTTAAGCTTTTCATTTGAAAAAAAATTCAAGATCAAAATTTTTACAAAAAAAATGTTTTTCATTCTTTTTTTCTAATAAAAAAACACAGACATTTCTGTTCGAAAAAATTTGCGGTCCACAATAAAATTAAGGTTCAAAATCAGATAAAGTGGTGAAAATTTACTTCTTCCTGAACATTTCGCTATGAAACCGCTAATATTGGCCGATCGAAATTTACGTTTTTTTTTTCTGTCTCGAATGAAGAAATATTTTTGTAACAAAAAATTTAATCTTGAAATAGAAAACATCGGAAATTTCAGGTTTTCAGTTAAAAAGCGTAGTCGAAGATTTTTTCTGATTTATCTTAATTCGGTAATTTTAATTTCGGTAATTTTAAGTTCGGTAATTTTAGGGTTTCAGATGAAAAGCGCAAGTCAAAGTCATTAATGCCCATTTGGCTGAAATTTTCCAGAAAAGTTTTTACATCTATCCTTTCGTATTCGAACCACTCTAATGTACAAATACAAACATGAAACGAATTGTGCAGACATCACTCATTACATTACATTTTCTTTTTCTGCTGCTGTAGTATGTGTAATGTATGAGGGACGCCAGACTGACGACAGTTCAGACAAACAGAACAATAAACACAAGTTTATTAAATACATAATATTATGGAAAACAAAAATGTTTTCCTAGTCGGTTTTGGTTGAGAGTTTAAACACAATTAAAGCGACAGAGAGTTGATGAGATAAAAAGGTAGTATACTTATTGACTGAATCACATAGAAAATCCTTAAAAATCATCTATTTTTGAAACAAAATCTTGGAAATAAAAATTGTATAAATTATATTTCAATCTTAAATATTTATTTATTATTTTTCTATAATTAAGTTATCAATACAAGTTAAACCCTTTTTATAATTATATATTTTATTTTATTCTTCTTAGTTTAAACGAGTTTAAGATCATTTATTTATTAATTATTTATTTCCAATATTTCGTCTCCACATTGGGAGATTAATTAAAAACTTATATACATATAAGTTTTTAATTATTAAAACTAGTTTTTCAAATTGTAATATTTGTTCCCTGAAGAAGTCACCCAATGTGGAGACGAAATATTGGAAATAAATAATTAATAAATAAATGATCTTAAGCTCGTTTAAACTAAGACGAATAAAATAAAAGAAGATCGAAGAAAACTTATCATATTTATATATTTTATTAAAATTAGAAATAGTTCAGTGTACGATTTCCATTTTGCGTTGCCAACTTCTATTTCTGGAACAAAATCATCGGAATAAAAATCTCAAATAATATAAATCAATTGTTTTTGAAATGATTTTCAAATTCTAAATATTATTTCTCTGCAATTGAGTTGGCAACGCAATTTGCTTAAAATCTTATTTTAATATATAATCTAAAATTTGCAAATAATTGTTGACAATCTAAAATTATATCAATTGCTTTCGACATTATTTTCAAATTCTAAATATTATTTTAATTTTCTATGCAAATAAGTTGGTAACGCATATTGCTTAAAGTCTTAGTTTAATATAAAATACGATACTGCAAAATAATTTTCTATTTATTTGCCAAAATTGGTTTTCTTTTGAATTTAAAGATAAATTTTGGGGTAATTATGTTTTCAAAATTTCAACTCCTTTAAAACTTCTGATTAGGGTTTCTTTTTAATACAAAGCAAAGACAGATGTATTTATATGAAATTTGAGCTCGACATTCGATTCTACGCCGAAAACTAGTTTAAATAAACTTTAATTCCAGTTTTTAAAGTACACCGTTTAGGCAATAGAGTGGTCACAAAACTCTTTTTTTCAAAAACTTTAAAAAAGAAATTTTTTTATCACACACAATACCCAGCAAAAAAAAGGAAGTACTTGTAAATGAATCGCTTTTTTTTAACAACATACAAACAAACAACTTTCAAAACAACTAATTTAAACACTGCAATATAAGCAATACAAAAATTTAGAGTAGTTAAACTACTGACAACATGGCACATCCAGTATAAAATAAGTTAGTGTTTGAGCTAACTTGTAACTACCCAGTAAAATAGTAAAATCCAATTAACAGGTTGCAGAACCACTTATAGGTTCTGATTTCTGTTCTTCAACCGATTCTTTTTATTTGGAGTTTGTCCTATTTACAATAGGTTATTTACCTCCAAACTAGAACAGGATGCTTTAGAGCAGGTTATATAACCAATTAAACCTTACATTTAGATTCCCATGATCCTGTTGTAGAACCGGTTCCAGGTAACCGATGGTAAAAGAAGCTGTTCTGGGAAACGTTCATAGGTAATCTGTTCTAATATCGCTATCCGCTAAAAAGTTGTTGATCAATGAAATATTAGATTTTAGCAAAGACAACATTTTTAAAACTTAATAATTTTACCATGAAGCGAAAATGATTTTTGATTGTGTGTTATAAAAAAATACTTTATAGGTTCTTTGAAAAAAAAATTGCTTATTTTTTCCACTCTATTGCCTAAATCAACGGTTCCCACAAACTTTTGCTTCACGGACCCCTTGACAAATTTCCACTGGCTCACAGACCCCCAAAAAAATATTTATTTTCATATATTTAAAAAAGTGCTGAAGTAAAAAAATTCATTTTTATATTCAGAAAACATACAAAAACGACATGCTGTTAAACCCAATTAAGGATGAGCTGCGAGGGACGAAAAAATTAAAATTACAATTACAAAATTTACTCCAGTAAATATACTACACAAAATATTTAAAATTTGTATAAACTTTTTTCAAACATTGTAAAATTCTTTTATTTGATAATATAAATGGCGAGCTTTTGATACATTTAAAAAAAATTCGGCATGTTGAGAAATTTGAAAAAAATTTTATATTTTGTATAAAAAATGGAAAATTAAATAAAAATTTTGTTGCGGGACTGTCAAAAACAGTTTATTAACCGAAGGTTCATCTTAATCAAGTTTATATTAACATATGTTACTTTTAAATTGTTACCAAAACGACAGGGCTTTCACATTAGTTCGTAATAACCGAGGTTTTATCTTAACAGAGTTCGTCTTAATTGAGTTTACTGCGCGAGACTTCTAAAACGAATCATCCGAAACACAAAAGTATTATAAAAATTTTAATTTTTAGAAATAAGATTTGAGACTGTGACTGTCTTAAGGCCATTTTAAAAACTATTTAAAGTCACAACTTTTTATACAAAACAACCATAAAATTCCAATTTTATTTGTCATATTAGTTTCAAAAACAATCAAATTTTCGGGGACTCTTACAACACCAAACACATGGGGAATACAGTCTTAACTTGAGTCACATCCTTTTTCGTATGAATAGGCTTTAAACATGATTAATAGAATCAATTGTAAAAACAATCAGTGAGAGGTACTTTCAAATTTGGTGCACAAATATTAAAAGGACCTATTTATTGTAACGCACAGAAAAATAAAGTGCCAACCGAATTTAAATATGTGTTTTAGTGGCGACAACCAATAAATTTGGTTAGTACAACCATATTAAAAAAAAAAAATTTTTTTATTGATGCAAAAACATTTTAAAAAGTGACGATATTCCAAAAAAAAAAATATTCTATTATCCGACTAACTCTAATATTTATGTCTACTAGAAACCATTAAGATTGAACGTAAGATTGAGCTTCAGCTTATAATAAAAAAATCTTATTGTGTTCCTTGAACATACGGGATTCGAATAGGATACCTCTGAAGGACATCGCCTTAACTTGAAAATGTATGGACGGATTTTTATTAAATTGGCGAGAAAGATTTTATATTGGCATATCTTATTCTGTAATTGCACAAAATGAGTTATATCTTGGCAAGAGGACTGCAGTTATATCTTGGCAAAAGGAATAATTTAGGTCTTAACTTATTAATTTGTACACTCACAATACTAAATATACTCATTGAATTAACTGAAAATCAGTTAAAAACAGGACTACTTACTTTTCATTTAAAACCATTGTAATTTGTAGTTTATTTTCAACTGTTGAATATTAATTGACAAAATCCATAAAAACAATAGATTTTTTTCGTTTATTTCAATACTCAATATAATATAACAACTTTTTGTTTTGAATAGAAAATTTTAACTGAATATTTTTAACTATTACGGAAAGTCCGTTTTTTTGTTTATTTTTTTTTTTTTTGTTGAATAACAGACAGAACGTTAAAAAATATATTTCTTTGGTAATTTAACTGTATATTCCATTGAAACAACTTTACCGATTAAACTTTTAAATAACTGTTGATTTTTTATGGAAAAGTTCTTTCTTGTGAGTGTATGAATTAGTTTTTGAGATTGGCTCTAAACCTATGTTGGGCCAAATCGCCTAAAGTAAACAACGAAAAATATTTTTTTAGAATACCATGTTGCTTATTTTTTGTACCAAATACGTGGTATAAATTTCATTTCAAAAAGCATAGTCCCGTTTGAGAGTTAAATTCGAATTACCAACTTTTTACAGAACTGGAGTTTTTGTTAAATAATATCGTTTGAATTGTTTCAAATTAGAAAATTTGGTTTAGCTTCCTAATGAAATTTATAAATTCTCGAGTTGAAAAAAAATTAAAAAAACTCGACAATTTATAATAACTCTATAAATGCTGCGTTGCCAACTACTTCCAAAAATCTTGTTTTTTTATTAATTTTTGGTTTGACACAGCTATAATCTCTATTTTGCTAATGATATCTGAATTAAATGCTTTTTCCTTTACAAGTTTTATATTTTCATCTTTTAAATATGAATATCCTTATCGCCTAACGTTGTAGTTGCCTTTAGATATGTAATATTGTTGTGATAGCTTAACGCTTTCGTTAGATTCCTTTTATTTTCATGCATTTATTATGTGGTATGGAATATGTGATTTTTATTGCTTATATGCCGCCATAGCAAAAGACCACTATATCTATGCAGCCACCCAAACCACCCAGTTGGTTATCCTGTAGGATATTTACACACAGCCACACATATAACACTCATACAAACACAAGCCGGTTTTTATGGCTGTTAACTTCAAAGGGGGTCTTTCTACTGATTACCCATACAGTTTGTCGAGAGACAGCAAGCTAGTGAGTTCTAAATTGTGTGAAATAAACGCGGAAGTTAAAAGAAGTTTTATAGAAAAAAAGAATAAAAGGTTTCAAATAAATCATAAAATAAACTTTTAAAATTTATAGAAAATAGGTAAAACTTAAACAAATAATTTTATTAAATTGTGTATTTTTCTTATTTTGAAATTTAAGTTTGTTTTAGCCTCTCAGCTCTACAATTTTTGTTTGCAATTACCCATCCCCTTAGCATATACTTCAAAATTTTGTTTTTTCATAAACCTGCGCAGTATGCAACAAATTGCATGTCTAAATAATAAATATTTTTCCTGTTTTCCTATCTTTATGACAATTTTAAAATTATTTTTGTACAGTGTATTGTTTTCTTACTTAATTTCTTATATTTAAAGTTCAATATCCTACTTCTCAATTTGTTTTTTAAACTTTGTTTCACTTTTTTCATATTTCTTGCAGTAATAATTTTTCGTTTTATAACCCTCTCCTAAAAGTATGCTTCATTAGCTTTACAATACTATTGTTTATCTTTAGTCAAAAGACTTCCGGTGGATTGTGTTTAACTCCGTTAATTGTAAAAATCAATTGATTTTTTTTTTTGTAAGAAAAAATCAAAAAAAAAAAAACCAGAACAGAAAAAATGTTAAAACTAAGCAACGTTTTTATACCGAAAAAAAGGAAAAAGAACTCATTATATTCTTGAAAGGAATTATATTTGAAAGGGGTATTATATTCCTTGTCATGATTATATTTCATAAACACCTACCTTCCTCTTTATTTAAACTTTACACCTTTTGTTTACTGAGGACTTAAAGAAACCTTAACCTTAAGTCAAGTTTGTATTATGTTTTTACAAAGTCAAGGGCTTTCTTTTTGTGCAAACGTTATCTTAAAATCTATTCATTAAAAATTTGGTTAAAGAAATCGTTTATTAAAGCTATTTTAAATTTATTCCCTATAAATTCACATCTTATATTAAAAATTCATTATGCTTCTTTTTTTCTCTTTCTTTCCAGTTCGCTGCTTGGGTTGATGCTGTTATATTTGTTTTCAGTTTAGAAAACGAATCGAGTTTTAATACAGTTTACAATTATTATACAAAAATGGCTCATTTTCGTAATGGTCAAGAGATTCCCATGATTTTGGTGGGTACTCAAGATGCTATCAGTGAACGTAATCCTCGTGTTATTGATGATTCGAGGGCTCGTAAGTTGGCGAATGATCTAAAGCGATGTTCATATTATGAAACCTGTGCTACGTATGGTTTAAATGTGGAGAGAGTTTTTCAAGATGGTAAGTCTTACAAAATATCTACTATTACTTGATCTTAGCAAAAGTTCTCTTTGACCCAATTTATACCATTCATCGATCCCATGGGATTTATTCGACGAAATTTGGTAGAATGATGTGACGGTGCCTCCATAAGCTTTTTCAGAAGTTTTTGTACATTTATTGCTCCCTCTAGCGGTGGTATTCGCAATTTAAGTTCAAACTTTGACGCTTTGTATGTGCTTTGTGTTTAAGACAATTTTTCAAAATTTTAATGCATATGGCAAAACTGGCTAGTCAAATTGAAAAATTTTTTGTTTGTTGTAAGAAAATTACTAATTTTTGCACATTAAAATAGAAAATGGAGTAATTTTCTTCATATTAAGTTTTTACAATTTCGGAAAGTTCTTGATCCGATCTTTTAAAATTACATTAAATTTAGTTACGAACTGCGGAAAAAATTTTTCTCATTAAAAAAATGTTTCCCTGTTTGTATAGATTAAAAATATTCAAAAAGGTGCTATAAAAAATTTAAAAAATTTTATTTTTATTGAATATTAAAGCAACCCAGAAACAGTAGCTTTTAAATTTTTGTTTCATTTTAATTTTAATTCTCTATTTTTTAACATTATCTGCATAATAATGTGAAAAATCCTTAGAATTACTTTATTTAAATTAGTTTGTAAGTCAGTTACAAAAGTATAAAGCTTTTTCTTTTCCTCTCACCAACATTTGATCTTTATCCTCTCTTGTAACAAATCTACGAGTTTTGTTTCTGTTATTCAAATTTTAATAAATTTTTTCGTTTGTTATCTCTCTCTCTTATTTGTAGCATGTCAAAAAATTCTCTCACAACGTTTACCCCTACCCGCCACTGTTACCTCAAGACCTACTACACCCCAAGGAACACGTTTGGGTATAGCCTCATATCATCACAGTGCCACAAATGGTACCAATGCTAATGGCTTTGCCCCCACAAATTCATCATCAAATTCAATGCAAACTCCTGGAGCGGGCTCATCTAGTGGTAATCTAACATTACCCCATAGACATCATGTACTCTCCAGTTCTACACATCATATACCAATGCGTATGAGTGCTGATTTCGTACATGCCGAACAACAACAACATAGTTTACCACCGACGGCTAATGCTCAAAAAGTGTGGCAACAACAGCAGCCTCAGGAAACTCAACATGTTCAGCTGAGAGCTCATCATAATCGTGATAGGGGAGAACGTGATTATACTTTGACCAATGAAAATAATAATATAACCAAATATAATCCTCAAGGCTCTGGATCTCAAAGTAATTCGGCGTCAGAACAATTGGCTCCGTTGTCGTTGTTGCCTTTAAGAGAAAAAGACTCTAATTTGGGTGGGGGAGGAGCAGGAGGAAAAGATTTACCCACACCCACTTCGACACCTACAGCAAGTCGTAAGTCACGTCGGAGATCGAATCTCTTTATACCTTCTTCTTCTAAGAAGGGAGACAAAGATAAGAATGGTGAATTAGGTAGTGGTCGTTCTATACCCATTAAACAGGGTTATCTGTATAAGCGGTCTAGTAAGTCCTTGAATAAGGAGTGGAAGAAAAAATATGTCACTCTCTGTGATGATGGTAGATTAACTTATCATCCTTCGTTGCATGATTATATGGATGATGTACATGGCAAGGAGATACCATTGCAATATGTTACAGTTAAGGTGCCCGGTCAAAAGCCAAGAGGATCCAAATCAATCATAACTAAATAGTGCTTTGACAACATCAATGTTGTCTACAAATAATGGTAAGTTGAACGGAAGACTCTCAAAAAGTAGCTCTTTTTAAAATTGCCAAGCAATCTTATAAATTTCCTTCTCTCTTTTTGCTTTATTGATACTCTCTTAAGAACAGCTTTTTAATTTTAAAAAGAGTAAATGGCATGGGATTTGTCAAACCAACTGAGTTTGTCTCTTTTTGTAAGTTTAAAGACTAAATCTTATTTTTTTTTATTTTCTCTTTTCCTCCCTATAGCTTTTGAACCTTTAAAAGAAGCAGCCGTCAAATCAAATTCATCCCAACAAACCAGTGGTGATGAGGGCATTGCCATGTCGAATTCAAATTCCCAAACTTTTATAGCGGGCTCATCAGAAAATTCACAACGTGAACTATTGGCTGTAAATGCCTCCAATAAATTGGAAGCTCAAACCCCTAATGTTAAGAAACGTCATAGACGTATGAAGAGTAGTAGTGTAAAATCCAATGAAATTGATGATTCCGATGGTTATGAATTCTATATCGTATCATTGGATTCGAAACAATGGCACTTTGAGGCCGCCAATTCCGAGGAAAGAGATGAATGGGTAGCCGCCATTGAACAGGAGATTTTCAAAAGTTTACAAACCATAGAAAGTACCAAATTAAAACCAGCTACTTCAAGTGAATTGGCTTCGATGGTGACGATACGAACTCGTGTGCCGGGTAATGCTTACTGTGTCGACTGTGATGCACCAAGTGAGTTAATGTTGGGTTATTTTTTTAATTTTTTTCCTCTTTGAATTTTGTTGTTGATCTCTTTGAATTATGTTTTTTGATGCTTTTTTAGAATTCTTTAAGCTATAAACAAATTTTTTAATTTTTCTTTTTAGATCCTGAATGGGCTAGTTTAAATTTAGGTGTTTTAATGTGTATTGAATGTTCGGGTATACATCGCAATTTGGGTTCTCATATATCTAAAGTTCGTTCTTTGGGTCTTGACGATTGGCCGTAAGTATTTTGTATAAAAACCACTCTAAAAATCCATATTAAACGCTTCCTGATTCTCCCTCTTTTCCAAGAAGAATTCTTTAGTACTCTTTTCTTGATTTTTTAAGATATTTTTTTTATCATTAATATTTTATTAATATTTGGAATATTTTTTTTAGTGCCGGCCATTTAAGTGTTATGCTAGCCATTGGCAATAGTTTGGCTAATTCTGTTTGGGAGGCAAATACCCGTCAGCGTTCAAAACCCAAACCCAATTCTTCCCGCGAGGAAAAAGAAGCTTGGGCCAGAAGTAAATATGAGGCTAAAGAATTTTTACCTCAACAAAATACCAATACTAATGCTACACCAGGTCAGCAATTAATTGAAGCTGTGATTAGGTAAGTTATAAATTTAATTTTGTTGTACTAGAAAACTTTCTTAAAATCGGGAAATTATTTGCAAAATGCTGGTTTTTTACTTATTGGCTCCCAACGTATGCAAATTATTGCCTTAAGAAACTGACCATATAACTGGAGTTCTTGAGAATTTGTCTCCTTTAGAAAAATTAGGAGTTTAATGGTATAAGAAAGGAAAGCGGACACTCGCAGATGATACTTTTGACGGCGCTGAAATTTAAATGTGTAATTACTTGAGGTGACAAAACTATTCGATCCGAAAACGTTTTTAAAAATATTCACATTTCTTCCAAACAAACCATAGGTAAATTGAGTATCAAAATAAGTACGCACTCTTTTGATGGGCAAGACATGCACAATCATGTTGAAATGTTCAGGTTGTTTAATAAAGTACTATAATTGTATACGGTTTTGTATGAAGATGTTCATAAGTTCTGATACGAAATTGATAAAACTATATCAATTTCGTATCAGAACTTATGAACATCTTCATACAAAACCGTATCGATTTGGTCGAAGAGCTGTTTCGGCTTTTTGATATTTTTGTTATTTCGTGATTTCACCTATTTATCA
Organism: Delia radicum; assembly: GCA_021234595.1. Taxonomy (NCBI): domain Eukaryota; kingdom Metazoa; phylum Arthropoda; class Insecta; order Diptera; family Anthomyiidae; genus Delia; species Delia radicum. The sequence goes on from CM037854.1 coordinate 226,686,412, forward strand.
AATATTTGTAATAGGTGGATGCGCTGTGTTCAAAACATTGATAAAATATATAGATATAAAATAGTAGTAGTATCAAAACTTTAGTTTTCTCCAGTTCTTCAACATTGTATTTAAATACATATGAATATCTCATATTTCTGATTCAGTTCCACACAAAAACATTAACAAAATTTCATTCACCCCCTAAATTTGTGATAACGCTGATAACAAAGTCACAGAGTCTCGTTTAAATTCCAGCTCAACTGCAAATCTCGGGAGAATTCTTTTATTAAACTTACGTGATACATAAAAGTTTATTAGACATTGATTTTTTGTTAAACTTTGGAAAATTGGGATTAAAAAAGCTAATTTTTGTTAAATTTAACTCATTTTTTACCAACGTGTCTTTAAAGATACATAAATTTTTAAAAGCCTATAACTCTTATAACAACTTAGAAAGAGCAGATATTCGTCTTTAAATCGTGGTTTGTCAGAATGGCGCCCAACGTGGAGTACCACAACTAGTATTTTTGATTCCAAAGACATTTATATGAACAGAATTTTTAATTTATACAGATAATTTAAAGTGTATGAAATTAATAGGAGTTTAAGTGTTTACAGAGATGGGACTTCTAGTTTTAAAGCGGGAAACATTTTAATCTTATTCCAAAACTGAAGGCAATGCATATTTTATTTGTATTCCTAATGAATCTGATTAGAAATTTATAGCAGTTTTAGTTTGGGAAGTGTTGAAGTAATAAACAATTTAATCACATTCCAAAACTGATATTTTTGTATTCTTTTTTTTTAATAGAGTATTTTGTAATTAAAAATTCAGAATACAATAAATATCTTATTAAAATATCTTATTAATTTCTTCTTTTCTTGATATTCTTTTAGATCTGACATAAAATCGATTGTCTTAATATTGGCCAATGCTAATTCTGAAGTTACCAATGCCAATGTTAGTCCTAGAGATGTTAGGACTCCCTTACTATTGGCCTGTGCCATAGGTAATTTAGCCATTGCTCAACTGTTAATATGGGTAAGTTAACGAAAACTTTTTCTTAATGCTTAACAACATTCAACTAAATTTTATTTTTTTTTTATTCTTTTTAGAATGGTGCCAATATTAAACATACCGATCACGAGGGTAGAACTTGTTTAGCCTATGCTCGGGCAGCTCAATCTTTGGCCACAGCCAAATCTTTAAAAGCCGCTGCAGCCGCGGCCTCACAAAATTCCACCAGTAATACTAATTCCAGTTTGGCTAGCAATACATCTTCATCCTCCTCCTCAGTATCCAATACCACTACAACCTCTACAGCCTCAGTAACGCAATCATCAAATAGTGCGGCTACTAACGCCACCACCACCACAAATGGTGGTATACCCGCACCACATTATAGTGTGGAAGAAACTACAGCTTTAGTAGAACTTTTGACCGGTTTGGGTTGTCCCGAATCAGCTCCTTTGACAGCAAGTGGTACTTTGCCACGAAGACGTGACACTCTAGGTACGCCCTATGAAAAGACCGTATCTGGGGTGATATAAGTGTTTGTTCGTAGTATATAAACAAAAATATATTAAGAATCTTCTATATAGACAAAGAGAAAATGAGATTTTTTTCGATTAGTAATTAAGTATAAATAACAAGTAGTTTTTAAAGAAACAAAAAATTTAAACAAAAACAAACACGCTTAGCTTTTTTTCTTAAAAAAATGCTGTAAAACAAACAAACCGGACATTTTTTAAAATTATAATTTTAAAATTTTAATTTAAAAAACTGAAAAGCATAAACTTTTGTTACAAATTTATAGATAATTATAAATTTTGAAATGTTTTTCGATCTTTGAAATTAATGACTTTATTAAATAATTGAGCTCTAGATCACGTTTGTATATATAAAATATCCTTTATTATTTTATATATATCCAATATTTCGTCTTTCTTTGAATGACATCCTCAGGTAATTTTGTTTTTAATATTGTTTATTGTTGTTCATACTCCCTGAGGATGTCATTTAAAGAATAACGAAATATTGGAGATATATAAAATCATAAAGGATATTTTATAAATACAAACGTGGCCTAGAGCTCAATTATTTAATAAAGTAATTTATAGAAAATTTAAAAAAGTTTAAATTTACAAAAGTTTACTTTTAAAATGATTTTTTTAGGCTGTTATTTTTTTATTTTTGTAATTTTGTTCTGTTCTTTTGGTTCATTTAATTAATTTTTAGTTAAAATTATAATTTTTATAGTTTTTACAAATTATACATTTTTTACCTCTGTAATTGTTGTGTTATTATTTAAAGATATTTTTTTGTATGTTTCAAGTTTTTTTTTTAGTTTTGTTAATGTTTTTTCCCATATCCCTGTGTATGTAAATCGATTTTTTGTTAGGAGTCTTTTTTCCGCAAATCTATTGTATAGCATTTCCTTAATGTATCCTTCCTTCTACTCCGCCCCTGTTAATTGTTTTTTTATTTAGTAAATCTCAAATTTTTTGATTATTATTAATTTTTTTATTACAGTTTTAAAAATATATATTTTATAAAATTGTTTATTGAAAAAAAAAATATATTTGTATAACGTTTATTTTAATATGTGTATATAATTTTATTATAATGGAATTAAATATAAGTTTTATTAATTTTTAATTCAAAAAATTGCAAAAAGTTTTAACAAAGATCCAACATTTTTTTTTTATTTACATATTTTTGTTTTATAGATTGTCACCGTTTAGAAAATGTTTTAATTTTTTATAAATTATTTGCTGTCAGAGGAGCTTTTAAAATCCATAAACTTCTTTTATTTGTAGTACTTTTTCTAGGGGCTTTATTTATAGCCTTTTTAAAATTTTTCGTTTAAACCTGAAATGGTTAACGGTGTCTAAAGGTAGTGTAGGTTTTGAGAGGATTAAACCATATAGTCTTAAATTTTATTGTGTTGTATAGTTGAGAAAATGACTTATATTTTGGTAAAATATCACTATTTGATAAATAACGGTTAAAAAAATCATAAAACCCTAGAAAAAATCTTAAAAAACTTAATTTTTCATTAAAACAAATTTCATTAAAATCCTCAAAAAAGTTATCCAAAAGAGAGTAAAGCTTATTTTGATATAAAAAAAATTGCATTGTTGTTTAAAATGTTTATTTAAAAAATATATAGAATCTTTTAAAATAAAAAATCTATTTTTCTTATAAAAAAAATAAATAATTAAATATTAACCCACATTTCTCAGCAAAAAAAAAATTAAAAATAAATAATTTAGCAAAAATTTATAAAATTTTTGTTAAAATTTAAAAGCTTTTTTTTAATAAAAAAACAGAAAATATTATAAAATTTCACAACCAAATTCTACAGAAAACAATATAATTAATATGCATTGAATATTAATAATAAAAAAAAAAAATAATAAAAAATCACAACAAATTAGCTTTTTCAAATAACAATCACAAAATTATAATAAATCACACGCTTAAAAAGGCTGTAGGCAAAATGACCGAATGAAAAATCGCCCAAAAACAAAAAATTACCCTAAAGAAACGATTTCCATTTTTCCCCAAAAGGGCAAAAAATTTAAATTTATCCTAAAACGAAGGCAACTTTTTTTCCCAAAAAACTACGAAAAATCACCATGAAAAATTGGGTAATTTTTCATATGAAATTAAATTCAATTTTGTATGAGATTTTTTTGGGTGATTTTTAGTTTTTGGGCTATTTTTAATCATTTTGCCTAAAGCCGCTTAAAAATAAAGATTGGACATCATGTATTTTTTATGTTTATTTCTCCCATTTTCAAACCATATATTTTCAAATTGAAAAAATGTACAATTTAGCCCATAATGTAAAAATGAAAAATGGCTAATTTTTCACAAACATTTATTGAGGGAAATTTCATAACGAAAAATCTACCAATATTAAAAACGAATTAGTCCCCAAAAATTACGAAAAATCACCATAAAAAATTGGGTTATTTTTCATATGAAATTCCAATTTCGTATGCGAATTTTTTGGGTGATTTTTCGTTTTTGTTTGCCTACAGCCGCTTAATAAAACAATAAAATTGCTATTAAAACGTAATAAAGACAAATTATAAAAATATTTATTATACAAAGGAAAAAAAAGAAAATTTTCAAAAAGAAACACAATTTGTAAAAGCATGTCTTAGTATTTTCCAAAATAAAAATCTCATTTTTATTAAATGATAACATTGAAATAAATAATATTTATATTAATAATCTTATTGTAGTGTAATTTATTAATCATTGTGTATTTTTTTTAATATATTAATTTATATAATATAAACTGTATAAATGTATGGCGTAATAATTTATTAGAAAAAAAACTTATATTGTTTTAAAAAATAAAAGAAAACACAATTTAATTGGAAAGCAAAATAATAAAAAAAAAATAAAAAAAATACCCTCTAATATTGTAGTTGTACTATTTTAAACAAAAGAATTACTGAAAAACTGATTATTTGACAACACTGCAAAAACACTGTAGTTACAAGGAAAGTGTTGTTAGCAGTCAGTCACTTTCCTGGTAACTACAGTTGTTTCTCTTTTATATTCAGAAAATATTGGAGTTATTTTCCTCAACCAGGTTGCCAAGTTTCATTAAGATATCTCTAATACTTTCGGAATAATGAACATTTTTCCATTTAATACTTGTTAATATATTGGTTAGTTTGAGAAAACGACTGCAAGGCAACCCTGCCAAATAAAGTTTTCGGATTCCACAAACCGGATTCCAAATAAAAGTTGCAGTCATCTCATATCATCCCTAACAATTAAAAAATAGATTTGTTGCAATCGGTATGGAAAATTCCGAGACAGCAATTGCATTCATTATATCAAAACAACATCATGCAACCCCGACAAACTAAATTTTCAGATTCTCCAAATCAACCCTAACAATTTGACGTTAGATTTGTCGAAATCGATCTGGTAATTTTCAGGAGACGGCGTTTTTACTTGTCAACACTTATTTTCCATCGCTATTTTTGAAAATGTAAAATAATGGGAAATATACAAGATATTTTATGAAACTTGGTGTGGTGGTAGAGACAAAAGTGAGCTTTAATTTGGTACCGTTTGGATGGCCCAGGTCCCCTAGGGTTTGAATTATTTCAAAAACAAAATTATATTTTAAATCTAAAAAAATGGGATTGAATATGTATTAGCGGATGGAAAATGGCAACCCACTACATAGCACTACTTCCATTCTACACTTTAGTAAAAGTTTCATGTTAATATCTCTACTAGTTAAGAAATTATAGCGATTAAAACAAATATCGTTTCAGAAAATGTTTTTACATTTCAGGGTTGCCCTATTTCAAAAAAGTTGAAAAATTCGGGGACGCTCAAAATCAAATTTGGGTGAAAGATTCTGAAAGAGCGTCGAAAATCCAGAACAATAGGTTTTCCAGCCAGATTGGACCAGAATTGACCGAGTTATTCAAAAAACGGGGAAGTCGCATAATTTTTTGAATCAAACAGAATTTTTCGAATTATTTTCCATCGGTATTTTTGAAAATGTAAAATAATGGGAAATATACAAGATATTTTATGAAACTTGGTGTGGTGGTAGAGAAAAAAGTAAGCTTTAATTTGGTACCAGTTTGGATGGCCCAGGTCCCCTAGGGTTTGAATTATTTCAAAAACAAAATTATATTTTAAATCTAAAAAAATGGGATTAAATATGTATTACCGAATGGAAAATGGCAGCCCATTACATAGCACTACTTCCATTCTACACTATAGTAAAAGTTTCATGTTAATATCTCTACTAGTTAAGAAATTATAGCGATTAAAACAAATATCGTTTCAGAAAATGTTTTTACATTTCAGGGTTGCCCTATTTCAAAAAAGTTGAAAAATTCGGGGACGCTCAAAATCAAATTTGGGTGAAAGATTCTGAAAGAGCGTCGAAAATCCAGAACAATAGGTTTTCCAGCCAGATTGGACCAGAATTGACCGAGTTATTCAAAAAACGGGGAAGTCGCATAATTTTTTGAATCAAACAGAATTTTTCGAATTATTTTCCATCGGTATTTTTGAAAATCTAAAATAATGGGAAATATACAAGATATTTTATGAAACTTGGTGTGGTGGTAGAGAAAAAAGTGAGCTTTAATTTGGTACCAGTTTGGATGGCCCAGGTCCCTTAGGGTTTGAATTATTTCAAAAACAAAATTATATTTTAAATCTAAAAAAATGGGATTAAATATGTATTAGCGGATGGAAAATGGCAACCCACTACATAGCACTACTTCCATTCTACACTTTAGTAAAAGTTTCATGTTAATATCTCTACTAGTTAAGAAATTATAGCGATTAAAACAAATATCGTTTCAGAAAATGTTTTTACATTTCAGGGTTGCCCTATTTCAAAAAAGTTGAAAAATTCGGGGACGCTCAAAATCAAATTTGCGTGAAAGATTCTGAAAGAGCGTCGAAAATCCAGAACAATAGGTTTTCCAGCCAGATTGGACCAGAATTGACCGAGTTATTCAAAAAACGGGGAAGTCGCATAATTTTTTGAATCAAACAGAATTTTTCGAATTATTTTCCATCGGTATTTTTGAAAATGTAAAATAATGGGAAATATACAAGATATTTTTATGAAACTTGGTGTGGTGGTAGAGAAAAAAGTGAGCTTTAATTTGGTACCAGTTTGGATGGCCCAGGTCCCTAGGGTTTGAATTATTTCAAAAACAAAATTATATTTTAAATCTAAAAAAATGGGATTGAATATGTATTAGCGGATGGAAAATGGCAACCCACTACATAGCACTACTTCCATTCTACACTTTAGTAAAAGTTTCATGTTAATATCTCTACTAGTTAAGAAATTATAGCGATTAAAACAAATATCGTTTCAGAAAATGTTTTTACATTTCAGGGTTGCCCTATTTCAAAAAAGTTGAAAAATTCGGGGACGCTCAAAATCAAATTTGGGTGAAAGATTCTGAAAGAGCGTCGAAAATCCAGAACAATAGGTTTTCCAGCCAGATTGGACCAGAATTGACCGAGTTATTCAAAAAACGGGGAAGTCGCATAATTTTTTGAATCAAACAGAATTTTTCGAATTATTTTCCATCGGTATTTTTGAAAATGTAAAATAATGGGAAATATACAAGATATTTTTATGAAACTTGGTGTGGTGGTAGAGAAAAAAGTGAGCTTTAATTTGGTACCAGTTTGGATGGCCCAGGTCCCTTAGGGTTTGAATTATTTCAAAAACAAAATTATATTTTAAATCTAAAAAAATGGGATTGAATATGTATTAGCGGATGGAAAATGGCAACCCACTACATAGCACTACTTCCATTCTACACTTTAGTAAAAGTTTCATGTTAATATCTCTACTAGTTAAGAAATTATAGCGATTAAAACAAATATCGTTTCAGAAAATGTTTTTACATTTCAGGGTTGCCCTATTTCAAAAAAGTTGATAAAATTCGGGGACGCTCAAAATCAAATTTGGGTGAAAGATTCTGAAAGAGCGTCGAAAATCCAGAACAATAGGGTTTCCAGCCAGATTGGACCAGAATTGACCGAGTTATTCAAAAAACGGGGAAGTCGCATAATTTTTTGAATCAAACAGAATTTTTCGAATTATTTTCCATCGGTATTTTTGAAAATGTAAAATAATGGGAAATATACAAGATATTTTTATGAAACTTGGTGTGGTGGTAGAGAAAAAAGTGAGCTTTAATTTGGTACCAGTTTGGATGGCCCAGGTCCCCTAGGGTTTGAATTATTTCAAAAACAAAATTATATTTTAAATCTAAAAAAATGGGATTGAATATGTATTAGCGGATGGAAAATGGCAACCCACTACATAGCACTACTTCCATTCTACACTTTAGTAAAAGTTTCATGTTAATATCTCTACTAGTTAAGAAATTATAGCGATTAAAACAAATATCGTTTCAGAAAATGTTTTTACATTTCAGGGTTGCCCTATTTCAAAAAAGTTGAAAAATTCGGGGACGCTCAAAATCAAATTTGGGTGAAAGATTCTGAAAGAGCGTCGAAAATCCAGAACAATAGGGTTTCCAGCCAGATTGGACCAGAATTGACCGAGTTATTCAAAAAACGGGGAAGTCGCATAATTTTTTGAATCAAACAGAATTTTTCGAATTATTTTCCATCGGTATTTTTGAAAATGTAAAATAATGGGAAATATACAAGATATTTTTATGAAACTTGGTGTGGTGGTAGAGAAAAAAGTGAGCTTTAATTTGGTACCAGTTTGGATGGCCCAGGTCCCCTAGGGTTTGAATTATTTCAAAAACAAAATTATATTTTAAATCTAAAAAAATGGGATTGAATATGTATTAGCGGATGGAAAATGGCAACCCACTACATAGCACTACTTCCATTCTACACTTTAGTAAAAGTTTCATGTTAATATCTCTACTAGTTAAGAAATTATAGCGATTAAAACAAATATCGTTTCAGAAAATGTTTTTACATTTCAGGGTTGCCCTATTTCAAAAAAGTTGAAAAATTCGGGGACGCTCAAAATCAAATTTGGGTGAAAGATTCTGAAAGAGCGTCGAAAATCCAGAACAATAGGGTTTCCAGCCAGATTGGACCAGAATTGACCGAGTTATTCAAAAAACGGGGAAGTCGCATAATTTTTTGAATCAAACAGAATTTTTCGAATTATTTTCCATCGGTATTTTTGAAAATGTAAAATAATGGGAAATATACAAGATATTTTTATGAAACTTGGTGTGGTGGTAGAGAAAAAAGTGAGCTTTAATTTGGTACCAGTTTGGATGGCCCAGGTCCCCTAGGGTTTGAATTATTTCAAAAACAAAATTATATTTTAAATCTAAAAAAATGGGATTGAATATGTATTACCGGATGGAAAATGGCAGCCCATTACATAGCACTACTTCCATTCTACACTATAGTAAAAGTTTCATGTTAATATCTCTACTAGTTAAGAAATTATAGCGATTAAAACAAATATCGTTTCAGAAAATGTTTTTACATTTCAGGGTTGCCCTATTTCAAAAAAGTTGAAAAATTCGGGGACGCTCAAAATCAAATTTGGGTGAAAGATTCTGAAAGAGCGTCGAAAATCCAGAACAATAGGGTTTCCAGCCAGATTGGACCAGAATTGACCGAGTTATTCAAAAAACGGGGAAGTCGCATAATTTTTTGAATCAAACAGAATTTTTCGAATTATTTTCCATCGGTATTTTTGAAAATGTAAAATAATGGGAAATATACAAGATATTTTTATGAAACTTGGTGTGGTGGTAGAGAAAAAAGTGAGCTTTAATTTGGTACCAGTTTGGATGGCCCAGGTCCCCTAGGGTTTGAATTATTTCAAAAACAAAATTATATTTTAAATCTAAAAAAATGGGATTGAATATGTATTAGCGGATGGAAAATGGCAACCCACTACATAGCACTACTTCCATTCTACACTTTAGTAAAAGTTTCATGTTAATATCTCTACTAGTTAAGAAATTATAGCGATTAAAACAAATATCGTTTCAGAAAATGTTTTTACATTTCAGGGTTGCCCTATTTCAAAAAAGTTGAAAAATTCGGGGACGCTCAAAATCAAATTTGGGTGAAAGATTCTGAAAGAGCGTCGAAAATCCAGAACAATAGGGTTTCCAGCCAGATTGGACCAGAATTGACCGAGTTATTCAAAAAACGGGGAAGTCGCATAATTTTTTGAATCAAACAGAATTTTTCGAATTATTTTCCATCGGTATTTTGAAAATGTAAAATAATGGGAAATATACAAGATATTTTATGAAACTTGGTGTGGTGGTAGAGAAAAAAGTGAGCTTTAATTTGGTACCAGTTTGGATGGCCCAGGTCCCCTAGGGTTTGAATTATTTCAAAAACAAAATTATATTTTAAATCTAAAAAAATGGGATTGAATATGTATTAGCGGATGGAAAATGGCAACCCACTACATAGCACTACTTCCATTCTACACTTTAGTAAAAGTTTCATGTTAATATCTCTACTAGTTAAGAAATTATAGCGATTAAAACAAATATCGTTTCAGAAAATGTTTTTACATTTCAGGGTTGCCCTATTTCAAAAAAGTTGAAAAATTCGGGGACGCTCAAAATCAAATTTGGGTGAAAGATTCTGAAAGAGCGTCGAAAATCCAGAACAATAGGGTTTCCAGCCAGATTGGACCAGAATTGACCGAGTTATTCAAAAAACGGGGAAGTCGCATAATTTTTTGAATCAAACAGAATTTTTCGAATTATTTTCCATCGGTATTTTTGAAAATGTAAAATAATGGGAAATATACAAGATATTTTTATGAAACTTGGTGTGGTGGTAGAGAAAAAAGTGAGCTTTAATTTGGTACCAGTTTGGATGGCCCAGGTCCCCTAGGGTTTGAATTATTTCAAAAACAAAATTATATTTTAAATCTAAAAAAATGGGATTGAATATGTATTAGCGGATGGAAAATGGCAACCCACTACATAGCACTACTTCCATTCTACACTTTAGTAAAAGTTTCATGTTAATATCTCTACTAGTTAAGAAATTATAGCGATTAAAACAAATATCGTTTCAGAAAATGTTTTTACATTTCAGGGTTGCCCTATTTCAAAAAAGTTGAAAAATTCGGGGACGCTCAAAATCAAATTTGGGTGAAAGATTCTGAAAGAGCGTCGAAAATCCAGAACAATAGGGTTTCCAGCCAGATTGGACCAGAATTGACCGAGTTATTCAAAAAACGGGGAAGTCGCATAATTTTTTGAATCAAACAGAATTTTTCGAATTATTTTCCATCGGCTATTTTTGAAAATGTAAAATAATGGGAAATATACAAGATATTTTAATGAAACTTGGTGTGGTGGTAGAGAAAAAAGTGAGCTTTAATTTGGTACCAGTTTGGATGGCCCAGGTCCCCTAGGGTTTGAATTATTTCAAAAACAAAATTATATTTTAAATCTAAAAAAATGGGATTGAATATGTATTAGCGGATGGAAAATGGCAACCCACTACATAGCACTACTTCCATTCTACACTATAGTAAAAGTTTCATGTTAATATCTCTACTAGTTAAGAAATTATAGCGATTAAAACAAATATCGTTTCAGAAAATGTTTTTACATTTCAGGGTTGCCCTATTTCAAAAAAGTTGAAAAATTCGGGGACGCTCAAAATCAAATTTGGGTGAAAGATTCTGAAAGAGCGTCGAAAATCCAGAACAATAGGGTTTTCCAGCCAGATTGGACCAGAATTGACCGAGTTATTCAAAAAACGGGGAAGTCGCATAATTTTTTGAATCAAACAGAATTTTTCGAATTATTTTCCATCGGTATTTTTGAAAATGTAAAATAATGGGAAATATACAAGATATTTTTATGAAACTTGGTGTGGTGGTAGAGAAAAAAGTGAGCTTTAATTTGGTACCAGTTTGGATGGCCCAGGTCCCCTAGGGTTTGAATTATTTCAAAAACAAAATTATATTTTAAATCTAAAAAAATGGGATTGAATATGTATTAGCGGATGGAAAATGGCAACCCACTACATAGCACTACTTCCATTCTACACTTTAGTAAAAGTTTCATGTTAATATCTCTACTAGTTAAGAAATTATAGCGATTAAAACAAATATCGTTTCAGAAAATGTTTTTACATTTCAGGGTTGCCCTATTTCAAAAAAGTTGAAAAATTCGGGGACGCTCAAAATCAAATTTGGGTGAAAGATTCTGAAAGAGCGTCGAAAATCCAGAACAATAGGGTTTCCAGCCAGATTGGACCAGAATTGACCGAGTTATTCAAAAAACGGGGAAGTCGCATAATTTTTTGAATCAAACAGAATTTTTCGAATTATTTTCCATCGCTATTTTTGAAAATTTAAAATAATGGGAAATATACAAGATATTTTAATGAAACTTGGTGTGGTGGTAGAGAAAAAAGTGAGCTTTAATTTGGTACCAGTTTGGATGGCCCAGGTCCCCTAGGGTTTGAATTATTTCAAAAACAAAATTATATTTTAAATCTAAAAAAATGGGATTGAATATGTATTAGCGGATGGAAAATGGCAGCCCATTACATAGCACTACTTCCATTCTACACTATAGTAAAAGTTTCATGTTAATATCTCTACTAGTTAAGAAATTATAGCGATTAAAACAAATATCGTTTCAGAAAATGTTTTTACATTTCAGGGTTGCCCTATTTCAAAAAAGTTGAAAAATTCGGGGACGCTCAAAATCAAATTTGGGTGAAAGATTCTGAAAGAGCGTCGAAAATCCAGAACAATAGGTTTTCCAGCCAGATTGGACCAGAATTGACCGAGTTATTCAAAAAACGGGGAAGTCGCATAATTTTTTGAATCAAACAGAATTTTTCGAATTATTTTCCATCGGTATTTTTGAAAATGTAAAATAATGGGAAATATACAAGATATTTTTATGAAACTTGGTGTGGTGGTAGAGAAAAAAGTGAGCTTTAATTTGGTACCAGTTTGGATGGCCCAGGTCCCCTAGGGTTTGAATTATTTCAAAAACAAAATTATATTTTAAATCTAAAAAAATGGGATTGAATATGTATTAGCGGATGGAAAATGGCAACCCACTACATAGCACTACTTCCATTCTACACTTTAGTAAAAGTTTCATGTTAATATCTCTACTAGTTAAGAAATTATAGCGATTAAAACAAATATCGTTTCAGAAAATGTTTTTACATTTCAGGGTTGCCCTATTTCAAAAAAGTTGAAAAATTCGGGGACGCTCAAAATCAAATTTGGGTGAAAGATTCTGAAAGAGCGTCGAAAATCCAGAACAATAGGGTTTCCAGCCAGATTGGACCAGAATTGACCGAGTTATTCAAAAAACGGGGAAGTCGCATAATTTTTTGAATCAAACAGAATTTTTCGAATTATTTTCCATCGGTATTTTTGAAAATGTAAAATAATGGGAAATATACAAGATATTTTTATGAAACTTGGTGTGGTGGTAGAGAAAAAAGTGAGCTTTAATTTGGTACCAGTTTGGATGGCCCAGGTCCCCTAGGGTTTGAATTATTTCAAAAACAAAATTATATTTTAAATCTAAAAAAATGGGATTGAATATGTATTAGCGGATGGAAAATGGCAACCCACTACATAGCACTACTTCCATTCTACACTTTAGTAAAAGTTTCATGTTAATATCTCTACTAGTTAAGAAATTATAGCGATTAAAACAAATATCGTTTCAGAAAATGTTTTTACATTTCAGGGTTGCCCTATTTCAAAAAAGTTGAAAAATTCGGGGACGCTCAAAATCAAATTTGGGTGAAAGATTCTGAAAGAGCGTCGAAAATCCAGAACAATAGGGTTTCCAGCCAGATTGGACCAGAATTGACCGAGTTATTCAAAAAACGGGGAAGTCGCATAATTTTTTGAATCAAACAGAATTTTTCGAATTATTTTCCATCGCTATTTTTGAAAATTTAAAATAATGGGAAATATACAAGATATTTTAATGAAACTTGGTGTGGTGGTAGAGAAAAAAGTGAGCTTTAATTTGGTACCAGTTTGGATGGCCCAGGTCCCCTAGGGTTTGAATTATTTCAAAAACAAAATTATATTTTAAATCTAAAAAAATGGGATTGAATATGTATTAGCGGATGGAAAATGGCAAGCCCATTACATAGCACTACTTCCATTCTACACTATAGTAAAAGTTTCATGTTAATATCTCTACTAGTTAAGAAATTATAGCGATTAAAACAAATATCGTTTCAGAAAATGTTTTTACATTTCAGGGTTGCCCTATTTCAAAAAAGTTGAAAAATTCGGGGACGCTCAAAATCAAATTTGGGTGAAAGATTCTGAAAGAGCGTCGAAAATCCAGAACAATAGGTTTCCAGCCAGATTGGACCAGAATTGACCGAGTTATTCAAAAAACGGGGAAGTCGCATAATTTTTTGAATCAAACAGAATTTTTCGAATTATTTTCCATCGGTATTTTTGAAAATGTAAAATAATGGGAAATATACAAGATATTTTTATGAAACTTGGTGTGGTGGTAGAGAAAAAAGTGAGCTTTAATTTGGTACCAGTTTGGATGGCCCAGGTCCCCTAGGGTTTGAATTATTTCAAAAACAAAATTATATTTTAAATCTAAAAAAATGGGATTGAATATGTATTAGCGGATGGAAAATGGCAACCCACTACATAGCACTACTTCCATTCTACACTTTAGTAAAAGTTTCATGTTAATATCTCTACTAGTTAAGAAATTATAGCGATTAAAACAAATATCGTTTCAGAAAATGTTTTTACATTTCAGGGTTGCCCTATTTCAAAAAAGTTGAAAAATTCGGGGACGCTCAAAATCAAATTTGGGTGAAAGATTCTGAAAGAGCGTCGAAAATCCAGAACAATAGGGTTTCCAGCCAGATTGGACCAGAATTGACCGAGTTATTCAAAAAACGGGGAAGTCGCATAATTTTTTGAATCAAACAGAATTTTTCGAATTATTTTCCATCGGCTATTTTTGAAAATTTAAAATAATGGGAAATATACAAGATATTTTAATGAAACTTGGTGTGGTGGTAGAGAAAAAAGTGAGCTTTAATTTGGTACCAGTTTGGATGGCCCAGGTCCCCTAGGGTTTGAATTATTTCAAAAACAAAATTATATTTTAAATCTAAAAAAATGGGATTGAATATGTATTAGCGGATGGAAAATGGCAAGCCCACTTACATAGCACTACTTCCATTCTACACTATAGTAAAAGTTTCATGTTAATATCTCTACTAGTTAAGAAATTATAGCGATTAAAACAAATATCGTTTCAGAAAATGTTTTTACATTTCAGGGTTGCCCTATTTCAAAAAAGTTGAAAAATTCGGGGACGCTCAAAATCAAATTTGGGTGAAAGATTCTGAAAGAGCGTCGAAAATCCAGAACAATAGGGTTTCCAGCCAGATTGGACCAGAATTGACCGAGTTATTCAAAAAACGGGGAAGTCGCATAATTTTTTGAATCAAACAGAATTTTTCGAATTATTTTCCATCGGTATTTTTGAAAATGTAAAATAATGGGAAATATACAAGATATTTTATGAAACTTGGTGTGGTGGTAGAGAAAAAAGTGAGCTTTAATTTGGTACCAGTTTGGATGGCCCAGGTCCCCTAGGGTTTGAATTATTTCAAAAACAAAATTATATTTTAAATCTAAAAAAATGGGATTGAATATGTATTAGCGGATGGAAAATGGCAACCCACTACATAGCACTACTTCCATTCTACACTATTAGTAAAAGTTTCATGTTAATATCTCTACTAGTTAAGAAATTATAGCGATTAAAACAAATATCGTTTCAGAAAATGTTTTTACATTTCAGGGTTGCCCTATTTCAAAAAAGTTGAAAAATTCGGGGACGCTCAAAATCAAATTTGGGTGAAAGATTCTGAAAGAGCGTCGAAAATCCAGAACAATAGGGTTTTCCAGCCAGATTGGACCAGAATTGACCGAGTTATTCAAAAAACGGGGAAGTCGCATAATTTTTTGAATCAAACAGAATTTTTCGAATTATTTTCCATCGGTATTTTTGAAAATGTAAAATAATGGGAAATATACAAGATATTTTATGAAACTTGGTGTGGTGGTAGAGAAAAAAGTGAGCTTTAATTTGGTACCAGTTTGGATGGCCCAGGTCCCCTAGGGTTTGAATTATTTCAAAAACAAAATTATATTTTAAATCTAAAAAAATGGGATTGAATATGTATTAGCGGATGGAAAATGGCAACCCACTACATAGCACTACTTCCATTCTACACTTTAGTAAAAGTTTCATGTTAATATCTCTACTAGTTAAGAAATTATAGCGATTAAAACAAATATCGTTTCAGAAAATGTTTTTACATTTCAGGGTTGCCCTATTTCAAAAAAGTTGAAAAATTCGGGGACGCTCAAAATCAAATTTGGGTGAAAGATTCTGAAAGAGCGTCGAAAATCCAGAACAATAGGGTTTCCAGCCAGATTGGACCAGAATTGACCGAGTTATTCAAAAAACGGGGAAGTCGCATAATTTTTTGAATCAAACAGAATTTTTCGAATTATTTTCCATCGCTATTTTTGAAAATTTAAAATAATGGGAAATATACAAGATATTTTAATGAAACTTGGTGTGGTGGTAGAGAAAAAAGTGAGCTTTAATTTGGTACCAGTTTGGATGGCCCAGGTCCCCTAGGGTTTGAATTATTTCAAAAACAAAATTATATTTTAAATCTAAAAAAATGGGATTGAATATGTATTAGCGGATGGAAAATGGCAAGCCCATTACATAGCACTACTTCCATTCTACACTATAGTAAAAGTTTCATGTTAATATCTCTACTAGTTAAGAAATTATAGCGATTAAAACAAATATCGTTTCAGAAAATGTTTTTACATTTCAGGGTTGCCCTATTTCAAAAAAGTTGAAAAATTCGGGGACGCTCAAAATCAAATTTGGGTGAAAGATTCTGAAAGAGCGTCGAAAATCCAGAACAATAGGTTTTCCAGCCAGATTGGACCAGAATTGACCGAGTTATTCAAAAAACGGGGAAGTCGCATAATTTTTTGAATCAAACAGAATTTTTCGAATTATTTTCCATCGGTATTTTTGAAAATGTAAAATAATGGGAAATATACAAGATATTTTTATGAAACTTGGTGTGGTGGTAGAGAAAAAAGTGAGCTTTAATTTGGTACCAGTTTGGATGGCCCAGGTCCCCTAGGGTTTGAATTATTTCAAAAACAAAATTATATTTTAAATCTAAAAAAATGGGATTGAATATGTATTAGCGGATGGAAAATGGCAACCCACTACATAGCACTACTTCCATTCTACACTTAGTAAAAGTTTCATGTTAATATCTCTACTAGTTAAGAAATTATAGCGATTAAAACAAATATCGTTTCAGAAAATGTTTTTACATTTCAGGGTTGCCCTATTTCAAAAAAGTTGAAAAATTCGGGGACGCTCAAAATCAAATTTGGGTGAAAGATTCTGAAAGAGCGTCGAAAATCCAGAACAATAGGTTTTCCAGCCAGATTGGACCAGAATTGACCGAGTTATTCAAAAAACGGGGAAGTCGCATAATTTTTTGAATCAAACAGAATTTTTCGAATTATTTTCCATCGGTATTTTTGAAAATGTAAAATAATGGGAAATATACAAGATATTTTTATGAAACTTGGTGTGGTGGTAGAGAAAAAAGTGAGCTTTAATTTGGTACCAGTTTGGATGGCCCAGGTCCCCTAGGGTTTGAATTATTTCAAAAACAAAATTATATTTTAAATCTAAAAAAATGGGATTGAATATGTATTAGCGGATGGAAAATGGCAACCCACTACATAGCACTACTTCCATTCTACACTTTAGTAAAAGTTTCATGTTAATATCTCTACTAGTTAAGAAATTATAGCGATTAAAACAAATATCGTTTCAGAAAATGTTTTTACATTTCAGGGTTGCCCTATTTCAAAAAAGTTGAAAAATTCGGGGACGCTCAAAATCAAATTTGGGTGAAAGATTCTGAAAGAGCGTCGAAAATCCAGAACAATAGGGTTTCCAGCCAGATTGGACCAGAATTGACCGAGTTATTCAAAAAACGGGGAAGTCGCATAATTTTTTGAATCAAACAGAATTTTTCGAATTATTTTCCATCGGTATTTTTGAAAATGTAAAATAATGGGAAATATACAAGATATTTTTATGAAACTTGGTGTGGTGGTAGAGAAAAAAGTGAGCTTTAATTTGGTACCAGTTTGGATGGCCCAGGTCCCCTAGGGTTTGAATTATTTCAAAAACAAAATTATATTTTAAATCTAAAAAAATGGGATTGAATATGTATTAGCGGATGGAAAATGGCAACCCACTACATAGCACTACTTCCATTCTACACTTTAGTAAAAGTTTCATGTTAATATCTCTACTAGTTAAGAAATTATAGCGATTAAAACAAATATCGTTTCAGAAAATGTTTTTACATTTCAGGGTTGCCCTATTTCAAAAAAGTTGAAAAATTCGGGGACGCTCAAAATCAAATTTGGGTGAAAGATTCTGAAAGAGCGTCGAAAATCCAGAACAATAGGGTTTCCAGCCAGATTGGACCAGAATTGACCGAGTTATTCAAAAAACGGGGAAGTCGCATAATTTTTTGAATCAAACAGAATTTTTCGAATTATTTTCCATCGCTATTTTTGAAAATTTAAAATAATGGGAAATATACAAGATATTTTAATGAAACTTGGTGTGGTGGTAGAGAAAAAAGTGAGCTTTAATTTGGTACCAGTTTGGATGGCCCAGGTCCCCTAGGGTTTGAATTATTTCAAAAACAAAATTATATTTTAAATCTAAAAAAATGGGATTGAATATGTATTAGCGGATGGAAAATGGCAGCCCATTACATAGCACTACTTCCATTCTACACTATAGTAAAAGTTTCATGTTAATATCTCTACTAGTTAAGAAATTATAGCGATTAAAACAAATATCGTTTCAGAAAATGTTTTTACATTTCAGGGTTGCCCTATTTCAAAAAAGTTGAAAAATTCGGGGACGCTCAAAATCAAATTTGGGTGAAAGATTCTGAAAGAGCGTCGAAAATCCAGAACAATAGGTTTTCCAGCCAGATTGGACCAGAATTGACCGAGTTATTCAAAAAACGGGGAAGTCGCATAATTTTTTGAATCAAACAGAATTTTTCGAATTATTTTCCATCGGTATTTTTGAAAATGTAAAATAATGGGAAATATACAAGATATTTTTATGAAACTTGGTGTGGTGGTAGAGAAAAAAGTGAGCTTTAATTTGGTACCAGTTTGGATGGCCCAGGTCCCCTAGGGTTTGAATTATTTCAAAAACAAAATTATATTTTAAATCTAAAAAAATGGGATTGAATATGTATTAGCGGATGGAAAATGGCAACCCACTACATAGCACTACTTCCATTCTACACTTTAGTAAAAGTTTCATGTTAATATCTCTACTAGTTAAGAAATTATAGCGATTAAAACAAATATCGTTTCAGAAAATGTTTTTACATTTCAGGGTTGCCCTATTTCAAAAAAGTTGAAAAATTCGGGGACGCTCAAAATCAAATTTGGGTGAAAGATTCTGAAAGAGCGTCGAAAATCCAGAACAATAGGGTTTCCAGCCAGATTGGACCAGAATTGACCGAGTTATTCAAAAAACGGGGAAGTCGCATAATTTTTTGAATCAAACAGAATTTTTCGAATTATTTTCCATCGGTATTTTTGAAAATGTAAAATAATGGGAAATATACAAGATATTTTTAATGAAACTTGGTGTGGTGGTAGAGAAAAAAGTGAGCTTTAATTTGGTACCAGTTTGGATGGCCCAGGTCCCCTAGGGTTTGAATTATTTCAAAAACAAAATTATATTTTAAATCTAAAAAAATGGGATTGAATATGTATTAGCGGATGGAAAATGGCAACCCACTACATAGCACTACTTCCATTCTACACTATAGTAAAAGTTTCATGTTAATATCTCTACTAGTTAAGAAATTATAGCGATTAAAACAAATATCGTTTCAGAAAATGTTTTTACATTTCAGGGTTGCCCTATTTCAAAAAAGTTGAAAAATTCGGGGACGCTCAAAATCAAATTTGGGTGAAAGATTCTGAAAGAGCGTCGAAAATCCAGAACAATAGGGTTTCCAGCCAGATTGGACCAGAATTGACCGAGTTATTCAAAAAACGGGGAAGTCGCATAATTTTTTGAATCAAACAGAATTTTTCGAATTATTTTCCATCGGTATTTTTGAAAATGTAAAATAATGGGAAATATACAAGATATTTTTATGAAACTTGGTGTGGTGGTAGAGAAAAAAGTGAGCTTTAATTTGGTACCAGTTTGGATGGCCCAGGTCCCCTAGGGTTTGAATTATTTCAAAAACAAAATTATATTTTAAATCTAAAAAAATGGGATTGAATATGTATTAGCGGATGGAAAATGGCAACCCACTACATAGCACTACTTCCATTCTACACTTTAGTAAAAGTTTCATGTTAATATCTCTACTAGTTAAGAAATTATAGCGATTAAAACAAATATCGTTTCAGAAAATGTTTTTACATTTCAGGGTTGCCCTATTTCAAAAAAGTTGAAAAATTCGGGGACGCTCAAAATCAAATTTGGGTGAAAGATTCTGAAAGAGCGTCGAAAATCCAGAACAATAGGTTTCCAGCCAGATTGGACCAGAATTGACCGAGTTATTCAAAAAACGGGGAAGTCGCATAATTTTTTGAATCAAACAGAATTTTTCGAATTATTTTCCATCGGTATTTTTGAAAATGTAAAATAATGGGAAATATACAAGATATTTTTATGAAACTTGGTGTGGTGGTAGAGAAAAAAGTGAGCTTTAATTTGGTACCAGTTTGGATGGCCCAGGTCCCCTAGGGTTTGAATTATTTCAAAAACAAAATTATATTTTAAATCTAAAAAAATGGGATTGAATATGTATTAGCGGATGGAAAATGGCAACCCACTACATAGCACTACTTCCATTCTACACTTTAGTAAAAGTTTCATGTTAATATCTCTACTAGTTAAGAAATTATAGCGATTAAAACAAATATCGTTTCAGAAAATGTTTTTACATTTCAGGGTTGCCCTATTTCAAAAAAGTTGAAAAATTCGGGGACGCTCAAAATCAAATTTGGGTGAAAGATTCTGAAAGAGCGTCGAAAATCCAGAACAATAGGGTTTCCAGCCAGATTGGACCAGAATTGACCGAGTTATTCAAAAAACGGGGAAGTCGCATAATTTTTTGAATCAAACAGAATTTTTCGAATTATTTTCCATCGGTATTTTTGAAAATGTAAAATAATGGGAAATATACAAGATATTTTTAATGAAACTTGGTGTGGTGGTAGAGAAAAAAGTGAGCTTTAATTTGGTACCAGTTTGGATGGCCCAGGTCCCCTAGGGTTTGAATTATTTCAAAAACAAAATTATATTTTAAATCTAAAAAAATGGGATTGAATATGTATTAGCGGATGGAAAATGGCAACCCACTACATAGCACTACTTCCATTCTACACTTTAGTAAAAGTTTCATGTTAATATCTCTACTAGTTAAGAAATTATAGCGATTAAAACAAATATCGTTTCAGAAAATGTTTTTACATTTCAGGGTTGCCCTATTTCAAAAAAGTTGAAAAATTCGGGGACGCTCAAAATCAAATTTGGGTGAAAGATTCTGAAAGAGCGTCGAAAATCCAGAACAATAGGGTTTCCAGCCAGATTGGACCAGAATTGACCGAGTTATTCAAAAAACGGGGAAGTCGCATAATTTTTTGAATCAAACAGAATTTTTCGAATTATTTTCCATCGGTATTTTTGAAAATGTAAAATAATGGGAAATATACAAGATATTTTAATGAAACTTGGTGTGGTGGTAGAGAAAAAAGTGAGCTTTAATTTGGTACCAGTTTGGATGGCCCAGGTCCCCTAGGGTTTGAATTATTTCAAAAACAAAATTATATTTTAAATCTAAAAAAATGGGATTGAATATGTATTAGCGGATGGAAAATGGCAAGCCCACTTACATAGCACTACTTCCATTCTACACTATAGTAAAAGTTTCATGTTAATATCTCTACTAGTTAAGAAATTATAGCGATTAAAACAAATATCGTTTCAGAAAATGTTTTTACATTTCAGGGTTGCCCTATTTCAAAAAAGTTGAAAAATTCGGGGACGCTCAAAATCAAATTTGGGTGAAAGATTCTGAAAGAGCGTCGAAAATCCAGAACAATAGGTTTTCCAGCCAGATTGGACCAGAATTGACCGAGTTATTCAAAAAACGGGGAAGTCGCATAATTTTTTGAATCAAACAGAATTTTTCGAATTATTTTCCATCGGTATTTTTGAAAATGTAAAATAATGGGAAATATACAAGATATTTTTATGAAACTTGGTGTGGTGGTAGAGAAAAAAGTGAGCTTTAATTTGGTACCAGTTTGGATGGCCCAGGTCCCCTAGGGTTTGAATTATTTCAAAAACAAAATTATATTTTAAATCTAAAAAAATGGGATTGAATATGTATTAGCGGATGGAAAATGGCAACCCACTACATAGCACTACTTCCATTCTACACTTTAGTAAAAGTTTCATGTTAATATCTCTACTAGTTAAGAAATTATAGCGATTAAAACAAATATCGTTTCAGAAAATGTTTTTACATTTCAGGGTTGCCCTATTTCAAAAAAGTTGAAAAATTCGGGGACGCTCAAAATCAAATTTGGGTGAAAGATTCTGAAAGAGCGTCGAAAATCCAGAACAATAGGGTTTCCAGCCAGATTGGACCAGAATTGACCGAGTTATTCAAAAAACGGGGAAAGTCGCATAATTTTTTGAATCAAACAGAATTTTTCGAATTATTTTCCATCGGTATTTTTGAAAATGTAAAATAATGGGAAATATACAAGATATTTTTATGAAACTTGGTGTGGTGGTAGAGAAAAAAGTGAGCTTTAATTTGGTACCAGTTTGGATGGCCCAGGTCCCCTAGGGTTTGAATTATTTCAAAAACAAAATTATATTTTAAATCTAAAAAAATGGGATTGAATATGTATTAGCGGATGGAAAATGGCAACCCACTACATAGCACTACTTCCATTCTACACTTTAGTAAAAGTTTCATGTTAATATCTCTACTAGTTAAGAAATTATAGCGATTAAAACAAATATCGTTTCAGAAAATGTTTTTACATTTCAGGGTTGCCCTATTTCAAAAAAGTTGAAAAATTCGGGGACGCTCAAAATCAAATTTGGGTGAAAGATTCTGAAAGAGCGTCGAAAATCCAGAACAATAGGGTTTCCAGCCAGATTGGACCAGAATTGACCGAGTTATTCAAAAAACGGGGAAGTCGCATAATTTTTTGAATCAAACAGAATTTTTCGAATTATTTTCCATCGGTATTTTTGAAAATGTAAAATAATGGGAAATATACAAGATATTTTTATGAAACTTGGTGTGGTGGTAGAGAAAAAAGTGAGCTTTAATTTGGTACCAGTTTGGATGGCCCAGGTCCCCTAGGGTTTGAATTATTTCAAAAACAAAATTATATTTTAAATCTAAAAAATGGGATTGAATATGTATTAGCGGATGGAAAATGGCAAGCCCATTACATAGCACTACTTCCATTCTACACTATAGTAAAAGTTTCATGTTAATATCTCTACTAGTTAAGAAATTATAGCGATTAAAACAAATATCGTTTCAGAAAATGTTTTTACATTTCAGGGTTGCCCTATTTCAAAAAAGTTGAAAAATTCGGGGACGCTCAAAATCAAATTTGGGTGAAAGATTCTGAAAGAGCGTCGAAAATCCAGAACAATAGGTTTTCCAGCCAGATTGGACCAGAATTGACCGAGTTATTCAAAAAACGGGGAAGTCGCATAATTTTTTGAATCAAACAGAATTTTTCGAATTATTTTCCATCGGTATTTTTGAAAATGTAAAATAATGGGAAATATACAAGATATTTTTATGAAACTTGGTGTGGTGGTAGAGAAAAAAGTGAGCTTTAATTTGGTACCAGTTTGGATGGCCCAGGTCCCCTAGGGTTTGAATTATTTCAAAAACAAAATTATATTTTAAATCTAAAAAATGGGATTGAATATGTATTAGCGGATGGAAAATGGCAACCCACTACATAGCACTACTTCCATTCTACACTTTAGTAAAAGTTTCATGTTAATATCTCTACTAGTTAAGAAATTATAGCGATTAAAACAAATATCGTTTCAGAAAATGTTTTTACATTTCAGGGTTGCCCTATTTCAAAAAGTTGAAAAATTCGGGGACGCTCAAAATCAAATTTGGGTGAAAGATTCTGAAAGAGCGTCGAAAATCCAGAACAATAGGGTTTCCAGCCAGATTGGACCAGAATTGACCGAGTTATTCAAAAAACGGGGAAGTCGCATAATTTTTTGAATCAAACAGAATTTTTCGAATTATTTTCCATCGGTATTTTTGAAAATGTAAAATAATGGGAAATATACAAGATATTTTTATGAAACTTGGTGTGGTGGTAGAGAAAAAAGTGAGCTTTAATTTGGTACCAGTTTGGATGGCCCAGGTCCCCTAGGGTTTGAATTATTTCAAAAACAAAATTATATTTTAAATCTAAAAAAATGGGATTGAATATGTATTAGCGGATGGAAAATGGCAACCCACTACATAGCACTACTTCCATTCTACACTTTAGTAAAAGTTTCATGTTAATATCTCTACTAGTTAAGAAATTATAGCGATTAAAACAAATATCGTTTCAGAAAATGTTTTTACATTTCAGGGTTGCCCTATTTCAAAAAAGTTGAAAAATTCGGGGACGCTCAAAATCAAATTTGGGTGAAAGATTCTGAAAGAGCGTCGAAAATCCAGAACAATAGGGTTTCCAGCCAGATTGGACCAGAATTGACCGAGTTATTCAAAAAACGGGGAAGTCGCATAATTTTTTGAATCAAACAGAATTTTTCGAATTATTTTCCATCGGTATTTTTGAAAATGTAAAATAATGGGAAATATACAAGATATTTTATGAAACTTGGTGTGGTGGTAGAGAAAAAAGTGAGCTTTAATTTGGTACCAGTTTGGATGGCCCAGGTCCCCTAGGGTTTGAATTATTTCAAAAACAAAATTATATTTTAAATCTAAAAAAATGGGATTGAATATGTATTAGCGGATGGAAAATGGCAACCCACTACATAGCACTACTTCCATTCTACACTTTAGTAAAAGTTTCATGTTAATATCTCTACTAGTTAAGAAATTATAGCGATTAAAACAAATATCGTTTCAGAAAATGTTTTTACATTTCAGGGTTGCCCTATTTCAAAAAAGTTGAAAAATTCGGGGACGCTCAAAATCAAATTTGGGTGAAAGATTCTGAAAGAGCGTCGAAAATCCAGAACAATAGGTTTTCCAGCCAGATTGGACCAGAATTGACCGAGTTATTCAAAAAACGGGGAAGTCGCATAATTTTTTGAATCAAACAGAATTTTTCGAATTATTTTCCATCGCTATTTTTGAAAATGTAAAATAATGGGAAATATACAAGATATTTTTATGAAACTTGGTGTGGTGGTAGAGAAAAAAGTGAGCTTTAATTTGGTACCAGTTTGGATGGCCCAGGTCCCCTAGGGTTTGAATTATTTCAAAAACAAAATTATATTTTAAATCTAAAAAAATGGGATTGAATATGTATTAGCGGATGGAAAATGGCAACCCACTACATAGCACTACTTCCATTCTACACTTTAGTAAAAGTTTCATGTTAATATCTCTACTAGTTAAGAAATTATAGCGATTAAAACAAATATCGTTTCAGAAAATGTTTTTACATTTCAGGGTTGCCCTATTTCAAAAAAGTTGAAAAATTCGGGGACGCTCAAAATCAAATTTGGGTGAAAGATTCTGAAAGAGCGTCGAAAATCCAGAACAATAGGGTTTCCAGCCAGATTGGACCAGAATTGACCGAGTTATTCAAAAAACGGGGAAGTCGCATAATTTTTTGAATCAAACAGAATTTTTCGAATTATTTTCCATCGGTATTTTTGAAAATGTAAAATAATGGGAAATATACAAGATATTTTTATGAAACTTGGTGTGGTGGTAGAGAAAAAAGTGAGCTTTAATTTGGTACCAGTTTGGATGGCCCAGGTCCCCTAGGGTTTGAATTATTTCAAAAACAAAATTATATTTTAAATCTAAAAAAATGGGATTGAATATGTATTAGCGGATGGAAAATGGCAACCCACTACATAGCACTACTTCCATTCTACACTTTAGTAAAAGTTTCATGTTAATATCTCTACTAGTTAAGAAATTATAGCGATTAAAACAAATATCGTTTCAGAAAATGTTTTTACATTTCAGGGTTGCCCTATTTCAAAAAAGTTTGAAAAATTCGGGGACGCTCAAAATCAAATTTGGGTGAAAGATTCTGAAAGAGCGTCGAAAATCCAGAACAATAGGGTTTCCAGCCAGATTGGACCAGAATTGACCGAGTTATTCAAAAAACGGGGAAGTCGCATAATTTTTTGAATCAAACAGAATTTTTCGAATTATTTTCCATCGGTATTTTTGAAAATGTAAAATAATGGGAAATATACAAGATATTTTTATGAAACTTGGTGTGGTGGTAGAGAAAAAAGTGAGCTTTAATTTGGTACCAGTTTGGATGGCCCAGGTCCCCTAGGGTTTGAATTATTTCAAAAACAAAATTATATTTTAAATCTAAAAAAATGGGATTGAATATGTATTAGCGGATGGAAAATGGCAACCCACTACATAGCACTACTTCCATTCTACACTTAGTAAAAGTTTCATGTTAATATCTCTACTAGTTAAGAAATTATAGCGATTAAAACAAATATCGTTTCAGAAAATGTTTTTACATTTCAGGGTTGCCCTATTTCAAAAAAGTTGAAAAATTCGGGGACGCTCAAAATCAAATTTGGGTGAAAGATTCTGAAAGAGCGTCGAAAATCCAGAACAATAGGTTTTCCAGCCAGATTGGACCAGAATTGACCGAGTTATTCAAAAAACGGGGAAGTCGCATAATTTTTTGAATCAAACAGAATTTTTCGAATTATTTTCCATCGGTATTTTTGAAAATGTAAAATAATGGGAAATATACAAGATATTTTTATGAAACTTGGTGTGGTGGTAGAGAAAAAAGTGAGCTTTAATTTGGTACCAGTTTGGATGGCCCAGGTCCCCTAGGGTTTGAATTATTTCAAAAACAAAATTATATTTTAAATCTAAAAAAATGGGATTGAATATGTATTAGCGGATGGAAAATGGCAACCCACTACATAGCACTACTTCCATTCTACACTTTAGTAAAAGTTTCATGTTAATATCTCTACTAGTTAAGAAATTATAGCGATTAAAACAAATATCGTTTCAGAAAATGTTTTTACATTTCAGGGTTGCCCTATTTCAAAAAAGTTGAAAAATTCGGGGACGCTCAAAATCAAATTTGGGTGAAAGATTCTGAAAGAGCGTCGAAAATCCAGAACAATAGGTTTTCCAGCCAGATTGGACCAGAATTGACCGAGTTATTCAAAAAACGGGGAAGTCGCATAATTTTTTGAATCAAACAGAATTTTTCGAATTATTTTCCATCGGTATTTTTGAAAATGTAAAATAATGGGAAATATACAAGATATTTTTATGAAACTTGGTGTGGTGGTAGAGAAAAAAGTGAGCTTTAATTTGGTACCAGTTTGGATGGCCCAGGTCCCCTAGGGTTTGAATTATTTCAAAAACAAAATTATATTTTAAATCTAAAAAAATGGGATTGAATATGTATTAGCGGATGGAAAATGGCAACCCACTACATAGCACTACTTCCATTCTACACTTTAGTAAAAGTTTCATGTTAATATCTCTACTAGTTAAGAAATTATAGCGATTAAAACAAATATCGTTTCAGAAAATGTTTTTACATTTCAGGGTTGCCCTATTTCAAAAAAGTTGAAAAATTCGGGGACGCTCAAAATCAAATTTGGGTGAAAGATTCTGAAAGAGCGTCGAAAATCCAGAACAATAGGGTTTCCAGCCAGATTGGACCAGAATTGACCGAGTTATTCAAAAAACGGGGAAGTCGCATAATTTTTTGAATCAAACAGAATTTTTCGAATTATTTTCCATCGGTATTTTTGAAAATGTAAAATAATGGGAAATATACAAGATATTTTTATGAAACTTGGTGTGGTGGTAGAGAAAAAAGTGAGCTTTAATTTGGTACCAGTTTGGATGGCCCAGGTCCCCTAGGGTTTGAATTATTTCAAAAACAAAATTATATTTTAAATCTAAAAAAATGGGATTGAATATGTATTAGCGGATGGAAAATGGCAACCCACTACATAGCACTACTTCCATTCTACACTTTAGTAAAAGTTTCATGTTAATATCTCTACTAGTTAAGAAATTATAGCGATTAAAACAAATATCGTTTCAGAAAATGTTTTTACATTTCAGGGTTGCCCTATTTCAAAAAAGTTGAAAAATTCGGGGACGCTCAAAATCAAATTTGGGTGAAAGATTCTGAAAGAGCGTCGAAAATCCAGAACAATAGGGTTTCCAGCCAGATTGGACCAGAATTGACCGAGTTATTCAAAAAACGGGGAAGTCGCATAATTTTTTGAATCAAACAGAATTTTTCGAATTATTTTCCATCGGTATTTTTGAAAATGTAAAATAATGGGAAATATACAAGATATTTTTATGAAACTTGGTGTGGTGGTAGAGAAAAAAGTGAGCTTTAATTTGGTACCAGTTTGGATGGCCCAGGTCCCCTAGGGTTTGAATTATTTCAAAAACAAAATTATATTTTAAATCTAAAAAATGGGATTGAATATGTATTAGCGGATGGAAAATGGCAACCCACTACATAGCACTACTTCCATTCTACACTTTAGTAAAAGTTTCATGTTAATATCTCTACTAGTTAAGAAATTATAGCGATTAAAACAAATATCGTTTCAGAAAATGTTTTTACATTTCAGGGTTGCCCTATTTCAAAAAAGTTGAAAAATTCGGGGACGCTCAAAATCAAATTTGGGTGAAAGATTCTGAAAGAGCGTCGAAAATCCAGAACAATAGGGTTTCCAGCCAGATTGGACCAGAATTGACCGAGTTATTCAAAAAACGGGGAAGTCGCATAATTTTTTGAATCAAACAGAATTTTTCGAATTATTTTCCATCGGTATTTTTGAAAATGTAAAATAATGGGAAATATACAAGATATTTTTATGAAACTTGGTGTGGTGGTAGAGAAAAAAGTGAGCTTTAATTTGGTACCAGTTTGGATGGCCCAGGTCCCCTAGGGTTTGAATTATTTCAAAAACAAAATTATATTTTAAATCTAAAAAAATGGGATTGAATATGTATTAGCGGATGGAAAATGGCAACCCACTACATAGCACTACTTCCATTCTACACTTTAGTAAAAGTTTCATGTTAATATCTCTACTAGTTAAGAAATTATAGCGATTAAAACAAATATCGTTTCAGAAAATGTTTTTACATTTCAGGGTTGCCCTATTTCAAAAAAGTTGAAAAATTCGGGGACGCTCAAAATCAAATTTGGGTGAAAGATTCTGAAAGAGCGTCGAAAATCCAGAACAATAGGTTTCCAGCCAGATTGGACCAGAATTGACCGAGTTATTCAAAAAACGGGGAAGTCGCATAATTTTTTGAATCAAACAGAATTTTTCGAATTATTTTCCATCGGTATTTTGAAAATGTAAAATAATGGGAAATATACAAGATATTTTTATGAAACTTGGTGTGGTGGTAGAGAAAAAAGTGAGCTTTAATTTGGTACCAGTTTGGATGGCCCAGGTCCCCTAGGGTTTGAATTATTTCAAAAACAAAATTATATTTTAAATCTAAAAAAATGGGATTGAATATGTATTAGCGGATGGAAAATGGCAACCCACTACATAGCACTACTTCCATTCTACACTTTAGTAAAAGTTTCATGTTAATATCTCTACTAGTTAAGAAATTATAGCGATTAAAACAAATATCGTTTCAGAAAATGTTTTTACATTTCAGGGTTGCCCTATTTCAAAAAAGTTGAAAAATTCGGGGACGCTCAAAATCAAATTTGGGTGATGAAAGATTCTGAAAGAGCGTCGAAAATCCAGAACAATAGGGTTTCCAGCCAGATTGGACCAGAATTGACCGAGTTATTCAAAAAACGGGGAAGTCGCATAATTTTTTGAATCAAACAGAATTTTTCGAATTATTTTCCATCGGTATTTTTGAAAATGTAAAATAATGGGAAATATACAAGATATTTTTATGAAACTTGGTGTGGTGGTAGAGAAAAAAGTGAGCTTTAATTTGGTACCAGTTTGGATGGCCCAGGTCCCCTAGGGTTTGAATTATTTCAAAAACAAAATTATATTTTAAATCTAAAAAAATGGGATTGAATATGTATTAGCGGATGGAAAATGGCAACCCACTACATAGCACTACTTCCATTCTACACTTTAGTAAAAGTTTCATGTTAATATCTCTACTAGTTAAGAAATTATAGCGATTAAAACAAATATCGTTTCAGAAAATGTTTTTACATTTCAGGGTTGCCCTATTTCAAAAAGTTGAAAAATTCGGGGACGCTCAAAATCAAATTTGGGTGAAAGATTCTGAAAGAGCGTCGAAAATCCAGAACAATAGGGTTTCCAGCCAGATTGGACCAGAATTGACCGAGTTATTCAAAAAACGGGGAAGTCGCATAATTTTTTGAATCAAACAGAATTTTTCGAATTATTTTCCATCGGTATTTTTGAAAATGTAAAATAATGGGAAATATACAAGATATTTTTAATGAAACTTGGTGTGGTGGTAGAGAAAAAAGTGAGCTTTAATTTGGTACCAGTTTGGATGGCCCAGGTCCCCTAGGGTTTGAATTATTTCAAAAACAAAATTATATTTTAAATCTAAAAAAATGGGATTGAATATGTATTAGCGGATGGAAAATGGCAACCCACTACATAGCACTACTTCCATTCTACACTTTAGTAAAAGTTTCATGTTAATATCTCTACTAGTTAAGAAATTATAGCGATTAAAACAAATATCGTTTCAGAAAATGTTTTTACATTTCAGGGTTGCCCTATTTCAAAAAAGTTGAAAAATTCGGGGACGCTCAAAATCAAATTTGGGTGAAAGATTCTGAAAGAGCGTCGAAAATCCAGAACAATAGGGTTTCCAGCCAGATTGGACCAGAATTGACCGAGTTATTCAAAAAACGGGGAAGTCGCATAATTTTTTGAATCAAACAGAATTTTTCGAATTATTTTCCATCGGTATTTTTGAAAATGTAAAATAATGGGAAATATACAAGATATTTTATGAAACTTGGTGTGGTGGTAGAGAAAAAAGTGAGCTTTAATTTGGTACCAGTTTGGATGGCCCAGGTCCCCTAGGGTTTGAATTATTTCAAAAACAAAATTATATTTTAAATCTAAAAAAATGGGATTGAATATGTATTAGCGGATGGAAAATGGCAACCCACTACATAGCACTACTTCCATTCTACACTTTAGTAAAAGTTTCATGTTAATATCTCTACTAGTTAAGAAATTATAGCGATTAAAACAAATATCGTTTCAGAAAATGTTTTTACATTTCAGGGTTGCCCTATTTCAAAAAAGTTGAAAAATTCGGGGACGCTCAAAATCAAATTTGGGTGAAAGATTCTGAAAGAGCGTCGAAAATCCAGAACAATAGGGTTTCCAGCCAGATTGGACCAGAATTGACCGAGTTATTCAAAAAACGGGGAAGTCGCATAATTTTTTGAATCAAACAGAATTTTTCGAATTATTTTCCATCGGTATTTTTGAAAATGTAAAATAATGGGAAATATACAAGATATTTTTATGAAACTTGGTGTGGTGGTAGAGAAAAAAGTGAGCTTTAATTTGGTACCAGTTTGGATGGCCCAGGTCCCCTAGGGTTTGAATTATTTCAAAAACAAAATTATATTTTAAATCTAAAAAAATGGGATTGAATATGTATTAGCGGATGGAAAATGGCAACCCACTACATAGCACTACTTCCATTCTACACTTTAGTAAAAGTTTCATGTTAATATCTCTACTAGTTAAGAAATTATAGCGATTAAAACAAATATCGTTTCAGAAAATGTTTTTACATTTCAGGGTTGCCCTATTTCAAAAAAGTTGAAAAATTCGGGGACGCTCAAAATCAAATTTGGGTGAAAGATTCTGAAAGAGCGTCGAAAATCCAGAACAATAGGGTTTCCAGCCAGATTGGACCAGAATTGACCGAGTTATTCAAAAAACGGGGAAAGTCGCATAATTTTTTGAATCAAACAGAATTTTTCGAATTATTTTCCATCGGTATTTTTGAAAATGTAAAATAATGGGAAATATACAAGATATTTTTATGAAACTTGGTGTGGTGGTAGAGAAAAAAGTGAGCTTTAATTTGGTACCAGTTTGGATGGCCCAGGTCCCCTAGGGTTTGAATTATTTCAAAAACAAAATTATATTTTAAATCTAAAAAATGGGATTGAATATGTATTAGCGGATGGAAAATGGCAACCCACTACATAGCACTACTTCCATTCTACACTTTAGTAAAAGTTTCATGTTAATATCTCTACTAGTTAAGAAATTATAGCGATTTAAAACAAATATCGTTTCAGAAAATGTTTTTACATTTCAGGGTTGCCCTATTTCAAAAAAGTTGAAAAATTCGGGGACGCTCAAAATCAAATTTGGGTGAAAGATTCTGAAAGAGCGTCGAAAATCCAGAACAATAGGGTTTTCCAGCCAGATTGGACCAGAATTGACCGAGTTATTCAAAAAACGGGGAAAGTCGCATAATTTTTTGAATCAAACAGAATTTTTCGAATTATTTTCCATCGGTATTTTTGAAAATGTAAAATAATGGGAAATATACAAGATATTTTTATGAAACTTGGTGTGGTGGTAGAGAAAAAAGTGAGCTTTAATTTTGGTACCAGTTTGGATGGCCCAGGTCCCCTAGGGTTTGAATTATTTCAAAAACAAAATTATATTTTAAATCTAAAAAATGGGATTGAATATGTATTAGCGGATGGAAAATGGCAACCCACTACATAGCACTACTTCCATTCTACACTTTAGTAAAAGTTTCATGTTAATATCTCTACTAGTTAAGAAATTATAGCGATTAAAACAAATATCGTTTCAGAAAATGTTTTTACATTTCAGGGTTGCCCTATTTCAAAAAGTTGAAAAATTCGGGGACGCTCAAAATCAAATTTGGGTGAAAGATTCTGAAAGAGCGTCGAAAATCCAGAACAATAGGTTTTCCAGCCAGATTGGACCAGAATTGACCGAGTTATTCAAAAACGGGGAAGTCGCATAATTTTTTGAATCAAACAGAATTTTTCGAATTATTTTCCATCGGTATTTTTGAAAATGTAAATAATGGGAAATATACAAGATATTTTTATGAAACTTGGTGTGGTGGTAGAGAAAAAAGTGAGCTTTAATTTGGTACCAGTTTGGATGGCCCAGGTCCCCTAGGGTTTGAATTATTTCAAAAACAAAATTATATTTTAAATCTAAAAAAATGGGATTGAATATGTATTAGCGGATGGAAAATGGCAACCCACTACATAGCACTACTTCCATTCTACACTTTAGTAAAAGTTTCATGTTAATATCTCTACTAGTTAAGAAATTATAGCGATTAAAACAAATATCGTTTCAGAAAATGTTTTTACATTTCAGGGTTGCCCTATTTCAAAAAAGTTGAAAAATTCGGGGACGCTCAAAATCAAATTTGGGTGAAAGATTCTGAAAGAGCGTCGAAAATCCAGAACAATAGGGTTTCCAGCCAGATTGGACCAGAATTGACCGAGTTATTCAAAAAACGGGGAAGTCGCATAATTTTTTGAATCAAACAGAATTTTTCGAATTATTTTCCATCGGTATTTTTGAAAATGTAAAATAATGGGAAATATACAAGATATTTTTATGAAACTTGGTGTGGTGGTAGAGAAAAAAGTGAGCTTTAATTTGGTACCAGTTTGGATGGCCCAGGTCCCCTAGGGTTTGAATTATTTCAAAAACAAAATTATATTTTAAATCTAAAAAAATGGGATTGAATATGTATTAGCGGATGGAAAATGGCAACCCACTACATAGCACTACTTCCATTCTACACTTAGTAAAAGTTTCATGTTAATATCTCTACTAGTTAAGAAATTATAGCGATTAAAACAAATATCGTTTCAGAAAATGTTTTTACATTTCAGGGTTGCCCTATTTCAAAAAAGTTGAAAAATTCGGGGACGCTCAAAATCAAATTTGGGTGAAAGATTCTGAAAGAGCGTCGAAAATCCAGAACAATAGGGTTTCCAGCCAGATTGGACCAGAATTGACCGAGTTATTCAAAAAACGGGGAAGTCGCATAATTTTTTGAATCAAACAGAATTTTTCGAATTATTTTCCATCGGCTATTTTTGAAAATGTAAAATAATGGGAAATATACAAGATATTTTTATGAAACTTGGTGTGGTGGTAGAGAAAAAAGTGAGCTTTAATTTGGTACCAGTTTGGATGGCCCAGGTCCCCTAGGGTTTGAATTATTTCAAAACAAAATTATATTTTAAATCTAAAAAAATGGGATTGAATATGTATTAGCGGATGGAAAATGGCAACCCACTACATAGCACTACTTCCATTCTACACTTTAGTAAAGTTTCATGTTAATATCTCTACTAGTTAAGAAATTATAGCGATTTAAAACAAATATCGTTTCAGAAAATGTTTTTACATTTCAGGGTTGCCCTATTTCAAAAAAGTTGAAAAATTCGGGGACGCTCAAAATCAAATTTGGGTGAAAGATTCTGAAAGAGCGTCGAAAATCCAGAACAATAGGGTTTCCAGCCAGATTGGACCAGAATTGACCGAGTTATTCAAAAAACGGGGAAGTCGCATAATTTTTTGAATCAAACAGAATTTTTCGAATTATTTTCCATCGGTATTTTTGAAAATGTAAAATAATGGGAAATATACAAGATATTTTATGAAACTTGGTGTGGTGGTAGAGAAAAAAGTGAGCTTTAATTTGGTACCAGTTTGGATGGCCCAGGTCCCCTAGGGTTTGAATTATTTCAAAAACAAAATTATATTTTAAATCTAAAAAAATGGGATTGAATATGTATTAGCGGATGGAAAATGGCAACCCACTACATAGCACTACTTCCATTCTACACTTTAGTAAAAGTTTCATGTTAATATCTCTACTAGTTAAGAAATTATAGCGATTAAAACAAATATCGTTTCAGAAAATGTTTTTACATTTCAGGGTTGCCCTATTTCAAAAAAGTTGAAAAATTCGGGGACGCTCAAAATCAAATTTGGGTGAAAGATTCTGAAAGAGCGTCGAAAATCCAGAACAATAGGGTTTCCAGCCAGATTGGACCAGAATTGACCGAGTTATTCAAAAAACGGGGAAGTCGCATAATTTTTTGAATCAAACAGAATTTTTCGAATTATTTTCCATCGGTATTTTTGAAAATGTAAAATAATGGGAAATATACAAGATATTTTTATGAAACTTGGTGTGGTGGTAGAGAAAAAAGTGAGCTTTAATTTGGTACCAGTTTGGATGGCCCAGGTCCCCTAGGGTTTGAATTATTTCAAAAACAAAATTATATTTTAAATCTAAAAAAATGGGATTGAATATGTATTAGCGGATGGAAAATGGCAACCCACTACATAGCACTACTTCCATTCTACACTTTAGTAAAAGTTTCATGTTAATATCTCTACTAGTTAAGAAATTATAGCGATTAAAACAAATATCGTTTCAGAAAATGTTTTTACATTTCAGGGTTGCCCTATTTCAAAAAAGTTGAAAAATTCGGGGACGCTCAAAATCAAATTTGGGTGAAAGATTCTGAAAGAGCGTCGAAAATCCAGAACAATAGGGTTTTCCAGCCAGATTGGACCAGAATTGACCGAGTTATTCAAAAAACGGGGAAGTCGCATAATTTTTTGAATCAAACAGAATTTTTCGAATTATTTTCCATCGGTATTTTTGAAAATGTAAAATAATGGGAAATATACAAGATATTTTTATGAAACTTGGTGTGGTGGTAGAGAAAAAAGTGAGCTTTAATTTGGTACCAGTTTGGATGGCCCAGGTCCCCTAGGGTTTGAATTATTTCAAAAACAAAATTATATTTTAAATCTAAAAAAATGGGATTGAATATGTATTAGCGGATGGAAAATGGCAACCCACTACATAGCACTACTTCCATTCTACACTTTAGTAAAAGTTTCATGTTAATATCTCTACTAGTTAAGAAATTATAGCGATTAAAACAAATATCGTTTCAGAAAATGTTTTTACATTTCAGGGTTGCCCTATTTCAAAAAAGTTGAAAAATTCGGGGACGCTCAAAATCAAATTTGGGTGAAAGATTCTGAAAGAGCGTCGAAAATCCAGAACAATAGGGTTTCCAGCCAGATTGGACCAGAATTGACCGAGTTATTCAAAAAACGGGGAAGTCGCATAATTTTTTGAATCAAACAGAATTTTTCGAATTATTTTCCATCGGTATTTTGAAAATGTAAAATAATGGGAAATATACAAGATATTTTTATGAAACTTGGTGTGGTGGTAGAGAAAAAAGTGAGCTTTAATTTGGTACCAGTTTGGATGGCCCAGGTCCCCTAGGGTTTGAATTATTTCAAAAACAAAATTATATTTTAAATCTAAAAAAATGGGATTGAATATGTATTAGCGGATGGAAAATGGCAACCCACTACATAGCACTACTTCCATTCTACACTTTAGTAAAAGTTTCATGTTAATATCTCTACTAGTTAAGAAATTATAGCGATTAAAACAAATATCGTTTCAGAAAATGTTTTTACATTTCAGGGTTGCCCTATTTCAAAAAAGTTGAAAAATTCGGGGACGCTCAAAATCAAATTTGGGTGAAAGATTCTGAAAGAGCGTCGAAAATCCAGAACAATAGGGTTTCCAGCCAGATTGGACCAGAATTGACCGAGTTATTCAAAAAACGGGGAAGTCGCATAATTTTTTGAATCAAACAGAATTTTTCGAATTATTTTCCATCGGTATTTTTGAAAATGTAAAATAATGGGAAATATACAAGATATTTTATGAAACTTGGTGTGGTGGTAGAGAAAAAAGTGAGCTTTAATTTGGTACCAGTTTGGATGGCCCAGGTCCCCTAGGGTTTGAATTATTTCAAAAACAAAATTATATTTTAAATCTAAAAAAATGGGATTGAATATGTATTAGCGGATGGAAAATGGCAAGCCCACTACATAGCACTACTTCCATTCTACACTTTAGTAAAAGTTTCATGTTAATATCTCTACTAGTTAAGAAATTATAGCGATTAAAACAAATATCGTTTCAGAAAATGTTTTTACATTTCAGGGTTGCCCTATTTCAAAAAAGTTGAAAAATTCGGGGACGCTCAAATCAAATTTGGGTGAAAGATTCTGAAAGAGCGTCGAAAATCCAGAACAATAGGGTTTCCAGCCAGATTGGACCAGAATTGACCGAGTTATTCAAAAAACGGGGAAAGTCGCATAATTTTTTGAATCAAACAGAATTTTTCGAATTATTTCCATCGCTATTTTTGAAAATGTAAAATAATGGGAAATATACAAGATATTTTTATGAAACTTGGTGTGGTGGTAGAGAAAAAAGTGAGCTTTAATTTGGTACCAGTTTCGGATGGCCCAGGTCCCCTAGGGTTTGAATTATTTCAAAAACAAAATTATATTTTAAATCTAAAAAATGGGATTGAATATGTATTAGCGGATGGAAAATGGCAACCCACTACATAGCACTACTTCCCATCTACACTTTAGTAAAAGTTTCATGTAATATCTCTACTAGTTAAGAAATTATAGCGATTAAAACAAATATCGTTCAGAAAATGTTTTTACATTTCAGGGTTGCCCTATTTCAAAAAGTTGAAAAATTCGGGGACGCTCAAAATCAAATTTGGTGAATGAAAGATTCTGAAGAGCGTCGAAAATCCAGAACAATAGGGTTTCCAGCCAGATTGGACCAGAATTGACCGAGTTATTCAAAAAACGGGGAAGTCGCATAATTTTTTGAATCAAACAGAATTTTTCGAATTATTTTCCATCGGTATTTTTGAAAATGTAAATAATGGGAAATATACAAGATATTTTTATGAACTTGGTGTGGTGGTAGAGAAAAAGTGAGCTTTAATTTGGTACCAGTTTGGATGGCCCAGGTCCCCTAGGGTTTGAATATTTCAAAACAAAAATTATATTTTAAATCTAAAAAAATGGGATTGAATATGTATTAGCGGATGGAAAATGGCAACCCACTACATAGCACTACTTCCATTCTACACTTTAGTAAAAGTTTCATGTTAATATCTCTACTAGTTAAGAAATTATAGCGATTAAAACAAATATCGTTTCAGAAAATGTTTTTACATTTCAGGGTTGCCCTATTTCAAAAAAGTTGAAAAATTCGGGGACGCTCAAAATCAAATTTGGGTGAAAGATTCTGAAAGAGCGTCGAAAATCCAGAACAATAGGGTTTCCAGCCAGATTGGACCAGAATTGACCCGAGTTATTCAAAAAACGGGGAAAGTCGCATAATTTTTTTGAATCAAACAGAATTTTTCGAATTATTTTCCATCGCTATTTTTGAAATTTAAAATAATGGGAAATATACAAGATATTTTAATGAAACTTGGTGTGGTGGTAGAGAAAAAAGTAAGCTTTAATTTGGTACCAGTTTGGATGGCCCAGGTCCCCTAGGGTTTGAATTATTTCAAAAACAAAATTATATTTTAAATCTAAAAAAATGGGATTAATATGTATTACCGGATGGAAAATGGCAGCCCATTACATAGCACTACTTCCATTCTACACTATAGTAAAAGTTTCATGTTAATATCTCTACTAGTTAAGAAATTATAGCGATTAAAACAAATATCGTTTCAGAAAATGTTTTTACATTTCAGGGTTGCCCTATTTCAAAAAAGTTGAAAATTCGGGGACGCTCAAAATCAAATTTGGGTGATGAAAGATTCTGAAAGAGCGTCGAAAATCCAGAACAATAGGGTTTTCCAGCCAGATTGGACCAGAATTGACCGAGTTATTCAAAAAACGGGGAAGTCGCATAATTTTTTGAATCAAACAGAATTTTTCGAATTATTTTCCATCGCTATTTTTTGAAAATTTAAATAATGGGAAATATACAAGATATTTTTATGAAACTGGTGTTGGTGGTAGAGAAAAAGTGAGCTTTAATTTGGTACCAGTTCGGATGGCCCAGGTCCCCTAGGGTTTTGAATTATTTCAAAAACAAAATTATATTTTAAATCTAAAAAAATGGGATTTTGAATATGTTATTAGCGGATGGAAAATGGCAACCACTACATAGCACTACTTCCATTCTACACTTTAGTAAAAGTTCATGTTAATATCTCTACTAGTTAAGACAATTATAGCGATTAAAACAATATCGTTTCTAGAAATGTTTTTACATTGCAGGGTTGCCCTCTTTCAAAAAAGTTGAAAAATTCGGGGACGCTCAAATCAAATTTGGGTGAAAGATTCTGAAAGAGCGTCGAAATCCAGCAACAATAGGGTTTTCCAGCAGATTGGACCAGAATTGACCGAGTTATTCAAAAAACGGGATAGTCGCATAATTTTTTGAAATCAAACAGAATTTTTCGATTATTTTCCATCGGTATTTTTGAAACTGTAAAATAATGGGAAATATACAAGATATTTTAATGAAACTTGGTGTGGTGGTAGAGAAAAAGTGAGCTTTAATTGGTACCAGTTTGGATGTGCCCAGGTCCCCTAGGGTTGAATTATTCAAAACAAAATTATATTTTAAATCTAAAAAAATGGGATTGAATATGTATTAGCGGATGGAAAATGGCAACCCATTACATAGCACTACTTCCATTCTACACTATAGTAAAAGTTTCATGTTAATATCTCTACTAGTTAAGAAATTATAGCGATTAAAACAAATATCGTTTCAGAAAATGTTTTACATTTCAGGGTTGCCTATTTCAAAAAAGTTGAAAAATTCGGGGACGCTCAAAATCAAATTTGGGTGAAAGATTCTGAAAGAGCGTCGAAAATCCAGAACAATAGGGTTTCCAGCCAGATTGGACCAGAATTGACCGAGTTATTCAAAAAACGGGGAAGTCGCATAATTTTTTGAATCAAACAGAATTTTTCGAATTATTTTCCATCGCTATTTTTGAAAATCTAAAATAATGGGAAATATACAAGATATTTTATGAAACTTGGTGTGGTGGTAGAGAAAAAAGTGAGCTTTAATTTGGTACCGGTTCTGATGGCCCAGGTCCCCTAGGGTTTTGAATTATTTCAAAA